>CAOLHI010000227.1:0-600000 GCA_948474755.1 Ctenosaura bakeri | reverse complement strand
CAGAAATAACTGAAGCCATAAGCAAAATGGTGGCACCAAAGTTACTGGCATATTCTGTCTTTAAGTTTTTACTGTCAGTAACTCAGCTATCAAAGAAACATTTCAGTCTTTGAGGATAGATATAAAAGATGAGCAACCACCATATAATGGTATCATGAGGAAGGAGGCATAATTATCTAGGAAAATCCAGAGGGCTGGACCAGTACCACAGGGAGATCAGATTTGGCCCCAAAAGAAGTACAACAGGAAGGGAGACTTTCTGGCCTCCCTGGGAAGGGAGTTCCAGAGTCTAGGAGCAGCCAAGGAGAAGGGCCATGCTTTTGTTGGTGGTGGACCTGACAGAAGGGCTTCTCCTGATCTCAGAGCCCAGGTTGGCTCACACTGGGAGATAAGATCTGCCAAATAGCCTGGACCTGAGCCATATGATCATAGCCAGCACTATGAATTGTGTCCAGCCAGCTGAACTGTTTATTTGGTCTCTTCCACCCTGTTTGTTTGCATAATTTTTTTTTTAAATTCAGAATAAAACTAGATTTATACACACCAGTTCTTTGTGTACATCTTGTAAGACTGGAGGCAATGTGTTCATATACGAATCTTTCAGAGGTTTCCAACCTAACTGATGAGGTTCCATGTAGATCATCCCACACCTGGAAAGAATGGATAACATAGGTGCATGGAACCTCCTTGTTGATGTAAAAGAAGCTGAAAGGGGCTCCTTTGGTGATCTGAGTGTCCAACCCTCTTTCTACCATTTTCAATAATTTCTCAGTCTCTCTCTTGTGCATGCACACATACATGCACGACCACACTGATCCCAGAACTGGGTGGTGGTGGAATTCCGTACCACAGCTCCAGGAATCTCCCAGCTAGCATTGCCAGCAGAGTCATAGTATGAAATACAAAATATTAACTCTTCTGAACTCTGTCAGTGCCAGTGTGAGACACGTTGCTGAGAAAATAAAATCACAGCCCCCTTCAAATTTTTTCCATGCACAAAAAAACAACGGGAGTGGCATAAACTGAATCTTACTTGAACACTAGTGATGAGACAACAATAGCAATAATAGCATTTATTTCTATAACGCTTATCAACTGAGTGTTATCTAAGCGGTTTACAATGTATTTTAGCTAATTGCCCCCAACAAGCTGGGTACTCATTTTACCAACCTGCGGAAGGATGGAAGGCTGAGTCAACCTTGGAGCCCGGCAGGATCGAACTCACAACCTTGTGGTTGCAGTACTAGCATTTAACCACTGCGCCACCAGGGCTCTACTACCATGAAAAGCAGTAGACTAGTTTAGGGAGTACAGACCAGGCTGCTCAGAACACCTCTCTCTCTTTCAGCATTTTGTTGCTGCACCATGAATTCTGCTGCCTGAGGCCACCGCTTTACTCTGCCTAATGGTAAGGATGTCCCTGCCTTCCCTTTATCATTGTTAGCAGAAATTACCGGCTGACAGTGGCTGGAGATGCTTGTTCCAGATCTTCCGGCTCAAAGATTAAGCTCATTTTTGCACTCATCTGGATGATCTCACCACTCATTAAGCACAGCTGGAACAAAATTATTATGCAACCCTGAATCAGTCATGTATGTTGTAGAGATTGTGACACAATTGTTGATCATTTTGCTTGTTCACACACTTATACTATCTCACTGTATGTCACTTGGAGTTTCATTTAATTGCGCTCAGAGAAAATTATATTGGAAGTGAAAATCTATAGCAGAAGATTTACAAGCTGCAAGTGACAGTTCTGCTCATTCCAGTCTTTGGAACTAATGTACTTTTTAGATTCCTGAATGGTGAGTTGCTATAAGCTAATGACCTCAATTATTTCTCTCTGTCTCTTTGACCCATTTCACATTCAAGAGAAGGTAACAGCAACAATTTGTATTCTGCCCTTCTCTCAAAATTGAGATCAAGGCAAATTACAATATTAGAAAAAAATACAACTATTAAATATTCAAAAAGTAAACATCAAACTATTCACAATAATAAAACAATTTAAACCTACACTTAAAAAGATTAAAAGCACTTAAAGATAGCTGTGTTTATAAATCACTCTCAGCTCATTCTTTAAAAACTTTCTGCTTAAAAGCCTGTTGGAATAAAAATGTCTTTGGCTGCTGATGGAAGGACAGCAAAGAGAGGGCCATTCGGGCCTCCTTTGGAAGGGAGTTCCAGAGTTTAGGGGCAGCCACCAAGAAGGCCTTCTCTTGTGTTCTCCCAGCCATGCTTGTGGCGGTGGTGGGACTTGACAGAAGGACCTCTCATAAAGATCTTAGGGCCCAGACAGTCTCATACTCATAAGTGTGATCTGTCAGATAGCCTGGATCTGAGCCACATATGACTTTATACATCATAACCAGAACTTTGGATTGTACCCAGAAACAAATTGGCAGCCATACAAGCTGTTCTTGTAGCAAGGGAGATGTTGTATGGTTTCTGAAACCTGGCCCAGTTAACACTCTGGCTGGAGAAATGCAGGATATGAATAAACTGCTTCGGCCACTATAGCTGTAGAATTAATTAAGAACAAAAATCAAAAAGGACAAAATTTGTCCTTCAGACCACAGTTGCCTCAGTAAACCTTTGTTGTTGTTGCTGTTGTTGTTGTTGTTGTTGTTGTTGTTGTGTGCCTTCAAGTCATTTCTGACTTATGGTGACCCTAAGAAAAACCTACCATGGTGTTTTCTGGGTCTGTGTGTGTGACATGCCCAAGATCACCCGGTGGGTTTCCAAGGAATGAACCCTTGTCTCCAGGGTTGGAGTCCAGTTGTTACCGTAGTTTCTAGCCCTGACTTGTGGGATATTAGATATCATTTGATATCAAGAATTTGGCCTTCTTTACCTATTCCTCTCCACGTGCTTGCGAGGCCCTCGGACAAGCACATATACAGGCACGGCCACAAATCACTGAAATATTCCAAACAAATGCAGGCAGGCCAGAAATAGCCAGACTGCCGCTGTAGGAGACCTCAAGGCAAGTACCACATTATGTATACATGCTACCTTACAAAGGATTCCCTGCCCTAAGCAGGCAGCTTGATGAGCCGAATACTCATCTGTCAAGCACTCCGTGTTTGCATACTGGCTACTCTATTGACAATTTTGTCTTAACTCAATCATGTAAAATACTGACCTTTTGGAGGCTTTGTCTCCAGGCCGAAACTCATTGTTATACCCGAGAACGGACTAGCCTACGGCCACATTTTCCCCTATAAGAATCCCTGACTTTGAGCACTTCCTCGGATTGCTCCTGGTTTCCATCCCACCTTGCTGTCGCTTTGTTTGGTGAGCCTTCCCCTCAGCTCCTCGTGCTGAGAATCCTCACTTTGACAAACTTCTTCTTCAGACTACCTGGGCTTCAGGACAGGTGTAATATTTCCCATACAAAACCTCCTCTCAAAAATCCCTCTATCCAACTCCTACTTTTATTTCTATAGATCTCTGTGTGAGTGAGTTGCATACACATGTTTGACTGTATATCAATAAAACAATAATTATTATTTACTTCTGTTTGCTCCTTGACTCGGCCGACCCCGTAGACATTGGGTAAAAGATCTCACTACGTTGCCCTGCCTCTCGTATTGCTAGCTTGTGCTCTTTGCTAATTCCCAACTTTGTAATTTGGAGCGCACTTAGGTGTCCCTCACGGGACCCCCCGAAATCAGGGTAACACAGTAGTCAAATTATTGAACCATGCTGGTTCCTGGTAGATTATACCTTGGTTAGAAGAAGTCTGTGAAAGTTCAGATCCAGGAAATCTCAACAAACAGACTCCCCCCAAAACAGAATGAGTGGATGTGGAGATGACAACAAATGGTAAACCTACTGACCCACCCCCAAGATAATGGCCATACAGCCAAGAACTCATACTTCTTTGGACCAAATCTGAAAGAAAGATAGGACTATCATAACAAAAGAGAAATGAATAAATTGGTACTTCCAGTTTTCAGAGGTTTCACTGCTCTATTATTTTCATTCATTATTTTATATGTACCCTTGTGAATTGGAACTGTAAAATTTCTAAAGGAATACATTATCCAATTGCAATAAGTGGTGTGGCTTGACAGAGTGAAGTGGTGGAGAAAAATCACCTTCTTGTTATCATCCAGTACTGTGTTCATGTTCTCTATCCAAACAGCATCCACTGGACCATCAAAGACAATCCACTTTCTGTCTTCTGTTGTAGAGCAAGCTTGTTCTCTGAAGGTGTTTGCAAGGACACCATCTGTCCATTCATGGCTTACAGGGTCAAAACATCCATACAGTTGCCCCATGGTGATAGCTTTGGGGTTGATAATTCTATATTCAACTGCAGATTCCTCTGATGAACTATCTGAGGAAAGAAAAGAGAGAATTTCTGATGAGTCACCAAGCAAAATCACCATTTACTGATACTTAAAATCAGGTTAATTGGAAGTAATTTCTCACCACCACACTTGCACATCAGTTGCGCATGGTTTTTAATATTGCTGCTCGCTTCTAAATCTAAAGCAGAAATTGACAGCATTCCTAATCTACGCAGATCTGATTGATCCAGGTGGCTAGACCCAGGTGGCTAAAAGCACAAAGGCTTCATCTTATTATAAATGAGTGACAGTTTAAATTTTGAAGTAGTCATGGATAGTGGTGTGCTGTCTTTCACTTTGTAGGCATTCTGCCTGGTGGCTGCTGTGAGGACAGGTGGACATCTGGACAGCTTAGATTACACAGCTAGAATGATCTTGAACACTAGGGAAATGGCCTGAAAAATGTCTAAGGGATGGCTCTCCAGAGGCTGTTGAATTACATCTCCCATCCTCTCCTGCCATTAACTATTTTTTCTAGCAACAGCTGAATTCAAGAACATCTTGAGGACTGTATGTTCCCTATGATTGTCAAGATATATTTCCCTTCAGATCCCGAGTGGGCAGCTCATAACCCTTGGAATGTTGTTTGACTACAGTTCTCATCAACCTCAGCCATCAAAGCCATTGGTGATAGAGGATGGGTGTTACAGTCCAACAAAATATGGACTGGAGGAAAATGACCAGAAAGGCAGAAATAAAATAACTGCTTTTTAGCAAATTAAAATTATCGTCTTGTTTGATATGTTGTTTGCTTTGAATTCCAACTTATCTGATTTCCTTTCTTAAAACCTAATTATACAAATATGTCTATTTATTCTTTTTTCCCCACTCTCTTTACATTCTTGCTTTCGTCCAAGCATGACAAGGTGATATATGTGTTTTGTTGTTGTTAGCTGCCATCAAGTTGACTTCAACTTACAGCAACCTTACGAATGAGAAACCTCCTCAGGTCTTGCAAAATCAGGGCTGTGGCTTTTGTGATTGAACCTATCCATCTGTAATGCAGTCTTTCTCTTTTTCTACTGTTTTCCACCTTACCAAGCACTATTGTTTTTTCTAGTGAGTTGGGTCTTCTCATGACATGGCCAAAGAATGACAGTCTCAGTACAGTCATCTTAACTTCTAGGGAGAGTTGAGGTCTGATTTGCTCTAGGACCAATTTATTTGTCTTTTTAGCAGTCCATGGTAACTGTGGAACTCTTCTCTAGCAGCTCATTTTGAATGAGCTGATTTTCTTCCTGTCAGCTTTCTTCACTGTCCAGCTTTCAGAACCATACATAAAAACTGGAAATACAATGGCATGGACAATCCTAATATTAGTATTCAATTATATATCTTTACACTTCAGGATCTTTACACTTCAGAATCTTGTCTAGTTCCCTCATAGCTGCCCTTCTAAGTCCTAGTCTTCCAATTTTTTCGACTGCGATCTCCACACTGATTAATGACTGAGCCCTTTAGTGCACACACCCCAAGTATTGCAGTCTTTATACATTCCATTTGCTGTTTTATTATGTCCAGCTTCCCCTGATTCATGCTTCTTAAATACCATGCTCTTATAATACGTGTTGTGCAGCTTTGAACATTTCTTACACCTCTGAGCATTTCAATAGCTGAGTGTCCTTTCAGCTTGAGTCCAGTTGTGTCATTAGCCACAGTACTACTCAAAGTAGCTTGTTGAGTGCCTTTCTGTTGGGAGTGGCAACCTTTGCATGCTTAATTTGCTGGCTAGTTAGTTTGCATGTTTATTGTAGGCATAGAGGGGACTGCCTAGAGTAAACTTCCTGTTGTTTGGTGAACACCCACCTTCCCTTGCTCACTCCCTTCCCCTTTTGTTCTTCTACTTCTCTGCAAACATGTACTCTTTGATCCTCTAGCAAGCACGCTTCCCTGTAAGCATGAGACTACTTAATTTCTTCTTACCTTTCTTCAAGAATTTGAACCTGTGTAAACTATGCACAAGATTATGTGAGTAAATCCTTTTTACATACTTTTAACCAAACCTTTGTGTTTTATTTTGAGCTAGATTAAGTGTGTCTAGGGTGGAGTGATAGAAGTGGGACTGGTAATCTGTTCAATTTCCGTTTGTGCATTTACTAAATGTTCTGCTGATTGGGAGATCTTCTGGCACTATCATGGTTTCATTTTGGATTGTCCCATCATAGGATTTTCATGGGAAAGGACATTCAAAAGGGGTTTGCCATGCCTCCTGCACAGTACTAACAAGTGCACTGCCCTATGGTGCACTGTCTGTGTCTCTCTCACACACACTATTACAACTACTACTACTGCCCAGTAGCTGTTTGGCACATTTAGACATAGAAGACCCTATTGGCAGCACTGCTACCATCAGAATCACCTCTTGCCTCACAGGAACATGCAACCCCACTACCACGGAAAGGTGGTCTCCTCTAATTTTAATGTCTTCATAACCCTGTGAGGTAGGTTAGAATGAGAGACAGTAATTGGCTTTAGATTGCCTAGTGAGTTTTCCCAATGAGGATCTGAATCTGGAAATGGACCAGTTTTGGTCTGACACCTTAACCACTAGATACCACCTCTGCATTACCCTGTGTAAGCACTCTGTACAGGACTGAGATGTATTTGTATCTACATCTATATCTATCTATATCTACATCATTTGTTGCTGTTGATTGTTCTCAAGTTGACTGCAAATTGTGGTGGTCCTATCATAGGGTTTTCTTAGCAAGATTTATCCAGAGGCTATTAGCCGTTGTTGTTGTTAGTGTGTGCTTTTAAGTCATTTCTGACTTATGGCAACCCTCAGGAAAACCTGTCAAAGGGTTTTCTGTGGGTTGGGAGTGTGTGATGTGCCCAAGGTCACCCAGTGGGTTTCCAAGGCTGAGCAAGGAATCAGACCCTGGTTTCCAGGGTTGTGGTCTTATGTTCAGACCCAACACCATGCTGGCTTTCTTTGCCATTGCTTTTCTTTAAATCCGCGGGAATGTGTTTTGCTCCAGTGGGCTTTTCCGACTAAGTGAGGATTCAAACTCTGGGCTCCTAGAGCTGTAGTCCAACACTCAAACCACTGCAACATTTTTGTTCTCATCTATGTTATAATATAATATATATACAAGATAAAATTTATTTTTTGAATTATATAGAGGAGGAGGAGGAGGACAAACTGAGGCATCCCGTTGACTAGGGACTAAAAGGGTAGTAGAAAGGCCTTTATAAGGCAGGGATGGAACATGATTACAGGATGATACGATTATCATTTGGCACAAAACAATCTGATTCCCTATATCTAGGAAATTAGGGAAAACCTCTATTTAATTCTTGGTCTTCCATAGTAAGGAATGTTTCCTAGTCTGAGCAGGATGTAAATTTAGGTTTATTTATACCCACCTAATGAGTACTACACAACCATTTCGCTAAGTGCTTGCAGTAAAATTCCAAGTTAACCCCACAATACAGGATATGCTAGCAATAGGAATGGTGTGAACGATTTGCTTTAGCCCTGTTTGCACTTCCCATTCAGCCCAGTCTGCATTACTTGTACTGCCCATGGGCAGGACACAATTGGAACTCAAGCATCCACACACTGATCAATCACTATAAATGTGCTCCCCAAAATTTGCACATCTGAAAATTGCAAGCAAAAAAATACACTCATTGAAAATGTAACCAAACTGCTGATCACCCACACTTTCAACAATGTAGGAATGCATATGATTCCAAAAACATGCACAAAAATGTATGGTTAACAAACAAACAAACAAAATCAAAATGATTTTGACTCCTATAAAAACAACCAAAAGAAAGAAAGAAAAGAAACTGGGTATCAAGTAGATGTCATAAGTGGAAAAGGGAGGAAATCTGTAAATGTGGACTCTATTGACTCTGCTACAAAGGCAGAGAAGAAGGGAAGAGAAAAAGTAGATGGAAACCACTGGATAAACAGCAGATAATAGGCTGAGAAAATCACTTTTGACAGTTTCATGTTCATTGTCTAGTACAGTCATAGCACTGAGCACTGAAATAACTTTTGACAGTTTCCTCGTCATTGTCTACTATATTTAGACCAATGGGCCCAAAAGTATGTCTTTGGCTTAATATAATGTATAAATGACTTTACTACCTATTCATTCAAGACCTGGATTCAGGAATTTATAATCCTGGCAACAGAAGTTTTCTAGTTCCACCTTCCCCAAGATGATTCCAATTCTTTATTATTGCATAAGTTGATAACAAGAAAATCAGCCATTTATTATTTTTTTACTTACAGCTTTCATTAGCCACAGCTGTATCTTCCTAACAACCCAATGCAACGGGTAAACTCTTTTGTTTTCAACTCAAAACATATAAATTTTGTCTTGCAAGGGGAAAGGGAGGAATAAACCAACACTCTTTTTTATTAAGAAGCACTGGGCAGAATCAATTTAATACCTACCTTGACTCAAATCCCCAAGTGCTGCAGCTAGGACTTTGTAGGCACTGGTTTTGCCTCCCATTGGTTCCCCAACAATCATGTAGCCATGACGCACCATCATCATTTCATAAATCTGCACCAATATAATAAATATGCTGTATCACTGAATTTCAGCATGAATCAGTTTTCATTCCTGTTTTGCAGGAGGATAAGAGATCCCGCTAAGGGGTTAGAAAAAGGAACATTTTTAATTATATCCAAAGGAACCACTGAATATAAACATAATTTCTTTTGTCCTGGGGTAAACTCTGAACAGAATTGTATATTAGCATATCAGCCAGTACAGGCACCATACAGACTTTCACTTCCCCTAGAGCAAGATTCTCTTTTTGGTTTTTGCAGGTTAAAGAATGGATATTTAAACTAAGACATGTATATGAGCTACTTAATATGCACAGTGCTAATGGGGACTTGTTACCACAGTTTCTAGCCCGGGCTTGTGCGATATTAGATATCATTTGATATCAATAATTTGCCCTTCTTTACCTATTCCTCCCCATGTGCTTGCGAGGCCATCAGACAAGCACGCATACAGGCACAACCGCTAATCGCTGAAATATTCCGAACAAATACAGGCAGGCCAGAAATAGCCAGACTGCCGCTTTAGGAAACCTCAAGGCAGGTACCATATTATGTATGCACCCTACTTACAAAGGACTCCCTGCCCCGAGCAGGGACTCCCTGCCGAATACTCCTCTGTCAAGTACTCCGCGTTTGCATACTGGCTACTCTATTGACAATTCGGTCTTAACTCAGTCATGTAAAATACTAACCTTTTGGAGGCTTTGTCTCCAGGCCAAAACTCATTGTTATCCCTGAGAATGGACTAGCCTACGGTCACATTTTCCCCTATAAGAACCCCTGACTTTGAGCGCTTCCTCCGATTGCTCCTGGCTTCCATCTCGCCTTGCTGTTGCTTCGTTCGGCGAACCTTCCCCTCAGCTCCACGTGCTGAGAAACTCAATTTCCATGAACTTCTTCTTCAGACTACCTGGGCTTCAGGACAGATGTAGTATTTCCCATACCAAAACCTCCTCTAAAAATCCCTCTAAAAATCCCTTTATTTCTATAGTTATCTGTGTGAGTGTGTTGCATACACTTGTTTGGCTGTATATTAATAAAAACAACAATTATTATTTACTTCTGTTTGCTCCTTGACTCGGCCTGACCCCGTAGACATTGGGTAAAAGATCTCGCTCCGTTGCCCTGCCTCTCGTATTGCTAGCTTGTGCTCTTTTGACTAATTCCCAACTTTGTAATTTGGAGCGCACTTAGGTGTCCCTCACAGGACGCCCAGAAATCAGGGTAACAGACTGCCTGCCTGATGTACATGGCAAAGGGTACATCTGATGCCCATTACAGCATACCTCTTTCTAGACTGTATATTTGCAATGCAGGTGACTGAGATGGGCTCACACTAGCTTGCATGACTTCTCTTAAGACCATACATTTTCTTTGCTTTTTAAATTCATATCCTGCTGTGAAGAAGGCAGATTGGCTGAGGGCAGCCAGTCACAGCTCAGGGAGGACTGTGAAGGAGGACCATGAGTAAAAAGCATGTAGCAGAAACATAGCGGCTATCTCTAACAGTGGAGAGAGAGGTTTTTTTGAGCTGAAGACAGTCTGAGTCTGGAGGAGCCAGAGTGCAACAGGGTGTGAAGAAGACAGAGTGTGAGATGCTGATAGAGGCAGGACTGTGGATTGGAACAGGAGGGGAGAATTGCCTATGGCTGTGGGGGTACTTAAATATATATTAGACTTATTCTTGTTATTGTTTTTTAAACCCATCTCTGGCTCTCTGTTAAGCTTAAATTGGAGTCAGGCCACACAAACCAAAGCTAAAGGACCCACACAGCAATTCAGACACAAGTCCATGCTTAAAGGGTCACCCTGACAACCCAGCAACCCAACCCAGAAAGAGAATAATTGCAGAAAAAAGAGCAGGGTAGGTTGGCAGGATTCCTAGGAGTTGGAGTTTTAGGCCTAACCTGGTTAAAGGGATCTGTAATATTTGCCTTTCTCCCAACATGGGATCCAGGAAATTTCTCAGGGAACATTTCCCAGTCCCAAAGAAAGGTTCAAATATGATATGTCACCTGTGTTCATGGCACACAATGCAAATCTCAAGTTCAAAGGGCACTGTATAAGCAAAGAGCCAAGTGACTTACATAGGGAGTCCTCATTCCTGTTAGCTGTGGCAACACAGCAAGTCAGAACAGAGAAACCTTCTAGGCCTTCATGCATCCTATTAGAGGATATTTAATGTTCTATGTATGTACATATGTCAAAATGCTAGTTTCCTCCCAACAAATTTCAGGAAGACATTACTCCCTCTAATATTGGTCTCAATGTGCCTGTGCCAACAAAAATGAAGACAGAGGTAAGAATCCAACTGTGTCCTTCCACTGGATTCCACTGCTTCTATCTGAATTGATGATCCTCCACTTCCTTCTCTAAGTCCTAATGCACCCTTAAAACCCTGTTCTAGGGGCCTGCAAAGCCCTCTTGAGGAGATTTTGGATGCTATAAGCTGCTGCTATTGGAGGAGGTAGGTAAGAAAGTCCCAGTTCCACAAGTACTGGATAGTGAGCTACACCATTGGATCTTGGTCGGAAAAGCATGGGGATTTATCAGTATGCTCAGCGAAGCCCTAAGATTTGTGCAAGTACTAGAGTTATATTGCAGAACATGAAAGGGGGAGCATCTTCCCAAATAATAGGCCAATGAAGCATCCTCAAGGATCACCACAAATCACTGAATCCTGAGTGTCAGATGGAAAAGAATAACAGGAAACCATACAAAGGGAGGAGGAAGTGAATTATCTAATTGAATTGGCCAGTCTTAGATCTCTAAACAAGATTAAAGGGTGAGGATATACTGCAACATTTTGTTACAGTTGCCACTTATGCTCTTATTAATGAGAAGGTTCTACTTAATACCTTTTTCAACATACAAATATGAAAAATAAAGAAACCTGAATAATTTTTCCAATAAACCATGGAACTGGCTGAAGATTCATTTTTTGGATATTGTGATTCAGGGCCTGGATGAAGAGCTCATAATCAGGTTTTGGAAGAACCACTCCAGGAAACAAATCAGATATGATCCCCTGTGAAATGACAGAAAAGAATGTCATTTAAAAGCCAGGCTTCCAGGAGCAAAGCTGTTCACAAGTTTGCTTCCAGCTGTTAAAAATGAATGCACAGACTCTTTCATCTTGGTTGCTTTTTTTTCACATTCTCATCCAGATTTGTCTGCCTGAATTAATACAGAAGCGTCTTGTGTTACTGGCATCCAAATGACTTCATCTGTTATCTTACCTGAAACAGAGGAACATCTTGTGCTAAGAATTTAGCTAAGTTAACATCCAGCAGAGCCCTAAGCAATAATACACTTTCATTTTCTTGTGGGTACTTTAGCTTCAAGTTTCCTGCTGCTGTCAGGACAGATTTTACTGCACGCATTCCATAGTCATAATGATGTTGTGATGATAACTGTTCAGAACAAAGTCGATAGGTAGCAACAATTTTCTGGGCAAGACTGTAGAAGAATATAATATATTACCATTTACGAAGTGCAAACACCAATTTAAAAAGGGCAATATCTCTCTACATGCATAAATACCTGAACATTTGAAAACCAGTCAATTTATAAATGATTTGGAAGCAGCACAAAAATATATGAAACTTTAATCGTCAGATTTTTATTTAGGGAGATTACATTGACTAAGATGTTAATAATGGGAACGTATTATTGCTTTAGCCTGTGGCTAAAGCAAAACAATAAATAACTCACTAAAAATATTCTTTTCTGTTTAAAAGATATGAGGCTAACACAAGAAAGATGAAACCTTGCCTTGTATCAATAGCTTAGCAGAAATTAAAAAAAACTTTATTATTTCAATATCACTGAAAATTTGGTGTAGTGGAATCATCTTCCTAGCTATTTTCAAGATTGTTTGGCTGGATCATGCAGCTATAAGAAAGGTCCTCTTTTTTTTTAAAGATATTAAAATATCTGGCAAGAGAGATGGGGCACTGGAGCAATTCAGCATAGAAAACTGTGCTTTTGACATGTTTTGGAGAACACAATTCATCAGTTTTCACCCAGGCAAAAGGCCCTTATTGTAATATGACATAGTGACTGAACTACAAAAGAGATTTCAGAGGCAACCATAAGGGCTTCTTCTCCTAGTATACTTTTGCAACACAGCAAAAACATAATAGGATGTTACATCCACATCTGAAAGGACATGCACCATAATCTGAGCATTAAAATAGATGAAACAAGCAAAGTTTAGAGAAGTTATTCATTTGGAACATACTGGTTGGGGGATTTTGAGAGAATAAAATAATAACATCTCCAAGAAATAAAACACAGCACATCTTTTCAAGAATGTTCGTACATGTAAAACAATCTCTGACCAACATACCTTCTAGAGTCAAGGAAGCCCATTGAATAAAGTGATATTTCACCAATCAAAGCATAATCTGGAACCATCATTGCTACTGTACGGAATAAAGCCTTAAAAAGTACAAAAAAGAGAAAAATAACCATTAACAACTTGTACTCAGAACAAAAATAATAGCAGGTTTCCAAGGTGGGGGCACTGTATGAATATTAACATTTCTATATCTATGTATTACAGTCTTTGGAAGTATATATGACTTGTTGTATTTGATCTTGCCTGTTTCCCATAACAAACTGTTCTTCAGAAAGAGAAATAAGCAGGTATATTTGTTCTCAAAGGATGTTTGGGTGTAGTGACAGTACTTGCAAGCCTATTACTTCATAGTGAATTGGCTGAGTAATAAGAATTCTGCTTGCCAGGACTTGACTGGTCATGAGTATCTTTGTCAGACTGGAAGGCCAGAAGAATTCCCCTACAGTAAGGCACTCTCAGGAGATGAGAAATTACGTTAGCTAAAGCAAGGTTACAAAAACGCAAAGCACAGTCAGGACACTTAGGATGTATGAAAATGTTTGCCTTCAAGTCATTTCGACTTATGGCAACCCTAACCTATCATAAGGTTTTCTGGGGCTGAGACTGTGTGATGAGCCCAAGGTCACCCAGCAGGTTTCCATGGCCAAGCAGGGAATCAGACCTTGGTCTCCAGAGTCATAGTCCTACACTCCAACCACTACCCCACACTGGCTCTCTTTTCCCTGATACATCACTGTCCATATGCAGGTACTTATTTCTGTCACATCCGGTCATTTTTTATTTCAGGCCTTGCCCAATAAGCTACTGGAAGGCACAATTTACCTTCAGGTTATCAGGAAGTTCTGCCCGTCCAGCATACCCAGGATTCATAGTGATGAATACCGCACATGTTGGATTAAGGGAAATCTCTGTGCCTTCAAACATAAATGTTCTGAGCTTTCTAATAATAGCCTGCTGGATACTGAGAATCTGCTGTGCCACTACCGACAGCACTTCAACCTAACAAAATTAATAAAAAAAGCTTAATTTAAAAACAATAACTCTCAAACCTATGTAAAATCTCATATAATGTGGCTGGAATACAGCACAGAATGATATTTCCATGTTTAGGGCGGGGGTCGTGTATAAATCATGGTAGTCTGGAAATTTGTGATACATTAATGGAAAGGACTGCAGCTGGACATTGTAGGAATATAGAAAACTGCCTTGTTCCTAATCAGATCATTGGTTCATCTAGCTCAGTATTGTCAACACTGACTCACAGGGAATTCACAGGGTTACTGACCTGGGTCATTCTCAGTTCTATTTTGAGATTTGACCCTAGGACATTTTGTATCTAAAGCATGTAGTAGGTTCAGTGGGCTGGTGAATCTGCATCTATCAGACCGAACCAAAAGTGAGGTAGCCTAACATGCTTAATTAACTATGAACCCAACTAATGATATTTACGTTGTTCAAAATGTCATTCTGACTTAAGATTACAAATGAGCAAGTTAGAACTGTTCCATGTTTTTAATTATGTTTCATGTTTTCTATTTGCAAATGTAAGCTCTACAGATTCAGTAAATTGTAACTTGTACTAAATGTTAAAAACTGAGCCATGTAAAAGATTGGGCTACAGTCCAGTGCATCTTGTACATACATACTTGGGAGTCAAATCCCAGTAAAATAAGTGAGATTTATTTCTGAGCAGACATACATGGGATTGCACTGTAATAATACATACTCCAGGTGTCATTTGCGAGCCACATACCTTGCATATTGTATCTGAGGATGTTTTATTATGCACAGTTACCTCAATTCTGTTGAATTCATCAAAGCAGGCCCATGCTCCAGCCTGTGCCAATCCTTTAAAGAACTTTCCCATGGCTTTGTAATCAAGACCATCAGAACAATTGAAGACAACGCACTAAGACAAACAACATAAAATATTGTTCAAAGTTGCCACAATGTTGTTTCCAACAATAGAGTTGCCATGGATAGAAGGAAGCACCCACGCCTGAGGGCCACGAAGGCTTATTCATATAATGCTAAACCATAGTTTAGTGTTACATCTGAACTGAGCCACTGTCTTCAATGGCATTTGCAACAGCTCAAAACAGCACCCAGGACTGACTGAAAAATTTTGGTCTATCTTTACAATTTTTAAAATAAGTATTTTCCCCCAGAATATTGCCTAAATGGATCACATTTACATGGGCTTCTCTGGTATCTAGAGTAAATTGAACAAGACCTCTGACTTTCCACACACCATACATACAACTAACAGGGCAAATATAGGATTTATACTTCTTCAATGAGTACAACTGTCTTCCTAGGGTCTCTAGAGAAATATATCAAGAAATGACTTATTTTGCTACCTGCTTGGCCAGTGCTTTTGCAAGATCTTTGGTTGTTTCAGTTTTGCCAGTCCCTGCAGGTCCTTCAGGAGCACCTCCCAGGTTTAATTTCAAAGCTCCCATTAGTGTCCTAAGGTGTGGGATGGAGTGGAAGGTAAGCACCACATAGCTATAGATGTACATATACTAGATGCATTTTTAAAATACACTGTCAGGTATGAAGTAATACATCTTAATTCTTTATGCCCTTCATTAT
This sequence comes from Ctenosaura bakeri, assembly GCA_948474755.1. Classification (NCBI taxonomy): domain Eukaryota; kingdom Metazoa; phylum Chordata; class Lepidosauria; order Squamata; family Iguanidae; genus Ctenosaura; species Ctenosaura bakeri. Next base: position 584,150 of record CAOLHI010000227.1, on the reverse strand, counting down.
TTATTTGTTGTTGCCTTCAAGTCATTTCCAATGTACGGCGATCCTATGGTGATCCTATCACAGTTTTCTTGGCAAGATTTGTTCAGAGGGGGCTTTCCTTTGCCTTCCTCTGAGATGAGACAGTGTGACTTGCTTAAGGGTCCCAGGGGGTCTTCATGGCTGAATAGGGATTTGAACCCTGGTTTTCAGAGTTCTAGTCCAATGCTCAAATCATTACACCATACTGGCTTTCTATTACTTACATTTATATCCATTTTTTTCCCTGTGAACTCAAGGTGACATATATGACTCTCTCTTTCTCTCCCACTTTATCCTCACAATAACCTTGTGGAGAGATCAGTTGGGTCTAATTCTCTCAGCGAGTGTCACAGTTAAACAAGAACTATTATGTAGCTCTTCCAAGTCCCAAGACAGCACTCTAACCACTATCCTACACTGAATCTTTACAATGTGGATTTATTTATTTATTTATTTGCTATATGGTGATTTACACATGCTGAGACACTGATTCTGATTTACACAGGCTGTGACATTAGTAGATATCAGTAAGGCCATTTCTGCACTAAATTGTTACAGTGCTATTATTCCACTTTCAACTTCCTGTGGAATTCTGGAGTTTGTAGTTTACTGAGACCAAAGAGCTCTCTGGCTGGGAATTCTAAAGGCCCCTCCTTACACTGCAAACTCCAGGATTCCTTAGGTTGGAAATGGCCTAATTTTGTTCAGATTTTTTAAAATTTATTTTTATTTTTTTGGTGGGGAGTGTATTTTCTTAGAGAAGTAATAAGAGCTGTCTTTCCATCTCAACATAGCATACTGGCCAAAGTTAAAAAGAACAGATTCAGGCATGTGTATTCTCAAGCAGAAAGAACATGAGTATCAGTTGTGTCTGCAATACCAAGATTCTCAAAAATAAGTGTTTCTCTCTCTTTTGGAGTTGCAATTGAGATCTAACTAACCTGGTGAACAGAGGCACCAGGTTAGGGAAGCCTACTCGAAACAGAAAAGTGATTGGCTCCTTGGGATCTGTCCATGGTCCTGAAATAAGTCCTACTGACCTCCTTTGTCTTTAAGCTTCCTAAAATTGGCAAAATCCTGTCTGCTTCTTGCCTGCCCTTTCCTGCCTCTCCAGACCAGCTGCCAGATTAGCATACTGCGTGCACATTCAGCTTTACTTTGCTTTGACAAGAACAAAACCTCTGATCTCCACACAGCTGCACCAGAGAAGCCGAGAGGAAAAAAAGAGCATAGAAGATCAAGGCTTGCTGTTGTTCAGTCCCATTACATGGTGTAGTTGGGCAGGGGATGGCTTGTGGCCCACCATAAAAAGGAGAAAGGAGGGGGGAGGGTGAAAAAAAGGAAAATGAAATGTAGCAAGCACCTTTAACTGTTTTTCTTTTAATTTTCATATGAGCTTTCATGGATATAAACCCACTTCTTCAGATCCAGAAGCTGCTGGACTGCAACTCCCATTGACTGTCACTACTGACTATGCTGGCTAAGGCTAATGGGAATTATAGCCCAGCAGTACCTAAAAGACCCAGAAACATAAGTAGCAAATTTAGTCTTGCATGGGAACATGGTCTCCATCTTGCTGATATCATAGTTCTGAATTTTGAATGAAGTATTTTTCTCCTAATATGACTTACATCTTCTCCAACTTTTAGCCTGCCCCCCAACCAATCAAAAATCCTAATTACATATGATCCTGTGGGAAGTGGGGAAAAGGAATGGAGCACTCTACCTATAGCATCGGTCTGTCAGTGGGGTTATCACCAAACGCAGAGAATTGCCCAGATACTCATAGCCATATCTAGCTTCAGTAGTAATCATTCGAACCATTACTTGATCATCTTCCCAGTAATATCTCAGCTGAGAAATCCACTGGAAATCATTCAGGTCTGAAATCCTGTCTTCAGCCAATTTTGCAACTACATCACGTGCTATGGAAACAAAGATACTTGATCAACCATCTCCTACAGTTCAGGTCAAAGAGAGCAGACTTTTGTGGGATTTGCTTTGATTTTGACTAGAACCCTAAAGGTAACCAACTGGAATCAGGTGCAAAATATGAGTCAATTAACTGATGTATCTCAACACTTGATTTTGGACTGGTTCTACTATAAGGCAGAGTGAAGTGGCCACCTCAGGAAGCACATTTTGGGTGTCATGAAGGCAAACAGAATGTAAGTTACTTTGCTGGTGATTAGTGCAATTTGGCTGCTGATTCTTGTGAGATTTTATGACTCGTGAAAAATCACATGGCTGGCTTTGAGTAATATGCACTATGGCTTGAGCAGATAGTGTGTGCCATTTGCTGCTCCACCCTTGGTCTGGTGCTGAGATCAGAGATTCAAATGCCCTAATTTAAGCTAACAGATTGCTCTTGTTCAACAAGCAGAGGATAGAAAACTAGTATGTTTGAGTCTTCTAGTAAATCCATGTCTGTCTTCTGCCATTCCTGATTTAAGTCATACTTCTTGACTTTCATGTGTTTGAAGGATATGCAAGGATGTCATCTTAGTCTGGCAATAAGATCACAAAATAGTTATAATATTTTATTATAATATTGTGCTTGAAATTCAGGTTTCATTCACAATGAGAAACTCTGCTAGGCCTTATAAACTATGAACTCCATCTTCACATAATTCCAAGCACTGTTTTAGAACTACATCAGGAATGGCCAAAGGCCATAGGCAGATTCTGACCCCGTTCTGTAGCCCTTCCAAGGCCCTCAGGATACCTGTAAAGCCCCCAGACATCTCTGCCCAATCAAAATAAAATCTGGAGGGGTTTTTTTTCACCCCCAAAGACTCCCAAGCCAAGCCTGACAGTTCTGCTTCCCTCAACTTCATGGCATCCACCACAGACAATCAAATCAGTCATAATGGGTCCAGACCAAAAGGGATATGATATTACTTCAGTTCCAGAAAAAGCGCATCTGTGAGAACAACTGAAGGGTACAGTGGGGATCCCTGCACTATATGGATGAACCTCCATGAACTTCTCCAAAATGCTGGGTTCATTCACTTTCCCTCCTTTATCTTCCTCCTGCACACCTGCAAGAGGGATTTCTGCTCAGTGTAGTTTCACTTTTAAAGAATCACACTTGAGTGCGAAGGTTAACATTACAGATCCTGAGTCAGAACAAACTCTAGTAAATTGTTAACAAATTGATTTCAAGCCATGGATTCAAAAATTGTGTGGTTACAAAAAAGTGGTTTCTTTTAAACCATTTAAGTGTCTTTGGCTGTGAATTACTGCAGACTATAGCTTACTGCTACATGGTCGAGCCCTGAGCTTGTGTGCATCTCTTGCCCTCTTAATCAGGGGCAGCTGTGAACAGATTAAGAGCTTCCACTTCTCTTTTTCAGTAACTACATTTTAGGATTATGTTCAAAATGGAATAAACTATGGTCAGTCTTTATTACATTTTAGCAAAACAAGCGAAGTTCACGACAGGTGGAGTAGAGGTAAATGAACAGCACTGAAATCCAATTCTTCTGTGTGAATACTAAACTGTTTCCAGAGTCTCCACTGATTTCAACAGACAGATTGAACAGGTGATGAGGTCTAAAACAGGCCACAAACATTATAGGAGCATGGGGCTCTGTTCCCTGAACACTCATTCCAGCTCTCATCTTAACTGATTCCTATCTCAAATCTTCAACATGCTGTCAGCTTCCTATTTCATATGGTGTCTCTCCTGCTGCTTTTATTGCTCCCCAGCCCTTCCATTTACCATGGACATCAATGACTGTGAGGGCTCCCAGGGTCAACCGGGCCCCGCCTGACAGCTTTCCTCTCACCAGTTCAACAATTTCTGCAATTTGCTTGTTGCTTTTCTCCAAAAATAACTATAGTAAAAACAAAAAGAGGGGTTATTATATCAAAATAAGTGGAATTTGCAGGAAAAAATTACAATAAATCCCTTACTTTGTTAGAGGAGTATCACCATTCATGAATCTTAATGTCGTGGAATAGGATTCTTGTAGTTCTCATCCAGTCACAAGCAAATATTATGTATTCATTTTGTGGATATTTATTTTTGAATAAACAGATTTGGGAAAAGTTAATTTTTTGGACTATAGCAACCTAGCTATCAGTCATACCATCTAGGGGATTCTTGGTGATGCAATCCAATGTATAACTTTCCCAAGCTATCAATCAAGAAACAGATTGCTCACTTGCCATCTATATACATACAAATCCAAATGTCTTGCAATTAGTATGCAGCCACTGGTATATTCATTCCTATATGCAGAAGCAAAGTCAAAGGCCCTTTCCACACACGGGGCGTGAATCGGGCAGAAATGGGACTTACTGGATTTCTTCTCCGTTCAATCGAGTCCGTCGGGACGAGGAGCAGTGTGAGCTCGTCGCACTGCACTGCTCCAGCATCCAAAATGGCGGCTTCCGGTTGGTGGAGGTTCTCCACTAACCAGAGAAGCTCGCCAGCCTAAAGCCTGCCCCCGGCAGATCTGCAGGCATGCACTAGTGCGCGCCTGCAAATCTGCAACGGAGCGTGGCAATGGAGCGACACGGGGTCGCATGCTCCGTTCTTTTGAAAAACCTCTTAAAAGAGGTTTTTAAAAAGCACACTGCACAACCAGTTCCAGTCCCTCCAGAGCAGACTGAGGTGCGGAACTACGAAAAGTAGTCTGACCCAGTCCACTCCACGTTGCAGAAGACCTCCGTTAGAGGTCACTCTGCGCCGTTTTAATAGCCTGGTGCAGAACGCCAAATTCATCACAGTGAGTTAGCTGCTGAAAGCTTTTGCTTATGTCCAAATGTTACAATAGATTGTAGGGCACATTTTGTCCAAGCCATCCCCATACCAGCAGGGTACCCTATCTAATTTGCTTCACTGCAGAACTGCCTGACAGGCAATCTATAGAGTTCATGGCAGAGGCAAGAATCTCATGGGGACTTCCAGGTTTCACTTCTTAGCTACCAGGCTTGTACAACTTCTCATTTAAACTCTGAAAGCCTGATATGGTCCCATGAAATGAAGGGGCACATGTGCCAACAATCCTGTTAACAGTTAAGGAGACTGAGGCCATTTCCACATTAGCATTTTAAAATGGTGCAGAGTGACCTCCAACGGAGGTCTTCTGCACCATAGCATTGACTGGCGTGGACTACTTTTTGTAGTTCCACACCTCAATCCATGCAGGAGCAATTGGAGCTGGTCGCGCAGCGTGGTTGCTAAAAACCTCTTTTCAGAGGTTTTTAAAAACCAGGGAATGCGCAACCCCATGTCACTCTGTCATTCAGCTCAGAAGCAGATTTGCAGGCGCGCGCAAGTGCGTGCCTGCAGATCTGCCGAGGGCAGGATTAGAATCATAGAATCATAGAATCATAGAAATGTAGAGTTGGAAGAGACCACACGGGCCATCCAGTCCAACCCCCTGCCATGCAGGAACACCCTCAAAGCACTCCTGACAGATGGCCATGAAGCCTCTGCTTAAAAACCTCCAAGGAAGGAGACTCCACTACACTCCGAGGCAGCAGATTCCACGGCTGGACAGCCCTGACCGTCAGGAAGTTCTTCCTGAGGTTCAGGTGGAATCTTCTTTCCTGCAGCTTGAATCCATTGCTCCTTGTCCTGGTCTCTGGAGCAGCAGAAAACAAGCCCTCTCCTTCCTCTACATGGCATCCCTTCAAATATTTAAACATGGCTATCATGTCCCCTCTTAACCTTCTCTTCTGCAGACTAAACATACCCAGCTCTCTAAGTCTGTCCTCATAGGGCATGGCTTCCAGGCCTCTCACCATTTTGGTCGCCCTCCTCTGGACTTGCTCCAGCTTGTCAATATCCTTCTTGAATTGCGGTGCCCAGAACTGAACACAGTATTCAAGATGGGGTCTAACCAAGGCAGAGTAGAGTGGTACCAGTACCTCCCTCGATCTAGACACCATACTCCTATTGATGCAGTCGAGAATTGCATTGGCTTTCTTGGCTGCCGCCTCACACTGCTGACTCATGTTCAGCTTGTGGTCTACCAACACTCCTAGATCCCTTTCACACATACTGCTATCCAGCCACGTGTCCCCCATCCTATATTTGTGGATTCCATTTTTTCTACCTAAGTGTAGGACCTTACATTTCTCTCTGTTGAAATTCATTTTGTTAGCCTTGGCCCAGCTCTCCAACCTATCCAGGTCATTTTAAATTTTGATCCTGTCCTCTGGCGTATTAGTAACCCCTCCCAATTTGGTGTCATCTGCAAATTTGATGAGCATGTCCTCTATTCCTTCATCCAAGTCGTTGATAAAAATATTGAACAGCACTGGGCCCAGGACAGAACCCTGTGGCACCCCGCTAGTCACTTCTCTCCAGGATGAAAAGCAGCCATTCGTGATCACCCTTTGGGTTCGGTCGGTCAACCAATTACAAATCCAACTAACAGCAGCCCTGTCCAGCCCACATTTAACTAGCTTCTTTGCAAGAATGTCGTGGGGAACTTTGTCAAAGGCCTTACTGAAATCGAGATATGCTACATCCACAGCATTCCCTTCATCTATCAAGCTAGTAACTCTATCATAAAAAGAGATAAGATCAGTCTGGCATGACTTATTTTTGAGAAATCCATGTTGACTTCTCGTGATTATTGCGTTGTTTTCTAAATGATTAGAAACTGAACGCTTAATGATCTGCTCCAGGATCTTTCCGGGTACTGATGTCAGGCTGACTGGGTGATAGTTATTTGGGTCCTCTTTTTTTCCCTTCTTGAAGATGGGGACAACATTTGCTCTCTTTCAGTCTGCTGGAACTTCTCCTGTCCTTCAAGATTTCTCAAAGATTATAGCAAGCGGTTCCGAAATGACCTCTGCCAGCTCTTTTAATATCCTAGGATGCAATTCATCTGGCCCTGGAGACTTGAATTCATCCAGTGTGGCCAGGTATTCCTGTACCACCTCTCTACCTATTATGTGCCTCATTTCCCCTGCTTCCTCCCCTGCTCCCCAACCGCTAGGTTGAGTGCTTGTATCCTTCTGGGAAAAAACTGAGGCAAAGAAGGTGTTAAGTAGTTCTGCCTTTTCTCTTCCCCCTGTGAGTAATTCGCCATCTTCTCTGCGCAGCAACCCTATCGTCTCCTTTTTTTCCCTTTTGCTGCGGACATATTTTAAAAAGCCTTTTTTATTGTTTTTAATGTCTCTGGCCAGCCTCAGTTCGTTCTGTGCTTTAGCCTTTCTGACCTCCTCCCTACATCTCCTGGCTACTTGCTTAAATTCTTCTTTGGTGGTTTCTCCCTTCTTCCATTTCCTATACATGTTTCTCTTAACACTTAGCTCAGCTGAGAGTTCTTTAGTCAACCATTCTGGTTTCTTCAGATGTCTTCCATTTTTCCTCCTTATTGGTACAGTTTTAGACTGTGCCTTCAGTATCTCCTTTTTAAGGAACTCCCATGCCTCCTGAACTCCTTTCCCTTTCACTATTCCTGACCACGGAATTCCAGCCAGCAGCTCCCTAAGTTTACAGAAGTCCACTTTTTTAAAATCTAAGATGAGTGTCTGGCTACACTTCTCTTCTCCCTCCCACTGAATGCCAAATTCCAAGAGGGCATGGTCACTCCCCCCTAAAGATCCAACCACTTCTACCTCATTCACAAGGTCATCCCTGTTGGTCAGGATCAGATCTAGAATATTTGATCCCCTTGTGGCCTCCTCCACATTCTGGACCATGAAGTTGTCTGCAAGACAAGCAAGAAACTTGCTGGACCTTGCTGTCTTGGCAGAGTTTGACTGCCAGCATATATCCGGGTAATTGAAATCTCCTATTATTACTGTATCTCTCCTCTTTGAATGTGCAGTCATTTGGTTGAGGAAGGTGTCATACAAGTCCTCAGCCTGGGTTGGAGGCCTGTAGTAAATCCCCACCAGAATATCCCTATTGTTTCTCGCTGCCTTAATTCTTACCCAAATGCTCTCGACCTGGCTTTCTGGGTTTAAGTCCTGGATCTCTTCACAGGTGAAAACATCCTTGACATACACGGCTACTCCTCCTCCTTTCTTGTTTGGTCTATTTTTACAAAACAGGCTATACCCCTCTATTCCTATATTCCAATCATGAGACTCATCCCACCAGGTCTCAGTGATGCCTATCAAATCGTACTTATTTTGTTGTACTAGGAGTTCAAGTTCATCCTGCTTGTTTCCCATGCTCCTTGCATTAGTGTAGAGACACTTAAGTCCCAGGGCCCTTCCTGCAAGTCCTGTACTATTGTTTCTACTCCTCCCGCCACTGGCCGCTTGTACTACTTGTCCAGTATCATTTGGGCCTTTTCCCCCTGCGCTCTCCATGTCCTTGCCCTGAATAATATTGTCTCCCTCCCCAGTGGAACTTAGTTTAAAGACCTCTTAATCCTCCTTGCGAGACTGTTTGCAAAAACATTCCTGTCAAGTTTTGTGAGGTGCAGCCCATCCCTTGCCAGAAGCCCATGTTCATGGAAATTCAGGCCATGTTCCAAAAACCCAAACCGTTGCCGTCAGCATCACGTGCGGAGCCAGTTGTTGACCTCTGCTATTACCCTTTCCCTATGTTGGCCATACCCTTGAACAGGGAGGAGGGACGAAATGACCACCTGCGCACCAGGGTCCTTAAGCTTGGTCCCCATACGCTCGTAGTCCTTTGCAATATGGTAAAAGCTGCTCCTCGCAGTGTCATTGGTTCCGACATGAACCAAAATGAGGGGCTTATGGTCAGTGGGTTTGACCAGCCTGGTTAGCCTCTCCGTTATATGGTTGATCCTGGCCCCAGGAAGACAACAGACCTCCGGCTGGCGAGCTTCTCCGGTTGGTGGAGAGCCTCCACCAACCGGAAGCCGCCATTTGGGATGCCGGAGGACTGTGGAGCAGCAAGCTCGCGCTGCTCCGCGTGGTGACGGACTCGTGCAGGTGCTGGTAAGCTCCGTTTTCAGGTGTTTTCGCCTGTTTCCCCCTCCACACATGTGGAAAGGGCCTTTGAGTCTGGATAGTTCCTGGAGAAGAGAATGACCATAAAAGCAATTCACATTGACTTACTTGTATATGTTACATGTACATCCCACCACTACTCCTGCAGACTTAAGGCACTATATATGGACCTCTTCCTCCCCACTATGTGAGATAGGACAGTCCAACAGAACGCAACTGGCCCAAGGTCACACAGTGAAATTCATGGCTCAGTGGAGATTTCAGCCAGGACTTGCCAAATCCCAGTCTAGTATTCTATCAATCATCACACCACACTGACTCATTTACATTTCTTCATGACAGGATATAAATTAAATCCTAAGTATAACAGCTCAAAACCAGTACAGAGTTAGGCTTGCCTAAAACCATTGATTTCAAATTTAGGCCAGTGCTAAATGCCCTCAGACTAACACTTTTTTATAATCACCCAACATAAACGATGGAATGTTTTCAAAATGTAGACAAGCATATTAATAAAAAACTTCACATTTTGAATTCTGTGCATCATTGTTTGGGATAGCAGCTAACCACTAACATTAATCCCTGTTAAACTTTTAATTTCTCAGGATACATACCAAGTATAATTTGTTCCCATACCTCCTTAGAACAATAAATGTCATAACTTTAGTTTATTTTTGTTCATTTTTAAAAAGTCTTACTGGTAAGGTTCTTTCCTTTATGGCTTCTGACACTTCTTTTGTCCAGTAGATTGATGATACACAAATAACAATTTGTCCTGGCCATTGCAATACCCACTTATTCCGGGGAACCTTTAAAAATAATAAGTATCAACATACAATTTCAAAATGCGACTGTATGTCTAGGACAACATCCCTAGTCCAGCACGCTCTAGATGTGTTGGTCTATATCACCCCCACCAATGTGTTTCTGGGATGAATTCAAGTTGCTAGTAATGACATTCAAAGCCACAAATGCTTTGGGAACTCATCAATACTTGAAGGAGCACCTAAACACACACACACACACACACACACTTGCCCAAGGTTTGAGGGGCTGGAGGGGCTTCCATTTGTATCTGACCAATTAGGGCAAAAGCCTATGTGAGGACATGGAGAGGGCTTTCCCTGCTGTGGCAACTTGGTTGTAGAACCCCTTCCCTTGGAGGCCCAACTGGTGCCAGTGCCGTCTCCATTTTGTTGTCCAATGGAAATATGCTATTCATTAAAGTCTTTGAGGCTTAACTGTCCAGAATGTCTAGGTATACAGTTTTAAACTGTTTTTAATCCTTTGAACTTGTTTTTAACTTGCAACAACTTAACTAGCAAAAAGAATTTTAGAGTATTGAGAATCTTCACAGTTTGAGACTTACTCTGTACAAATAAGGCATGGATTTTATTTGCACAGAAAATATTTCTACAGAGAAAATCCTGGGGTTTTTTTGCAGGAAAGTTGTTTCCATTGCAGGAAACTTTCTGGGCAGAAATGTAATTTTATGCATATAAAATGTTGATAGAAAATGTTCTTTCCTGCACAAAAGCATGCATTTGCTTACACAGAATAAGTTCAAAACTGCAAATATACTGTGAAATATTCTGCAAATATACTGTGCAATTTTCTTGCAGTGAGGAGAAAAATTGTTAAATTATTTGTTCTTATGTACCTGAATGCAATTTACAAAGATTTACATCCACTGTTGTTGTTGTGTGCCTTCAAGTTGTTTCTCATTTATGGTGATGCTAACATGAACCTATCATGGAATTTCTTGGCAGGATTTTTTCAGAGGGGGGTTTGCCTTTGCCTTCCCCTAAGATTGAGAGAGTGTAACTTGCCTTACTGAATTCAAATTTGTGTGCTAGATATGTATTCAAAAGTACATACACATGAACTCATGCTATTTGCATATGGATCTAGTTGGGGACTGCTGGGTTCTAGTAATAAACATATTAGATCCCATGAGTATAAATATGCCCGCCTTGCACTAGATAGCAAAAGTTCTCTTGACCAAAGAAGGACATTAGATTGCAACTAGCCTCAAGTATTAAAATGTGGAGGCAGCTTTACACAATGCATTCTAATCCAGTAGACTACAGTGTCAGTAGAGTTTTTAAACAAATATGAATGAGTAAAACAATAATGAAGGATTCCATATAGATCTTTATGATTCAGCCATGCTGTCAAAGGTATGTCAGGGCTCTGTGTTCTTTGCCTGGAAAAACTGTTTTTGTTTTAGATTGCAACTCCTTGAGGGAATCATTCTAAATTCCCTCATTTAGCATAACCAGTAGGCATGCTGGTTGTAGGATTCTGGGAGACGTACTCCAAAAAAAAGTAAATTTGCATGCTCTGAATGTTACAAACTGGTCACACATCTCACCACTTAAAAGACTGACTCAGCTGGCACAAATTGCTTCTTCTGTAAGATAAGCAGTGTAGCTATCAACCAGGGAAAACACATGAAGTTTAGTGAATAATAATCATAATCATATCTGAAAGAGGATTGGCAGGAGTGACATAACTGTAAGCAAAATAACCCTTACAAACAAGATTCCTGGCCATCTTGTTTCCTCTTAAGAAATATATTGCTTAACGTATATGTATAATTCTAAACAATGGACCATTTAAAATGAATGTATTTTGATTTCAACCACATTAATATGATTGAGTTCCCAGGTTGAACACGTCAAGTAGATAATTATAAGGTATTTGTGGGTGTTTAATTACCTCACCATACCCTTCAATGCCATTTGCTATGACATGTCTAATACTGGCCAACATCATTTCTTCTACCTGTGACAGCCATTTCTCAACCATGCCCTAAAAAAAAATGAAAATGAAGAATAATTGGGACCTCAAAAATATACAGTGGCTGCAGGAGAACATTCACGATAAGAAAGAACATCTTGGCACTGGAAAGAAACCATATAGACTAGTCTTCCACTACTCCATGCCCTTCAGATGTACTGAACCACAACTGATTGGCTTTCTTACCCAAATGTTGTTTATGCCCTATTACTTCATTTACAAGTTACATTCTATTTCCTCTGCTGCTTTTCAGTTTCTCGTAAAAAACCAGAATCAGCCATCGAGCTTCAAAAGCATTTCCTCCAAAGCATATTTTGATTATCATAGAATCACAGAGTTGGAAGAGACCACTAGGGCCATCCAGTCCAACCCCCTGGCCACGCAGGAATTACAACTGTTGTTGACGACAATAATGAGACTAAGAAGAAAAATATGTGAAAATTACTTTGGCATGTGCTGGGTAGATTTTCTTTATAATAGGAACAACTTCTTTCTCAGAGCTGATCATGCCTGTGATCTCCATGTCATCTGTAAATTCTAATTTTGCTATTCCCTCAAAGCACTTCTTCAGGTGTGGCTGTACACGGAGAGGATCTTTGGTTTCAGACAGTATCTCCAGCAACTCATCATTAGAAAGGAAGAAGAATCTGTTCAGAACAGATTTTAAGTATATACGTTAATTTTTAGTTCAGAGCAGAAGGAGCATGGGAGAAAGATGCATCACAGCAGACGAAATAAGAGAAATATCTAAATATGGCCAGTTTTCTGAAATGGCTTCCATTTATTATCTTCATACTACATCTGATCTTAGCCAAAAGGCCAAGAAGAGATATTATCTTCATAAAATCAATAAAATATGTGCATGTACAAAATGGGGATCACATTGTCAATCCATGACCTTAATGGGCAGGGACTGCTGCTCAAGTGGTCTCACAGGGCAGATGGGACCACCAGAATGCTCCACTTCACTCAACCATCAGTCTGCCTAGCTAAAAGACTCTCAGGTACCAAATGGTGGGAAAGGTTTCTGCCTGAAATCACTGGGCTAGATGCCTGTCAGAGTGATTGGATATGATGGACTCACAACTGGATGACTTTAAAAGAAATTAGATAAATTAATGAGGGATAAAGTCATGATAGCTACATCAAGTAAGGAATTTTGGCCACACTGGCTGAGGGATTGTGGGAGTTGGTTTTGCCCTGGTGGTACAGTGGTTAAATGCTGATACTGCAGCTACAAGGTGTGAGTTCAATCCTGCTGGGCTCCAGGTTGATTCAGCCTTCCATCCTTTTGCAGGTCGGTAAAATGAGTACCCAGCATGTTGGGGGAGGCAATTAGCTAACAAACTGTAAACCACTTAGAGAGTATTTAGCTGATAAGCAGTATACAAATACACATGCTATTGCTAGTTGTCACTCAAAAAAAAAAAAACCTTTCCAGGCTCTGAAATACCTTCAGGATCAGAGGCAGTATGTTTCTTGATACTGGTCACTGAAATGCTAACATAAGAAGACAGCCATTTCCTTCAAGGCCTGCTTATTGGTTTTCTTGAAGCACCATCTTGACCACTGGGATGAAACAGGATGTGAGCCTAGACAGAAGCCTACATAAATAGAGCCTAGAAATAGGATGTGGCCTTTGTTCAGATCCAGTTTTATATTTTCTTCCATAAAGCTGGTCAGTTCTTTTAATACCTGTAGAAAGTTTCCCATGCAGTGAACTGTACTGTATATGTCCTGTGGTTCAACAGGTCTACATTTTAAATTATTCATTTGCTACAAACTGGGACTTCTTGATGCACCTACCTTGGAAAAAATAATCTTTTCTTCTCCAAGTATGTATTCAGGCCCTTCTGGATATCTTCCAAAAGCAAATTTGCTTCCTGAAGTCTGTCCAACATTTTTGGCTGTTCAGTGGCAACCAGTACTCTCGTGTCTTTCACCTGTTATTTTATAAAATGAACAAGTAGTACTGATAAGTTGTACTTTCAGTTTTGTTTTGCAGAACATGTTGAACAGGGGTCCACAAGCTAGAGGTGGAAAACTAGGGCATACATTAGTCTCCTCATCCAAAACTTGGAGAGCCATGTAGCCCCAACTGCATCCCTCTGGGAAAAAAAATGACCCCAAACACTCTCCATGGAGTGTGGGGGCATTATTGCCATTCTTTTGTTCTCTCTGACCATTTCAGGCCCAGGAGTAGCCTTTTTTTAACAATAGAAAGTGACCAGAAGTCATCTCCTCTTCCTTCCTGCTTTTAAAAAAACCTCTCTCCTAACCTTAAAATGGATTGAAAGAAGCAGAAAATGGCAAAAATGCCCACAGGCCCCTAAAGGCAATTTGGGGAGAGAATTAATTTCTTTTACCCTGGAGGGGGTTCTGGGTGCCACAAAAATGTCCTTGGAGCCCCCATGTGGCCTGCTGACCAGATTTTGCCCAATCCAATGTGGAATATTTTATGTTCGATTATACAACTTCCTTGTTTCTTTACTGATAGAGATGTTATACCACTTCGAAAACAACTGTTAAAAGAAGTGTCCAAGTGGCAACGTGAGAATAGTCCATTCAAAAAAATCACATCTATTCTCTGAGTGTAGACCCTCATATAGTCTAAACAATACCATCAAAAAGTTTGATGAAACCACAAAGATTGCAAAAATAATGAGAGCAAGGATAAGAAAGAGAGGAAAATACATGCCAGGAGAACAGTTGTCAGTGAAGACTGAGTGTATATACTGGCCATGGAATGTAAAGTGATAGAGAAAAAACAAAAAAGGAATGGTTCAGCCAGTCTGACATCCTGGATCCCTCTAGGGACTCTGCATGGTCTGGGCTGAATTGAAGCCTCTTGTCCTGCTGGCACCAGAGCTACTTCCTCCTAGAGATGTAGCTATGGAGGCAAGCAAGACAGCACTGCCCTCCCATAGGAATTCTTCCCCCCAAAAAATTCTCCTTCAGTCCTCAAATCTATTATTACACACAGTGAGACAGTGAAAATTCTTTACACTTGGGACTCTCACATTTGCTGTGCTGTCATTCATTTCTTGATTTTACCTATCCTTGTTCTTTGGATGCCTAATCTGTATTTCTAAATGCTCGGCTGAATGTACTGCAATGAACTGATACTAGAAATTTCAGAAGTGAGGAAAATTTCATTTGGATAACAGAATTCTTATATAGACCCAATGCCCTCATTTCTCTCCTCTCCCTTAGTTATGCTTCCCTATTCCACTCCTTCCCATCAAATAGGAAACCCCCTCACCTGATGTCTGTCACATTTTCTCCCTCTAGAAACCCCTGCTGGGTACAAGCTCCTGGGACTATGCAGCACCTGGAGGAGAGTGGCTTCTCCCACAGCTGGGGTTGGGCTCCAGGAGGTGCCAAAGCTGACATGGGAAGAGAGGTCTCAGGTTCAGAAGTGTTGGTCTGGCCAGCTGGGAGGTGCCAGACATGGCTTAATCAGAGAAGTGAGGGATCATTTGCTTTAGGGATGGGAATGAGAACATTGCCTCTTCTGCTAGCTCTCCAGCCTCTGAGATTTCATCCAGAACACTCTGAGCCCCTGGAACTTGATAAAGACTGTAGGTACTTATCTGTCTGTCTGTCTGTCTGTCTGAGCACAGCTGTAGGACTCTGAAACCCAGCCCAACCAGGCATATACACTAAGGGGACCCTGGGTATGCATCTTCATGTTTCTGTGGGTTTTTTTTTAAATGAAATTGTAGATAATTGGTTTAGTTAATTAATTCATCTTAGTTCATGGCTATGGCCTGCAGTACCATCTTCAACCAGTATTTTCCAGGCCTTTCCTAACCAGGAAAGAAGAAACTGCACGCAGGCCTGACAGATTCATCTGTCTACACCGTTCCATGGCTTGGTGTGCTACTTTTTTCTGCAGGACCACGTACTGACACTGGGACTGGAATGAAATGAGACAAAGACCAGCAACAAAGAAAAGGAGTGGTGAAAGAAGAGAACGTACAGAGGTAAAGAGAAAAAACATAGGGGTGCAATCCAGAGGTTTCTAACCATGTGAAAGTGATACTTCTGCTAGTATTAAATAAAATAAAAATGAAATACAAATACTTACTGCTTGTGCCATGATGTCCTTCCAGTAAGTATCCACTATCCCAAACTTCCTACCCTCCTCTGGCATCTGAGCAATGATGTCCTCAGAACTGAAGATGGGTTCCAGATAAAGCCAGGTTGCCTGGCATTTCAACCAGCTGTCTAAAATTTCTTGCATCGTGACAAGCTTCTCTTCCCATCTCTGTGAACAGATTGTTTCAAATATAGGTATCCAGGCTAAATCTCACCCAAAGACTAAAGTCATAGTTAACTAGAATTGACAGTTTCCTCTTTTTTCCAAACTGTTGCACAAGTACATTTATAAAACTACACAACATCACAACAAACACAGATGCACATGCACACACACACACACACACACAAACCTCAGGCCTGGTAAATTTATTGGTGCAAAAGCTAGATGCTAGCAATCTTTGATGGTTTGCAGCATAATGCAAAAGGTTTTTGACTCTGAACTGTTTAATAATGGCAAGAACAAAAAGGTTTTTTTTCTACCTAAATAATGCTGCTGAAATGGAGAGAGCTAATGGCAGAAAAGTGGACTTTTCTGTGTGAGAAGACTACAATCCCTGTTTAGTTCTGGTACTGAAAGCAAATTACTCTGCTCAGAGGTAGCCTGCTCCCTAATATTAGGTGCATGACTTTTGCCCCTGGTTCTGCTGTAAAAGATGTGCTGGAGCTTGAAGTCCTAGTAAAACAAATAACATACGTTAATCAAATCTAAGTCTGCCCAGTTCTGCTTTAGAGAGAGGAAAGTTTACAGATTTTCTAAAACTGCAAGGTACTATTTTGATCAAACCAGACCAGTTAAAGCTTGCCTTTCCATCAAGCAAACATTTGCAGTTTAGAAGATGTCAATAATAATAAAACTAAGTCTCTTTTAATTTTCATATAAACTCTGCCTCTAGACTTCCTAGACAGACTGTAGGCTGACATATAGTCCACAAACAGTTGAATAAGTTGGAATATCCATGTCCAGTATCTTCTGGTTCTAATGGGGTATCATGCTGCTGCTGAATAGTAATTGGTTGGGCTGTTTTATTGATTAAGATTTAACGGCAGTATTCTAAAGAGATAATTTTCTACTTTAGTCTGCTAAGGAATCTCTACAATTAAGAGGTGGGACGGGAATGTTTTACATGCAATTAAATTAAATTAACTAATCATGCATTCTCTCTCTTTTGGTATATTTACAGCACAGTCATAGACATGCCTACTTTGAAATAAATCACATTTATTTCAATAAAGTTTACTCCCAGGTAAGTGGCTAGAGGATGTCAACCTTAAGCTATTTAGTAAGGTTTTTTTTAAAAGTTGGTCCTGGATGGGTATCTTCCTCCCCTCAAAAAAAAATAACATCATGGTCAATACAAATAGTATATCAAATCTCAGACTGTCTTTCTGGGTGCCACCAAAATTAATAATAATTACTAATTATTAATTAATTACTAATTATAGTAATTATTAATTATTGGGACTAGATTTGTAGTTTGTTTTCATATTATTCAGAAGGAACAGGGCAATTATGAACAGCAAGATAGCTTGACTTGAGGGCTGGGAAACACTGATGATTGTCAGAATGCAAGGTAAGATTTCAGCCCCCATCAAATATTTACAGGATATGCCTTTCATGCTTTGAGTTGAAGTGACCTTTGGAAAATCCATTGTCTTTGACACTCTTCTTTCATCAATCCATTGTGGCAGGAGGGAGACCCTGAAGTCATTGTATTTGCACATAAATCAGACTAAGCAGGGAGCAAACCCACAGAATGGTATCTTGAGCTTATTAAGATACTACTAATACACTAAAGAGGGATTCACTAATACAAGCATTAGGCAAGAAACTTGGCACCAGACAGCAGAATTCTAAAACAACTACAATGGATACATAAGCTGCAAGTATTCATTTATTACTGCAGTGTTGTTAAATGACCAAGAAACAAAACATTTTTTAAAAAGATAGGAAAACACGGAAATTATGCACACAGCTGTTTCCTTCCAAAAATTATATCATGAGCAAGTCTGCCTCTTTATTACAGATAAGCTCTTTTCCAGCTCTCTTTTGTCCTTTTTGTTAGCTTTTTTGTTTTTGGAGACGGAGAGAGAGATACTAGGAGTACTTTTTTAAAATGTTGGTGCAAACATTCTAAAACATTAGTCCATGGATCCCTTGTGTTCCTGAAAAGGCCACAAAGCAGTGAACAATATCTATACTTGGCTGTGCACCTGATTTTTTTTTCTTTTTCTTTTGATGGACACTGAGGATGTTTCAGTCAAGGCCAGTTTACAAAAGAGGCTAGAGTCTATGATGTTTGTCATATGATATTGTGAGTGGAGTAAAACCAAACACAGGAAGTCCTAGCCCCCTCCCATGTATTCTAGCCCCCTCCCATGTCTGCCATGTCACATGACTACCTCACTATACTGTGGGTGGAAAAAACCAGCCGCCATTACATATTAGCAGGAGGTCACATACCACAAGGGGTCCCAGCCCCTTCCTCAACTGTGGCACTTCCTCATTGGTGGAAAATGTTGAAGTGGGAGTGTATGTTGCTACCTGCATATAAAGCCTGGTCAGGCCTCCATGCTTTGTTGCGATCTGATCTCTTATCGCCACCCAGCTGTAGCTGTTTGTATTTTTGTATTTTTGTACTGAATAAACCTGGCCTACGGGCCCAGCCTTTTGGACCAAGAAACGTCTTGTTCATTTGCCTGTTTCTCAGAAAAAGCTGGCTCTCCCTAGGGTGCTGGAGGTGACAGTTTTTGGTGCCCAACGTGGGGCTCGTGAGAAGCGGGCAGGGGTGAGGAGCACCCAAATTAGTCCCTCTGCCCAGGGGAACAGACGGGGAGGCCTCCTCTGAAAACCGTCTGATTTTGGGGGTGGACATCAATTTTTCATGTCAAGGCGCCAACGTCCCTTTGAGACGTGACGGGAATTTTCGCAGTACGCTCCCTGATCAGCGGCAACAGAGGTTCTACCTTCCTGATCCAAAAGGCTTTGGAATCTGAGTAGGGTGAGGTCTGGAACAATTGGACGCCTCTGGAACATGCCTCTGATTCACCTCACCCCCTGGTAAGCCTCCGAAATTGATTAGGGTGAGATCTGGAATTATCAGAAGCCTCTGATACATCTCACCCTCTGGAAAAGTCCCAAAAACTTTTTTAAAGGGACCGCCCTAGATAGGTACCTTTGGGCTTGAAATTAGTTTTGAGAATTCTCTTGTTGCTCTGTGGCTGCGTGTGAATGGGGAGCTCCAACTGTCTGTTGATGAATTTGCGTTCTCTGTGTGTGTGTGTTGCGTTCATTTTGTGCCTGGAGTGAGAAATGTCTGTGCATTTGTGTTCCCTGTAGTTTTATTTTTTTAATTAGTGCCCTCAGTCCAAGGAATTCCCTGGGTGAGGGCAGGCATGGCTGCAACAGATTCTTGCAGCATGTCCCAGGGCTGCAGTCAGGCAGTTTGGCTGTTTGCCCTGAGATTCCTCGAGATTCCTCTGCCTGAGCTCCTGCCTTCATCTTCAAACTAATCCTTTTACATTTTGCGACTTTTATGGTTTTCCCCAGGGATAAAATCTGGTACTGGGATTGATTTACGAAATGTGTCTGTGCTGGGAGCGCCCAGCTTCTTGTAATCAATAGGAAAGGATATGGTATATTATGTTTATTGAACAGGGAATTTCTGCCTGCATCTAATGCCCAGAAATTTGAATCAGATTCAATGAAATGTTAAGAATATATCTGTTCCTGTGATGTTCTTTTAGCCTGTTTCTCTATTTGCTAAACATTAACAGGTTACATTACGTATTGGAATTGGGGTTTCTTTCTTTCTTGCACTTTCCCAAAGGGAATGAGGGGCGTTTTCCTTGCTCAGCACTTCTGCTAAGGGTTATCCAGCATGAAAAAAAAACTCTTTTATATGGAAGAAAAGTGCTGGACTTGTGTTAAACATTCATCTGTGCAACATCTCTCGACTGCATCTCTCCTTTTCTTAAAAAAGACATATTTTATTTCAACAATTAAGTGTGTACTGCCCTTATGTTCTGATTTGTTTCATTTTTTTTAAGGAACTCTTTCATTCCATTTCCTGCCACTGAATTACAGCAGGAAGAACATAAATCTGTTGTTAATCTCTGCATTGTTTACGAAACATGTTTTCTTTAACCAGAAATCCCAGGCCAGCAAGATAGCCTTTTCTCTCTGTTGTCTCCTCCAAGGAGAACAAAAAAGGCGTGAATTTGTTCAAGATCAGCAATTGTGTGACTGAGAATGAGCCAGTTTTCATTTCTCTGCAGGAACTTGGGGATTTTCTTTGGGAGTGGTTTTGGGGTGATTTTTGTGCAAGCATATAATTTTTCTTTTTTTCCCTCTTTATTTTCACAAATTGGCTCTTGCATTTGTAGCTCAGGAAGCCCAGAGTAGACTGGCCACTGAAGAAGAAGAACATGCCAATCCACCACATGTTAGCCAGCCAGAACAACATGTTAGCCATAAGGATTGCAATAGGGAAGTTGCAGAAAAGGAAACTGTTCTTTTTCAAAATCTGTTCTTTCCCAAGTTTCTAGTCCTCAAGGAAACATTCAATTGTTAAGCTGCAGATCTCTTTTGTCTCTTGAGCATTTGCATAACAATGGGGCCAGACCATGACTCTTCAACAGCTCACTTTTTTTAAAAAATCTCTTGGTTTGAGAAGGTGGGGGTCTTGAGGCAAACCTCTTTTTAAACTTCATCCAAAATTTAGTAATTGCTTTTGACATAAAAATTGCCAGTGTGAGAAGTAAAATATATTTTAGTATTTGAGCTTTTGAAATACAATGGAGCCTTAAGCATAAATCTTAGAAACTGGCAGCTTGGAGCCGAGAAGACCTTGGAGCAAAGAGGAACCAGGCAGATAAAAAAAAAAAAAAAAGTTCAATAGTGAGACTGAATTACTTGCTCATGTGAACTTTACTAAGGCGAGGCTTGCTTCTTTTGTGACGGAAGGACTGTTTTCTCTAGAACGCAGAGGAAAACTGCAATATCTTTATTGAGCCTCAGCAGATAGGAATTTTTGGAAAGACTAGTTCAAAATGTAGTTTCTTGCTTTTGATTCTAATTTGTGACCAGTTAATGTTTTCATACAGTGACATTTGTGGATGGATGCTATAGGTTGGATCAAGATCATGACTATTTTAAGTCCTGTTAATTTCAGTGGTCTTCCTGTTAAATATGACAAAAGCTGGAATCTTTTTGATGTCTTATGCATTTATAAGTTCCCCTGTGGAAGTAATTAAACATTTTTGTCCTTAGAAACACATTATTTCAGTAAGCTAGAAACGTACATGGAAGAGATGACAGTACTCACATTGTGATTTCACTTTAGTGAATTGCTAAACACACCAGGAAATGGCTTTTGCTTCCAATTTTTCATCCCTTTGTAATAGCACCTTGCTTTACTACTCCTCTTTGCAGGAATTTTAACCAAGAATGGTTCTGCATAACTGTGAATACTCATGGCCCCTCTTTTTGTATCTTAAAGCATCTTGACTACACTTTGATACCAGAGGGGGGTGGAAACCCTCCTGGATAGGTTTCCTCCTGCTTTTATTACAGAAGATTTTTCCTTTTGGATACTTGAAGAGGGTTAAGCCCCAAACCTGAAAACAACAACAACATCTTAAATGTATTTTTACTTCAATGTTTTTAATGTTCCAGAAACTTTTGCCTATGGACTGTGTATTTGAATTTGTAATGCTATCATTCAATTGCCTTCATTCAAGTTTTTGATTGCTGATGTATTTCTTTGTAATTGTTGTTATATGAGGTATTCTTTTAGTAATTTCCGCTTCAGTTGTTATGAGTGTACTGGATGTGGGATGTTATGCTTTCTGCCTTTCCCCCCCTTTCTCTCTCTTTCCTTTTTAGGTATTTTTAGTGTGATGTTACGAGATTTATAGAAATGTGGTAGAATTTGAACTCAGAACCCACAGGTTTGCCTACTTGTATTGATTTTCAACTGATCTTTGTTATTTTTCTGAATTGTTTGCATATTGCTAATGTAAACTTGAGCACAACCCCACTCTCTTTGTGTCTGGGGGGTGATGTGCTTTGTTGTTTTTATCTGCCTACAGATATCATTATTAAAAAGACATCATATCATAGAATAGAAATTTCTGTTAGATAGACCAAAAAAGATCTTTTTATGCCAGAGAATACTGTCAATTAATTGCTGATTTCTCTTACATGCTGTTGCATCTAAGAAGATCAATTGTTGATTTCATGTATCTACTGCTGTACCTATGTGAAGTGCATAACTAGTTTCATATATCCATTATGTGTACATTATAGTAATAATTCTCTTTCTAAAAGCCCTCTATACTAGAAATATCCTTTTCTTGTTGGGATTATGCTACAGTCCTGATCTACTGCCCTCCCACATTTTTCATGGAACTGTTTCGCCTTTCTGATTGCTTTCATTCACAAAAGCCTGCTTTTGAATTACAGCATTTCAGGGTTCCTCTGTTTTGTAGTTGTTGCATTGCATTCACGTCAATGGGAATTCATCCAGTGAACATCGTCCATTGTGAGTGCATTTGTCCATTATTGATATGTTTGCCAATAAGTTGTTACTGTGGTTCAGACCTGAGCACTAGATATCTCTTTTGATATCAAATAATTTGACCTTTTGCTGGCACACCTGGCTTATGCATTTGCAGGGGGTCCCCAAAATGCAAGTTCCCAAGGAAGCAGCCGATAAAGACAAGGATTTCTTCCCTTAGGCGGGCATTCCAAAAAGCCTTGGTCAATTGCTCTGGGACCTGGCTTGCAGATGCATCAGATGCATTTTATTTTACAATGATGCTGGATTTGCGCCAATAAACAGCAAGGCCATGATAAGCGCTGCACATGGATAGCAGCAGTTCAGATCCGCCTTTGTCCAGCCTGAAATTTGCTCTGTTCTTAATGTCTCCTGGTCTGGCCCTCAGGCACAATGTTTGCTACAAAACAAACAAAAACACCCTGATTTTGAGAGTTCACTGGCTGAATTTCAAATTTTATCCCGCCTTGCTGGAATTTGCTTTGTTCTCACCGGACCAAAATTTCCCTAGCCAACTCTGTCTGGGAAGCCTGAGGGGGAGGTTGAAATGGAAGATGCATTGTTATAAAAATCTATTTGTTCTGTGGCCCCTGCTCGCTCTTTATCCTTACAGGAAGGACCCCAGCGGCAGACTCAAGCTGCTATTTAGAAGGAATGCGCCAGATATCTGATCTTTTAGGGACATTGGTTCTCATTGGTCACTCCGGAGGCTGACCTGAGACTTCAGTATTGGATTTTGAACTGTGCCTGTTAACCACTGGAAGTAATTTCAGCACTGGCTACATCGACAGTAGATTAGGATTGATTGCACTGAAACTAAGCAGGGTTGGGCCTGGTAAACTCTTGGATGAGTGAAAAGTATTTTTGTCTTGTTTAACTCTGAGTTTCTGTTGTCTATCGCAATGTATGCCAATCATTCGTAATATACTACCCAATGATAAGCCTGTTGATCTACCTCGAAGGGTCAATGTTACTAGAGAGTCTCAAATTCTACTCCAGGGATATGGGATGGGGCTGGTACTTCCTGTGTGAGGGGGGGAAAATGTGAGTGGAGTAAAACCAAACACAGGAAGTCCTAGCCCCCTCCCATGTATTCTAGCCCCCTCCCATGTCTGCCATGTCACATGACTACCTCACTATACTGTGGGGGAAAAAACCAGCCGCCATTACATATTAGCAGGAGGTCACATACCACAAGGGGTCCCAGCCCCTTCCTCAACTGTGGCACTTCCTCATTGGTGGAAAATGTTGAAGTGGGAGTGTATGTTGCTACCTGCATATAAAGTCTGGTCAGGCCTCCATGCTTTGTTGCGATCTGATCTCTTGATCGCCACCCAGCTGCAGCTGTTTGTATTTTTGTATTTTTGTATTTTTGTACTGAATAAACCTGGCCTACGGGCCCAGCCTTTTGGACCAAGAAACGTCTTGTTCATTTGCCTGTTTCTCAGAAAAGGCTGGCTCTCCCTAGGGTGCTGGAGGTGACAATATGCCTCCCTTTTACTCTCCAGCCAAGCAATATTAGTTAAAGACATCCCTCTCAGCAGCCTGCCTCAGAGTCTGTGGTTTTAGTTATACTTTGCTGGCTTTTACAATGGTGCCAATGCTGAGGAATAAAATGTTATTAAAACATTTGTTATGAATCTATTTCAAACTGTAACACAACAACAAAAAGTTCATTAAGTACATCACATAGGGGCCTGGTAATTTTCAAGTAGTTTACATCGCTTTCTCACACAAGACAGAATGCTTCTTCTTAGCATTGTGGGGTTTTATACTTCTATTTTTTTATTCTGTTTAAGTTCATCCATATCCTGATTTTCTTCCACTGAGGGTGGGGTACCTGGGTACCCAGATCTGTCTTCCAGGTACTCATTAGACCCGAGCCAGCTTAGCTTCAGAAGGTGATGTATGTGTTCTTAGATTGCACCGTTATGTTTTACATGAAGATGATGACAACAACATTGGCAAGAATGATGATGAGAACATGGCAGACCGAGATTAAAAGTCTTCACTCAAGGTTAGTGTTCTAAGGCAGTGATGGGCCCTTGGGATTCCAAAGTGCAGCCCTCTGCAACTCCCCAATTTTTTTTAAAAAAAATCTTTTCTCAGTGATTTTTTACCCAACCAAGTCCAAAATAGCTCTCCCCCAAATGACAGCAATCATTTTGTTTCAATTCCAGCTGAATTTTGGCAGATTTGCAGGGGAGATTTAATGTTGCTAGGTTTTAAGGTACATGAGAGGACAGGGAAGCAAAACTGCTACATTGTGCAGCAGCTTTGAGCTGTTTCTCATGGTGGGGGGCAAATAAATTACTTGGAATTTTAATATTCTTTTAATGGGGATCTGGGAACACTGATACTCTGGTGTTTCTGGCTGGGTCAGCACAAGGGTGAAAATTGGCTGAAGTTGCCCAGCCCTTTATAAGGAAAAGTGGTTCTCTTCATTTCTGGAGCATCCTCCCTTTGGAGATACACCTGGTGCATTCATTATATACATCTAGATGTTAGGCAAAGATCTTCCTCTTCCAGCAAACATTTAATGTTTGCTTTTTTTAAAAAAAATATTTAGTTTTCATTATCAGTATTATTGCTGGCCTTTAACACTTTAATGCTTTTAACACTGGGTACATTTTGATTTTATTCATTTTTCCATTATTCCATTTGTAAGCTACACTGACAGCATTTGCCAAGAGATCAGTACAGTGGACCTTCCCTTACCACACTCTCTGCACATGCACAAGGTCATGTGAAGTATTACATTCCATTGTAGTCAATGGACACAACATGCGCAGAGACAATCTGCCACAGGTACACACACGTCATGTCTATTGGCTATAATGGGACATGAGCATTCAGTTTTTGTCTTAGGTAGGGGTTCCTGTGTATACATTTAATAAATAACTCAATAAATTATGAGCAGCTACTTTAAAAAATTCAAACGAGAATGGGAACCAATTTTTGAATTACATTAAAGTAAAAGGAGAGAAAGGGTTGTTAATATAAGTATTTATACTGACGCCAAACAGCATCCATTTTTACAAATCTGAATGACTATGATTACTAAATATTGGTAATGTATACTTTGTATAGTTGTATGACAAGATCAAAGAAGACTATTTGATAAATTTGCAATTCCATAGTGAAGAACACTAATAAAGAAGATAGAAATTGGGTAGGGGGTGGATGAAACATAGTTTCTCTTTTTTACTGGATTATAGTAATACTTTGTTTTGTATTTCTGTTGTTTTTTGTTTGCCTTGTTTTTCTTTTTCCTTTTTTGTCGTATCTTCTTTTTTAATAAAAATATATTTAAAAATAAATGAATTATTGAGGCAATATGACAGTCAGTCCTTCATACATGTGGATGCACACACACACACACACACACACACACACACTTAAAAAAAAACAGAATTGCAGACAAGTCTTGTTTCTCCTTACCCGACACTCTGTTTCTATTGGTTTAATGAATGGAGAACCACACATGGTCTGGGTCTTGACAATGTGATCATCAAGTAAAAGCTGGATATCATCAATTGCTGATAGAATACTGGTGTCCTGTAAAGAAGCCACATCTGGTTCAGGACAAGGATTCAAAGTTCCATTGCTTAGATCTTAAAACAATATAATTCTTCTTTTCATAATCATCCCGTTTTTTTTCTCTATCATAATCAGAGATGGTAATCACAATCTCCATTCTAAGAGTGTGGATCCATTTGGTGCTGCAAAACACAGACGTAAGGGGGAGGTAGAGAGATCATTGTGTAGTGGTTTGAGCATTGGACCACGACTCTGGAAACCAGGGCTCAATTTCCCATTCAGCCATGGAAACCCACTGGGTGACCTTGAGCAAGTCACATGCTATCAGCCCCCAGAAAACCGTGTGATAGATTTGTCTTAGGGTCACCATAAGTGAGAAACTATTTGTTGTTGTTGTTTCAAGATTTTATTTATACAAGCATAAAATCCACTAAGTAGAAAAAAATACCATACTTACAAGTTTCTTGAATTTACAACTTATATTCTCATCCCCCCTCATTCCATAATTATATTCTTTTCCCCAATTGTGACCTGTTTAGTTAAATATCTCTTACATCCCTTAATTATCACTTTCTTCTTCAGCTCAAAATTAAATATATTGAATATATTAAATATATTGATGTAGCATCTTATTCTATTAAATTCTTCACATTGCTCATTATTGTAGATCTATAACTAAGATTTTCGTTCTTGTCTTTATATTTACTGGACCATATTAAACAAAAAAACCCCATATCCTTTTGTATCTATTAAATCTTATCCATCAGCCAATCAGTCATTCCTTTCCATTATTTCACAAATTGTTGGAGCATATTTTCTTTTAATAATCTGGCAAGTTTTTCAGACTCCTCCATCTCCATAACCTTGAGTTTCCATTCTTCTAGGCTGGGTCCTTCTTTCTTTTTCCAATGATACACATAACAGAGTCTCGCGGCTGTTATCAGATATAAAACTACCTTTTTATTCTCAGTCAGCTCTTTCTGTGGATCTATTATATTTAATAAATACAGATCAGGTTTCATTTCAAATTTCGCTTTAATGATCTTTTGAATTGTTTCATGGATTCTTCTCCAAAAGTTTCTCACATGCTGACCTGCCCACCACATATGGTAATGGGAGCCAAGTACCTCTCAGCACTTAATTGGAAACCATTTGGAGGCATGCAACAACAACAATTAGTAAGCTTGGCAGAAGCTCAAGGCTTGGAGAAATGCAAGACATTCCTCTGAAGATGCCAGCCACAGTTGCAGGCGAAACGTCAGGAGAAAATACAACCAGAACACAGTCTCAAAGCCCAAAAAACCCACAAGAACCAAAGCAAGACAGAGAGCTTTTATCACATAAGGCATGTAAATCACAATTACAATACGGCAGGATAATAGTGTCTTTGGTTGGGATTTATCACATCACCTCGTTTCTCTTTTGTTGTTCTCCCAATGGAGATTAATCCATTAATGACTTCATTTGTAAAAAAAAAAAAAAAAGCTTTCCAAACAGTCTCCCACCAGGAGAAAACAGAAGAGGAATGATGTAATGTAATAAATCCCAGATATTATCTTGCTGTAATTGCAATTTACCTGCCTTGTGTGATAAAGCCCAGAGACAGAGGTATAATGGTTACTGTGTTGGACTGAAGTTTGAAAGATCCAGATTCAAGTCCCTCCGAGTGCCTTTGAGCTGATCACTTTCTCTCACCAACTTAGTGGTTTGTTTCTGTAAGAATACAAGGGAGTAGGAGATTCCACTCAGATCACTGGAAGAAAAGTTGATTATAAATGTAACCAAACAAACAAACAAATCACTTTTAGTGGGGAAATTCAAGGAGGGGTGACTTAAAACGGTCAAATGGTGAATGAGCATGATGAATGATGTCTTGAACAGCAGTCCTGCACTCCACATTGCAACACTGGCTGATTTGCACTTATTATATCATAAATAAATACAACCTCTGAAATGAATAAACTAATGTCCACCTTTAGATCTTATAAGCAGTGACTTCCATATATTAATTATATATTAATTATACATGCCATATGATCAATGACTTCCTGCCTATTTTGAATTTCAGAGGGCATTATTCCCACTTACAAATCTTGTGTTAGAACAGAAGGAAGGAAGGAAAGTTTTTGCTTTCTATATTACGACCATAATCCAACAATGTAGTTCAGTGTCCAGTGCTAACACCATTGGCACTTTCTTTATTATTAATATTAGTTGTTGTTGTTGTAGGTGTGCGCCTTCAAGTCATTTCTGACTTATGGTGACCCTAAGACAAACTCATGGGGTCTTCTTGGCTAATTTGTTGGGGGGCAGGTTGGTTTTCTCTGAGGCTGAAAGGGTGTGACTTGCCCAAGTTCACCCAGTTGGTTTCCATGGCCAAGAAAGGATTCAAACCCTGGTCTTGCAGTGTCCTAGTCCAACACTCAAATCATTATTATCATGCTGGCTCTCATTAATATTACTAACTTTTATTTATATCTCTCTTTCCCCCAAGACTGAGACTCAAGATAGCTTATACATTTGAAGGATTACTATTAAAAACATACCCAAAAAAAATCAACATTAAAACTGAATTACGCTATTAACCATAATAAAAACATGCACTTTAAAATGATTTATAAAAGTGAAAACAGTACAATTTAAAACAATACAGCTCTTATAACTCTTTCCTTAAAAACCTTCAATTCTAAAAGCCTATCTGAGTAAAAAAAAGTCTTCACTTGTTGACAGAAGGACAACAAAGAGGGGCTATTCTAACTTGTCTAGACTATGTTAATCTCCTTTTAGCCTTTTAGAGTATGAAAATTGTTGCTGTGTGTCTTTATTTCCAACTTAGTGATCCTAGGTTTGGGGGAGGGCTAAGAGGGTGAGACATGCCCAAAGTCACCCAGTGGGTTTCTATGGCCAAGCAGAAAATTGAACGTTGGTCTCCAGGGTCACAGTCCAATGCTCAAACCACTACCCATGCTGGCTCCCAAAGTCTCCCAACCCTCCAGCACAGGTTTTTAGAGTACATGGAAGGCTGAATAAGGAAGCATGAGAACAACCAATTGTGACAGAAGTAGCATGATCATAAGAAGCAGACTACTTGATCCTGGCCTATACATCATTTGAAGTAGATTTTTCAACCTTTAAAAAAATGGCTGTTTCAACCATTGCAGAAAGGCAAAACCATTTAGCCTGAGATGAATGCATTCATCTGAGCATTGATGTGCTTTCAATTTGCCTGAAGACCTCTGAAGGCCGATGAGGATCATCTGCATTGCCATCTTTGTGACAGTCCTTCAAATATTTGACAGCCATTTTCAAATTTTTGAAAGGCTGTCACAGGCTTTAGATGGCAAAGGAATTTTTTTCCTGTTGCTCTCAACAAACTCAAACCTATGAGTTCAAAGGAGATTCCACCTTTAGAAAAAAGACTTGCTTGACAGTAGAAGCTATTTGATAGTGAAACTGACCACCTCAGGCAGTGAGAAATTCTCTTTCATCAGAGTTTTTTAAGAGGATGTGTTGACCCACCTATTGGGAAGGATGCAGCAGTGGATCCCCTGCATAAGCAGGTGGTTAAATTGATGGCATCTGAAATATTTGTATGAATTTATTATTGGCACTTCATAGTGTGATTAAGGTGATGCCCTGGGACTTAGGAGGTTCAGGGTCAAATCTTCATTGAGCCATAAAAACTCACTGGAAAACCTCAGGTCTGACTCTTCTTTCTTTCTTTCTTTCTTTCTTTCTTTCTTTCTTTCTTTCTTTCTTTCTTTCTTTCCCAGCCTTACATGCTGTTTCCCCAAAATGTGGGTGCCACAAGGGCCAACCCACAATGGCAGTACTTCCTTGCAAAGGTGGGGAATTAATTAGCTCAGAATCAGGAGGCTAACAAGAGAGGGGCAACTTAGAGAGATCTTGCTACCAATGTTTACAGAATCACGCAGAAAAAGAACCAGCCAAAGATTCAAAAGTAAGCTAAAAATGTGTCTTTATTGAGGGAAATTCACTCACGTGTGCACACAAAATACAAACAGTCAAACATTCACACAATTGCTAACTGAAGGAGAAAAGGAGGAAAAATTAGAGAGAGAGAGGCAGAGGGGCTTGGGGGGATTTATAACTACCAGTCCAGTATTTTGGCTTAGGTAGGACCTAAGGACAGCTCCCATGCAGGAGCCAGATGGACAGAGTGACAGGTAGACCTTCGAGAGATTGCACTGGGCATCCTGAAATCTGGGGTATTTGTACCCAAAAAATAGCCTGTGGCAGTGGAAGGTATGTGCAGGTTCAGGTGTGGAACAACGGGAGTTGCAACACAGACAATGGACCATCAACCCACTAATGTTCACAGTGTTTGGATGACAAAGACATGGTGACCGTTATAATAGCTGTGTATTGTGGGTGCTATCAGGCAAGAGGAAGGGCTCCAGGTACACAGGAGACGGGTATCTGTCAATCAGTGTCCTGGTGGGCTTCTCACAATGGCATTCTCCAATTCCAGCTTCTGTTATTCTCTGGAACAGCAGTGATTTACCGATAATTGACCTAGGTTATACCAAGAGAGTGTTCTAGGCTGCCTTGCCTGTGGCCTCAGGTTTACAGTCAGGTTTCTTCTTCGTTTGGTTTGACCACCTGGTCACCTTCAGGTTGGATTTTCATATCAGTGCCAATTGAAGTGTGTTGCCAATTAAATATGATGCCAATTAGATATGGTGCCCATTCCAAACCATTCTGATATCGGGGACCCCCAAAGTAGGGCCTTACAATGCCTCACAGGATTGTTGTGAGGATGAAATGAGGAAAAGGAGAAACATATAGGTAGTCTTGAGTTCACTGGAAGAAGGATGGGATGCAAATGCAACTAACAAATTAACTAATAAATAACAAACTTGGGACCTATTCTGCCGTCTGGAAACCAGTTTCATATCAGGAGTAGAGTTATTGATCAATGAAGCAACATACACCGAAACTATACGAGAAAAAGATTTAGAATGATGGTTCAAAACAGAGTTAATAAAAGGGAGGTGGGGGAATGTACTTGCCGTATCCCTGTATTTTACAAAAGTGAAGCAAATGTTGGTCCATTCCAATTTCATCTTCTCCATGTTTTTCTCTAAGGAATACTCCTTGCTAGCTGCTGCTCCTATCGGTTCTAGCCTAGATTGAAACGGAAATCAGAAAATAAGTAAGCATAGTGTAACACAGCTTTGAGTTGTAGAAGACCAAAGAATTTCAATTTATTTCCTTGGCTCTACCTTCACTGAGAAGAATTGCAGGAGGCCAAAATGTAACATATTGGAATAGTGCTCAAGCACTGGGAAAGACACGTTGTTTAAAGAATGCAGGTAGAAGAGTAACTTCTTTACATTCTTCCTTGATGTTCTTTACAATGGCATCCTAATAGGGGTGTGGGGGCACTTCACCCTAGGTGCAGAAAAATAAGGGGGTGTAATGGCAGCTCCTCCCTCCCCACCCCAGAGGCACCAGCAAAGGGAAGAAGGAATCAGCTGCAATGCGATCTCACAGGAGACACTCACAACTTGCTTCAAGGAAAGCATCTCACTCACTGTCTCCACACCTTCCCTTGGAATTTCTTTGAGTAAGGCAGGAAAGGGAGGAGGAGGTCAGGGAGTGGGGTGATAATAGGGGCTGCTTCCTTTTGAAAATGAAATTGTTTGGCCCTCAAAGAAGCAGCCCGTTAGTTTGTTGCAGCAGAAGGCAAAAGGGAGGGGAAGGGAAAAAAGGAATCTAGCAGCCCCTTTAAAATTAACAGGTTTACATTTTAGCATTTGCTCATGTGAAGATCAGTCCACTTCCTCAGATGCAGTGACTGAGGAAGCTCATGCTAAAATATAAATCAGTTAGTTTTAAAGGGAGTGTAGATTCCTTTCCCCTCCTTTTTCCTTTTCATTCATCTTCAAATATGAGTGATAATTTTCTTTCTTCAGGGCCTTTTCTTCCCTGAAGAATGGTGAATCCAGCAGAGATGTGGGGAGGCATTATCCAAGGCTCACAGTGTAGAGTTCACATATGACAGGCTTGGCCACATTAAATCCAGATTCTGGAAATTGTACCCAGTATCTGTTAGGATAATTAGCTGGCCTGGATTCTAAGCTTTCATTTCTTTTAAAGTAAGTCTCTAGACCATCTGGAATCCAAAGATAGACTGCAGAAAACAAGAGTCCTCAAGTCTTTGGGGAAAAGAGATCACTTTTGTTATGCAAACATCAAAAATTTCCCAAGGAAAAGTTGCATTGTGCTGGTAAAGAAACTTGATGTGTGGAAAGAGTAGCACTTTCCTTTCCTTTCCTTTCCTTTCCTTTCCTTTCCTTCTTTCTTTCTTTTTTTAAACAGAGCTCTAAGCATACCAGAACTCAGTGCAAAAAGATGGTAATCATTACAGGTTTTCCAGGAAAATGAAAGTTCTATTGTATTTTCTCCAGATCTCTTGAGATGCTCCTAGATGGAAAGGAGATTAGAGAAAGCCAGATAGAGGATATATGAAGTGAGAAATGCCAGATATCCAAGCTGGATTCAGAAAAGGAACAGGCACTAGGGATAATATTGAAAACATATGTTGGATAAGTTTTTCCCTCTTTATAAAAAACAACAGTAATGTAATTTAAATGTAATAATCCATAACTTTTTTTCTTTTTTGTACTGTAATAGTTATTTTTTTATTTCTTTGTTTATTTGTTTGTTTTTACTGGCATCAAAGCTCAATAAAATAGAATTTTCACAACCTACATTTCTTTTCTGGTCATTATTATTTTTAATTTCATTTCATGATAATTGCTGAAAATAATTCTGTTGGGAGGAGGTGTATTAAAAATGATCAAATTTTGTCAAATAAGCTAGATATGCCACTAGTCTCAGAGCTTGGAATGTTACTTTTAAAAATTAATTAATTGCTGTTATTGTTCCAAGTCATAATATTTGTAGTTATAGTTACAGTTTAAAGGAAGTCTTTACTTGTCCATTTTTAAAATAGTTACTTTATTTGATTCTAAAAATCTTCTAAATGCTACAAACCATTGATTTGTGATGCAAAACACATTCTTCTCCTGTTTACTTTGTTATAGCCTCAACATCCACAACAGATCTACATTATGCATAGCAAGAGCTAGCACTTGAACCATATAATATTCCTCCTCCATCATTTTCTAAAGCCACATCCTCCTAAGTATAAAAACAAGGAGAAGTGCCAGGTCCCAAATAAGGAAATTCTGGCTAATTTGGCAAGGTCTCCCATGATACTCTTGTGAAATAACTAATATAACGTGGGCTAGACAATGCCACTGTGAGGTGGATTTGTAATTGGTTGACCAACGAAACCTGAAGGGTGCTCACATAGAATCTTAGAAATGTAGAGTTGGAAGAGAGCCCAGGGGCCATCCAGTCCAACCCCCTGCCATGCAGGAACACCCCCAAAGCAATCCCGACAGATGGCCATCTAGCCTCTGCTTAAAAACCTCCAAGGAAGGAGACTCCACTACACTCCAAGGCAGCATATTCCACTGCCGGACAGCCCTGACCATCAGGAAGTTCCTCCTGAGGTTCAGGTGGAATCTCCTTTCCTGCAGCTTGAATCCATTGCTCCTTGTCCTGGTCTCTGGAGCAGCAGAAAACAAGCCCCCTCCTTCCTCTACATGGCATCCCTTCAAATATTTAAACATGGCTATCATGTCCCCTCTTAACCTTCTCTTCTGCAGACTAAACATACCCAACTCTCTAAGTCTATCCTCATAGGGCATGGCTTCCAGGCCTCTCACCATTTTGGTCGCCCTCCTCTGGACTTGCTCCAGCTTGACCATGTCCTTCTTGAATTGGGGTGCCCAGAATTGGACACAGTATTCAAGATGAGGTCTAACCAAAGCAGAGTAGAGTGAATTAGAGGATTATAAAAATATAAAGCTATCATGGTTTGGTAGAATAGCAGTGGTAAAAATGAAAATATTACCTAAAATTAATTTTTTGTTTAGAATGTTACCAATAAAAGTATCAGAGGAAGAATTAAAAGAGTGGCAAAAGTTATTAAATAATTTTTGTAATGGGTATAGGAGAGCGAGGATTAACAAGAAATATTGGTATAAAAGTCAAAAAGAAGGTGGCCTGGGACTTCCAAATTTAAAATGGTATTATTACACAAATCAACTGAGGTATATCATAGAAGGAGTTTCAGGAAAAAGTGATTTAGAATGGTTAGAGATAGAAGATATGAATATTGAGATGAAATTGGAAAATATATTTTTTAGGAATTTTTCAAAGAAAGAAATAGAAAAGACAGAAAATCCCTTTATAAAAAATATAATAGAAATATGGAAGAAAAAGAAAAGAAAATTGTTACCAAATATATCAACATTAACTCCGATAGTAATGATGGAAAAATTTCCAATAAATTTAAGAGAAATAATAGAGAAAGAAATAAAAAAACAAAAAATATATAGATTAAAAGATTGGATGAAAATAATGATTAATAAAGATAGAATGAAAGAGAGATTGCAGGAAACTAAAATATCTTGGTTAAATTATATACAATTAGAGTAATGGACAAAGAGTATGAAAAGATATATTAAAGATTTTAAAGAATATACTAAATTTGAGCAAATTATTATTCAAAGAGAAAATATGCAAGAAAATGAAATATTAAAGGGTATTACAAGTGAAATATATAAAATATTGGCAAAAGAACAAGAAGAGGATTATCTTAGAAAAATGTGGGAGGAAGAGACATCACAAAATATAGATATACAAGAATGGAGAAAAATTTGGAAACAACGTCATTTAAAAAAATTATCAATAAGAATAAAAGAGAATTATTATAAAATAGTTTGGAAATGGTATTTGACTCCAGTAAAACTAAATCAGATAGATGAGAAATATTCAAGATTATGCTGGAGAGGATGTCAAGAAATCGGTACATATATGCATATGTGGTGGAATTGTAATAAGATAATGGAATTTTGGGAAAAGGTTTTTAAAGAGATAAAAGAGATAATAGGAATTGAGATACCAGTATGTTCAAATATAGGGTTGTTGTCTATATATAATAAGGTTGACTGTACCCAGGTAATGAAGGAATTAATAACAAATTTGTTAACTGCAGCGAGGTTAATAATTGCAAAAAAAAGGAAAACAAATGAAAAACTTCAAATAGAGGAATGGTATAAAGAAGTGTGGAAAATTGCAGTTAACGACAAATTAACATGTAGAATTAGATTTATGAAAGGTTTTGTAAAAGGGAATGATTTTGAAGAAATTTGGAAAATATTTTTGGAAAAAGCTTTGATAAGAGATGGTAAAGCTACCCTTTCACAAGAAGAATGGCAATTTTGGAAAGTGGATTAAATAAAAAGTTGGCTCTGGGGGGTGGGTTTATTCACTTTTTTGTGTGTTAAGTATGTGGTGTATTGTTTAAATTGGATATGTGTTGTTTAATTTTGTAAAACAAAAAAAAGTAAGTTAAAATATAATCGGCTTTGGGGAGTGGGTATACCTTTAGAGATAGTTTGATATGTTAAGTAATAAGATTATATTTAGTAATAGCAATAGATTAAATCTAAGGGAAAAATATAGAATTAAGAATGAAATTATTATAATAATAATGAGTATAATGAGAATAAGAATTAAAGATAGGTAACAAAAATATACAAGTAGTATGATATAGAATAAGCTGAATAAGTTTATGATTCTAATGGTAACAGAGAGAAATAATAATGTAAGTTTGCTTTGGTTGAATTTTTTTTGTTTCACTATTATGTATATCACATGGTGTTTTATTTTATTTTTTTGTTTTTTTTTCTTTGCTGTATAATCAATAAAAATTATTTAAAAAAAAAGCAGAGTAGAGTGGTATCAGTACTTCCCTCGATCTAGACATCAATGGCTCCTCTTCATCCTGGAGAGAAACAACTACTGGGGTGCCACAGGGCTCAGTGCTATTCAACATCTTTATCAATGATTTGAGTGAAGGAATAAAGGGCATTCCTTTCAAATCGGCAGATGACACCAAATTGGGAGGGATAGCTAACACCTCAGAGGACAGGATGAGAATTCAAAATGACCTTAACAGGTTAGAGAGCTGGGCCAAAATGAAAAAATGAATTTCAACAAGGAGAATACTACACTTGGGCAGAAAAAAGAAAATGCACAGATCTAAGACAGGTGATACCTGGCTTGACCACAGTATATGTGAAAGGGATCTAGGAGTCTTAGAAGACCACAAGCTCAACATGAATCAGCAGTGTGATGTGGCACTAAAAAACCAATGTGATTCTGGGTTGCAACAATAGGAGTATAGTGTCTAGGTTAAGGGAATTGATAGTACTACTCTATTCTGCTTTGGTAAGACCCCATCTGGAATACTGCGTCCAGTTCTGGATACCACAGTTCAGAAAAGGATATTGACAAGCTGGAACATTTCCGGAGGAGGGAAAACAAAATGGGAGAAGGCCTGGAAACTATGTCCTACAATGAGCAATTTAGGAAGCTGCTATGTTTAGCCTTGAGAAGAGAAGGTTAAGAAATGATATGATAGCTATATTTAAGTATTTGAAGAGATGTCATATGGAGGATGGAGCCTGTTTTGTGCTGCTCCAGAGACTAACACACAATGCAATGGCTTCTAAACATTAGGAAGCATCTCCTGATAGGAAGAGCAGTTTGATGGTGAAATACACTGCCGCAAAGTATGGTGAGTCTCCTTCTTTGGAAATTTTAAGACAGAAGTTTGATAGGCATTTTTGGGGAGTTCTTTGGTTGTGTATTCCTACATGGCAGAGGGTGGGACTGGATGGCCCTTGTTGTCACTTCCAGCTCTATGATTCTAGGCTATAAAACATTCTTCAATCTTGCCTTCAACATAAGTAAGCTGTATTCAGACATTTGGCAGAAAATATGGAAGATAAATGCAGAAGAGACTGCTGGTGCCATCCCAATTCCAAGTCGACTCCCATATGTCTGGCAAACTTATAAAGTGGACAAAAGCTGGGATCTATTCCAAGCATATTGTTCCTGCTTTTATAAGCATTCGCTACAAAGTATTTTGTTAAAAGGACAGATGTAAACAGGGCAATTGCCAGGGGCACCAGCATTGTGTAGATTCCAGACCATTTTGGAGCGAGATGCTCCCAGATGGAAAGGAGATGAGAGAAAGCCAGATAAAGGATATATGAAGTGAGAATTGCCAGATCATTCTGGAGCAAGATCAAGATCTTTCCCGGTAAATAGTTGATGCTGAAAAATTCCAGCTACAAAGTTTCCTGATTCTCCTTGCAGGTAAGCTGTAAACACATACCTACCATTTCATATGCATTTGTGAAGAATCAAGTAGAAATTAAATTTGTTTTCCCTGTTTTAAAACAGGCCTGGACATCCTCCAGATTGCTTGCACTCCATGGGCCCCTTCTGGATGCCCTCCCA
This sequence comes from Ctenosaura bakeri, assembly GCA_948474755.1. Taxonomy (NCBI): domain Eukaryota; kingdom Metazoa; phylum Chordata; class Lepidosauria; order Squamata; family Iguanidae; genus Ctenosaura; species Ctenosaura bakeri. The sequence goes on along the minus strand of CAOLHI010000227.1, from coordinate 546,816 downwards.
AAGAAATCCCCAGCCAGGAAAAAAAATATACTGTACCTGCTGGCATATAAGACTTACTTTTTTCCCAAAAAGTACTGTTTGAAAATGAGGTGCATCCTATACACTGGTGTGTCTTATACATTGGCAAATAGTATTTGCCAGTGTATAAACGGGGTGCATCTTATACATGGGTGTGTCTTATACACTAGCAAATACGGATGGTTATTTCTGCCAGGAGTAACAATTTTTTCCTTAACCCTAAAAAAAAGGGGGGGTTATAAAACTTGAAGCCAATTTTCAGTCACTTAAGATTTTCTCTCCTAATACTGTTGCAGCAGTGGTCGGCTCTGGAGGCCAAAAATTGGCTGCAAGACCTCCCAAGCATGCTCACCCTTGTATGCAGCAACTATTTCTGAAATAAAAGCTTTGAGAAGATTTCTTACTTGTCAATATATTTTGAAAGTCCATATTCCAACATGTTCATGAGGGAAGTTGTTTCATCAGGTCTTATCTCATATCCAACTATATCACTGATCTGAAAATAAAAATGTAGGAGACTGAAGAAAAGCAACCTTAATAACAGTCAGAAAATATATTAACACAGGGCCTGTCATGATGATTTATATGCAACAGGATTGTAAGAAATACTAAGAAAAGTATATGAAACTCTTTTAAAACATAGTATAAATGCTTTGAAGGGAGAGAAGGAAGGAAGAAAGGAAGGAGTCGTGAAAGAAGAAATGTCTATATTCATTACAAGTTTTCACTATCCTGCATTCCTCGTATCAGAGAAATGCCATGCTGGACACAGTAAAATTTTATGCCACATAACCACCCAATTCATACATTTAGATTCAGTTATGCCATTTAAAAGGTGCAGGGCTTTGTGATTTGTTTGCGGCGGGAACCAGCCAAGACTTTGGGCTATCCAAAGCAATGGACAAAATGGTATCTTCACCATTACATGTACGAAAGTTGACTGGATTAACAGTGTTCCAACATTGGCTATAGAGCACGGTCCTCTACCACTCATGAAGGCAATATACCAGTTTAGAAGATACAGAGGAGCCAAAGGCTAGCATACGTGGGGATCTGCCACTGTTGTCCCTAAGCATCTGCTACCTAAGGCATGTCCTTCACTCTGTCTAAAGGTCTCTGTCTAAAGGCAAGGCTGGGTTGCAGGATTCTGTCACCTGCAAAAATTTCTTCATTCCAGTGGGAAAAGTACCTCTATTTAAATAAGGAATTGTGCATGTTGCTCTGTTCCTTCCTTTAGAATGAATAGCACAGCCTGTACATACTGGTTTCCAACCTTGGATCTTCAAATGATTTGGGACTTGTGTTGAGACCTGATCTACCAAGGATTCTATCAAACTGGGTTCAAAGATTATAAGAAGCAAAAAACATTGTCCATTTTCTGGTACTGATCCCAATACAGACTTTAGCTCCCAGAATACCCTGCCATGATGGCCAGCAATGAGAGATTCTGATAGTTGTTGTCCAACAACATCTAGAGATTCACAGGTTGAGAATCATTGCATTCGGTCAATTCACCACTCACACATATTTAGCTAAAATTCAGTCAACCCACGTGCTGGCATGAACCACTGAGGATTGGATTTATAGGGAAACATCCTCATTCTGGAGGGAAGACGGGCAAATACTTTTCAATTAAGGTATTGCCAGTATCCTTATCTGAAAATAATTCAGAGTACACAGCCTTTATTAACATCTTTCATTATGTAATACCTGCTCCCAGTGCCTGTCCTTCATCCCACGATTGCAGGCAATAGAGAGGACAGGAAGATGTTGTTTGAATTTGTCAATTTTAAATTTCACATTTTCTGCTAAACGCTTGGGACCAGGAAGGTCCACAAAGGCCTTGGTCAACTTGTACACGGTCCTCCACATATTTGAGATATCCTCACTGATTTCTTCTGCATTCATCTGTACCAGTGGTCCTGTGTGCAGAATCAGAAAAGAAAATAAGCACTCTGAAAATTTGAAAGCACCCGCAGAGATTTATGGGAAGAATGAACTGTAAAAACCAATTAAGTATTGTAGATCTATCTTAAATCACACAAAGTCCAAACATGAAAGACTAACTCAAGGGAGTTTTATACTTTCAAAAGCACTGTCGAAACATTTATTCCAAATGAACAAATGTTCTCATGTGACTGGAACAGGTATTACAAATCCTTGCTGACAGCCAAGAAATGGGAAGCCAGCACTATGAACTGTGCAGCTTAATCCTGGTCAGTATAAAGGATAAAATACAAGGCTGCATTTTATCACTCTATCTGGTTATCTTATACAATGAACATATAATATATAAAGCAGGATTGAACTCATAGGAAAGATGCATGAAAACTGGTGGAGGGACCATCAACAATTGAAGATGGCACCAAACTACTCGCATTAAAATAGCACAAACTTGGAATGATTACTGAAGAAAGTCAAGGCAGAAAGTGCAAAGGCAGATTTAAAGCTGAACAGAAAGAATGAGTACAGGTGATTTATATAACTTTAAAGTAGACAATGAAGACAATGAAATAGTTAAAGAGTTTACACACTTTGGCTCAGTCATTAATCAAAATGGAGACTATAGTCAAAAAATCAGAAGACTAGGACTTGGAAGGGCAGCTATGAAGGAACTAGACAAAAACCTGAAGTGTAAAAATATATCATTGAATACTAAAGTTAGGATTGTCCGCACCATAGCGTTTCCAATTTCTATGTATGGTTGTGAAAGCTGGATAGTGAAGGAAGCTAACAGGAAGAAAATCAACTTCTTTGAAATGTCATACTGGAGAAGGGTTCTATGGATACTGTGGACTACTAAGGTTGAGAACAAGAGATTGACTCCAGATCACCCATGAGGTTCCTGGTGTGATGGGGACTGGAATTTGGATTTCTCAACTCCCTGTCCAACATTCTAAACACTGTCCCAAACTGGTTCTGCTATGCAAAAGCTGATCTCTTTGCTTTTCACAAAAAACATACACAGTGTATTTCTATACCCCCTTCAAAAATAAAAAAAGTTTAGGAAATTTTAAAAAAAATCTACAACTTGTTTGAAAACAAGTTATTAATATAAATAAATCCTTACCATTCATCCATTCCTCAGACTTTACATGGAAATTATAAGCAGTCACCCAGAGCTGCTCAAAAGGCTGTTTGTGGGTGATTATGGTCTGGAGCAGAGGAAACTGACTTTTTTCTCGTTCAAGTAGTTCTTCTTCCTTATTAATAGCCTGTAACAGAGAAAGACATTGTTTCTGTTTTCATTAATGATCTGTGCAACACTGGGGGAAAATGTAAATTACTTTATGAAGGTTTCAGATTTAAGTATCTTCTTGATACTCATTCCCTGACCCTCAGGATGGACAACTGTGAGGGGGTGGCTGTATCTCCTCCCACCATGTCCTTCTGGTGAGCTATAACACTGCATTTGAGCACACTCAAAGTGACATAATGCCATTTTCAATTATCATGTTTGCCTACTTTTCAGCCATCTTTTTAGGGATTGAAGAGAAGGGAGATAAACTTCTGCATTTACAGCCTATTTGGAGAATTTGGGGCTGATTTACAGGTGGAAATCACTTAAAAATCGGTACTTTTTTTTTAAAAAAAAGTGCACTTGGGAGGCTTCTGGGGGGCTTCTGGGAGTCTTTAAGGGCTATACTTTGTGGCCACTCAGGCCACATATAGGCCATGGACCACACAGAGATGCAGTCTAATGCTCAATCCATTACACTGTGCTAGCTCTCATTATTCTATTTACTGCATTTATATCATGGCTTTTGTCCAATAAGCTTAGTGCAGAGGAGAGATTGTGACTGGCTGAAGATTAGTTTGTTTGAGTTTGCCAGATCAGTAGGGCTTGGCCCTAGATCTTCCAGATAAGCACTGCGCCACACTGGCTCACACTAATCCACATTGGCAAGTTAGTAAACCACTTGTAATTTTGTGAGAGAAGGAGAAAATATCTCTCTGTCTTTTCTCTGCCCCCTAAATAATTATATAAAATAAATTAAGTAAACAATTCAATTGCAAATTCATCCTTATCAGGACTAACTTCATATTCAGCCAGGGCAAAGTCTAAATTCTTAGACAACTCATTAAATTTTTCGACATTGTTCTTCATTTCTTCCATAGTCATGACATCCTTCTTTCGGAAACTTTCAACTTCTTTATTGTAACCTTCAAGGATAGCCTCAAACTCTGAGCACCTGTTTGGAATCAAAAGGAGCAATCCTTAATGTTATGTTAAAGCATGTCCTTCTGCTGAAATAAATAAATAAATCAGAAAATGATGTGAAGAACGAAGAGGCTTTGAATTCATTTTTTGGAAAGGAAAACATGACGCAACATTTCTAAATGAAACCAATGCATAAAAGATCTTTAACTCAACTTTGAATATACATTTTGGATATAAATGAGAAGTCTTAGTGGTTTCTCAGTTAACATGGTCCTAAGCAAGAACTGATGGATCATTATTTTACATATGTGCATGCGTAAACATATTCCATTCTCTTTTGAGATTGATCCCTATTTAAAAAAAATTACTTCATGGAGATTTACATTATTCAAAACATTTTTTTTCACAAAATATACACCACCATCCTCACCATCAGTACTAACATCTTGATTTATACCCCATCTTTCCCCTAAAATTGGAACTCAACATAGCATACCATTTAAAACAAGTATAATTTACCTAAAAACATACGAAGATCAACATTACAATAGAATTAAACTATTGACAATATTTAAACTATTTAAAACACATTGCTAAAGATGATTAAAAGCAGTTAAAATATTGTAGTTCATCAAAATTATTACTATTATTATTATTATTTATATAATATTTATATAGTATATAGTTACTACTACTACTACTACTATTTATTATCTTTCTTTCTATCCTACTTTTCTCCCTAAGGGGACTCGGGGCATCCTGTTAAATACAGCATCCTGTTAAAAGTCTTTTCCTTAAAACCTTCAGTTCTAAAAGCCGTGCCTGTGAAGGTGATGGGACTGAGAGAAGAACCTCTTCTTAGGATCTTGGGGCAAAACAGGTTCAAAAAGGAGGATGTCAAGTAGCCGGGACCCAAATCATTTAGAGCTTTATAGGTCATAACTAACACTCTGAATTGTAGGGGAAAAATTGCAGTTGTGCAAAAATGCAGTTGTGCAAAAATGCAGTTGTGCAAAAATGCACTTTGTTGTATGCATTTTTACATACCATTTACATACCATTTAGCACATTTTTGAGACAAGTACTATACAAGTATTATAAAAATCAAAGAAGCTGGGGAAGCTGGGGAACCCTAAGATTAACTGCATTCCAATTGGAATATGTGTCTGTGAAGTGTAAATCAGGTTTGTTCATTCAAATAGAGATACTGAATGAGATCCTCAAAGTACCTAGAAGCCTTTTCATCATACCTTTTTATCAAAGCAAGTTCTGCATGATCCCGTCTATTCATCAGCTGGTTTCTACTGGTTTCGAAGATGATCTCAATCTCATCCGGCCAATGGAGAACAGTACTGTTTAGTTTTATGTCATCAGCTAGGGAGAAAAATATAGTTCAAAACCATCTTTAGGATAATAAAATGAAAGAAGCTTAATGAAATCAGATTTTATTTACTTTTTAATTATCACATTTGTATCACACTCTTCCTGAAAGCAAATTGGGGCAGTGCACAAGAGGTTATGTATTTGGTCTTCAAAATAGCTTGCTCTTTTAATTTCCATTATACTACACTCAATAAAGGCGCCTCAGAGACCCTCTACCAAAACAATAGGTAGTAGAGACAGAAGACTTTGTTGGTAATGGTTCATATTTTATGGAATTCTTTCTCAAGAGATATATCACTGACTCCATTTGCAGCTGCTTTTCTCTGGCTTTTAATTGAAAAAGTTTTAATGGATCTAAATGCTGCCAAATCTCTGAACAGAACTTTATTGCATTAACAACTTTATTCTAACTGACATTTTATTATCGGTTAAATTTAAGATAGTGTTATAATTTGTTACTATTGAATTGAATTGTATTGTTTTGGATTATAAGGCAACTCAGGAGAATCAGCTAAGAAATATGTTAAATATTAAATATACTAAATCAGTAAAAAACATTTAAAGTTTTACTTATATTATGTTTAGATACAGTTATGATCTTGCTTAAGCCTCTGGATTTTAAGCCTCTATAAAACTCTACTGACATGAAATTTGGCTTTAATCAGCCCAATTCAGAACAACATTTTTTAAAAAAATGAGGATCTGTTTTTCAGTTACAGATGGTGAAATCAATTTTTTTAAAAAGATTTTTAAAAATTACAGTTATGTAAAAAGGACAGGATTTGCAGTAGTGTTCCTATCTTAGGCCATTTCCGCATGGGCTTAAAGAAACGGTGCAGAGCGTCCTCCCGAGAGGACGTCTGCACCTGGGAGCGGACTGGGTCGGACCTACTTACTGTAGATCTGCACCTCAGCCTGCTCCCGAATGACCTGAAGTGGTCGTCCAGCATGCTTTTGAAAGACCGCTTGAAAAAAGTCTTTCAAAAGCACGGAGCACATCACTCCATTCCCGCGCTGCGGTGCGGATTTGCAGGCTCGCACCAGTGCGAGCCTGCGATCTGCCGGGGGCGGGCTTTAGGCTGGCGAGCTTCAGTGGTTGGTAGAGAGCCTCAGCCAACTGGAAGCCGCCATTTTTGTCCCCGGAGCAGTGCGGAGCAGTGGCCACACACTGCTCCAGACTAGCCTGGACCCAAGCATCGAGCCCAAAGTTCTGGTAAGTACCAGCATGGGGCAATTCCCTCGCCCCGTGCGGAAATGGCCTTAGTTAAAGTTAATAAAAGAGATAATATGATCAAAGTCTGCATCTGGGGACTGAATTATTTGTAGGCCTCAGCAAAGTAATATCAACTGAAAATTTCATGACCTTTCAGAAAAATATTTATTTTAGCTTTATATGATCTAAGATAGTATACTATTTTTCCAGAAAAGTGACAGAATATTTGGGGTTCAATATAATTTTTAGTTGAGTGGAGATCCTGTCCATTGTTAGAAATTTAGACAAATTTCTAGCTCAACAGAAACACAGAAAGTAGCAACCAGTCTTCAAAAATGGTCTCAGACTTAAAAGAATCATTCAGATGGGAGATGTTATGCACATCCTGAGGACTACATCACAGAAAGGAGAACAACACCTAACCGTTTCCCCCATTCTATCACTTTTCTTCCTTATTGCTGTTCACTTGACTACCCTCACTGAACATTCAAAAAAGAGCAAAGAAAAGAGGAAGATGCTATTCAGCTCATTTTCTCCTTCTGACAGGTGGCAGGGATAGAGTCTAGAGCCAAGTGGTCAACGTGTGGACTTTCACATGTTATTTGATTTTAGAGCAAGCACCAACACAGCCAAAACTGAGGGATGATGGATGCAGTTCAACAACATCTGGTGGGCCCCAAATTGTCCACCAGGTGGTCTAGAGAGTTCAGTGAGTTTCAGTGATAAGAGAGTGGGGGACCAATCCATGGAGAGGTCCTCCTTGAGAGTGCCAAAATGTGGGCCAGCTTCAAAACCACAGTTCCTGTCAGAACAAAGGATACAAAAAACATTTGTTTCTTTGCTGGAAGCCAGATCCAGATTAACATGAGTATTCTCCTTTCCACTGCTTTCAATGGGAGAGAATTCTTCAATACAGAGATTTGCTGGGGAGAAAGGGAGAAAAGTAACCCACTGTGTCTCCCATAAAACCTGGAGCAAGCAAGCCAGCTAGGTTCTGAAAGCAGCAAATCACCGCCACAAGATTCCTCATCCCACCTCACTCTGTAAGCTTTCTTTAACTGAGTGACCAGATTGGACTTTTGCCATGGTTCCGTGTTGCATTTGTTCAGTTTTGATTGTTTTAGAACATACAAGGAAGGTCAGCATAATCCATCAGGAACTCGAGTCTGTAGATAGCCTCCTTAATTTCACGACGCAGTTTAAAAACAGTAACATCACTGGATTTTTTCAAATAGGTCGTAAGCTCAACAAGCTCCTCAGTCGTCAAAGGCACTTCGCTGACTTTGTCTGCAATTATGTTGTATTGATTGCAAATGCTATAAACAAAAACAGAAGACTGTGTAAATTTCACAGGCATCAAAACAAACGAAAATATTCTTTGCTACAGCTCTTTCAGTTCTTTGTTTTCTACTTTCTTTTATCTGTCTGTCCAAGAAGGTCAGAATGAACTTTTTAGATGTCATGACTAATCTATTCAGGACACTTTTAATGTCATTGTCTCTGCGGGATCAAAGAGGAGGAGAGTTATACGATGCTAAGGAAGGGGAAAGACGGGTACAGGGATTACATGCCCTCCCCACACAAATGCAGAAACACGCTGCTTTGGTAGACACTTACAGGAGACAAGAACTAAGGTATCAGCACTGTCTCCAATTCCGTGCTCTAAGGAGACTGCTCTGCTCCCTCTCCCTTCCTCCTTTGGAGATCTCACCAACTGACAACATACTCAGTCCCACTGGAAACAATTCCTGAACAACCATGCATAACCTCTTTAAGTACATGCAGATTTCTCACAGAGTTGAAGGTAGAAACCATGACCTCAGCTAGCTCCAACCCAGGTTTCTAATGGAGCAACATCCTAGGTAAGGGAGGAGCATCTCATGTAAACCTCCAGATGTTGTTAAACTCCTAACATTCCACATTATTGGCTATGCTGACTAGGGCTGCTAGGAGTTACAATTCAACACCTGGAGAACTGCACAATTCCCACCCCAGTCCAGTCTGATCTTTGTACACTGAGCTTGGTAAAGTAACTTTTTGGACTGCATTTGCCAGGTGGGACTAGAACTGCCCATGCTGGCAAGAGGATTTTGAAACTTGTAGTGCAAAAATTTTCCGAGTTCTGAGTACATTTTCCGAGTTCTGCTCTGAGGTCTCTATATCAAGACCAATTTTCTTCCAAGTTCTCCTTAGTGCTGTCCATGAGTCTAGATCCTACCCTGGACTGGACTGAAGGTTCTTATTGCAGACTTCACATGGAACAAGTGATTAGCTAATATCATCTATTCTATTCGACCATCCTACCACTTCATAAATAGTAAAGGAGCTTTGTTCATCCTGTTCTCCACTGTCCCATCCAACAAAGTCATAATATTTTGTTCCTCCTCCACCTATACTCAATTCCATTTTAACTCCTGAACTCCGTACAAATCAAAGAGAAAGAAATAGCTTTCTTCTCAAACACTGAATTTAGATTTTATATATCTATATATATCCCATTTTTCTACTCGAAATCAACATTCACAGTGACTAACAAAATAAACATAGTGTGTAGAGAAGCAATCAAAGTCAAGAAACATTACCACCCACAAAAATTACTAAAATAACAAGAGAAGCAGCAAAATAAATTTAATAAAACAGGAAGATGAAAACTAAACTAATATACCACTGCAATTTCAAAGAGGGCTCTAACACAGCCCTATAAGGCAAAGAACAAAATGAGCCATTCAAATATCCACAGTCTAGGTCTGCATCCTCACAAAAAGACAAAATCATCAGAGCTTGGAAAATTTCCTATTTTGGATTACAGCTCCCAAAATTCTTGGAACTGTGGTCCAAAAAATGTACTTACACAAACTCTGACCAGACCATAGAGGAATATTGATGGAAAAGACACAGAGAACAATAATACCATACAGTACAGACCCAACACCTGAGTGGGCAACCAGAGGACCACAAAACAAACTCCCAAAAGGACAACTCTAGTAACTTCTTATAATCCCCAACATCATTTGCCAGGGATCACCAACTGCCACAGAAGTGCAATAATCTTCAAGTACAAGTTCTCAGAATAAGTGAAGAGGGACTTCTCATCAAAAGAAGGCAGGATCTGGCTTGTACATCAAGGCCTATAACAGCATTTAAGAGATTGTACATCCTTAAGAGTAAGCTGGCAGTGATGGAACAGTCACTAAATCCTGTATTCCAGAGCTAGAAAAATTTATATTTTTGGACTGCAACTCTCAGAATCCTACTGCCAGCATGGTCTACGACAACTTTCTCAGGTTCTGATATAGCTCATGTCAGAGTCCTAGTGTGTTTTGAATGACAAGCTGTGAGCAACAGTGGTTGGTAATTAACGTATTTAACCTCTAGTTAAAGTCATAATTTCCATACTTAAACATACCTTTGGTTTATCTCCCTGTTTTCTTCTACTTCAAACTCAATCAGTCTGTCTTTCAGCCTTTGAGTCCGTTGGCAAAGCTCTTCATTCAGCTTTGATGCATCAAGGCAAAACATGGCCAGAGGGACAGTAACGTGCATGGATGCTATTTCTTTTTTCAGTTTTGTCAAACCGTCAATCTTCTGCAGAAGAACAAAATTACTATAATAGCAACAATAACAATGAACATTGTGTGTATGTGTTTTTGTGTTAGTAGATCAGGGATGAGTAAAGAATGGCCTGTAGGCTACATACAGAACCCCCAGAGGCATTTTGGCCCCCTGGCTAAAAATTATTTTTTGCCTCAAAATGACCCCTGGGATATGGGAGTCACTTTGCCCCATTTTGAGACCGCTGGGCCATTTAAGGAAGAGAACAGGAAGTGACTTCCAGTCACTTCTTTTTGCTAAACAAAAGGGGGGCTAAAAGGCCCTGGTGGGCCCTCAACACACAGTAAAATCTCCCCACAATCCGAGGGGGCATTTGAGAACACTGGTGGGGGTTTTTCATGGGGGTGCGGTGAGAGGACTTTGTCCTCCAAGGTCTCCTGGGGAGCTAATGAGCCCCCCCAGCTTCCCACAGTTGCCCACTCCCACAGTAGACATACAAACATAAAGCAATATTAGTGAAAAACAATATTTGGGACTAGGACTTGGGAGATTCAGGTTCTGCACATCACTATGCTAAGCAGCTGCTGCATGATCTTGGGACAACTGTATGTATGACCTACTTCATAGGGTTGTTGTGCAAGTAAAGAGAAATAACACTGAAATAAGTAATGTTTTCATTCTTCTCTTATAATTACTTAGGATAGAGTCTCTTTTGCTGTATTAGGAGAACCTATAATCTTCCAGATATTACTGGATTACAGCTGTCATCATCCTCGACCATCAGTTATGCTTGCAGTTGGGGTTGATGTGAGTTGGGGGTCAGCAACTACTGCAGGTTCCCTGCAAACGACAGTTCCCCGCCCCTGCTTTAGAGTGCTGAAATTTTACTCATTTTAGGTCTGTAATAGGCTCATTCAGCCTACGCACTGAAGCCACACAGAGCTGCTGATGCACAGAACCTTCCAACAAAGTTGCACTGTTCTCTTAATGCACAGATTTCTGCCCTGTTGATCTAGTCTGAAAGGACTCATGCATAAATCCAGGATCCCTTCTTGGGGATGCAAACTTCAAAACGTAACCTCTCCAGAACAGAGATGCCAATCCTTGCCAATATTTGTTCATTCCTCAGCAAACATTGGTTTTAATCATTTAATAAAAGCCTACCAGTACAAAATCATCCAGATCATGTCTTTTGCTCAAAAAATCAGTCACGTCTTGTTCTGCATTGTTGTTCAAGAGATCGCTGTATTTATTGTACACGTTTAAGTATCTTAAACACAGAAAGAACAGGAAAATAGAGGTTCTCAAAATCAACATTAGTACTAATTAAGAACAAATACTTTAAGAACAACAAATGACAGCAACCAACACTTCCCTCTGTGTTAGGCTGACGGAATCCTTTTTGTTTGGACAGAAAGTAGGAACTGAAGAACAGCAGAGCTGATACAAACATTTTGGTGCCTGAGCCAAAGGCCAAGGTCACACTCCTCTCCATCATATAGAAACTAGCTAGACTGACAGCAAGAGAGTTTAGGTGATCAGGAAAGAGTATATACAACTCACAGCTCTCTCTACTGGTACAGAGAAATGGTCAGGGGCACAGGAAAAGTAGCCAGGACATTATTAGTCCTGTCACTCAGCATCTGTCACCTAGGTAGTTGCTCAGTTTGCCCAATGGTACAGGCAGCCCTGTGAAAGCAAATGCTTCTCAGCAGATGCTTGGTCCAGGATTGTTTTGAAACACATACACACACCAGAACGAAGCTCACAATTTTGCCTTTGGCCTTCCCCAAAAATGTTTTTATTCAGAGACGCTTTCAGAATTGAAGGCTTTTTAAAAAGGGCTGTATTGTTTTAAACTGCATTGTTTATGGTTTTAAAATCTTTTTAGAGTACAGTTGGCCCTCCACATTTGCTAGAGTTAGGGGTACAGTACCCTCACAAAAGTGGGAAAAAGTGTGTGTGTGTGTGTGTGTGTGTCAGAAGGGGGCTGAGGCATAGTTGGGAGAATGAGCATCTGGCAAACCATGTCAGAGAAAATAGAGGAAAAAGGGGTGGGTTGGCATGGTGACTCTATACTTCCTCGCTCTTGCCCATCTCTTTTCTTGGGTATGTTTGGGTGCTAAGAAATTGGGCTGCGAGCCATCCTTAGCTGTCCAAGCAGTAGTAGGTGGTGGAGGAGGAGAACCAGAGGCAGGTTTTCAAAGAGCAGAGTGGCCTTATTGAAGCTGCTGAGAGGAACAGCTCCCCTGGAAAAGAATCACTGGAGGCGGGGGGGAGGAGCTAGAGAAACTCACAAATAATCAAATCCATGACTGTGAAACCCACAAATGTGGAGGGATTAATTTTTATTTTTTTAATATGCTTTACAGTTTATTCAGTGCTAATGCTGCCTTTTCTATGTTTTTAATTGTAATCTTTTTTAATGTATAAGCCACCTTGAGTCCCAGTCCTGAGAAGCAGGCAGGATATAAATAAAGTTAATAATAAGTAATAATACTTTTTCAGCAACCTTTTTTTCATCTGGCTGGAACTTTTTAGTCATTGCTACTGTTAGATGACTACGGTTTAGAGATCCATGCCAAAGTTCTGCAAATCACCCAGAGAGCTACCAGAGATCATGATCTACTTTCTGCCCAGTCTTGCTCCAATCGAGCTAGCAGGATATATACTTACTTTTGTGGACCAATCAGATTGCGATCAAATATCTCAGCAGTTTTTTTGACATATTCAGAAACTAAAGATTCATCTTCTTGGACAGTACGAAGAATTAGATCATCCCCTTTTAATTCTGGGAAAAGTTTAACTTGGACCTAAAAAATAAGGGGCAAAAATCCCACAGCAACAATAGAATGATATATATATAAGAAAATATAATATTATATTTGTGGAAAATATTGTAGCCCTGCCTGAGATATGGACAAATGTGGCAAGCAGCCATACAAGTACACTCTCCAAAATGTTTACAGCCCAATCTCATACATCTACTCAGACATAAAACCACGGAGTTGAATGAGATTACCCCTTAATAAAGTGTATGGGCTGAAGCTTTGATTAACAGAATAACTGAACTCTTACAGTTAGATCCAGACTTCATCAGACTTAGAGAAGTCACGTTGAAATCAATGAGACTCAGGTTTGTAACTTAGGTTTCACCAATTTCAATATATTTATATATAATCTGTATGTGCCTTCAAGTCACCTGTCAACTTGTGCTGACCCCATGGATTCCTTAGAAGTAGTTTTGCCAGTTCCTTCCACTGGAATATAGCCTACAGCACCTGGTATTTATTGGCAGTCTCTCATTCAACTACTATCAAGAGCTGACCCTGCTTAGCTTCCAAGATCAGACAGGATCTGATGTCTTTAGGGTATTTAGACTCATTATACAGTCAGCCCTCCACATTTGTGGGTTTCACTTTTGCAGATTTGATTGTTCATGGATTATTTGCTGTCACCTCTGCTGCTGCCCTATGCCATTTTTAATAGGGACTGCAAGCCTCATGAGACTGAGAAACTGCGAACGAGTCTAGTAAGTCCCTATTAAAAATGATGTGGGGCAGTAGTGGAGGTGGCAGTAAGCCCCATCAGCCACCTACTTCTGCCTTATGAAGGAACCCTAATGCCTCAAAAGAATCCATAGTGGGTTCAGTATAGTGATCATACATTTTTGTGTGTTAAATATAGTCTGGAAGAGTCTAGAGTTATTCACTTTTTTTCACTTTCATGGGGGTCCTGTGCCCCTAATCCTAGTGAATGTGGAGAGATGACTGTATATGCATAAGCCTAAATACCTTAAAGACATCAGATCCTATCTAATTGTGGACTGTAAGCAAGGTCGGCCCTGGTTATCACTTGGATAGGAGACTGCCAACAAATACTAGGTGCTATAGGCTATATTTCAGAGTAATGAAATGGCAAAACCACCTCTGAGTATTCCTTGCCTAAGAAAAGCCTATGAAATTCATGAGATTGCTATAAGTTGACAGGCAAGTTGAAGTAACATGCACACATACAAGTATGACTCACATTTGGATCAGACTGATAAAATCTTGCCTATTCAAGATTACATTTCAGTTGGTACTTTGGGCAAAATAAGACATGATCTTTGACACATGGCTCAGATGTATGGTTGATTCCTCTCATTCAGCCTTTCTCTAAGCATTAGACTAAATAAACATAATATGGTTTGCTTCTGAGTAAATCTGTATAGGATCACATTCTTAAATGGTATATTTTCATACCTTTGGAAGTCCCTCAGAATTCTTTAGGACCTCCATGAAGCAGCGACAGATTAAATCCCAGCAAGCTCTCGTATCTGGTTCAAATACTATTTTGGGGTCCTCAACATCCAGTTTAATGACAAGTATTTGTGGTATAAAGAACTGCATTTCATGGTATGTTTCTCCAAAGTCATTGCCATCCTCAAGACAAAGAATTAAAGAAAAATATGTCTAGTGAACAGCATGGAATCATTTTTTATTATTCATGGCCCACCACTTTGGAAGACTGTGAATTCATTACAGAACTCCAATTAAACACTAAACTATAGGCATACTAATGTTTGTTGAACAGTGACAGTGAGGTTGCGCTGCGTCAGCCCCTAGGAGATGTCCCAAATGTAAATGCAATTTGTACTAAGTAGAGTGGCCAGGTAAAAAAAAGAAAAAGTACTAGACTCTATGTATGGCATAGTGGTTTGAGCATTGGACTACGACCTGGAAGCTGAGCGGGGAATTGAACCCTGATCTCCAGGGTGGGAAACAACTTGAAGGCACGCAAGGACAACAGCAACCAAATTATTGAAGCTTTTAACAGTTTTGTAGGAAACGGAACTACAATAGGCTTCACTTATCATGGAGTTGGAACCAAAACTGAAGGAACCCTATATATATATATATATCTCCCTCCTACCCCACCGCTTTTCCTCTCTCATCCTCCCTCCCTCCCCTTCTCAGTGTGTTTCCTGCAGGGCAGGGGATCACTTTTTCCCAAAGCATGGTTTTCAAAGAGCTTTTAAAATTAAGCTGAAGTCACAAGTTGTTGTTGGGCTACATGTTGCCACTTTTATGGATCCCATTTCAGAGAAAGGCAGGATATAAATTAATTAAATAATAAATAGATATCTATATTGGTGAGCTCTTTTATTCTACTGGTATTCTTTCTCTCTCTCTCTCTCTGCATAAATATATGGCAGACTATGGCCATTTCCGCACTACACTGTTATAGTGCTACTATTCCACTTTCAACATCCTATGGAATCCTGGGATTTGCAGTTTAGGGAGGGGCATTTAGAGTTCTCAGAACTACAAACTCCAGAATTCCACAGAATGTTGAAAGTGGAATAATAGCACTGTAACAGTGTAGTGTGGAAATGGCCTATATTAATACCATTAATGTAATGTATAAACACAATTAAATACATGAGCAATAAAAGATTTACTGCAACATAAATCACATTGCAAACTGAAGCAACATGTTCAGCAATCCATACCTTGTGTATCTTAAAAAAAGAAAGGAGGTCTTCTAAAGAATTAATGACCATCTCCCGTAGCTGTAATGACATGAGGGTTGCTACTGAGGCAAAATATTCTTCTATCTGTTGAGAAGAGTCCAGATCATGCTGTGGGGCAAGATGGAGCCAATTGTGCTTCTGATCAATAAAGAGATCTGCACACATAGGAATCCACCTGTAACAGGCAAATTACTTTTATTGTGCTTATCTTGAGTGCTAATTCCTTTAAACAATGAATTGGAGGCTGCCTGGGGACTGTACAGTCAAATAGTGGAGTAAAGATGTTTGAAATAAAAACCAGTGCCAAATGCAGACCATTTCTGAGTTGTTTTTGTGTCGTCCTCATGGACAAGAAGGAGACCATGAAATTCTGTTAAGTAGGGTCCAGTGTTGGAGGGAAGTGCCTCGAGTCTCAGCCCCATGGGAGGACCTGTGTGGTGGTGTAGGGATCTTAGCAGCTTCTAAACCTTCAGTGTATCAGGCATAGGAAGGAATCAGCTCAGACTGAGCTTGATTCTCATCAAGCATGGCTCTGTTCCTGCTCTTCCAGTATAGTGGGCCAGATCCAGGCTTGAGGCAGTTATGGCACGGTGCCATCCATAATTTCCTTTAATGGGGTCTAACTTTCCCTTCAGTCTTGTGCGAGGGGTGTAGCTGGGGAGGGTGGCCAAATGAGGGCATTTCCAGTTTTCCTTCAATCCCTGCATTTTTAGCATTACACAGAGTGAGTCCTTAAAAACCACTCATACCTAGAACTCTTGCATTTGCTGTGTGTGCATTCTCTTGTTAATTTTGCCTGCCCCTTTTCTTTGGATGCTGAACAGTATCTCTAAATGCTCAACTGAAATTTTAAGTTACTGCAAGTTTCAAAATGTGGAGGTTGAAGTAAAATTTCACTGGAGAGAAGAATTCTTGTTTTGGGAAGCAATGCTCTCATTTCATCCTCCCAATAGCTACCTCCGGAAAGGAAGAAGCTGTCCTTATTTGGCCAGGCAGCAGCTGGTGGAGGAGGAGGACCAGAGGTGGGTTTTTAAAGGGCAGCACAGCCTGATCAGAGCTGCCAAGAGGGAAGGTTCCTTTGGAAAACAGAAACTTGAGGTGGCAAGACAGTGGTTGGAGAAACACACAAATAATCAAATCCGTGAATGTTAAACTCACAACTGTATTCAAAAGTTAAAAAGCAATTAAACCATCATAAGATGTGAAACCAATTAAAACAACATCATCAACAAATAAAAGTCCAGCAGATTATACAAGGCCTGTTTCCCCTCAAAAATCAATTCTCAAAGGCCTGCCAGAATTAAAACATCTCTACCTGGTTGTGTAAAGACAGCAAGTAAGATGCCACCTTAGCCATTCTAGGAAGTGAGCTCCAGAGCCTGGAGCAGCTACCTAGAAGGCACTCACCTATGTTCCCACCAAATATATCTGTGAGGGTGCCAGGACAGAGAGCAGGGCCTCTGCAAAAGACCTCAAAACATGAGCAGTCCATACCGGAGAGTATGACCCTTCAAATAACCTGGACCTCAACTGTATAGGGCTACATAGGTAATTGTTAGCACTATGAATTCTACCCAGAAATGGGTGGGTGGCCAGTGGAGCTGCTGCAACAAGCAAGTTGTGTGCTATCTGTAGCTATCCCCAGTTAGCAATTTGGCTGGAGGAACATATGCAAGAATAGCCTCATCAAATACAGGCTGAATACTTATTCCCTGATTTGTCTTTCAACTGTCCAGGAGTATCTCTGTGTTATCTGGATTAAGTTTCACTGATGACAGGCACGAGTTTAGAACCAAGACAGCCTCCTTGGATTAAGATGGAAAGGGGAAGTAGAGCTGGGTGTCTCATCCACATACTGAAGACACTAGTCCTCAAAACTCCAAATGGCCTGTCTCAGCAGTATCATGTATACGTTGAATGGCAGGGAAGACAAAACAGCGCCTTGACCCCACAGGCTAATGGCCAAGAGGTAGAATAGAGGTCTCCAGGAAGTCATGAAGCCACTGTAAAACAGGGCTCCCAAGTCTAATCCCAGCAAAGTGACCCAGAAATATAGCATGGTCAATTGTATCAAAAGCTGCCAAGAGGTCTAGCAGAACCAAAACAGACTTTGCCTATCCAGTTCCAAGTGCAGATAGTCCATCAAGGCAAACAAAGCTGTCTCTGTCTCATAACTAGATTGAAATGCATCTTGATAATCAGTCTCATCCAGAAACCCCTGGAGCTGGGAAGCCATCACACACTTCAGTCACTTGTCCCAATAAGGAACATTGGAGACTACAAAATCTGTACAAAAGCTAGGAAATTACCAAAGAGTAATGTCATACAGAAGGGGAGTTGGCATCTGGGGAACTCTAAAAGGCTGGATTTAGAACCCAGGAGGAGCAAATTTATTCTCAGGTTCTACGGTTCCGCACCCTTCTCTTAAGTCTGGCAAATACTTGGCTAGTTGTGTTGTGTCACATTTCTCCCACTTCTCACTGAAGTTGTGGCTAATACATTGACTAGGAGTAGGTCAAGACATCCAGTGCCTGTGCTTGGAGTGTGTGGAAGAGGGGTGGACGGGGGCGAGGTTATAGCACGAGAGGCATGGCCACTGTGTATGGGGGTGTGGTTGCAGCACATGGGGGTGTGACCAGGGCACGTGGGGCCGTGGCCAGAGGCCAGGATGCCCCCAAAACATTGCTGCCCAGGGTGAACTGCCCCCCCCCGCTCCCTCATCCCTATGCAACTGAAGAGATCTGTGTCACTTTCCACTTGGCCACGTCTACTTCTGGCCCAGTCAATCATTTTCCACCTCTCTGTTTCCTTGCCTCCCAATAGGAGCCATAGAAGAATCTTAGCCAACATCTTGTTCTTAGTAAAGGTCAGCCTTTCAAAAAAGGCTGTAGATAAGGACATGGTGAAATTGTGCAGTGGTTTTGTAAAACATAACATTCAGGCTCCTTGGATCTCATGCTGCTATCAAATGAAAAAAGAATTTGGGTATCCCAAATTCAAAAAGAAGACAATTAAAATGTAAAAAGCCCACTTTGTACTGGCTTTACAACCAAGTGCTTCTGAGCTGTGAAAATGGTTTTAAAAGCATTGCCCAGAGCAGAGGCAGACTTGCAAAGATTATAATGCTTTTAGAATGCCCAGAGCAATTTAAACAAATATTGCCAATAGAACAAATTTGTGGTACCAATATATGAAATGGTCTTCTATTCCACTTGAATAAATAGCACAGCCTGTTCTAAGAATTCTGGAAGCCCAAATTTGTACATACTTTTACTGTTCAAGGCAAACAAATCGCAGGTGCAGAAAAAAATTGCTTTTCTTAATGAAAATCAACAGTAGCTCTGAAGCACTGATATATTTGGGAAGTCTAACAAACACGTCTACATCCTACACTCTATTCCATTTCTCCTGGTGTTCTAGTTTTCTATCAATATGAGTTTTACTATAAACATTAAACTAAGCAGCAGAAGTCCAAGAAACAGAAGAATATAGAATCCTTTATTGCTAGTAGCTTTAATTCATGCTGCTTTTCTGTAAAGGCTTTGAAAAATTTTGAGCTCATGCAGGATTTATTATGATCAAACCCAAAAATGAATTTGTTTTGTTTTGATTATTCTGTTCCCACACAGGCTTCTCTGTAGGTAGGATAAAAACACCATTCCTTTAAGGTAACAAAGCCTGTATCCAAATTGCACAATTATGGCACTTAGATTCCACTTTAACTGTCATTGCCCTTTCCTATAGAATCCTAGGAAGTATAGCTTTGTGAAATACTTGACAAACTGCTCTGATGCTGTAGTTCAGAGACAAAGACCAGAGTTTTTAAAATCGCTCATCAAACTAAAAATCCCAGGATTCCATGGGATGAAACCATAACAGTAAAAATGGTATCAAACTGCTATAACTTCATAGTATGGATATACCTAAAGTCAAAGTTTTTTTCACAGAAAACTGAGGTAATTCTATCCCAATTTACCTGAGATGAAACCGAACTGATTGTAATGAGACAAAGTGTAGAGTAGACATGAATAGCAATGCACTGTAAATTAATCAGATGAAGACTAAGAGGTGGTGTGCTGTTCTAAAGTGATGGGCAGAAAGCAGATCATCAAGATCTACCAGTAGATCTTTGAGTCCATGGCAGTTAACTGGGATTGATTCTGATTCTTATTTGTTTATCAATAGCAATAATGAAATGCTCAAGGATGTTAGTCTGAGCAGGTTAGAATTCAGCTTGAGCCAATAGTTAAATTATATAGAATCATGCATCAACTTCTAGAAGCACTATCTTGGCTTCTACTCTAAGCAAAACATTGGGAATACAACACGGAATACCAAAGATATTTCTCAGGAATTTAGATAGTATTACTGCCAGGTATATAAGCAGCTGTGAACAGTATACTGTTTGAGCTAACACATTAACTCTGAAAAATTCACATAGCAGAGATATGTGAGTCATCTTTGGGGGGGGGACCCTACAAAATAGCATTTGCAGTTCATTGAGCATTCTTAGCCACAATTGCAGAGTGAGTTCTCCAAAACCCAGAGGATTGGAAAGTTACACCTAAATATTATAGTCTAACTTATTCTATATCATGGCCATTGATCTGTCACTTGTGTTGAACAAGCATTTTAGAGAAAATTTTAGTCTTTTGATAGTTTATTACAAGCAGCTCCTTAGTATAATATGCTGAAAACAGATTAAAAGCTCTCCTTCAACCTACCCCGGAAAAAGACAGGAGGACCTTGTCGTCTACCTTGTCATAAGGCAGAAACAATGATTTGCTAATCTGGGCAGATGAAAGTTGTGATCTGATATAAATTGCACATAGAGTTAATATAAGGATTGAATATTAAGGGAGTGCAAATACATCCCTGTTTTACTACTTCTTACTGACATCAGGGTTGACAAGTGTTCCTATGGACTATATTTTACTCTTGAGAGTTTATCTTCATGAAACTTAGAGGCAAATATCAATAGTCTGTGATATAGGGAAGAGGCTTTCAGTATTGCCAGGAATCATTCTTGGGGAATGCTGTCAAAAGCAGATTTAAAGCTAGCAAAGGCAAGATAGAATGGCCTATGAAACCTGGCACTATATTTCCCAATCAGATGATGAAGAATCAGACACTGATCAATGGTGGAATGGCCTGCCCGGGAACCCGTTGGCTCTTCCATTAATATATTATTCTCATCAAGCTAGTCCTAGAGTTTTCAGCAGAGGTGCCTAGCATAAAGTTTATGCTTTATATTAAGCAAGCTGATTGGGCAATACTTAGGAAAAATCAGTCTTTACTCACTGTCATATACTGGAATAATAGGTAGGCTCCAACCACTTGGGTAGCTGTGATATTGATCAATAAATGCGAAAGGGTTGATACGCTCTGGAGGAATTATTTTGGCTCCAGGAGACTTCACCAGCTGTCATAATGACTGGGAGCCAAGTGGAAGATGGCCCAGATCCTTATCCAGAGAGGCAACAAGATCTGAGCTGACTGAGTAAAGGGCATAGGAATTGATTTCCCAACCATCAGCAGGAAAAGCAAGCCATTCTTTCTTTCCTGTCACTTCTACCCCATTCCTTCAGCTCCTGCAACATGGGGGTGAAAATAATCCTGACAAGCATTAATATGGATTGGAATACCCACAATCTACAACTGTGCAAGGGAAAGGCTAACTTTCTGAACCTATGAGTTAATATATACTATTGTGGAATAAGAGTATGAAGATTTAATATGTGTTTGTTTGTAGGAACTTTAAATCCTGAAAGGTGATTTAGAAATCTGCTAATAAGTTGAGGCAGGATGAGCTCTCACCTGGCACACACCAATACAGGCTGTGAGCAATCAACATTATACACTCTATCCTGACTGGACTGATAAGGAACTACAAAGGGAATTCACAGCAAAGACAGATGCATATGGCAGAGAGGAGTCAGAACTTAAATGGGCTGGATTCTGCCCTGAATAGGGCAGACTGGATATGCAGGCCAGAACATGCCTCTACACATGCACACACACTTACTTTATGATGAGAATACTAGACATTCTTCTGTCTGACAGTCACATAGCGACGGGGGGAGCAGTTCACCCCAGGCGGCAATGTTTTGGGGGCATCCCAGCTTGTAGCAATGCCCCCACATGTTGTGGCCATGCCCCCTCCACACACTCCAGGCTCCGCCACTGCTGTTTGAGAATCTATTGCCTGAAATAGAAATCTACTCCCATATTGGGAGATGCTCCCATATCTCCCATATTGGGAGAAAGGTAAGATAAAAATAAAATAGAATAGGACAGAATAGAATGGAACAGAACAAAAGGGCATTCTGACCTGTTCAAAAGAATATTATGAGCTTCTTGACAGTGCTTTTGGATCAACTCTTCAAATTCATTAGGCAGCAGTGGCAAATCACCTGCAAGGATTTCTTTCGTGCGAACAAATCTGAGTTCACAAAACCTGTGGGGGGGATGCATGGCTGTCTTTAACACCTTGTAAATACAATACAAAGATTACATGGAGTTGCAGTGATATCAATGCCTAGGTGTTGGTAAGAAATAAGTGATTCATGTCCAGATTAGAGATGTAATTCTGTGCTTTGTTCCAGAAGGAAGCAACAAGTTATTTTAACAATTTTCTACACGCTGTGAGAAAATCTTCAGAAACTATGCCATATTTTAAGTCTCTGCCATTTTTGAAAAATACTAGCAGTTCAGGAATGATTCTGCATAAAATTTGACTTTTTTTTTTTGCATAGAAACAGGAAATTTTTGCGTAGAAATGTTTGCTGGGCAGAAAATTTTATTTTCTGGGCAGAAAATGTTTGTAGCTAGGAACTTAGTCTGCACTTTTTTGGTGCAAAAAACAGCATTTTCTGCACAAATTACAGCATTTTGTGCACTCTTTCTGTGCAAGAAAATGCTGTTTCCTGCACAAAATGGCCATCTATGAATTTTGTGCAGACTGCAAACATTCTTGTCAATCCAGAATTCTCATCAAGAAATACATTTTTCAACAATTCTTTTGAATTTATTTGAATAAGAAATTACCAGATACACAAAAATGTCTTTATAAATAAGATAGGAAGACCTTGGTATATAAAAACTGGCAACTGAGAGGCTGCAAAACTAACAAACAGATCAGTTATCCTCAGAACAGTTATGTGAGATCTGTAAAGTTAAAAGATTGTGGTTGACCCAAGATTATTCAGAGAAACAGAATGCATCTGAACTCAATCTAATGATGTAGATATGAGGATTAAATTCAGTTATAATTTCAGTTCCTGACCAGCATTTCAGCCGGTGTATTCAGCCATTGTATCAGAGGGTACAGAATGTGCTTTTTTGAAATAAGGCTACTTACTCAGTAAACCAGAGGTGTTGCAAAGTAAGCATCATAGGATTCACTGTGAAGAGGTGGCTTTCATTCCACTTTTTCACTTCCTGGTAGATCTTGTGCCATGGAACTGGTGCACGGATCACTCTTTGTGGGAAAGGCCGTGGAATGCTACATATAAAAAGTCTTTTTCTCTCATCTGGATCCATTAAGATGTAATCGACTAGAGTAAAACCATATGAATCACAGAAAGAATAAGGCAAATCCAAATGCAAATAATCTGCACCCCCCATAAAGTTCTGTTATATGACATTATTTTCTCTTTTCCATGTTTTAGCAGTGTTTCACTCATCATTTTTCTTACCTCAGAAGATCTGTTAACGAAAGGAAAGGTGAAGTAACTGCAAAATATCTTTTGACTGGCGGAACAAGGAGCCCACAATCAGGATCAGTTGACATTTTTAGAAGCAGTAACCAAATGTGCAGTTAGTTGTACATACAATGGAGCCACAAATGGCACTGTGCAAGGGGCACAAGCTCTTGCCAACTCTGACATGCATAGAAAATTGGGTGGCACTTTAAAGATCAACCAGTTTAGCACACCACAGAAACTAACTTTTGTACCTTCTGAAGAAATGTAATCTGAATAAATATACAGAAGAAATTTCATCTGGACATCCATCCATCCTAAATAATACAGGGTGGGCAACTCTGAGAGAAGTCAGCTACTCAACAGTCCTTTGAGGCACATTGTTACCCAACCACCTACACCGTGGGAACAGCTGTACAGTGTTAGATGGCCTCAGAATGTCCTCTTAGACTACAGTCTGCTTTTCCATTTTCCAAGGGTACATCACATTTTAGGAATGTTACAAGTGCTCAAAAGCACAACACATTCAGTTTAAGGAATCAAAGCTTAATATGGAAACAGCTATAGTACAACAATGAAAAACATATTCTGAAATTGTACCCAGAAAGCTATAGAACTGTGTGTTACCTAGCAAAGTGGTTCTTAAATTGCTGTCCATGGACCCCTGGGGGGACTGCAATGTCCTCACAGGGGGTCCACAAAGGCTTGAAGAAAGGTTATGAGCTTTTACAACAGAAAGAAAGAAAAAAAGAAAGAAAGAAAGAAAAAGATAGATTTGTATGGAATCATCCCAATAAAAATATCATAATAGGAGAGTGTGCATTTAATTATTTATCCTTTCTCTTCAAATTTGAAGACCCTTGATTATTAGCTTTAAATAAATATTGGATCCACTTAAGAGTTTTAAATCTTGAGTTAAGTCTTAGTGGTCCACAGCAACAAAAGATATTTAAAAGGGGTCCATGGTAAAGAAAAGGTTAAGAGCTGCAGAACGAGCACATTATTATTCCAAAACATAACACGCCATGTTCCACTTTTCAAGAAAATATTGCCCACTTTTTGCATTTGATGCTACAACGCATTTGATGATAATGAAAACCTCTGCCACAATTAATTTTTTAGCCTTCAAAATGCTACGAAATTCTTTGTTCTTTTGACTATAACAGACTAACAAAGCAACCCATCTGGAGTTTGTCAATAGAGCATGCTTTGGGAGCATACTTTGGAAAAAACTCCCCCAAGGGACTGTGGCTCTTAAAGTGAACAAGGATTCTCCATTCTTGATACAGATCCAAGCAAGAAAGGCATATTATAAAGTATCAAAGTATCAATGGCAAAAATCCTGGCAAGCATTCAACTGTAAAAAGGGACTAGTGGACAGAGATCACTTTCAAGATGTAGGGTCTGATCTGGACAAATAGTGCAACACTATTGAAAGCCCCACTGTAAGCCTCCCTGAACTAACTGAAATGAATTTTCAGGTAGGAGCACACAGGACTACAGCCTTAGTACACTTGATCTAAATCCATCTAGTTTAAAACATAATCCACTAGACACATATCCAAAATGAACCCCCTTGAAGTCAAAAGATACAATAAAAGAATTATGACAAGTTTTCTCTACTTTTTATTATCTGCTTTCTATTTAGTATCTGATTTTTTTGTGTGTAGGTTAAGTTTTTGTCTATGGCCTCTTTTGTTATTGTACATTATTATGTTTTTACTGTATTTTATTAGATAGTGTGGTAAGGGAACTGAATAGTTTATATGTACTAGGAGGGTAGGTTACACTTATATACATTAAATATTTTTTAGAAGAAAAGGAGTAGAAATTTGTTATTTTGTTAGTCTGCTGGGTTAATAATCATGTTAATCTGAAAGAATAAAAACAAAGAGTCCTGCGGCACCAAGTTACATCTGACATAAGATTTTGTGGACTCGACCTCTTCATCAGATACCCATTCTTCATCTTTATGACTGCATTTAATCAGCTACTACGTTATTAAAGAAATTTTAGTAATCATTTATGTTTCAGTCAATTAATTTATGAATGCAATTGGCATAGATCTGCATATTAGAAAAACCCACTAGTTTGAAAAGAAAAAAAACCCTCTGTTTTTGAGATAATATATGCATACATTACTGCACGCATCATCTTTTAGAAGTGACATGTTCCTTGTCTTTCACGAAGCTGTCATAAATTTGAAATTTTTATGAGTGCTTGAACTAAAATAATTTTGAAAATTATAAATTTAGCACTTGATATCACTCCGGTCTTTTAAAAAATATTTTCAATCATTTAATGTAATCTTTTAAGCACTGCAGTAGTGCTGACAATGTGAAACAGACTTTGCCTCTAATAAAATAAAGGCAAGGACAATTGGAATTTTATATTAGTAGTGAAGAATCTGCCACCCTGTACTCAAGCCAGAACCAGCCTTAGAATCAAGCCTGTAGAATTCTTGTATTCAATTTGCAATAAGTGAATAGCTTTGACAACATGACGCTAAACATGAAGAGTCACTGCACATGTCAAATTATGCTCTTCTGCTCTTACCAATGTTTTTCATGAGCCAAATCTGATAATCATCTTGAATCTCTCCTGTTAAATTGTTCAGTAAAGCCTCCAGGTTTGGATTGGTGAGAAAATGACTAGGGATGTGATTTAAAATATTGTCCATCACATGTTCATCCTGCGGTGCCAGCATGTCTTTCCGGATGCCTTTATGGATGTAATAACAGTATCGCTACAACCACCACAAAAAATCAGAAGAAAGAATTACCATTATTAGCTTGAATGTAACATAATGAATGCAATCCAGGAGAACTATTAATGAAACTCTTGCAGCAGATCTATTTTGACCCTGATTGTCTTGCGGAATGTAGTCTCAATCAGAAGCTGCCAAGACTAGAATAAGGAACCCTTGCCTCTTTCTGCATGACTGTTCCGTACTATGAGCCACCAAGATTACAGGATACAGCATTTTCCCTAATCATCCTGTGCCAACCTGGGGCACTCCATGTTTTAGACCAGCCATTCTCAGTGGGGGTGGATGGCCCACTAGGGCCCCTGGCACATTTGGGCGTGGGCACAGACTGAAAACTATGAGAAAGGGACCTCAAAGTCTTGATTGGATTCAACCATTCCCCTCGTATTTATAATATCTTTCCAACACATCATTTGACAGTTTCCTCGACAAAATCCAAGAATAGAACTGATATCGCCAACAGAGTGATTTCCAACTAGTTTGGAGCCCAGTACCATGAAACTTACAGAAGAGCACTGAGCTCAAGAATCACATTTGGCCTGATAGATGTTTCATTTACTACACTCCTTTTAAAAGTTTTGTTCAGTAAATTGGAATGTTCAGGTTTCCTTGGTGTTTAACAATACAATGGGCTCTGGATATGATTTTTCACCTTCATTCCAATAAATCTTTTTGTGCAGCACTAAAATGCAAATGCCAAGTTAGAATTAACATAAATGTAAGTCTCCTATCCAATGTAAATATAATTATGTTTTCCTAACTTTTTAGTTATAATCATAGGATAGCAGCTCTTTTCCACTAACTTTTCAATCTCTGGTTTTAGAAATAGCCTACCTACCTCTAGATCAGTATCAGTAGGCAACTCTTCTTGCTTGTTTAACTCCTCCTCCTGGTGGAGCATCACAATCAGCTGTTCCTCTGGAGTCAAGGGCTGGCTGTCAGAATAATGAGGAATTCCTACTGCTGGGATTTCCTGGTCCATCTGTAACAAATCCAAACTGCACACTTCGGACGGTGCAGTAGCACTGAAATTACAAGCCAGCAGCTTAGTGAGCTAGTAACCAGAAATACTGATTTAGAAAATCCTACTAATTTTACGCTTTTATCATCCCCTAATTCTGTAATATAGAGCCAGTGTGGTATAGTGGTTTGAGTAGACTATAGAGACCAGGTTCAGTTCTCCATTCAGCCATGGAAATCCACATGGAAATGACTTAAAGGAACATAACAACAAAATTCTGTAATGTAAAAGCTGCAACTAAATTTATGACTCTACAATGTGCATTGGAAAAATATGCGTTGTTGTTGTTGTTGTTGTTATGTGCCTCCAAGTCATTTGACTTATGGTGACCCTATCACAGAGTTTTCTGGGGCTGAAAGTGTATGATGTACCCAAGGTCACCCAGTGGGTTTCCATTGTCAGGCAGAGAATCGAACCCTGGTCTCCAGAGTCATAGTCTAACGCTCAAACACTGCGCCATGTTGGCTCTCAAAAAAATATGCATATGGTTACTTGTTAGTTTTTCCATTGGCCTAAAGAAGCATGGTTGTATTTTTATGCAAAGACAGCAAAAGAAAAGCTTGATTTGCAAGTCACTGAAGCACAGAGAGAGGAAAGGTTACACCATCAGGTAGAATGAGGCAGTCACCTTAAATGGCATGTGCTAGAAGGTAGCAGCAAAAGCTGGAGCAGAGATCTCTGCCTGCCCTACGCCACCCAAACTAGCTCTTCAGGTGCAGCAGAAGACACCAGAAATAATGTCATGGAACATGGAACAACAGACTAATCTACACACCTGTGCTTTGGCGCTAGCATATAATTTTATCATTCATTCTATTCAAATGTATGTTCTACAGAGACATCAAAGGCTATCATTAAGAGACATAAGATCCAAGCAGCAATTATCCTCCTTTAAATGCTAGCTGTTGAAAGAAATAATTTCACATTTCTAACCTCCTCAATATGGTGGAATGCTATCCTTTTATATCTAAATTCCTTTATGCTGTTTCTCAGCTGCTGCAACGTGACGTTCTAATGTTTGCCCTCACCTATTAATTCATAGCTACAAGGATACTTCAGCTACTGAAGTAGATGTGTTCTTGGGCATTACTTCTTTAACAGACATTTTGGTACCAATGGCAAAATAATATGGAAAGAATAGTGATAAGTTCTTGTACCACTAAAAGAAGAGCAGTTCAACATGCCTCAGCAAACATTTTATTCAAAACTAATAATATGCAGATATAAAATGAAACAATCAGGTCAGATAAACATTGCAAAAGTAAACAAAAATATTTTGACACTTCTAGAGACCGTTTGAAACCTTCTTACAAAATGCTTCTAGGGATCACTTTTTCTTTCATCACACTCTGCTTTTCTAACGATTTCCATTTGGCATCCAATCATATAGCTGTATCTTTTTATTAACAAGCAGCAGGGAGTTGGTGAGGCAGGCTTATCTGCTATCCCCTTTTTTTCTGTTTTGTTGTTCATTTATGTTCATTAAGGGATTCTGGAGGCAGCTCTCAATGCTGGTGTTACTAAAAAAACATTACAGCTAGATAGATGAGGGGGAAACAAGGGGTGAGAGAGCATAAAAAGTCTTTTTAAAAAGGAACTTCACTGCCAAAAGCTTTGGTAACTCGGGTATGCCTGTACATACAGTTCCAGCACTACTTTGTATTACATGCCTCTGTGTGCCTCCACCACCCTTGGATTCCATAATTGTAACTTACATTCCACATCCAGGTAACTGCTAATCCCTCCTTTGCATCCACTCATCCATTAAATGGTGAACAGACTGTCAAAACTGGCTGTTGTAACCATAAGTCATAGTTTTGCATGCTACAGTTTCACCCACAATGAGATAGTTTTTATTTATTTATTTGTATCCCACCTCTCCATATGGATCGAGGCAGCAAACAACTTACAAATAGCATGTATTTCGATATATTTCTATACATGCCCCCAACAAGCTGGGTACTCATTTTACCAACCTGCGGAAGGATGGAAGGCTGAGTCAACCTTGGAGCCCGGCAGGATCGAACTCACAACCTTGTGGCTTGCAGTACTGGCATTTAACCACTGCGCCACCAGGGCTCCCTTGAAATGTCCACCCAGGCTTTCTCTTTCTCATCCTCTCTCTTTCTATGTGCATGCAAGTGCATGCTTGGACCTCTGTTATGAAATTGCCTATACTTTTTTGATTATCATTTTTTTCACTTTGCTGTTTTTGGTTTGGGCCTCAGAATTAAGTATTCTGCTAGTTATTACTGCAGTCCTGCACCCACATATCTCGAAATAAGTTCCCCTGGGGGCAAAAGACCTTACTTGTTTGCACATTAACAAATTATTGCTCTGTGTATTTAATCCGAGGTCAGCTCTACTGTTGGGCACAGTGAAGCAGCAGGTGCTGGGAGATGGCTGCAGGATATGAGAGGGAAAATCTGTGTGATATAAAACCTGCCCTGCCTCCTAAGCCCTCCTGTTGCCCTCAGTGTGGTAGAGGATGCTGTCCCATCACTACTGCTGCACAAAGATTCAATTGCTAGTCCCACCTGGATTTTGTATGTAAAATGGGAAGGGATACTATCTTGTTCTTCACAGAATCATAAAGATGGAAGAGACCTCAAGGGCCATCGAGTCCAACCCCCTGCCACGCAGGAATACTCCATCAAAGCATTCCTGACAGATGGCCATCTAGCCTCTCTTGCCCTGGACCACTCTTGATTTCATTCTGTATGTCAGCACATTTTACTTTTGCTAGTTGACAGTAATGAGAGTTTGAGTCAAAGATACTTGAAGAGGATCAGGTTGGGAAAGGCTGGAGTAGACTATATTAGGATAAACAGACCACTGATTTGCACCACTATAGTTTCTCTAGCACAAGGCAATAGCTTGTCTAATTTAAGACAACTCCCTATGTAAACTACATATATCACTGTGAAACCTCCAGATTATTATACATTTCTGGTATAGCCTTTACTGTTCAGCAAGCTCTCTTCCTCAGTCAAACTGGTTGACTGTGGATAATCCTGTGAAACATTAACTAAACTCCATTCAGCAACTACCTTGGTTGCCAGTTTGTTTCCAGGCACAGTTCAAGGTGTTGGTATTCAAATTCCTAAATGATATTCAAATTCCTAAATGATTTGGCTCCCACAGAGAAAAGATATATTATTGAATACCAAAGTAAGCGTTGTCCATGCCATCATATTTCCAAGCTGGACAGTGAAGAAATCTGATAGGAAGAAAATAAATGTATTTCAAATGTGGTGTTGGAGTAGAGTTCTACAGATATCACGGGCCACTAAAATGGCAAATTCAGTAAATGAGTCTTAGAGCAAATCAAGACTGAACTCTCTCTAGAAGCCAAGATGACTAAACTGAAACTGTCAGACTTTGAACATTTCACAAGAAACCATTACTCACTAGAAGAGACAATAATTCTTCGTAAGGTAGAAGGCAGTAGGAAAAGAGGAAGACCACATTACAGGTGGAGAGACTCAATCAAGGAAGCCATGGCCCTGCATTTGCAAAACTTGAGAAGGGTTGTTGATGACAGGATAGTTCATGGAGCTCTCTTATTCATAGGGTTGCCATAAGTTGAAATTGACTTCATGGCAGTTGACAACAAATCACATCCATTTGTCCATTGTTTAAGATCTAGTGGCAAAGCTGTTCCTTGTATCACTGGCAGAAATGCTATAACAAGAGATAGGGCTTTCTTAGTGACCCCACCTGGATTCTGGAAACTTGGGTGGCCCACTCTACAGCCGTATTGTACTAGTAACCATGGATCTTAGAAAAAAGGAACAGGGGCTTCAGCCCAACAAGACTAGGCAGAGTGTGTCTGAGCCCCTTGAAATAATCTGGCAAAACTGGACCACCAAGACTCCTATGTAGTTGAGCCTCTTCATGCATTATCAATCAGAAGTGTATTAAATGACCAAATATTAAGAAATACAGGAAGCCTCCATCTTTTAACTCCCCGTTATCTGATGACTCATTCTTTTCACACCTCCAAATTAAATACAAGTACAATTAATTCAACAGGGGTTCTGCTTTTTCATTAGTTCTTCCTGCTTATGGAGGCTCGATTGGAACAACTCGTACGCACACACTGCTTTGCAAAGAAGTTGAGATGGGGGAAAAGGTACCAAGCCACCAGAGACACTTTGCAAGCAGTGCATGTGGTCAGTCCCAAGTAAGCCTCCATAAGTCCTTCTTTCTCCTTACAGTACAATTTGTGGGTTCCACTTTTCAACCAATTCCATTTTTTGGCAGTGGTCCAGTTCCTAACCTGTCAGTTAAGTGAGGGGAGCCTGTAACAAGACAGTGGTTGTCACTGAGTCCTTCCAGAAATAAGGTCAACTTACTATCAATCCTATGAACATTTACTTGGGAGTAAACTATACTATAGAGAGCCAACATGGTGCAGTGGTTTGAGTTTTGGACTATAGCCCTGGAGACCAGGGTTTGATTCCTCACTCAGCCATGGAAACCTACTGGGTGACCTTGAATACATCATATACAACCCCACGATAGCTTCACCTTAGCATTATCATAGGTTAGAAACAACTTGAAGGCACACAATAACAAAGTTACACTATATATATGAAGGACACTTTTATATTATGCTTTTATGTTATGCATGAGTCTTCATATTAATGGAAGCTTAAGCGATAAAGAATGAGACAAGCAAATTGTATTCACCCTGCAAGTATCTACAAGAGTAACCTACTTATATAACCTACCTACCTGCTTGCCAATATTAAACTTCACCCCAAGATTAAGAATCACTCAAGGATATCTTTTATTATGGTAGGCTTCTACCTGATGGAACAGATTATGACTTTCTAACAGCTTCCATTGAACTCCATTCTGTTTAGCTGAATCTGCTGTTTTATTGTGATTTTTAGATTTTAAGTGTTATAAACTGCCCTGAATAATGCATAAATGGCTGGGGGCCAGGACTTCTGAAATATCTCCTCTTCCCATATGAACCTGGCTAGAATTTAAGGTGTTTAGCAGAAGCCCTATTACATGTCCTACCATGCAAAAAGACTAGATTGGTGAATACGAAAGACAGTGCATTTTCTTTAATAGCGCCTCAGTTGTGGAATTTCTTCCAAAAGGCTAGATCCATCCTTCCCGAGCTTCAAGCGGACAGTCAAAACACTATTGCTCCAAACAAATTGTTTTATAACTGGCTTTTTAAATTGTTTGAATTGCTTTGGCATTCCTGCTGACCAGCAATGTGACCAAGAAATACTTTTTATACTGAATAAGTAAAAAGGCATTTGTCAGGGCAGAGTCAATTGTTTTTATCAATAAACAGGATCACATTTGCCAGGACAAGAATACAGGTGGTTTGAGCTAGGGCTCTTTAAGAAGTTTTAAAAGCTTCCAATAATTAAGGTTCTATCCATGGGTCTCACATAATAGATTTACAAGTGATAAAATTCACAGTACCTCTCAAATTCATCACCAATAGTTCTTGATGAAAGTTTTGCCTTCTTCTCAGAGGGAGCATATTCTTTTGGAACTATAAGACTTGGTCAAGGAAAAATACTGGTGAAAAAAGAGAAGGGCTAATCTATACTTAAGGAAAGATAAAGGAATTCAATTATTGCACTCTGTAAAACAAAATGACTTGATGCACACTTGACAGCCTAATATGCACAGCAGATTTTAGTTACATTTTTCAAATGTTGTAACACAGATTACTGATCAAAGAAAGTATAAAGATGCATTTTAAGATGCATATGTTAAGAGAAAATATATTTGGAAATATATATATATATATGGAAGAAAATAAATTTTATACACACATAAATACAAATATTCAAATCTACCATAAAAGACAGAGAGATTTCAAATCTACCTTTCAGTGCAAATCACAAATTAACGAAGAAATTGAAAGAGCAAACATGAAAAAAGAGACAAACCAGAATACAAATTTGTCCTTTCCTGTCCACATTACCACTAAGGTGCTGTGTTTAACCAGCAGTAGGAGACCACAGGATTGCAGAGCAGGCTGGATGTTGAAAGCACCCAGTAGAACTCTGACTTATCAATCTCCTCCTATAGAGTTTGAGATTGAGAGCTTTTATCTCTCTTGGTCCAGACTATCATCCTCTGGCTCCACCGCTTTCCACAAAGTGAGAATCCTTAAAAAGAGAAGTGTTTTTAGCTTTGTTCGTTTACCTATTCACTTGTTAAAGCTAAAATTCGCAGGACCAATTGTAAATGTTACCATTCGGCCATACATCGCCATACAGTGAAAAGATAGACCTTTATGTGTTAAGCATGAAGATCTAAAGATGGCTCTGTACCTTATTCAGCTGAAAGCTCTCGTGACAAGAAACCCTCTTAAGATTGGATTTCTCATCAAGGGAGCTCTGTAACTACATTCAACCAAATGCGGTTATAGTGATCAGACTTCCATATGCAACATGCAAGATCTAACTTACTTCTGAGTCCTCACTGATATTTGAGGCAGGGTTTACATGCATGCTCACGTCCTTATCCACAGTTATAGCTCCCTGTGCAATCTGCTCTAAAGGCAGACCTTTTGAGACCATTGGTTTCTCAGTCTCTGAGTCAACATCTGGGGTACTGCTGCACCCTTGGAGTCAAAAAAAGAAAAGCAGAAGAAAATCACAGACAAGACAAAAGAGAGAGCCAGACTCGACATATACATTTTTATTAAACGCACGCCTACCTATTTAACTAAAAAGCAGGACTGCAGAAAGCTACAGTTACGCCTCCACATTTGTGGGTTTCACTTTTGCAGATTTGATTATTCAGGGATTATTTGCTGTCTCTTCTGCAGCCTCCCTATGCCATTTTTAATAGGGACTACAAGCCTTGCAAGACTGAAAAACTGCAAATGAGGCTTGTAAGTCACTATCAAAAATGGTGTGGGGCAGCAGTGGAGGTGGTGGTAAGTTCTACCAGCCACCTACTTCTGCTTTGGGAAGGAACCCTGATGACTCAAAGGAATCCAAAGTGGGTTGAATATGGTGATAATACTTTTTTGTGTGTTAAATATGGTTTGTGACGGCCTACAGTTATTCACGTTTTTTCAACTTTCACAGGGGTCCTGTGCTCCTAACCCTGGTGAATGTGGAGGGATGACTGTATTTTGTATATCAAAGGAAAGACAAATTGGTCTCATCCCATGGTTAGCCTTACTCACTTAGACCATTTCTGCACTACGCTGTTATAGTGCTATCATTCCACTTTCAACATCCTGTGAAATTCTGGAGTTTGTAGTTTACTGAGGATAAAAAGCTCTCTGGCCAAGAATTCTAAATACCCCTCCCTAAATTGCAAACAAGCCACTCTTAATATGGAGGACTTGTATCTTTTAAGCTTCTAATTCCACTCATAACATCCCAAAGTAAGCAGCTGACACTTTGGGGTATCTCTCAGAGTCCCCCTAGCACTCATACTCCCACTCACAAACCTTCCACTGCCACCGACTGATATATGAAGTGCATGAGTAGCATTTTTAGCATGTAGGATACGTGAAGATTCAGCTTTCTGTTTTGCAGACCCAAATGTCTTCTTTGCCTTTATGGGTGAAACTATCTTCTGTAAATCCTTCATCTTCAGATTGCGTGCTGTGAGAGTATAGTTATTGGCAATGGAGTCACTCGGGCTTCGGAAATAACATTGCTCTTTGAATGGAGCAGCCAAAGTCCAGGATGCTCTCTGCATCAGAGAGGGGTAATAGCTGCTCTTTTGGATCATCTGAAATGCGAAGGGAGGGAAGAATTAGCAAAGCCATTAAACTGCTAACTGATTACTTCCTTAGATGGAAAAACACAGAGCTGGGAAAAGTTATTAGATTGACTACAACTCCCAGAATAACCCAGCTAGCACGACTACTGTCTGTGTTGGCTATGGTATTATGGGAGCTGTCATCCAAAAAATAACATTTCCAAGCTCTAGGAAAAGCTGGCAAGAACACATTATGGGATAACTTAGGAATGTACACAGTTTCCTAAAACCATCTTGGTTTTTGTTTTTGTTTGGTTTTGTTTTATAACAAAGCATATTATGATACAGAAACAACCCAAATATGTTGGTGCCTGAACAGAACAGCAAACTGTACATCCCACTCAGTCAACTCAGGTTGCATAGTACCCAAAGTCCACCATTATTTTGGCACATGAGGCAGAAAATTCCACCAACTCCACTCCACGCCTTGGTATTATAGTGCAAAAATAACAGAGCAAACAAATAGAAATTTGCTGTCCTTTCATAACAATCAAATTAGAGTGCCTCACTGACTAATGGAAAGGGTGGATCTACTGAGATGAGTGAAGAATTAATATTTGCAGCAAGAGGAAGCATAAAAAGAATGTTAAAGTGGTTGACTGCATTTAGAACTGGTAGCTGAGGAACCAGTGGCCCTCCGGAAGTAGTAAGACAACAATTCCCATCATTCTGAGTATTGCTCATGCTGCAAGATACTGATGGTAACAGTGAACACAAAGCATCTGGTGCGCCATAGGTCACAACTTCAGTTACGCTTCATACTAAAATAATCAGATTTAAGTTCATTCATAAGAAGTGGTTTCTGATTATAATGAAAGCCAGTCAAAGAACACCACTGAATCTGTTATAACGTTCGTATATTTTCGTACAAGTGCATCAAACCTCAGGTTTTCGATATCACAACACAGAACTTTTCTTAGTCAGAATATTTTTATTAATAGTCATTAATAATTGTGGGAAACACACTTAAACTTCTGCATTCAACTAAAGAATTTTGAGACTTCCAAAAAAAAAAAAAAGGAGAGAATTACATGTAAAATTATATTTTCATGCTGCAAACCTTACTACAAGTTGAGCATCTCTTATGGAAATGCTTGCAGCCAGAAGTGTTCTGTAGTTTGGATTTTTTTAAAAATTTTTGGAATATAGTACATTTTGAGATAGCTTTGTGTTCCGTTTGTTCACTACTTGTGTTGTGTACAAGACATGAGGCTGGAGATAGACTGAGGATCTGTGAAATGGCAGGAATCCAAGCATAGTGCTCAGTACAAATCCATGCCTCTCTCTCTCTCTCTCTCTCTCTCTCTCTCTCTCGCCATGAGCCATCTGTTTCTGCGTTTGAGACAATGGCTGTGGCATTCATCATATCTGAGAGAGGAATGGGCAAGAGTGTTGCAGCAGCCACTTTAAAGGTGGAAGAAGGCAGCTAGCAGCAAAAAGTTCATCAATTTGGGGATTTCAAATTTCCAGATAAGGGAGTTTCAACCTGTACTGGCATACTGTAAACTTGCAAACATTGTCCCCATCTTCAAGAAGGGGAAAAAAGAGGACTCAAATAATTATCACCCGGTCAGCCTGACATCAATACAGGAAAGATGCTAGAGCAGATCATTAAACAGTCAGTTTGGAGAACAGGAGAAGTCCCAGCAGACTGGAGAAGGGCAAATGTTATCCCTATCTTCAAGAAGGGGAAGAAAGAGGACCAAAATTAATTATCGCCTTATTGATCTTAAAAATTATCGATCTTAAATAATTAAGATCATTAAACAGTCAGTTTGTAATTACTTAGAAAGCAATGCTGTAATCACTAAAAGTCAACATGGATTTCTCAGAAATAAGTCATGCCAGATTAATCTTATCTCTTTTTATCATAGGGTTACAAGCTTGATAGATGAAGGGAATGCTATAGATGTAGCATGTCTTGACTTCAGTAAGGCATTTGACAAAGTTCCCCATGGCATTCTTGCAAAGAACCTAGTAAAATGCGGGCTGGACAGGCCTGCTGTTAGGTGGATTTGTAATTGGTTGACTGACCGAACCCAAAAGGTGATCACCAATGGCTGCTTTTCATCCTGGAGAGAAGTGACTAGTGGGGTGCCACAGGGTTCTGTCCTGGGCCCAGTGCTATTCAACATCTTCATCAATGACTTGGATGAAGGAGTGGAGGGCATGCTGATCAAATGTGCAGATGACACCAAATTGAGAGTGGTTGCTAATACCCCAGAGGACAGGATCAAATTTCAAAAGGATCTTAACAGATTGGACAGCTGGGCCAAAACTAACAAAATGAATTTCAACAGAGAGAAATGTAAAGTCCCACACTTAGGCAGAAAAAATAGAAGGCACAAATATAAGATGGGAGACATGTGGCTGGATAATAGTATGTGTGAAAGAGATCTAGGAGTCTTGGTAGACCACAAGTTGAACATGAGTCAGCAGTGTGATGCGGCAGCCAAGAAAGCCAATGTGATTCTTGGTTGCATCAATAGGAGTACTGTGTCTAGATCAAGGGAGGTAATGGTACCACTCTATTCTGCATTGGTTAGGCCTCACTTGGAATACTGTGTCCAGTTCTGGGCGCCTTAATTCAAGAAGGATATCGACAAGCTGGAACATGTCCAGAAGAGGGCAACCAAAATGGTGAAAGGTCTGGAAACCATGCCCTATGAGGAACGGCTTAGGGAGCTGGGTATGTTTAGTCTGCAGAAGAGAAGGTTAAAAGGGGACATGATAGCCGTGTTTAAATATTTGAAGGGATGTCATGTCGAGGAGGGAGCAGACTTGTTTTCTCCTGCTCCAGAGACTAGGACAAGGAGCAATGGATTCAAGCTACAGGAAAGGAGATTCTACTTGAACCTCAGGAAGAATTTCCTGACGATCAGAGTTGTCCAGTAGTGGAATAGGCTGCCTGGGAGTGTGGCGAGTCTCCTTCTTTGGAGGTTTTTAAGCAGAGGCTGGATGGCCATCTGTTGGGAATGCTTTGATGGGTGTTCCTGCATAGCAGGGGGTTGGACTTGATGGCCCCTGGGGTCTCTTCCAACTCTATGATTCTATAATTCTATGAATGCGTTAACAAAACAAAACAAAAAACGATTTGGAAACATTAGAGGAACAATAATTACAGCTTCCTCAGCAGATTTCTGCCTCTTGATTATCAGTAAAAGTCTTATCAGTAAAAAAACAAGCACTACCTGCTTCTGTAGTGTTATTCAACAGACCCAAGATGCTTCTGATTATGTTGTTTAGATTTGCTCCTGTTTTACTCTGATTAGCTTTCATGTCATATTTCATCATTTAAGTAATTACTTAGAGTGTTTTTGGGAGACCTTAGCCAGAGAGTTGCTTAAGGAGTCACTTAGGCAACAAGTCATCTTTATCAAATGGAAATGAAGCTTGTTCTACTTAATCATACAATAAAATATTTAAATCTTGACACTGGGAACTTCTGGTTATCCAAGATGCCAACTGCTATGGTAGATGCACAAGACTAAATTCTTCCTTTTAAAACCTATAGGTATAATTACCTTCAGACACTGATGCAATAGAATTCTACTCTATTACTCCCACTTTCAGTAAACTTAGGGAAATAGTGGGAGTGATCCCATGGTCAGGAATACTAAAAGAGAAGGGAGCTCATGGTGGATGGGAGTTTTTTTAAAAGTGGCCTATTGAAGACACAATTTCAAACAGTTAGAAAGAGGAGGAAAAATGGGAAGTGTTTAAAAAATCCAGGACGGATGTCTAAAGAACTTTCAACTAAGCTAAAATTTAGAATTGATATGCATAAGAAAAGGAAAAGGGGGGAAATCACCACAGAGGGATTCAAACAAATAGCCAGCAAATGTAGGGAGAAAGTCAGAAAAGCTAAAGTGCACAATGAGCTCAGGCTTCCTACAGAAGTGAGAAACAATAAAAAAGGATTTATTGGTTGCGTCTGTAGCAAAGGAAGAACAAGGAAATGGTAGGGCCTCTGCGTGAAGAAGATGGTGAAATGCTGACAGAGGACAGAGAAAAGACTACTCAACACCTTCTTTGTCTCAGTCTTCTCCCAAGAAGGAGAAAGTGCTCTTCATGGGAAAAATGGAGCAGATTATGAGGCAGGAGAAACGCAGCACAGCATCTGTACAGAGGTAGTACAGAAGTATCTGGCTACTCTAAATGAATACAAGTCTCCAGGGCCAGATGAATTACATCCAAGGGTATTTAAAGAACTAGCAGAAGTAATCTCAGAACCAGTGGCAATAATCTTTAGAATTCCCAGAGAACTAGAGAAGTCCTGGCAGACTGAATGAGGGTTAAAATTGTTCCCATCTTCAGAAAGGTAAAAAAGAGGATCCAAACAATTACCCGGCAATCAGTTGGACATCAATACCTGGAAAGATTCTAGAGAAGATCATTAAACAGGCAGTCTGTTAGCACTTAGCAAGGAATGCCATGATCACTAAAAATCAACATGGGTTTCTCAAAAACAAGTCATGTCAGACTAATCTTATCTTTCTTTTTGACAGAATTACTAGCTTGGCAGTTGAAGGGAATAGTGTGGATATAGCATATCTTGACTTCAGTAAGGCCTTTGACAAGGTCCCCCATGACATTCTTGCAAACAAGCTAGTAAATCTGGGCTAGATAATGCTACTCTTAGGTGGATTTGCAATTGGTTGACTGACCAAATCCAAAGGGTGCTCAATAATGGCTCCTCTTCATTTTGGAAAGAAGTGACTAGCTGGGTGCCACAGGGTTCTTTTCTAGGCCCAGTGCTATTCAACCTCTTTATCAATGATTTAGATATTTGCAGATGACACCAAAATAGAGGGGTAGCTAACACCTCAGAGGACAGGATCAGAAATCAAAATCACCTTAACAGATTAGAGAGCTGGGTGAAAACTAACAAAATGAATTTCAACAGGAAGAAGTGCAAAGTACTAGGCTTGGACAGAAAAAATGAAATGCACAGATATAAGATGGGTAACACCTGATTTGACCACAGTACGTGTGAAAAATATCTTAGGAGTCTTAGCAGACTACAAGCTGAATGTGAGTCAGCAGTGTGATGGCAACAGCTAAAAAATCCAATGCAATTCTTGGCTGCATCAATAGAAGTATAGTGTCTAGGTCAAGGCAAGTAATCATGCCATTTTATCCTGCTTTGGTCAGGCCCCACCGGGAATACTGTGTCCAGTTCTGAGCACCACATTTCAGGAAGGATATTGAGAAGCTGGAACATGTCCAGAGCCGGATGACTAAAATGATAGAAGGCCTGGGAACCTTGTTCTGTGAGGAGCGGCTTAGGGAGCTGGGTATGTTTAGCCTGGAGAAGAGAAAATTAAGAGATGACATGATAGCTATGCATAAGTATTTGAAGAGATGTCATAAGGAGCATGGAGCAAGCTTGTTTTCCACTGCTCCAGAAACTAGGACACAGAGCAATGGTTTCAAACTTCAGGAAAAGAGATTCCAACTGAATGCCCCACAATTTACACTGGACAGTAAGAGCAGTTTGACAGTGGAATATGCTGCCGCAGAGTGTGGTGGAATCTTCTTCTTCTTTGGAGGTTTTTAAACAAAAGCTTTGATTGTGTATTCCTGCATAGCAGGGAATTAAACTGAATGGTCCTTGTGGTCTCTTCCAGCTTTATGATTATATGATGCCATCCTTGTTAGGACTGGGCTCAGAAAATTAAACTATGCCCAACCTCCCTATTACTATTTATAGGGTTATTAATTGGTCAAGGAATTAAAAATCATCTTTCTATCTGTCTTTTCAAAAAGTATGTGGTTCAAAAATCAGCAGAAGAAGTTTTTTATGGCATCTAGCTAAAGCTGAATAATTCTAATGGCTGCAAGTAAAATTGTTGCTAAAGGGCTGGATAAGAATTGATAACACTAGTCTTCTGGAATTTAAAAACCCTTCTGCCCACACTTTTGCTTACTCAGGTGTCCACCGCTTTTCTTCCATTGGCCATGCTGTTCAAGGATAATGGATTTATAGTCTAACACAATTGGAGGGTCCCATGTCAGAGAAGGCTAGCATAGTGTATCAACAGTGTTACACTAGCAAATGTATAGTAAAGACAAAAGTAATCCACAATTTTAAAAGATTACACCAAGAGCCAACAAGGTTCAAATACTAATAGCATATAAGTAGATTGCTGAACTACTGTGCCTCTGTCCAAAATGGATAAACATTGCTGGATGTAATAGCAATAAACACATTGGCAGAATCACATTTGGGGCACAGATTCTAAATATACTTTTCTAAACATCCTTCTCAGGCTTGTCTAGTGGGAACAAGGGAGAGGACCTTCTCAGTTGCTGCTGTCATATTTTAGAATTCCCTCCCTAGAAAGGCCAGAATGGCTCTGTCCTTGCTCTCCTTCCATTGTCCAGTTATAACATTTTTATGCCTTTAGGCTTTTAGTAACTGACTGGGATGGGCTCTATTTACGGTTTGTAAGTAGATTTTTTCATATGATTTTTTTATGTTCTAAATTTTATATTTATGTTTTTATTGGAAGTTATTGTATTTTTTTTAATCTGCACTGTTTGTACATATGCCTTTAATCGTCTTGAGTCTCATTATTGAGAGAAAGGCAATATATAAATTAATAAAATAAATAATAAAAATACATGCACAACTGTCATCGCTGAGGGAGGGAAGGCATAAACAGAAGCACATTTTTCTTGGCAGACATTTGATCCAAGAGCAGCCTCAGAGGTCAGCATTGCTGGGGTCCTGCCAAGGCACAGAATCTAGCACAGGGCTCCGCTAACTGGCTGGATCTCACTGGCCCTTCTTCTCCTTCTCTTCACTGCTGCTTCCTCTTTTGCCTTCCCTCTCCAACCAAGGCCATTTCCGCACTAGACTGTTATAGTGTTATCATTCCACTTTCAACATCCTATGGAATCCTGGGGTTTGCAGTTTAGGGAGGGGCCTCAAAGAATGTTGAAAATCCCATAGATGTTGAAAGTGGAATGATAGCACTATAACAGTCTAGTGTGGAAATGGCCCAAGTCAGTAAGGATGGAACAAGGGGAAGGAGAAAGAGTTTATGCCTTCTCCTTCCCTGCAGCTATGCAGACAGGATCTATAGAGAAAGTCTGTTCTCAGCAATAGCAATAACAGCAAAAAGCAAGCAGGGAATCTTGAGCAACAGCTCCCCAGAACTGATTTGACACAGCGAGGAGG
Organism: Ctenosaura bakeri; assembly: GCA_948474755.1. Taxonomy (NCBI): domain Eukaryota; kingdom Metazoa; phylum Chordata; class Lepidosauria; order Squamata; family Iguanidae; genus Ctenosaura; species Ctenosaura bakeri. Next base: position 504,526 of record CAOLHI010000227.1, on the reverse strand, counting down.
AGCAACAGGCTCAGGCACTTGGAAATGATTAATAACATCTTTGATCATCGTTGTTGCAAGTGCTGAGGTAACATTGCTTAAGATATAGGCAGAAACTGCTTTGCAATATCTAACAGGAAGAAATGCTGTCTTGTCATGTCATGCCCTGGGCATTAAGTACTCATGTCCAGATACAGCATGGTTTTAGGCTTGTGCTGGAAAACCTTGTTCCTATTTTGTACATGGTATGTTCTCTCCCCAGTGGTTGGAAGATGCTGGTTCTTTTTCTTTGTTTGCTTCTTTTTCCCATCTTAAGATTTCTCAAGGTTGCAGGTAATTGCTAGAGGTGAGGCTGCAGGGAGAGAACTAACCTCCATCTGCGGCCTTGACATATTGAGTGACTGCCGCCTTGGTTTTTAAGAAAGGGTACCCTCATCCCCCTCCCCAGTTTCTCATAAGATGATGTGGTTCACCCTACAATTAGAGGGAAGAGGAGCACACCAGATCTATGCTGTTGTGGCAGTAGGATCAAATATAAAAGGAACTAGAAATGTTGAACAAAACCTTGTGTGAAGGAGATATGAGGTCTCAAAAATGTAAAAAATGAGGTTTCTTTCTAAGAAATAGAATAAAAGAGGAAATGATGATCTAGAATAGGATTCAGATTTTTCACATCCTCCCTAAATTACTTCTTTGCTAGCAATGATATGCTGGTGATGTTGAGGCAAGGAAGATGCCCTTGAACTACAAAAGAAAAAAAATCTTCAGGGCTACAATGTTTCACCTCCAACTGTGAGTACTCCCAGTTGCCATTCTCTAGATTTAGATACATGCTTTTGTAAAACCTCTGCAGGTTGATTTTCAAATAATTTTGTAAGTATACAGACTCCTCTTTTGTGTGTATGTACGGCTATTCGGTTTACTGTATTCATTTCACAGTTTTAATATAAATCAAACTGGCATATCCTGCTTACAGTTATTGACTTATGCACACCATTCCCCTCTCTCCCTATGTTAACAGTCATCATTAAAACACAGATACAAAAAGTAATCTGTTATAAAGTTATAAAGCTCTTAGTGAGCAGTCTGAGGTATCTCTTGGAATAAAACCCTTTTTTTAATGTCTTGAGAACTCTTTCTTCACATAGATTGAGGATACCTTCTACTACTGAGGATATCTTCCACTATTTATTAAGCTGTCCACTGTGTAAATCCTCAAGACACACACAATCATTACTGAACATGCATTGCTAGGAGGCAACAATATTTTAATTGTTTTGCAGGTTCCTGAATTTACTCTGTCTTCTAGAAAATTAAGAGCCAGGGACCAAAACCTGGTAAATAAAATGGTCTCTTACCTTTTCAAGCTTTTTTATACTTATGATTTAATATCAGGGAGGAGCAGGTTAGTATGTCTTTTGTACCAGAAAGGGAAAGTTTTATTACAAATTTTACAGTTAGTTCTTTTAGGTATGTATGTTGTTTGAGAAATCTAAATGAAACATTTAACTGTTTCTTTTAATTATGTATTTTATCTGTATGCATTAAATCATGATGCCGTTTCAACGTGAGACTTTTGACTCTGGAGACCAGGGTTCAAATCCCCACTCAACCATGGAATCCTGCTATGTGACCTTGTGCAAGTCACACTCTCTCAGCCTCAAGAAGGCAAAGGCAAATCTCCACTGAACAAGAAAATTCCATGACATTAGGGTCACCATAAGTCAGAAATGACTTGAAGACATATAACAACAACAAGCCTATAAACAATAAAGTTATACTTCCTTCCAACATTAAGTGGTAATAACATCAGTCTTACTGTTGGGCTTATATTGGATGTAGTCTGTTATTATGGTCAACATCAAGGGTTGGCATTGTTGTGAAGACCCACTCCTTACAGGGGATCCACTGCTGAAATAAATCCCTGGTCTTGCTTCTCCTTGCTATTTCTGCCCGTTGACAGGCAGAGATAAGAGTAAAGAGAAGGAGGAAGCAAGAAAATGAGTAACAGCACCAAGTAAGGGGCCTCACTGAGATATTACGGTTATTTAGCAGCTGTAATTCAGGGGCATAGGAAGAAGATCTTACCTACCTGATACAGTTCAGAAGGATCTACTGCAACCGAAGGAGGCAACAGTGGCAACTCTGGTATTTGTTTGGCATGGCTCATATTATAGATAGACTCAGTCTGTGCCTAGGAATTATACAAAGTACAGGAAATTTTTCAGAAAGCCTGTAAGAATTAGGAAAATAACACAAAGCATGTCTGGATGCAGGCATTAGCCTTTGTTGAAGCTAAATCACAGTTTGGCATTGGAGTCACTGTATGTGACACATCCATATCCAAACATTTGGGAATATAACAGAATGAAAAGTGACTGGTGAATATCCCTAAAAATATGAAAGTAAGGCTTTGCTAATAATTCTCTAATAATTCTCAAGCCTGACAATGTTGAATACAATACAGAAAAAGATGTGTGTATACTACTACCTTTCACTCAGTCATGTACGTCAGAGCTTTCCAAACTTTTCATGTCGGTGACACACTTTTTTAGACATACATCATTTCACGACACAGTAATTCAGTTTTACTAGCAAACTGGAGGTTAAACTAACCTCTTATAAGAGATACAGACACATACATAAATTGTAATAACAAAATGTATGGGGACACAATGTATCTCACGAAAACCTCTCATATATGATTTATAAACAACAACATACATTTCCAAGATTGTAGGCGACACACCTACACACTTCAGGTGGCACACTAACGTGTCATGGCACACCATTCAGAAAGTCCTGAGGTACATATTCATACATAGACACACAAGTAAATTTCTGAGAGACATTTTATCTCTAGGGGAGATTCAGGACTAGTCAAATTCATGAAGGACAGGACTCTCACTGCCGCTAGTTGTGACTGCTAAATTTTAACTAATATCAGAGGCGCTATGCTGTGGAACACAAGCAGGAGGGTTTTGTTTTGTTTTTGCATACATGTTCTGCTTGCATGCTTCCCATAGACATCTGGGTAATCCATGGAGAATCAGCATGCTGGATTAGGGAACCGAGTCCAATCGGTCTAGGGTTTTATTATATTCTTATCATAAAGCTGTACCAAGACTTCATATTTCTAAGTGCATATGGGGACTCCTACGGCTTAATTCTTATATATTAAAAAAATCCTTCACTGTAGAAAAGCCCTATTGGATCAGTCATTTAGAATCTTATTCATCAAATTACTAACCTGATGCTTCTAGAAGCCTACAAGCACGGAAACCCTTCTTGGACCTACTTATCTTCAGTGTTTTCAATCAAAGTTAGATGACACCAGCCCACACACATCCAGGACACTATGGCAGTAAGTGGTTAGACTACATGACATTTAAGGTTCCTTCCACTTTTATGATTCTATAACTGGCTACAGCTCCTTGGGAGAGCCTTGGGGAAAGAAGGACTTTGCTGCCTGATCCATGGTTTCTTCTGCTTGAATTCCACACCTTAATATTAAAAATATTTTTCTCAAACCCAGATATTGAGATGAAGGTAGTAAATGTGCAAAGAAACAGAAAGAGGAGAAGCTGCTGGAGTTAAAAGGAACATTAAAAGGTAATCCTTTTGAAGCAGCTCATCTCTCCTACACAGCTAAACCACAAAAGCCTATTCCTCAGACTAATACTTTCTAGCTTATCTTACTTCAGCCATATTAAAGCCAACATACTTCACAAAGCTCAAGGCCTCACCAGTGCTTAAACATGAAGTGGTTAAATAAAGCTTCTGAACTGCAAAATTATCAGCCAGGAAAATTAAAAACTGTTAACCAGGAAAAAAAGGGGCTTTCATGCGAGGTTTTCAAATCCCTTTCAACATACTGTTTTTCTCCCCAAAGTTCCAATGTGGTCTGATTATATGTATTCCTACTTACCCTCACAATTTTGGTAGCGTGACTTGGATTCATGATGAACTTCTTTCTTGGCTCCAGCTGTGCTTGGACTGCTTTCAAATGTAAAACGATTTCAGTGAGAAATTCTCAGTTAAAGTCTTTGTTTGCAACAACTGGAAGAAGAACATCAATTCAAAGAGCCATCTTAGGCCTGACCATCAATCCAAAACACCATAGACCCTACGTCTGTACCTTTCAGTGTCTCTCCAAGGCTATCTATGACCTTAACAAATCAATACTTTTGGGGAAAAATCCCAAATGGCAGTTGGGTCTTTTATTTTTTTTAACCACTTTTCTCACATTCTTTTGATATATTTACATCCTTTTTTTGTTTTCAGCTCAAAATGTGGCCTGCAAATAATACAAAAGATGCCACAAGCATACATAAATATGAAAATACAGAGTATCAACATGGAAGAAATTACACCAGCTTTGAAGTTTTGAACATGACATATGTATCAGCTGCCTATTCAGGCTGCCTTGAACAAATCAGTTTATTTATTTTTAAGATTTCCAAACTGCCCTTCATCCTTCATTTGTTGTTAGTGTACACACACATTTAAAAATAAAAGTCAAAAGTCAAAGATAAGAAGCATAAAAATTATTCAATCAGCAAGCAAATAGTCAGTTCAAAATATTTATTTTAAAACCATCTGTGCAAGAAAGTAACATTTTGATTCGGTGATAAAATGACAAAGCAACCTTGATGCTAATCCTTATTTTCTGTGGGAGGTTTCTTAAAGGTTTGCCCTGAACCTGTATTATCCAAACTTCACCTGTCCCAGTTTGCTTCCTTGGTTTCTCTCTCCTTTTCCATGCAGCCTGTAGACACTGCAGATTGCTGTCTTCCTTTTCAGCTGCCTTTTATCCCTATTAAATCTGAATTACCCCACTCTGCAGGGAGGTTGTAAGTGGACTTTTAAAGAAGCAGCCACAGGGTCTCTATGAGAAAGCAAAGCAAACCCAGACTTATTCTGCTTCTTCCAATCTCTTTACTGGATGCTTCCACATAGTAAGTGACCAGGAAAAGTAGTGGGATGGAAGTATGCTTCTACCTGTTGCTGTCCTAGTTACCTGTCTCTGTGCCAGGTCGCTTCTTGGAAGCTCAAAAAGAACTTCTGTGTATGACATTCTCTCCTTCCCTTCTCAGTCTGAGTAACCAGGGGGACAGCATTATTGTCACTAGGCAACACAAGAAAGAGTTCTTCTCTCCCTTCCCTTCTCTTCCTGCTCAACACACACCCCTCCACCCACTTGGCTGGAACAACAACTTCTATGACTGGTTGTAAAGGATAGTTGCCGTAACAACTCCAAAGCCATACAGATATGGTAGGTTGCTTTATTAAGTTCAGTGTAAAGCCGAATGCTTGGTGGCAATTCTAGCAGATAACAGGAGAACATAATTGGCAGGAAGGGGAAAGTTTTGTTGTTGACACTTTGTTGTTCTGTGCTTTCAAGTCATTTCTGACTTACAGCAACCCTAAGGTTGATTATGGGGTTTTCCTGGCAGAATTTGTTCAGAGGTTGTTTGCTCTTGCTGTTATCTGAGGCCAAGAGAATGTCATTCAGTGGGTTTCCATGGCCCAGCAAGGATTCCAACCCTTTTCTCCCAGTGTCCTTCTCCACCATTCAAGCACCACGCTGGCTTCTGCTGATACTATAGAAGCAGAAGTATCTGAAGCTAAGATGGAGGTAGAAAGCCTAAATACCTTAAAGGCACCCGATCCTGTTCCATCTTTGAAGCTAAGCAGGGTCAAGCGTGCTTAGTACTTAGATGAGAGACCACCACCACCAAATACGAAGTACTGTAGGCTGTATTTCAGAGGAAGGAACTGATGAAACTGTATTCCTTGCGAATGAAAACCATATGAAATCCATGGGGTAGCCATAAGTTGACAGGCAAACTGAAGGCACATACACACACACAAGATGGAAGTGCCATTGGTGTAGAGTTGATTGATTAGGCATTTCTTGCATCCATCCTCTAGTGAGGTATCCTCACTTCATAATTATAGCACTTTAACTGTCATAGCTCTGTCCTAGGGAATGCTGGAATTTGTCAATTTTTGGGCCACTAAAGATTCTCAAGCAGAGAGGTCTAGAACTATAGTTCAGGGGCTTTTGCAGAATTCTAAATCCCAGGATTCCCTAGGACAGAGCCATGACGGTTAATGTGATATCAAACTGTTCTAATTGTGTAGTACACATACATACTTTGTTATTGGAGATGAACATGGCCTTCAAGCAGATTCAACTGGACAGATAAGCCTTTGCTTTGATCTAGCATGGCTCTTCTTGTATTCTAACCTTTTCTGGACATAGCTGGCACAGCCTTCACTGGTAAACTCTCACTTAGACTATTGTAATATGAGTTTAGGATTACCTTTAAAGATGGCCAAGAAACTACATTTAGACTACAACCAATTGCAAGTGAGTAAGCAAACCTGGACAAAAGAGATTCATATTTTGTCCAAGCCTAGGATTATAGCATTAAGGGCACCCCAGTGGCCTTAGCATTAGCACAAGTGAGGTGATTACTTGAGACACAGTGTTATGAAAGAGCAGAAAATAATGATGATGATGATGATGACGATGATGATATTTTGGCAAGGTGATTCTGGGACTTTCTGCCTCATGGGTCAAAATAATTTGGCTGGCTTTAGCTACTATGCACCAATGGTCAAGCATGTGTGTGCGCCATTTGCTGCTCAACGTCTGGGAGCAAAATGGCTTGGCCTGGCCATATAACATAAATGTGCTCCATCCATCTTTGTGGCACAGTTGATATTTCTGTGTTAGAATGAATGATTATTCTCAATAAAAACAGATTCACTTTTGCTGTTGTGTGTGTGTGTGTGTGTCTGATCTTACCTGGCATATTGTGTCCAGTTCTGGGCACCACAGTGCAAGAAGGATACAGACAAGCTGGAACATGTTCAGAGGAAAGCAACAAAGATGATCAAAGATCTGAAAGCCAATCCTCATGATGAATGGCTTAGAGAGCTATGTTTAGCTTGGAGAAGACCGAGAGGTGACACAATAGCCATCTTTAAACTTCTGAACGGATGTCATGTAGCAGATGAAGTGAGCTTGTTTTCTGCTGCTCCAGAGACTAGAAGAAGAATCAATGTGTTACTGCAGTTCCTAGGCCGCGCTTGGAATGACATTAGATATCACTTTGATATCAACAATTTGGCTCTCTTCTACCATCCCTCTCCACGTTTGTGAGGCCCCCGGACAAGCACGAAACTAGGCACGGCCACTAATCACTGGACATTCCATTTCCCACCCAGGCAGGCCAGAAATAGCCAGATCGCCGTTTTAGGAGACCTCCCAGCAAGCACGCTGTTATTTATGCACGCTACTCACAAAGAACTCCTTGCCCCAAGCAGGCAACTTGGCAAGCTGAATTCTCAACTATCAAGCACTTTGCGTTTGCATACTGTCTACTCCTTTGTCAATTCGGACTTAATCATGCTAAATTCTGACCTTTCGGAGGCTTTGTCTCCAGCCTGAAACTCATTGTTTTCCCCCAAGTATGGAATAGCCTGTGACCACATTTCTCCCTATAAAAATCCCTGATTCCGAGACCTTCCTCAGATCGCTCCGGATTCCATCCTGCCTTGCCGCCGCGTTGCTTGGCGAGCCTTCCCCTCAGTCCCACGTACTGAGACTACGCACCTTCGAACTTTCGCAGTGATCTACCCAGGGCTTCAGGACAGGTGTAGTATCACCCAAATCAAAAATCCCTCTATACCACTCCAACCTTTATTTCCATAATTATCTGTGTGAGTGTGCTGCATACACCGTTTGATTGTATTTCAATAAAGATCACATTTATTATTTCAATCCTGTTTGCTCCTTGACTTGGCCCACAGACATTGGGTAAAAGATTCCGCTCCGTTCCCCTGCCTCTCACAGTGCTAACTTGTGCTCTTGCTAATTTCCCCACCTTTTGATATTTTGAAAGCGCACTTTGGTGTCCCTCCCGGGACCCCTAGTAAACAGGGTAACAAATGGATTCAAATCACAAACATCCCCGGATGCATTTTGGAAGAAGCTTTCAAGTGGCCTCTAGAAGATACAAAATGTTTTTGTTTACTTCTGCAAGGCTTACCTGACCTAGTTGTTTTATTTCACATGGGCATTATGCTAGTTTTGAATAAAAAACTTTCTGACAAGTTGAACTGCTTCCCTCTCTACCTCTCAGGCCATTTCTGCATTAGGCTGTTATAGGGCTATTATTCCACTTTCAACATCCTACGGAATCGTGGGCTTTGCAGTTTAGGGAGGGATGTTGAAAGTGGAGTAATAGCACTATAACAGCCTAGTGCAGAAATGGCTAATCTGTGTGTGTGTGTTGTGTGTGTGTGTTTAGGAATCTATTCCCTGTTCTTTCCATGTTATTTCTACTTGTGGTACCAAAGTTTCTGTTAAAGAAGCCCAGTAACACATGCTACACCTGTATATATTTACCTACACATGGATAGCATGAACTGTGGGTTGAAAATAAAATAAAATAGACATTATGTTCCTCAGTCTACATTAAATGGGGAGGAGCACAGCCTGCAGGCCACAAGAAGCCCTTGGCTCCCACTTTTTAGACCCAGAGATCCCCCCCAACTAATCCCCAAAGCCCCCTGAATTTCCAAATTTGCACACTATAATCTTCAAACTATATAAATCTATCCATTTCATGAAACATATAAATGCACACCATGTTGTTGTCCTTTTAATGGTAGGATTAGATTTCAGTTGAGTGGTAGAAATGAGAGGTGGTTTCTCTGCCTCTCTTTTGTATTCTTCGTGTGTGTTTTAATTGTATTATTTTGTCTGTTTCTCTTTGTAAACTGCCTTGGAAGCACTGGCATCCTTAGAAGGAGGAACAAATAATGCCAATTTAAAAAGATAATAAGAACAAAAATCTGCCAACCGCAGCCAGACGGGTTCTCATGACGGGGGCTGTTTTTTGCCAAGGAGAATATGGCATCGTTTTAAAACGTGCCTCAAGAACTTTTTTTTTTCCTGTTCTACAAGAAACTTAAACACACAGCCACCATTCTGGAACCAATCTTCCGCCCTTATTTCGGTTTCACGTTGTTCTTATTATCATTCTGAGGAAGACCGTGCTATAATTCGTTCGTAGTCGCGGAGACAGACCCACACATTGAAGCGTTTTCCTGTGGTGGGAAGCGCCTGAGGCAGAAAATTTCTCTCACAGAGCCGGCGCGGCCTAGCAGGGAGGGAAAAGGAGAAGGAAGCCCGGAGGAGGCGGGAAACAGCCGCCTTCGCCTCGGTTTAGGCAAGCCCAGCCGGGCCAAGAAGAGGCTGGGCTCCCGAGGCCCACGCACTCTCGCTCGAGCGCGGCTCCGTCGGCAGCGAGGCGTGGAGGATGAGCCAGGAGGGCGCCAGGGACGCCGCGGCCCGGCTGAGGTAGGACGAGCGTGGGGCCGGGGCTCGGAAAGGCCTCCGCCACCTCTCAGAGGGACCCGGGGAGGAGGGAGGATTGAGAGGACGGAAGGGGAAGCGAGGCGGGTCGCTCTGCGGCCTCTCAGCCCGCCACGGCTCCGGGTTCCTTTTTTTTGGTGTTTCCCTCAGAGCCAAAACTTCATCTGAAGCCTTTAGTTTGCGCGGTTTAAGGGCGGGATGGACGAAAAATCGCTCCCCTCCTCGTTCAGTGCAGCCATTCCCTGACATGCTGGCCATGATTGTTATAGCGCTATTATTCCATGTTCAACATCCTGTGGTCTCCTTTAAAGCCCCCTCCCTAAACTGCAAACCCCAGGAGTCCATAGGATGTTGAACGTGGAATAATAGCGCTATAACAATCCAGTGCGGAAATGGCCACCGCTTTTCTGAGCATCTGAAGGCACGACAGGAAAAAATCCAAGGTGCCCTCTTCTCCTTAGTGCAGGAAGAAATGCGGCAGGGAAGCACACACACTTCCACACTACACTGTTACAGCGCTATTATTCCACTTTCACCATCTATGGAACCCTGGGGTTGCAGTTTAGGGAGGGGCATTTAGGATTCTCAGCCAGAGAGCTCTTGGGCCTCAGGAAACTGCAAACCCCAGAATTCCAGAGGAGGTTGAAAGTGGAATAATAGCGTTATAACAGTGTAGTGTGGAAAACACACACACACACTTGCCTAGCTGGAGTGGGCTTCTGAAGACATGGCTGGGAAATTTCAACAGGGCCACACAGCATCTGACTGCTCTTGCCCATACTCTCTGCCACAAGACTGTATGCATGGCAGAAAGAAACCCGGGTGGGGAAGATGGACCCTCACTTCCCCTTTTGTGAGCAGTGGAAAGCAGGGCGGGCAGAAATTCAACGGGTCACCCCCCCCCCGTTACACCTCTGTGCTGTGCTTTTGTGGAATTCTGAAGGCAGGCTAAATGCTTATGTGAGCCATCCTGTCCCCAATGGGCCAGGATTTTGTCTCTGAGAAATCTTCATTTCCCTGATCTTTTGGCAGAGGGAATTCGTTTTCAGTGTGCAATAACATGTTTTTGGGCTGAATCCTAGGGAGTTTCCATGCTTCAGATTTCAACATGAAACTCCAGGGCAGAGCTTTCCAAACTGTGTGCCGCCTGCAGTGTGTAGGTGTGGCGTACAAATGTAGTGGGTGGAGAGGATGCTTTTCCTGCCGCCGCCATGGCGGGCCAGGGGCTGCCTCTGCCGCTGCTGTTGCCCCAGGCCGAGGAAGACTCCGCTGAGGGTGGCGGCGGCACGACAAGTCTGGATGGAAGAGCTGCCTCTGCCAAGGAAGACCCTGGTGAAGGTGGCAGTGGGCCAGGCTCAGGTGGAGAGGCTGTCTCTCCTGCCATCGCCACAGCCACCTGGGCAGAGCAAGACCCCAACAAGGGTGGCGGCTGGCCAGGCTTGGATAGAGGGGCTGCCTCCACTTACTGAATTACTCACCGAATTACTGTGTCGTGAAATGATGCGTGGCTAAAAAGTGTGTCAGCAACATGAAAAGTTTGGAAAGCTCTGCTCCAGGGGATCAAGAAATGAATTTATTTGGGAGGGGAGGAGATATGGATGTTGTCTCTTGTGCATATTTAGGTAATAGTTTGTACGTCAGCACTGAGCCTTTTAGCATATAGCCTGCCATTTCCCACAAGGCACATGCAAAGCATTGGTTTGAACAGTGATGGCATGTTATTGCACAATTAGGGATGTATATTTGTCGTGTTCCCTTAGCCTTTCCAAATCTTATCTAGTCATTCTGTGATAGTTTCACAGCCTCAGTGAGGAATCTCGAGGTTAACTAGTGTTCAGCAGTTCCTCATCCATCCCTCTTTATAAATATAAGCAGCTTGAAATGTGCACTGCCCATGGGGAAAAAAAAGTATCACCACTACAACAGAACCCTGGCTAAGTTTCTATATGATATTGTGGCACTAGCTTTTCCTCGACCGTGCTTCTGTTTCATCTTGAAATACCCTCATGCAGACTACTCTCAGCACTGCGAGCAGGAAGAAAGCACCAGTCCCTCCCAATAAGGAAAGATCACTTGGGATGGGGATGCATGCATGGGTCCAGCTTTCACTTCACCCCTTCCACTGGATTTTTGCTGACAATCCTGGAGGCCGAAATACTCATACTTATACTTTATTGAATCAGTCTACAGACTATATCAAACAATTAAAAAGAGGGAACAAAGCCCAAAACATGGAAAAGAGAACAAAAGCAGCAGCAGCAAGGAAACACATCGACAAGTAATAAAATTATAAAATATAAAATACAAAACAATATATACAAATAAAATAGCAATTTTCAGATTAAAAAGACCAACCCCTCTGACTCACAAGAACACCCCTGAAGTGATTAAAAAGAGATTACCCAAGAGCCGGCAAGGCAGACCCTTTATCTAGTACTTTCTTCCTCAATTTAGCTGCATAATACACAAAGAGGGCCACTCTTTGAGTCACAAAAGGATTAACCCCTTCCAAAAGGAAAGTCAGCTTGGACTCATCGTCCAGCTCCCTCCAACTAACTAGAAATGGGTTGAAGTAATGGTCTCTAATATTAACAGTGCAGTAAGTAGTGGGCAAGATCTTCAATGGGAGAAGCCCCACATGTGCAAATTCTATCTTGAACAGGAATACCCTGATAGCGACCTTGCAACATCCTAGTTTCCATTTGCTCAAATCGGAGCTGTATAAAGGCGATGCGCAAGTCCCTTTTCATTGCAAAGGATAAATATTTTTCTTCCTGAAAAAGAGATTTGGCCTTTGCTAACCATTTCAGAGATCTTACGGAAGACAGCGCAGCTAGATCTAATTGCGTTCTAATGTCCATCACTCTTTGTTTAAACATGTTTCTGGTATTGGACTTGCACAGACTAACAGTGGAGGCTGAAATAGTTGTATGCTCTGGTTTTGTAACAAAAGTGATCATTTGCCTAAGCACACCTAAATCATTTGTAGAATTTCTGGTACATGGGGCCAAGTTCAGTTAGCCCTCCACATTTGCTAGGGTTAGGGGTGTAGGACCCCCATAAAAGTGGAAAGACTGCAGATATCAAAATGTGCGTGTGTGGCAGGGGAAGGAAGCTGAGGCATGATGGGGAGAGCAGGCACCCAAAGTCCAAACCAGGCCAGGGAAAGGAGAGAGAAAGGGATAGGTCAGGGCTTTCCAAACGGTGTGCCGCGACACATTAGTGTGTAGTGTGTTGCCTGAAGTGTGTAGGTGTGTTGCCTACAATCTTGGAAATGTATCCTATTTGCTGGTGTATAAGACTCACTTTTTTCCCTGAAAAATATTGTTTGAAAATGGGGTGTGTCTTATACACCAGTGCATCTTATACATTGGCAAATAGTATTTGCCAGTGTATAAATGGAGTGCATCTTATATGCTGATGTGTCTTATATGCTGTCAAATACAGTATATTATTATTTATAAATCATATATTTTTAAAAATATATGAAAGGTTTTCATGAGATATGTTGTGTCCCCATATATTTTGTCATTACAATGCATGTATGTGTCTCTGTCTCTTATAAGAGGTTATAGAATACTTGCACAGTAATTACAGCACTGTATTTAAAAATAGTTTCACCACAGTAGGTTGTTTTCTTTAGAAATCTGCCAGTTTTCTACAGCAAAGCTGAAAAGGAGGTGCTTGGTGGAATCTTCTAAAATTATTAGGAGTACAAAATAGGAAACATCCCTGATTTGTTGTAGTGTTTGGGGAAAACTTGAGAGGCCTCTCCCAAAAAACTGTAAGTAATGAGAAAGGGAGAAGCAGGAACTGTGAATGCATTGTGCCAACACCACAGTTCTGGATGTACTAATCATACATTAATCATTAATGTTAACAATTACCACCCAACCATTAGCTGTTAATGGCTAATTTCAAGGTGATGATCACATTTTACACGTCAGTTCTCCCTGACTCCATGGGTTAAAATCTCTCCCATCCAAGCATACCTATGCTAATCTGCCAGTTTAAGCAATACTTCACTTATCTGATGAAGTCAATTGTAGCCTACAAAATCTGTCAGTAAATAAAATTTCTAGGTCTAAAAATAATTTCTAATCTGTACTAGAATAAAATTATTAAATCAATGAAGTTAAGAATTTATTTACCAGGGCCCATTTACACTGCATAATTGTACACTATGATTCCACTTTATCTACCATGAATCCACTCCTTTGTTGTATGGGGTGAAGTATTTGTAATTCTTATCCAAAGAAATCTAGTGCCCCATCAAACCACAAAACCCAGGATTCCACAGGATGCAGTTAAAATGGAATCACGGTGCTATAATTGTGTGGTATGAAAGGGCCCCAGGTTCCCATTGATTCAGTGGCTCTACTTTAGTTGGAGCTATCAGTTGAGTGCATACCTCAGTGCCATAGAAAATGTTGATTTTTGCACTGACAGACTGATAATAAATAACATACCTGTTATGAACCTTCAAATGGGAAATACAGTATACAAAGCCAGAATTGGAATGACCAAACAGTCAGTCAGACCAAACAGTATGAAAAAACTATTGTTATTGTGTGTCTTCAAGTCATTTCTGACTTACGGTGCTCCTAAGGCAAACCTATCATGAGGTTTTCTGGGGTTGAGAGTGCAATGCACTCAAGGTCACCCAGTGGGTTTCCATGGCCAAGCTGGAAAATGAGTCGTAATCCAGTGCTCAAACAGCTCTGACTCTCAATACAGAGGGTTAAAACAGGATAAAATTGGAAGAAATTCCAGCCTTCTGAGTAGCCATCCGTATCCTAATTGCATAACATTAACATTTTGCCACGGACTCCCTTAGTAATGGAATACTGTCTTTCAGAAGAAAAGAAGCATTATGCAAACATTCTGCTTTCAGCAATGGAGAAATTAGCTTAGCAGATTTGAAATGCATGGTCAAAAGCACATGGGCAAGGATTTAATTATCCCCAAAGTCTTTCACCATCGTCACTGTAGAACTGGGGTGGGGAAAGCATGGCTTGGCTTGTTGGATCCAAATCTCTGTGCCCAGCTCTCATTAAAATGGCCCTGTGCCTTCTAGGGATCATGGGGGAAACTTCACCATATTTTGGACTCTGTGGTCTATTTTTTGTCCAGGAGAGGCCTTTTTTTAAAATGGGGAAGTACAAAGGAATTTTCTGATTTTAAGAAAGGTCTCTACTGGGTTAAAAAAAGTCCAGTCCAGGGTCCTAATACATGACAGAATTGTCCCCATGCCTCCTTTAGGGCACAGGGGGGTATCTTTTAAGTTTTTAAAAGTTTGAAAAAAAATTCTGATATTCACACAGAATCAACCCTGCTAAACTATATAGTAGTATGACCCCAATTTAAATGCCATGTCTCTATCTTAGGGAATTCTAACTTTGAATTCTCTAATTAAGTAGTTCTCAAAACATTGCCATTACTTTCCTTGCAGGGTGAAAGAGTGTGACTTGCCCAAGATCACCCAGTGGGTTTCCATGGCTGGGTGGGGATTCAGACCCTGGTCTCCTGCAGTTCTAGTCCAACACTCAAACCACTACACAATGCTGTCTCTCATGACTAAACCAGATATTCAAATGAATTCACTTGTTCTGAATGTTATTCTTCAAAATCCACTTCTATTGATTTCTAGGTTTTGAAAAAAAAGAAAGACCTTAGTTTTGTATCATTCATATATACGTTTTCAGCTTTTCAATATTGACCAGAGGTGCAACAAACTAACATGGCTACAGTGATGGGAAAAACATGAAAAGAAGCATTTGGGGTAACCTCTCCTGTGACATTTCAGGTCACAGTAGAAGAAAATGGTTTTCTAATACTATATTTCTATTTTCTACTCTGTCCTGTAAAGTTGTTTCCAAAATATGGCAACTGTATGGTGAACATGGTAAAATTTGTTTGGAGGGGATTTGCTGTTGCCTTACTCTAAGGCTGAGGGAGCGTGGCTTGCCCAAAGTCACTCAGTGGGTTTCCATGGCTGAGTGAAAAACTGATCTCTGATCTCCTTGACTCCTAGCCCAACACTCAGAATACCTACACCATGCTGACTCTCGTAATTCTGTACACTGTTGATATTTGTAAACCATACTACTTTTAAAGGAACAGTGTTGCACCACATAGAAAATTAAAAGACAAGAGAATCCTGGCTACAAAATTACAGTCTAGGTAATCCTCCCTTGTAAACAAGCCCATGAACATAAATGGCACCATAGTTCAAATGCACTGCAGATGTTTTAAAAGCAATATCCTTTATATTTTTAAAGGGTGTTGAACAACATGAAGACAACAAAATTACATATGCAAGATTGCAGTGTAGGGAAACCAGCTTTGTAAAAGTTCTTTGCCTGCACATCTTGTTTTGTCAGTTCACTAGTGATGGCAGAGAAAGGGTGGAGAATTCTGAACCTCCTCCAGCAGCCCACTGCATTTCACTGTGGACTATGGAGGCGAGGTCTTTCCTGTGTTTGCAGCCTGTTATAGTTTGCCCTCCCGAGCACTCCGTTCCTCCCTTGCCAGGTCACTACCAGGCAAGTGCTTAACAAAGAGATAAACACATGCAAGGGGTGGCAAAGGAGCAAGACAGAGACGGAAGTGGAAGAGGGATATTATATTGTCTGTCTTGATGACAGATGGGTGTTTATTTATGTTTATGCTGAGTAAAGTGACATGCTGATATTGTCTCTTAAAAACCTGTGAATAAAAATAGAAATACAGCTTTGTTGGGAGAACAACTGTAGTTTTCTATTTGTGTATACCATGTAACACTGTAAATTCTATTTAGCTAATAATGTCATTATTGCTGGCTTTTTGCCGTAACAATAAACTTGTACTTATAATGTCATTGTGTGATTAATATCACTATCACAGGAATGCATTGTTTAGTTGATTGTTCTATTGAATTAGTGAAATACATGTCTGATTAAAACAGTTGCTCCTGATTAATTAGATCCTCAAATTATTTAACGCAAAATGTTTCTAGCCAAGAATCCAACTGAGTATTTCCACTGGATTCCATGGTTTTCCACCAGAAGTCCCTCTGCATCCTACAATGTATCCTAAAACACTGGCCTGAAGGGCTGAGAAAGTCTCTGGATCAGGTTTTTAGAGTAAAAGGGGCTGAATTTGCTGATTCTGGCAGAAGAAGTGAGATCCAAAAGAAATGCCTAGTTGGATCTTGCAAGTGGCAAGAGAAGTGCTAATTCAAAAGAGGCATCCTCTTCTTTTCAGTGAAAAGGATAGGGTGGGAGATGTTTGTTCTAAGGCATCTTCCTCAATCAGGGTCCTTCTAGATGAGTTGGCATTTGAGTTGCCAGAGTGAAACTGGAGAGGGCTCCTTAATGGTGGTGTAAAAAGGCCAATTTTCAGCAAGTATTACTTGGTTGCATGACAAGCAACACCTGCTGACATTCTTTCTTACAGGAGTCCTCTCCAGTTTTCACTCTGGCAATCTGAGTTGGCATATAGTTCCCATAATCTCAGCAAGCCCTGCTAAGTATGATAGTACATCACATCTGGAGGGTGTCTACTGAGGGAATGCTTTTCTAAGAGTAGACTCTCTTGCAAATCATATGCACTTTATTCTAAAAACAACTAATGTACCAGAGACGATCAAACTGAAGTCCACTTATGCGGTTGGGTTTTCCTGCCTCTTATCTTCCATTGCAGCTCCATATCATCTCTGAAAACCCCTATCAGAGGTTGATGGACCCTTTGGATTTGTATGGAAGGGAGGTTGTGAGGGGGTTACCGCAGGAAGGAAAAACTAGAAAAATTTAAGAGAGAAACTTTGTGCAAATTGAAGCACACCTGTGTTCATGCAGGACATGTCTAGATCCCAGGCATCGTGGATTTTTGTCCACTCACGTATTGGCAGATATCACTGGTTTTTAAAGCCCCTTATGATTAATAATATTAATATGCTCAATGTATTAATATCCCATACAAACGTGTTAATTGTATGCTTTCTTTAAGTGGATGGCAGCCCAACTTACAAATAGAACTAATCTCTACGGTAATCACCGATTTATGTTCAGTGGGCTTTTACTGGCTGTGGGATTATTATGTAGCAAAGGAGTAACTGGTATAAATTAAGAGCATCCATTGTATTTAATCTTTGTGCTGCTACTCCTAGTCTCTTTCAAGGTCAAGCATAAATACAGCAGTTTATAGTGTTAATGTCTGCAATTACAGTGTTTTCTAAAAGTTTCCATTTTCTAATATGCCTATTTGAAAATATTTCTTTTTGTTTCTGAGTACTTTGCAATATGAAGCACTAATTGAGATGATGATGATGATGATGATGATGATGATGATGATGTTTCTTTCTTTTTCTCTGCAAGATTTCTTGTTTAAAAATGTACTGATTTGTTTATAAGAGGATTCCAGACTTGGACTAAAAGCTCCACCATGTCGAAAGAGATGAAAGAGCTCCAGAAACGATGGAACTCCATGATTGAAACTGTTCACAGCAACTCTCATGTGAGTTATGAATTTCATCATCATTTTATCATGATGTGGTTTTGTTCTCTTTAGTCATGAAACCACCCCCACCACCCCCAGAAAAAAATTATAAAGCTCAGACTTGCCTACAGATGACCAAGTAAGAGGCATTTCTCACTGTGCCATCTGCACAGCTCCTTTTCCAACTGCTTCATTGGCACTTCAAGATGGTTTTGCAATCCAGGAACTTTCTTGGAATTCTCTTCTGACCGTTTAAAACTGGGAAACACATCCAGGATTACATTGTATAGAGCATATGGCTGACAATGGATGGCCACCAGGTATGATGGCTGTATCTTATCTCCATATTGGTTGCATAAAAATTGTCCTTTGCTTGTATAAACCAGTTGCTGGAGAACATGAAAAGGAGGTTGCTGTTGCCCTCCTCTAGGTTTCCCAGAAGCCTCTGTTTGGCCAGTGTGAAAACAAATTCTGGATCAGATCAACTTGTAGCTTAATCCAGCTCAAGTCTTGTTGTATTCATACTGTCCAGGGAGCAGTACATCTTGTGGCACATATCAGAAAGGAATAACAGTGATCCCATTTTGTTATTTGTATATTCTAACAGAGAACACATTATCTGAGTTTGGATCATTACGTCCCCTAAATGACACTAGCCGCACAAAAGAGGGAAACATTAACAAGGTTGAGGGAAATTCAAGATTTGCAGAAATAATGAAAATACTTAGGGGCTGGTTAGTGAGCAGTGAGCATGCACAGTAAGGAATGCCGATTGACAGAGTGTGGGGAGATAGAAAGCCGGAGGGAAAGGGAAATAGAATGGACAATCCTGGAATAGAAACTGGCAGACTAAAACCATGTGCCTTTGTGTACATTTAAAAAAATATACGGGAGTTTCAGTATGTTAGCATGTGGAATATATTCAGAGTTTTTATCATAGCTTTGCAAAATAGGTCAGAATCAGTAAGGATCCAGAATCAGTCATACAAGTTAATTGGGGCTAACTTAAGCCACACTGATTGCAGTAATTGTAAATCAAGATCCAACTGCATGTGCAAAAGGTTACAGAAAAGCTGTGTCTGCTTTAGGCTGGATGATTTTATTTTGTTGCCTGTGTTCCATAACAGAGAAGCCACTATTAGCATTTGTCCCAAATGATATTGGCAATTCTTTACTTGTCTACTCAAAAGTAGCTATTATTGATGTTGCTACTACAATTATTTCTGTCTTACTTTTTCTCAGTTCAGGACTCAAAGAGCCTTGCAACAAATTAAAAAAACAGATTGTTTAAAATCTGCAAGATACAAACATTAAAATGAGAGTAAACAATCAAAAAATTAAAACCAGATTAAAACAAAAGATAAAAAAGAAATCCACTTTGACTTTAGTAGAACATACTCCTTGGTACGTGGATATGGGTATAGCATTTCAGCTTTAGCTGCTTCTGTATCAACATAATTTTAGCTTTGTGAATAATTTATTAGGATGCCTTGCTATGTGGTGAATTCATTTAGCTCTTATTTTGAATGCTCCCCATTTTTTGTACTAGATCACTATCCAGGTTCTGATTTTGACCAGTGCTACATTTAATAGGATAGCCTTGCTACATTATTAAAAGAGTCTGCCAACTTGACCTCCAAGTTACACTTTGTTGTTGTTTTCGCCTTCATGGGAATCCTGCAAATGATACTTTCCACATTAATTCAATGCGTCCTATATTTGGTGGGCTATCACCTGCTTTTTTTTAACAAAGCAACCTTTGCCTCAACACACATATCAAAGGAGCAGATCTTCAGCAGTATGCAGGGTAAAATTTGTTATATTTTCTTCAGTTATTTTACAAAAACCATAGGAGCCCCATTCCAAACAGACAGACCTTCATACTTGAGAACATCTGTCAGTGTTATTGGGCCATATTAATTGAGGCAACACTCCATGCAGCTGAAAAAATGGCTGCAGTCCCCAAAAGCTGTAAGATAAAACTTGTCTTTCAGATTCTGCTAGTCACTGCTGTGACAAAGTAACATGGTTACCCCACCCCAAGCCCAGATATATTGTAATTAATTCATCTCCCTGTAGAATAATTTAACTTCCCCAGGTGGGTATTTGTATCTGTAAACTTAGGGAGTTACTTGCTGAAATCCTGTGGTCAAGAATACTAAAAGAGAAAGGAGTTCATGACGGATGGGAGTTTCTTAAAAGTGAGATGCTGATGGCACAATTGAAAACTGTGCCAATAAAGAGGGAAAATGGCAGGTATCTAAAGAAACTGGATTGGTTGACTAAATAACTCTCAGCTGAGCTAAATGTTAAAAGAAACATGTACAGGAAATGGAAGAATAGTGAAACCACCAAAGAGGCATTCAAACAAATAGCCAGGACATGTAGGGAGAAGGTCAGAAAAGCTAAAGCGCAGAATGAACTCAGGCTTGCCAGAGACACTAAAAACAATAAAAGGGGCTTTTTTACATATGTCCACAGCAAAAGGAAAATCAAGGAAATAATAGAGTCGGTGCATGGAGAGGATGGCCAATTAATAATGGAGGGAAGAGAGAAGGCAGAACTACTCAACACCTTCTTTGCCTCAGTTTTCTCACAAAAGTATAGAAGTACTCAATCTGGGAGATGGGTAGCAAGTGAGGAAGGGGGGGAAATGCAGCACAGAATAAGTAGAGAAGTAGTACAGGAATATTTGCCTAAACCAGATGAGGTCAAGTCTCCAGGGCCAGATGAATTACATCCAAGGATATTAAAAGAACTGGCAGAAGTCATTTCTGAACCACTTGCAATAATCTTTAAGAATTCGTAGACAACAGGAGAAGTCCCAGCAGGCTGGAGGAGGGCAAATGTCATCCCCATCTTCAAGAAGGGAAAAAAGAGGACCCAAATAATTGTCGCCTGGTCAGCCTGACATCAATACTAGGAAAGATCTTAGAGAAGACCATTAAACAGTCAGTTTGTAATTACTTAGAAAGCAATGCTGTAATCACTAAAAGTCAACATGGATTTCTCGGAAATAAGTCATGCCAGACTAATCTTATCTCTTTTTATCATAGGGTTGCAAGCTTGATAGATGAAGAGAATGCTATAGACGTAGCATATCTTGACTTCAGTAAGGCCTTTGACAAAGTTCCCCTTGACATTCTTGCAAAGAACCTAGTAAAATGCGGGCTGGACAGGGCTGCTGTTAGGTGGATTTGTAATTGGTTGAATCAAAATTCAAAATGACCTGGATAGATTGGAGAGCTGGGCCAGGGCGAACAAAATGAAATTCAACAGAGAGAAATGTAAGGTCCTACACTTAGGTAGAAAAAATGGAATACAGAAATATAGGATGGGGGACACGTGGCTGGATAGCAGTACGTGTGAAAGGGATCTAGGAGTCTGCATAGACCACAAGCTGAACATGAGTCAGCAGTGTGATGCGGCAGCCAAGAAAGCCAATGCAATTCTTGGCTGCATCAATAGGAGTATGGTGTCTAGATCGAGGAAGGTACTGGTACCACTCTACTCTGCTTTGGTTAGACCCCATCTTGAATACTGTGTCCAGTTCTTGGCACCCCAATTCAAGAAGGATATTGACAAGCTGGAGCAAGTCCAGAGGAGGGCGATCAAAATGGTGAGAGGCCTGGAAGACATGCCCTATGAGGATAGACTTAGAGAGCTGGGTATGTTTAGTCTGCAGAAGAGGAGGTTAAGAGGGGACATGATAGCCATGTTTAAATATTTGAAGGGATGCCACGTAGAGGAAGGAGGGGGCTTGTTTTCTGCTGCTCCAGAGACCAGGACAAGGAGCAATGGATTCAAGCTGCAGGAAAGGAGATTCCACCTGAACCTCAGGAAGAACTTCCTGACAGTCAGGGCTGTCCGGCAATGGAATCTGCTGCCTCGGAGTGTAGTGGAGTCTCCTTCCTTGGAGGTTTTTAAGCAGAGGCTTGATGGCCATCTATCGGGAGTTCTTTGAGGGTGTTCCTGCATGGCAGGGGGTTGGACTGGATGGCCTGTGTGGTCTCTTCCAACTCTACATTTCTATGATTCTATGATTCTATGACTGAACACAAAGGGCGCTCACCAATGGCTGCTTTTCATCCTGGAGAGGAGTGACTGGTGGTGTGCCACAGGGTTCTGTCCTGGGCCCAGTGGGATTCAACATCTTCATCAATGACTTGGATGAAGGAATAGAGGGCATGCTGATCAAATTTGCAGATGACACCAAATTGGGAGGGGTTGCTAATACCCCAGAGGACAGGATCAAATTTCAAAATGACCTTAACAGATTGGAGAGCTAGGCCAAAGCTAACAAAATGAATTTCAACAGAAAGAAATGTAAAGTCCTACACTTAGGCAGAAAAAATGGAAGGCACAAATATAGGATGGGGGACACATGGCTGGATAGCAGTACATGTGAAAGGGATCTAGGAATCTTGGTAGACCACAAGCTGAACATGAGTCAGCAGTGTGATGAGGCAGCCAAGAAAGCCAACACGATCCTTGTTGCATCAATAAGAGTATGGTATCTAGATCAAGAGAGATAATGGTATCACTCTGTTCTGCGTTGCTTAGGCCTCATTTGAAATATTATGATCAGTTCTGGGCACCTTAATTCAAGAAGGATATCGACAAGCTGGAACGTGTCCAGAGGAGGGTGACCAAAATGATGAAGGGTCTGGAAACCATGCCCTATGAGGAACGGCTTAGGGAGCTGGGTATGTTTAGTCTGCAGAAGAGAAGGTTAAGAGGGGACATGATAGCCATGTTAAAATATTTGAAGGGATGTCATGTTGAGGAGGGAGCAGGCTTGCTTTCCGCTGCTCCAGAGACTAGGACAAGGAGCAATGGATTCAAGCTGCAAGAAAGGAGATTCCACTTGAACCTCAGGACTTTCCTGACAGTCAGAGCTGTCCGTCAGTGGAATATGCTGCCTCAGAGTGTGGTAGAGACTCCTTCTTTGGAAGTTTTTAAGCAGAGGCTGGATGGCCATCTGTTGGGAATGCTTTGATGGGTGTTCCTGCATGGCAGGGAGTTGGACTTGATAGCTCCTGGGGTCTCTTTCAACTCTATGATTCTATGATTCTATTTTTTTTTTTAATTTAAAGGGAGGATGCTGAAAATCATCTTCTTTCTCCAATTTAAATTCCAGGTTGTTGCTTTTATGAATTCCCGAGTTGGCCAATACTTAGATGACCACCCTTTTGTCGCCCTGTCTCTGTTGATCTTCATGGCAGCATCTGCAATTCCTGTTGCCTTCTTTCTGGTTTTTATTGCTGCCACAACTGTCACTGCCTGCATCGGAGTAATTGTCATGGAAGGTATGAGTTTCTTTTCCCCAGTTTTGCTTTCTGTTTACAAACAGCAGCATTTAGTACTAGTGAATGTTCTTTACTGCTTGGCATGGCTCTCTGTTTCCATTTTTCCTATTACTATTTTTAAATTCTGTTAGGAAGATCTACTCTTCTTTTATTTCTGTGTTTCAGCTCTCTTTTCTTGTGACATTTGTGGGGTTTGAACTCTGCCACGTTAAAACATAGGCAGAATTGGATTGGTTCCTAAAGGGCGAGCAGTCTCTCTCAAAGTACAATCACATTTGTCAGGCATTACCTTGTTTAAACCCACCATAGTGGCAACCTGACCCCAAAACAAGTTTTAATGTCGTGCTTGTCAATTTGAACTTTTGTTTGTTGTTGTGTGCCTTCAGATCATTTCCAGCTTATAGCGACCCTATCACAGGGTTTTCTTGGCAAGATTTGTTCAGAGGGGTTTTCCCATTGCCTTCCTCTGAGGCTGAGAGAATGTGACTTGCCCAAGATCATCCAGTGAGTTTCTATGGCTGAGCAGGAATTCAAACCCTGTTCTCCAGAGTTCTAGTCCCAATGCTCAAACCCCATAAAATCTTCTGCATAATTAAAATTCTGGAGAAAGATGTTAGTGCCTATGTTATATCAGCATAACCTGGAAATGTTCACTTAAAAACTGTTTCTGTGTTTAAAATCTTCTCAAATTAAATTGTAGAAGATGTCAAACATGCACCCGTTACTGTGATGACTCTGAAACGTAATGTTTTTATCTATTGATGCCTAACTTCATGTCCCATCTTTCCTCCAGTGAAAGCAAAGGAGCATACATATCCCTCCTTTTCCCCACTTTTATCCTCACAACATCCATGTGAGATAAATGACACTGAGACTGAGCAGCCCAAGAGCACCCAGTGAATTTTATGGCCCATGATGCACTCAGTGGATCAGGGGAGACTACATCTTTAACTCCCAAGTCCCAACCCAAGAATTTAGCAGTCACAGTCACATTACTTACTGCTCACTGGCTCTCAAGGGAGAAATGCTTCTATCTGAACTTAAACATATTTATGCAGGGTAGTTGATGAACCACAAATGGAGCCCACCTTGATATTTATCTAGTCCCCTCTGCACCTGCTCAGGTGTTCAAAGTGCTGCTTTCTACCTGGCTGATACACCTTCCAGAAAGCCAAGAGAGGTTAGTAACTTCCCTGAGACGTATAGGAAGTAGAATGTTATTTAACTGTTATGATCAGCAGCCTTCCCGTCTACTAATGTTTAACCAAAAACCAAGCGTTTTGCCTCATGGAGAATCTTGCCTTTCTCAATGGAGGTGGCACAATGTAGTTATGAAGCAGCCCTTTGGATGCTCCCTTTGGTCTGACAGGAATCCACCTTCACTCTCCTTTAATTGAAAAAAGAGATGTACCCCCACCACCATCACCGACCACTATGGTGGGGGCATTGTGTTACAAAATTGTTCTGAACTGAACATATAGAACTAACCGTTTCTTGCTCTTGGCAGGTTTTTTAATATTGTTAGGAGGTGTCACCCTGCTTTGTGTGCTTGGTGGATTGGGTATGTTATCCCTGGCAGTGTCTGGAGTGCTGAGTGTTTGCTACATGTCCCTTACGACTTTGCTGAACTACTGGCCCTCTCCAAAGTAAGTATTAACAGATACAGTGACAATAAATTGAGTTTCTGGTGTGCTTCAAAATTGCTGTAATTTTATTAGGGTTGAGCTGTGTTTTTTATAAAAGAAAATCATTCAGAAGAGAAATTTGGATAGAAGTTGCCTAGGGCATTTAGAAGAACAGGTTGCTTACCTGTAACTGTGGTTCTTCAAGTGGTCATCTGTGCCATCATACACTAGGAGCTTTAGCGCCTGCGCGGTAGCGTTTCGGAAACTTCTAGAGCTTGTTCGCTTGGCGGGAACCCCTCCCCCACGCCGGTACTGCGCATGCTCCTCCCGCCGAGCAACGGTCTCTCCTCAGTTCTGTCGTCCGCCGTAGAACCTACAGGGACCTGAGAAAGAGGGGAGGAAGGGCGGGTGTGTATGATGGCACAGATGACCACTCGAAGAACCACAGTTACAGGTAAGCAACCTGTTCTTCTTCTTCGTGGTCTCTGTGCCTTCATACACTAGGAGACTGTGTAGCTTACCGGTCGGACGGCGGGTCAGGTCCTACAGCACGGAAGCCAACACCTCACGTCCAAACCGGGCATCTCTGCGCGACCGGCAGTCGAGCCTGTAGTGGCGCACGAAGGTCGATGGTTGGGACCAGGTCGCCACACGGCAGAGTTCATGCAGGTCAACTCCTCGCAGGAGGGCCGCAGAAGTAGCCACAGCTCTGGTGGAGTGGGCTCGAAGCAGGACTGGCGGAGGCTTCCTCGCGAGCTCATACGCCAGTTGAATAGTCCTTACCACCCACTTGGAGAAGCGCTGGGTGGACACTTTTAGGCCCCTCCGACGTCGCCCGTAGCAAACAAAGAGATGCGGCGTCTGTCGGAAGGAAGCAGTCCTGTCCTTGTAGAAAGCCAATGCCCGACGCACGTCCAGGGAGTGGAGGCCGCTCCAACGGTGTCGTCGGGTTCGGGAAGAAGGCAGGCAGGATGATGTCCTGGTTGAGATGGAAACTGGACACCACCTTTGGCAGGAACGAGATGTCAGGTCTCAGGACCACCTTGTCCCTGTGGAAGACCATGAAGGGCTATCGGAACGAAGAGCTGTGATCTCACCCGCTCGCCTCGCTGAGGTCACCGCTACCAGGAAGGCGGTTTTCATTGTCAGGAGCCTGTCATCCGAGGTCGCCATCGGCTCGAAGGGCGGCTTCGTCAACTGCGAGAGCACCAGCGAGAGGGACCACGGCGGTAGCGGCGGCGATACCGGCGGGTAGAGATGGTGAAGTCCCTTCAGGAACCGCTTAACGGTATCGTTCCTGAAGAAGGCCGAGGCAGCAGATCGTGGCGGTTGGTATGCCACGATCGCGGAGAGATACACCTTCAGGGATGGAAACGCCAGGCCCTGTTGCCGGAGGTGCAGGAGGAAGTGCAGGACGGTCGAGAGCCCCGCGGGCGATACCGGCTCACTCCTCTCGTTAGCGAAGGTCAGGAAGCGTCGCCACTTGTATTGATAGTTGCGACGGGTGGATTCCTTCCTGGCCGCGACGAGGACGGTACCGAGCACGGGATCGTCTAGTGCGATATCCTCCAGGCATGGAGGGCCAGGCGTGGCAGGTCCGGATGGAGGACTCGGCCGCCGGAGTGGGAGAGCAGGTCCGGTGTCGGTGGCAACCGGAGCAGGTCGTCTCGCACGGCTCGTAGCAGGGGTGCGAACCAATGTTGTCTCGGCCAGTACGGGGCTCAGGATCGCGTCGGCTCGGTCGGCGAGGATCTTCGATATCGTCCGGCCGAGCAGCGGGAACGGCGGGAACGCGTAGAGGAGTTCCCCGGTCCACGGAAACTGGAAAGCGTCCCCGATGGAGGCACGATCGTGGCCCGCTCTGGAACAGAATCGGCGACACTTCGCGTTTTCCCTGGTCGCGAAGAGGTCGATCGATGGTTCGCCCCAGCGGTCCCGAATCAGTCTGAACGCCTCTCCGGAGAGAGACCATTCGTGATGGGATGAGGTGTCTCTGCTGAGGGCATCTGCCGTGGTGTTCTCCTGCCCGGCCAGGTGAACCGCCACGGGATGCGTGTGCAGGCGAATGCACCATTCCCACAGGCCGAGCGCGATGTCGAGCAGGGTCGTGGAATGAGTCCCACCTTGTCTGTTGATGTAGCAGACGGCGGTGGTGTTGTCCGTCAGAATCAGGACCGTGCGCCCCGCCACGGCATGGCGGAACGCCCGTAGGGCTTTCCAGACGGCGAGCAGCTCCAGCGCGTTGATATGGAGAGCGGTCTCGTCGTCGGTCCATCTGTCGCGGACTCTGAGATCGCCGCAGTGGGCACCCCATCCATACAGGGAGGCGTCGGTCGTTACCGTCACCTTCGGTGTCGGCTGTTGGAAAGGCATGCCTGACATGAGATTGCGTCGCGACTGCCACCATCGGAGGGATGAGCGGACGTCTCCCGGCAGCTGCAGTCGGAGTGTCTGTTCGTCTCGCAGGGGGTCGAATATGCGGACGAACCAGTGTTGAAGAGGTCTTGCTCTCAGCCTGGCGAGGTATGTCACAGCGGTCGTCGCAGCCATGTAGCCCAAGAGCTGCTGGACGCTTCTCGCAGATAACGTCGGGGCCGTACGAGCGTGAGCGGCGGCCCGGATCAAGGTTTGTGCTCGAGACTCTGGTAGGTACGCCCTGGCGGAGGTCGAGTCGAGCGTCGCCCCGATGAAGTCCAAGATCCTCGCCGGCTCGAGGTGGGACTTCTTCGGATTCACTCGTAGACCAAGGCGGGTCAGGAGTGACAACGTCATGTGGACGTCGTGGTAAAGTCTCTGTTTGCAGGACGCCACCAACAGCCAATCGTCGAGGTAGGGGAAGAGGGAAGCGCCCTTCGTCCGCAGGTAGGATACCACCGGGGCCATGCACTTGGTGAAGACCCTTGGGGCAGTCGAGAGTCCGAACGGCAGCACCTTGTACTGGTAACAGGTGTCGTCGACTGCGAAGCGGAGGTACCGTCTGTGCTGCGGGCGAATGGCGATATGGAAGTATGCGTCTCGGAGATCGATGGAGGCGAACCAGTCCCCTCGATGTAGGAAGGGTAGGATCGACGGTATCGTGACCATCTTGAACCTTTTGGGGCGGATGTAGTAGTTCACCCCTCTGAGGTCTAGGATCGGCCGGAGGGTACCGTCGGCTTTCGGTACCGTGAAGTACCTGGAGAAGAAGCCGGTGGTCTTGGCCTCTTGCGGGAGCCGCTCGATCGCCCCTTTCTGGAGGAGGGATTGGATCTCTTCCAGGAGGGCCGGACTCGACGGCGTGGAGTAGTACACGCCGCGAGGAGGAATCTCGAGAAACTCGATGGCGTAGCCAAGACGGACGATGGAAAGCACCCAAGAGTCCGTAGTGACATACTGCCACTCCGCTAGGTGTCGAGCGAGAGTCGGTCGGTCTCCGAGCGCTGATGGTAGGCTGAAGAGTGGGTATTGGTGGGTCCTGCCAGACACGTCAAAACCGAGACTTTGTCTCGGAGGAGGACTTCTTCGACGAAGGCGGGCGCCGCCTAATCGTGCGTCTGGCCGATGAGCCGGAGGACGGTCTCGACTGTCCAGACTGGGCCGAACGCTGGAACGACGAGGTGGAAGATCGTCGCCAGGATGGTCGGAAGGTGGAGGCCCTGCGGGTCTGCGTGGCCGGCTGTAGCCCAATCTTTTTTGCGGTCAGTCTCGCCTTGACGAGATTGTCCAAAGCTTCGTCTGTGGACGAATTGAATAGGCCTTCACCGTCGAAGGGGAGATCTTCAATCCTCCTTCTGGTGTCCTCCTGGATGTCGGCCGGTCGAAGCCAAGCATGGCGGCGGAGGCCGACGGATCCCGCCATGACCCGGGAGGCGATCTCCACTGCGTGCCGGGAGGAGGCCATCTGGTGCCGAGCGATGGAGATAGCCTCATTGAAGATCACGGAGGAGGCTTGGCGGATGTCCTCCGGTACCGCTTCCATCGCTGGTTGCAGGCGATCGAGCACCTTCTTCAGGTATGCCGCGAGGCAAGCCTGAGTGTTGGACAGCCTGATCTGCAAGGAGGCAGCCGAATAGAACCTCCTTGCGTAGGCGTCCAACTTCCTGCCCTCTTGTCCGGCGGGGTGGTGTGTTGCCTGCCGGAGCCTTTCGTCTGCGCGGACTCGACGACCACAGAGTTCGGTGCAGGGTGATTAAATAGATAACCGGCGTTATCCTTCTGCACCCTGTAGAGGTGTTCTAACCGCTGCGGTATCGGCTGAGCCGAGGCCGGTCTATCCCAGGCGGCCTTCACCAGTCTGGATACCCGGGGCAGGAGAGGCAGCGGGGCCGTGGAAGGTCGCTTCTCCTCGAAAACGGAGAAGGCTGGATCGTCATCCTCCGGCTCCGCATCGGCGATCTTAAGGCCGAGGGTAGTGGCCATGCGGAGCAGCATCGCAGAGAACTGGTGGACGTCCTCTGGAGCAGAATCTGGGATCGGGTCCCCGAATCCCAACGGAGGAGACTCCTGGGAGGCCGCCTCAGACACCTCAGACTCCGCACTCGAGTCGTACGACTCCGAGCTCGGTGAGTCCTCTCGCCGCTCGCTCTCCGGCTCCTTCGTAGTCGCCGCAGGTGTTGCCTTCCTAGGCTTCTCCGCAGCCGGGGCGGTGGTAGCAGCAGCGTCCCGCTTGGGATGGCTGACCACGGACTTCACCCTCTTGGTGGTGACCGGGGTAGTCTGGCAGGCTGACGTCGTCGTAGCCCGCTCAGTCACCACCGACTCCGTAGGGCGCGTCGCCGTTGCCGTGACCCTAGGAGGTGGCGATATCGCCCGATACCGTGGTGAAGGCTCCCTCGCCCTATGATATCGAGGGGAGGGAGAGCGGCTGAAGGAGCGGCGGTCCGACGGAGATCGGCTTCGGCGTCGACGGTACCGAGCCTCGTCCCCTCTAGGCGAGCGCGATTCGCGCTGTCGACGAGGTGACCGGGACCTCCGGAAGGTCTCCCAGCGACTCGGGCCACGATGGTACCGATCCCGGTACGATGGCGAATGGGACCGATAGGAGGCCGGGCGCTCTCTCCACTCAGATTCCCTCGCGTACCTGGCCACGTAGGACGCCGAGGTGTATCTTGAGGCAGACGAGCGAGGTTGTTCCTCTCTTGTCTCCCTCGGAGGCGGCGAGGCCACCGGACGCTCGGAAGAGCGGGACCGGGACCTGAAGGAGGTCGAACGCCGCTCCGGAGAAGCAGAGGGCTCTCTCTGCTGCAGGTCGGCCGACCTGCGACGGCTAAGGGGCGGTGGCGCTCCTCCACCAGGGTTGGAGGGTCTGCCACAGGCGAGTCCGGGCGCTGTTGGGGAACGTCCTCGATCTCATCCTCCGAGAGGTCGACGGACTCGCCTCGCCCTTTGGAAGGCTGCTGAGTAGGAGGAGGAGTAGGAGGTTGAGCGTCCCCAGCCGGGGAGCGCTTCTTTTCCTTCTTCTTCTTCTTCTTCTCCTTCTCCTTGCCCTTGCCTCCGTCCGGAGCAGGGCGCTTTTTTGCAGGCGTCTCCGTAAGGGGAGCCTCAGCCTTCCTCGCCGTCGAGGATCCTTTAGCTGACTTGGCAGCCGCCGACAGCTTCGGGATCCTCGGTAACGCCGAGATCGGCGTTTTCGCCGGTACCGAGCCCGATACCGACGAGGTGGACGGAACGGCAGCCGCCGATACCGTCGATGGCGTGGTCGTCTTCTTGTCGGCCATCTTGGAAGTGGAGGTCTCGTCTATCGCCCGCAGAGACTGCTCCCAACAAAAAGATTTGAGTCTCGCGGAGCGGTTGCGAAGAGTTTGGGGAGTAAAATCCCTACAAATTTGGCAAGTCCGGATATTGTGGGACTCGCCCAAACAGAAGAGACACTCCTTATGGCCGTCGTTGAGGGCAACCTTGCGGCCGCAGGACACGCACTTCTTAAAGAGCGCGGACATAAGACGAAGAAACGCCAAACTCCGAAATCCAAAAAGACGAAAGCCGAAGGGGGAGTCCGAAAGAGAGGTCAAAGACAGTCCGAAAGTCCGTAAAACCGTGAAAAAACAGCAGCCAAGCACGACGTGAGAGGAACAAACTAAAGAACCTTCCGTACGCGGCGGCGGACGAGAAAGAACTGAGGAGAGGGCATTTAGAACCAGAGATTATAGCAATAGCATGTGTATTTCTATACTGCTTATCAGCTAAGTGCTCTCTAAGTGGTTTAGAATGTATTTAGCTAATTGTCCCCAACAAGCTGGGTACTCATTTTACGGACCTGCAGAAGGATAGAAGGCTGAGTCAACCTGGAACCCGGCAGGATTGAACTCACAATCCTGTGGCTGCAGTACTGGCATTTAACCACTGCACCACCAGGGCTCCCTTATATGTACAGATATAGGCGGATAGATTCAATCAAAGAAGCTATAGCCCTGCGTCTGCAAGGCCTGAGCAGAACTGCTGATAGTAGGGTAACTTCAGGGTTGCTTATTCGTAGGGTCACCACAAGTCAATGTCACCTTGATGGCAGTTAACAACAACATATGTACAGGAAGTGCTCTCCTGTGGCGTTCCATTCTCACCAGCAGTCTAGAACAGAGTCTGCAGTCGTATGCATTGGGGGAAGTGGGGACATGAGCACTGATACTTGGTTATCTCTCGCTGTCCCTCTTTTCATTATGAAATGTTGAAGAGTATGCTACGTTCCTCCTTTGAACAAACAGAGGAAAAGGTGCAGTGGTTTGAGCTGGCTATGTTCATATACAGCTTAGTTTGTTGTTGTGTTCCTTCAAGTCAATTCCAACTTCTGGCAACCCTGAGGCAAACCTGTAACAGGGTTTTCTGGGGCTGAGAGTGTGTGACATACCCAGGATCACCTAGTGGGTCTCCATGGCCAAGCAGGGAATTGAACCCTGGTCTCCAGACTCTGTAGTCCCAGTGTTTAAACCACTGCACCACACTGGTTATCTTCAGCTCAGTTTACGTTCTTGTTTTCCTGTGGAATCGTGACTACTTGTGTAGGTTAAATTGCACCAGTATGGACATGCAACAGCCTAGTAGGATTAACAGGCATCACCTTCTGAAATTCCCTCGCCTATACAACATTTAAAAGAGTCAGGAGCCCTGCCCTGCCCTGCTTTTCACCTGCCAGTTCCAATCCTAGACATTAAGTCCAAAGCTGAAGTGAAAAGCCATATTCAAGAGCTTTGGGTGAGCAAACCCTTAGACGAGTTTAATCACCAGGCCAATTGATAGACAGGGATATGTGCAGACTTTGTTAACTTGCAACTAGCCTAGAAGCCTCATATAAGGATTACATTACAGTGGAGCCACTAGCTTTTTTTATCATTATCCCTGCTGTAGAATCCTTTTAACATCTCATTATGCTCTTGCAGCAGAGAGGACACTTGAACCAAAGCAGTTTATCTAATTATATAGTAAAAACTACATCTATAAGCCACGAGCTATCAGTCTCTCTGTGGTCAACCTCTTGCAGTGCATTTTTGTGTCAAATCTGCACCAGAGTGATGTAACATTGGCTCAAACGTATCCTGACCTTCTTCACAAAACTGTTTTTATTGCATGTTTTCTGTTTGGCCTGTTAACACCTTTATCCCACTCTCCAAGTTGTATATTGTCTTGACAACCATTCTGATGTTTTTGAAACCTAAGGCAACTCTGTGCATAGCACACTATGCTAAAAGCACTTTTTTTAAAATAACCGTGCTAAAATGGCATTATTACCTATCACTCAGAGCTAAATAAATGGCATGAGTTACTTTGGAAAAGCTTGGAGACACTCTGTGGGCAGGAGTACCTGAAGACAGACAAAGAGAAATAGATGTAATGGGGAGCATTTTAGAAGTTCTGGTTAACAGGCATACTAACCTATGAGACTTGCATTTTTGTGTGTGCCATTAAATCGGAAATCTTTTCTCTTTTGTCTATCTTGCAGCAGCATGTCAAAAAAGGAAATCGCTAACAGAAGTGGGTTTTTACCAAGCAACCCTCCTGCCTTAGATCAGGACAGTACTAATGAGAAAAGTGAATGAACTGAAGCACAGAATTCTTTCTTGGCAGCTCCAAAAGAGGCCACTCCAGGAGAATTGTTACATTCTCAAAATGTTTACTTGTCAGAATGTTCAAGGCTTGGTTTAGTGCTTGTTGGGACTAGAGGTCAATTTTTCTCTCCTGGTTATAGTTATAAGGACTGGACCCTCATTAAATGTACAGAGTAGCTCGACCTGTGTATAACAGGTTCCTATACCATTTTTCCAGGCTGATGTTCCATTTAAGTCAATGGATATTTGGACAAAAGGTGGAGTACTTCTGTGTCTGCTTGTTTTACAGCTTGTTAAGCCCAAGAGTTGAAAACTCTTCTACTTGAAAGGAGGTAAAACTCAATTGTGCAGGTCACCATACTTTTCAGAATCTGGAAACTGACATGCAGGCCTTAAGCTTTCTTACAACAACCACTGTCACAGAAAATGGAGCTCTCAGCATGTGAAATAACATAGGGGGAAAAGAGGATGACTCCTTTATGATTGTGGGCTTTTAAAAAAATAGCTCAAGCACTTTTGTTCTGTGTTTTAAATTATTCAGAAATGATATCCTTCTAGCTTCCCTTTTTCTTCTTCTCATGGTTCTGGGGTGGGGAGGCTTTGCAAAACACTGAAATGGTTAAGTATTGTGCCTTATTTTATGTGTGTTTTAAAATACATATATTTTATGCCAGGTGTTTCCACATCTTCAAATCTTTGTTAAAAATAATAACATTATTATTATTGTCTTGCTTCAAGTCATAATGCTATTGTCATATATTTAAAAAAAAAGCTTCTGGTTTATTACAATTGTCTCTTTATTTTTTAGGTCAAGTTTCTACCACCATTCTGTTTGTATGAGTGTATGGGTGGAGCACATGCTTGTGTTAGTAATATCAGCTCCATCTGTCCATGCGAGAGATCGCCTGTTTCCATAGAGACCTACATTGTATATTACCCTCTAAGTAGAAATGGGCTGAGGGATATGGCCTTCCAGATGTTTTTGGCCTGCACATCAGAGCATTCCTAACAGGCACAGCAAATGGTGAAGAATCATGGGAGCTGCAGTCCAGAAACACCTGAAGAGCCACCACTGTCCATCCCAATGTAAAAAGGATCTTCACACTGATATAAGATGGCAAGTTCCTCCCAATAACTGAAAACTTACTCTTTCACCCACGTATTTTCCTGCTCACTAACCCAGTGATATTACTGTTTCATTGGGTTTTTACTATTTTTTCTATTGAATGTGTCGTAAGTTCTTTTCAGTTGGATTTACTGTATTTCTTTCTTTTCAATATTGTGGACAAGTTTGCAATTTATGTGAACTGAAAAGCAGTAGAGAAGTACCTTTAAAGTATTAGAGGCCCAAAGCCAAATTTATTCTATCTCTTGATAGCATTTGCTGCGGCCAGGGCTTACCTAAGTGGAGTCTACCAAAGGCCCCATCACCAAGGCTACCATCTGCCATCACCACAGCAGTCAATCAGCCAGTCTGTGGGGCAGCCAGAAGCAGTAATGTTGTGCTTCCAAGGCACTTGGCATCTAGTTGTGTAGGATCTGGATGTCTTGCAAGATATTGGGGGCAGGGAGAGAGTCAATTCCAAAAAAAAGATGCAGCTTGGGCTGAGGAGTCAACTAGCAGCAACAGAGGAGAGGAAGAAAAGAGGAGGAGGAACTGAATGACAGGGATGGAAAATAGGTTTGTGTTAACCTAATTTTAATGAATGTTTCCAATGCAAGACTATTACTGAAAGTGTGCACATATATTTTGCTTTCTCATCAGTGTGGAGAGACTGCAAGTGGCTGATTATATGCAAACAAAACTGCCTAACTCAAAAAGCTTAGCTTTTAGAAATATTCACAAAACATGTAAAAATCCCTAAATGCTTAGTTAGGAAATGTGCATACAAATATATACAAATTTCCACATGGGAGAGGGGGGGGGCTTTATCAATTTACCAGTGCAAAACAGAGATGGGAAGAAAATGCTGGTGGGATTCAGAGAACAGCATAATAGAATTCAGAGCAATTTTACATCTGCTTGACCTTAAATGCTCATCTGCACCTAACCAGGCTCAAAACAGAACCAGCAAAAAGGGTTGAATCTTCTCTGATGGAGATGGTGGGGTGAGGGCAAAGTCACCCAACTCCAGGCACTACACATCTGGGAACTATCTGGTTTGCCATAGCTACAAATCACAGTGATGTCACTACCAAAGCATGTTGGGAAGGTTCCACAATAGCACATCAAATCATGAGAGACCTAACTCAGGTCCAAGTTATCTGAAGGATCTATTTCCATATGTCTTGAGATCTTCTGGTGGAGAGCCTGCTCTTTGTCCCACCACCCCCACAAGTATAACTGGTAGGAACACAGGAGAGGACCTTCTCAATGGCAGCTCCCACGCTCTCAAACTCCCTTTCAAGAGAATAATAATAGTAATAATAATGAAATTTATTTGTATCCCACCTCTCCACACAGATCGAGGCGGCGAACAACATAAAATACATTATACATTAAAAGACATTAAAAATATACCTAATCCTCCCCACCCACCAACCCACCTAAACCAACCCCTTAAAATACACAGCAATTAACAACCCATCAATCACTGTTAGCAAAGCAGCAAGGCAATAACCAACGCCTTGTACTGTGCCCGGAAACTAATAGGCAGCCAATATAACAACTTCAGAATTGGTGTTATGTGGTCAGTTTTAGGTCTACCGGTGACCAACCTGGCTGCCATATTCTGAACTAATTGAAGTTTCCGGACTAAGCACATGGGTAGCCCTATGTAAAGCACACTGCAGAAGTCAAGCCGTGAAGTTACCAGCGCATGCACCACTGTTTTTAAGTGTTTCAGCTCCAGGAAGGGGCGCAGCTGGCGTATCAGCCGAAGCTGATAGCAGGCACTCCTGGCCACTGCATCTATTTGAGCTGTCATCTGAAGCGGCGAGTCCAGGAGCACCCCCAAGCTGCGGACACAGTCTTTCAGGGGAAGTGTGACCCCGTCTAGAACTGGTTGACAGACCTCCATACCTGGGCTAGGACCCTTAACAGCGAGTACCTCTGTCTTATCTGGATTCAGCTTCAGTCTGTTTTTCCTCATCCAGTCCATTACTGCTTCAATTACTGTTCAGAGGCGAGATGCAACCCTTAGTTGATGCTATTATCTGAGGCATAGAGAGAAGTTAGACCGGTGCTCTCCTTGCTCTCCTTCCCTAGGAAAGTGAAGATGCTTTTGCTTCAGTAGACCTTTGAGGGCTGGCTTCTCAAGGGGAAAGAGCCCTTCATGTGATGTATTGTTTACATTTGTTCATCTTATTTTTAATGGTCTAGTTTTTAACTGCTTTTAATTTTATTGATGGTTTAATTTTTGTATAATACAATTTTTAGCTGTCTCTGTTTTAACTTTTATAAGCCACCTTGAGCTCCAGATTGGAGGAAAAGCAGAATATAAAGTAATAGTAATAATAGAGCCATGGTTTGAGGGTTGAACTATGACGCTGGGCTTAGCGATGGAAACCAACCAAGTGACCTTGGGCATGTCACACACTCTCAGCTCCAGAAAACCCTATAAGTTTGCCTTAGGGTCGCCATAAGTCTGAAATGACTTGACAGTACACAACAGTAACACTAATATTCATATCCTGTGTTTTGAACCATAGGATGCCTAACAAGATAAAATATTGGCCTAGAACTTACACACTTTCAGCAAAGCAGAAGTATATGTCATGCTGAACCACACAGTTGTGCAACCAACTGCACAATGGGCAGCAAAGATCTAAGCTGATGTGTTGTGTGACAGCCAAATAGTTCCCTATCCACCAAGTCAAAAGTGCGCCAGAGGACTGTGGATACTCCTGCAGAACAATCAGCTGTACAAGGAAGTGCACTTATGATGTGTCCCAGATTATGTCATAATCAGGACACTTTGAAAACAAGGAAACAGAAGTTAGTTGATACAATCTGTATTTTTAATTTACTCTATTTTATAGATTGCCCAGAGAACTATTGGTTTGGAAGGATGAATGGATAAATGGAGCATTAGATTTATTCAACATACAGAACTGTCCCTATTAAGGCAAAAATATCCAGCCACTCAGACCCGTTGTGTGGATAAAATGCCATCAAATATGGAAATAATGGGGCAAAGAGCTCCCAAACTCTGCTACGCGGCAACCCTGTATTCATATCATAGATTTACACGGGGATCCCACCAAAGCCCTACTAAAGCAATGGGAGTCTTTGCAGCATGTTGGGTGAATAGCTCCAAATCTGAACCATTCTGAATATAAGCTTAACACCTATGGTCTTTTCTGTATTCTTTATGTTGAATTAAACATGCCTGCTGAGAGTGTAACCACAGTCTGACACTAATAAGAAGTTCCGTGCGCCTTCCCTTCTTTAAAAGAAAAGGGAGGGGGAGTCAGAATCCCTAATAGAAAACCAGCAGTGATACAGCAAAAAATGGAAGACTTTTATGAGGAGTCTCATTCGGAATTGGGAAGGACTATTGCACTATTGCTTTACTTAACAGCTGCCTCTGACTCAGTAAAAGACATAGAGACGGTTAAAGTCTCGGTGGCCGTGTCTGTTTCACATGAAGATGCATTTTAATTCCTGGCTTCTCTGGTTTAAAGGTGCTCCAAGGTTGCATTGGAGGCAAGGCACACAGGATCAGAGTGCTGGTACATATGGATTAGCGAGAACAAATGGCATCATCTGTCGTTTTTCAGCCTTCCTGTCCCCTCTGAATTTTGCTGCCACCTTTGCCAATTTCTGTGGTGGGATAGATTTTCCTAGGAACAAAATGTACTTGTGTGCTACCCTGCAGGAAGACAGCTACCCGGGTTTAATGGTTTGAGAATTGAACTACATAGAAGCCATAGAAACCCACTGGGTGACCTTGGGCGCATCACACACTCTCAGCCCCAGAAAACCCTGTGATAGGTTCACCTTAGGGTTGCGATTAAGTTGGAAATGAGTTTAGGCAAACAACAACAGTCTTGCAGTAATGCAAAATATGTGGAGATAGACTTGTTCACAGCAGGCAATTAAAACCGATTACCTTTAAAAAAAAAAAGAACTGCAGGGGATGAAAACTGCTAGAACTGTTTTATTAAAACAGAGCAAGATCATTGTCTGCATTTTTGGACTCTCTTGGGTAAGCTTGATTATAAGGACTGCCATGATGACTGCCTGCACTTTAAAATTTACTGTCACGTTAAAGGAAAGAAAGTGGACCCAGGCCATTTCCGCACTAATGGCCCCTCCCGAAACTGCAAACCCCAGGATTCCATAGGATGTTGAAAGTGGAACCATAGTGCTATAACAGTCTAGTGCAGAAATGACCCCAGTCAAGGATCAGATGTTGTTACAGTTTTAACATTTCGTGTGAAATTAAGGAAGGTGGTTTAGCTTCTAGCACATGCTGTGAAACTGCCATCCTCAAATTGTTGGGCCACAGGACATATTAGAAGGCAGGTATGAAGGAAAACGCAGAACTTTGCCTAGGGTCGGCATCAGGGCAAAGCAGCAATAAGCCTAACATGGCAGTGGGGAATATGTAGGTGTTGGACTGCAATTCTATCCCCCCTCGTGCTTGGCAATGCTGGTTGCAGATAAGAGGAGCTACAGTCCAACATCTAGACAGCCACCTGTTCCTCATCTGTGATGTAAAGGAGCAGCTGAGTGTGACCACTCACCTGGTCAGTCCCCCTGCCTTTGGGAAGATGGGATGTTTCCCCTGTTGAAATGACAGTAAACATTGCTAGATTTCATTCTGCACATCTCAGCAAACGTACCTGCTCTTCAGCCCTCTTTCTGGGGCAATGTAGCAAGGGCCATCCCAGTCCCATATAGAATCATGAGAGTCGGATGTGATCCCAAGCAATATCTAGTCCAAGCCACCATCACCCCTTTCCCCCAACAGTGCAAGAAATCCATTGCTAAAGAATACCTGAAAAGTGGCCATCCAGTCTTGTTCCAAAATCTCCAGCAATGGAGAGGCTACCACCCTCCAAGGGAGAAAAATACTTTTGAGTCGCAATCTCCTTCCTTGTAATTTGAATCCAGTGGTTTGTAAGAAAGTCAGCTTGCTCCATCTTCCAAAGGACAACTCTTCAGACACTGAAAAATGGCTGTCACGTTACCTTTCAGTCTTTACTATCCAGGCTAAACATACCCAACTCCCTAAACCATTCATCATTGGGCATGGCTTCCAGAATTTTTAGCATCTTAGTTGACTGTCTCTGGATATGTTCCAGTTGTGGCACTCTACACATCCAGACCAGAGCCATATCCCCAGATGAAGCTACAAAAAAAAAATAAGTCTCTTCAGCTTTGGAAATGGTAACCTGACTTTCAATAGTTGACTTTTAAACCATTAAATGCCATGCAGGCTGGAGCTAAGAATATTGCCCAGGAGAATACTGAACAGAGAGGAACAGAGTAATGAAAATATTGACAAGCAATAATTGCTTTTTGGCTCTGACAAGGAAATAAATTAACCCAGGCTGAAGTGAACTGATGGGAAGCTGAAGGTAGCTTGGATTTTGCTTTGCTTTGTTTCTTGAAGGGCTCCTCCAGACAGGACAAGTGTTTTATTAGGTTGTGGTATTTGTTGCCATAGTTCTCAATATTTTTTTTAAACACCCAACAATGTTTTGGTTATCCAGGACTGGAAACACCCAACACCAGCTGCAACTAGGGTTGCCAGGTCAGACCTATCCCAGGCTTTGAAATGTCAGTGCCCAAACCTGGGACTTGGGGATGACTCCCTGTCACAGGGAGCAGGTCTTGGTGATGCTACAAAGGTGACATTCCAAAGTGACACAGAATCACAGGATCTTAGATTTGGAAGGGACCACAAGGGCCATCTAGTCCCATTCTTTACCATGCAGGACTACACAACTAAAACACAGATGAATGATGCCCATCTCTTTAAAGACCTTCCCAAAGATGGAGAGTCCACGATGCAATCTATTCCGCTGCCAAATAGCTCTCATGGTTAAAAAAAAAAAATGCTCCTAATGTTTAAATGGATTTTTTTTCTTGTAATTGGAATCCATTGGCTCATGTTCTAATCTAGAAAACAAGCTTGCTCTCTCTGCTACATGACATCTCTTCAAATAAAGGCCATTTCCGCACTAGACTGTTATAGCGCTATTATTCCATTTGCAACATCCTATGGAATCCTGGGGTTTGCAGTTTCGAGAGGGGCCGGCCGGCCCCTCCTGAAACTGCAAATCCCAGGATTCCATAGGATGTTGCAAGTGGAATATAGCGCTATAACAGTCTAGTGCAGAAATGGCCAAAGATAGCCATCCTGTTATTTCTCAGTCTTCTCTTCTCCAAGCTAAACACACACCCAGGTCCCTCAGTTTTTCCTCATACAGCCTGGTTTCCAGGCCTTTTACCATTTTGGTCACCCTTCCGGCTTGTCAATATCCTTCCTGAACTGTGGGGCCTAGAACTGGACACAGGGTTACAGGTGTGGGCTGACCAAAGAAGAATAGAGTGACATCAGTATTTTCCTCAGTTTGAACACTGTACTCCTGTTGATGCAGCCCAGAATTTCATTTTCTTTTTTGGCTGTTGACTCATGTTAGCTTGTGGTCTACTAAGATCCCCAGATCCTTTTCAAATGTACTGCTTTCAAGCCAGGTGTCACCCATAATTAAGCATGACACATTAAACATCAACCACAGCAACACAGAATATGACAGTCAGATCAAAAACACCAAATCTAACAGAGTAGGAAAGTATACACATGTACTTTTCAAGGCAGTGTTCTTGCCCTGAGATTCTTCCTCCTGTCCTTGAGGACTTGAAAAGAGCCAAGCCAGGCCCTGAGACTTGGGGGCCCAAGCTGCATTGTTTTCCCTCATCTTCATCTGGGTTTTTTTTAATTCTGAGATTTATTCATATAAAATGTACCTGATTCTTCTTTCTTCTTTGAAATTTTGTTCAGTGTGATAATGCTGTAGTTCATCAGTATAATCTGTGAAACGGCATTTTTGCACTACAACTCTAAACATTTTTTTTAAAATGCCGAGGAGAGAAAGTCTGCCTTTCAAACAATAGGACAACCTCAGCAAACCACGTGCTAGTTTTGGGAAACCTTTGGAAGATCACTTACATAGATCCAAGAAAGGGCTACAAACAGCCTCTTAGAAAAAGGAAATGATTGGAGATGGAGATGGCAGCAACCAGCAAAAACCAAGGAGCCTCACGACAAGAACTCATACTTCTTTAGATCTGGCTAGAAGAGCCCTCAGTTGGATGATTCTAATGTCTAAAATGCAAGTACAGAAGAGATTTTATTCTCCTAAAAAAGCATAGGAAAGCAAACAGCCTGACCCCCATCTCAGGGATTCTGTTGAAGAAAAAATGTTGTTCTCCTTTAAAAGGAAAAGAAGCTTTCACTAAAGCTAGCAGGTAAGTGCAAACCTTAAGATGATAAAGTGTCAGTGTTTATACATTTTCCCCATTCTCTGAGTGTTTTGTTTTCCCTTATCAGGTATCAAGAGAATAATTGTGTGCTCCTGTTTAATACCTTGGGAGCAGCTTTTGTTCCTTTTCACATCTAGTAGCAGAAAGACAGTTCTCATAGTTGCACGTTGTGAGAAAATATTAGGAAATGGATCTTTTTGAAAGAAAAGAAAAGAAAAGACATTTGTTTCCAGCTGCTCTTAGTTGAGAAGCTGAGATAAATTTTTAACACTTTCTATTCCAGGTGTTTTAATACTACCTTAAACTAGCTGATAAAGAGTGGGTGTTATTGGATTATTAAATGTCTTCAAGATACCCTCCAGCATTTCCGAGATGAAAACCATGACACGCCAAGCAGCATCAGAGTATGGACAAGATGGCAAACACCAGTAATGAGGAAAAACGCACAAACTAAGAGAAGCTGCAACAGTTCCTTTTGCCTGAGTCAACTGGGAAAGGCAGCACTCTGTTATTCTCCCCTCTTATTCTCTTTCTCTCTTTGCTGCTGAATTAATTGGGTGCAAACTACTTTTGCACTTGAATTCACTTTGCAGCAACTGAAGTAAACGGATGATAAAAGGGGGAGAGCAGGGAAGGAGAGAAACTGGGACATTTTAGAAGCAGCTGAAACAATGGGACGACTGAGAAATAATCAAGACTTCCCCTGCCAAATTGAGATGGTTGGAGGGTAAGGTTTTTTCAGTCTCTGTATGTTAGAAGTACAGTCGGCCCTCCACATTTGCTACAGTCAGGGGTGCAGGACCCATGCAGAGTTGGAAAAAATCACAAAGTGTGTTGCAGGGGGAAGGAGGCTGAGCCATGGTGGTGAGAATGGACACCTAAGGTCCAAACCAGGGCCATTTCCGCACTACATTGGTATAGTGCTTTTATTCCACTTTCAACCTCCTGTGGAATTCTGGGGTTTGTAGTTTCCTGAGGCCAAAGAGCTCTCTGACTGAGAATTCTAAAGGCCCCTTTCTAAACTACAAACCCCAGGATTCCATAGGATGTTGAAAGTGGAATAATAGCACTATAACAGTGTAGTGTGGAAATGGCCCAGGTCAAGGAAAGGAGAGGGGAAAAGCAATTGGCAGATGGCTCTGAATTTACTCTCTCATGCTCATGTCCTTCCTTGAGAGTATGTTGGGGGGGCATCAGGAGAGGATTTGTTATACTGAGAAATCAGGGTGTGAGTCATCCTTAGCTGGCCAGGCAGTGGCTGGTGGTGGAGGAGGACCAGAGGCAGGTTTTTAAAGGGCTGAGCACCTTAATTGGAGCTGCCAAGGAGCAAGGTCTCTGAAAAAAGAAACACTTGTGGGGGTTAGAGAAATTTGCAAATATTTAAATCTGTGAAAGTTAAACCTGCAAAGGTGAAGAGCCATCTGTATTATTTGATGATATCATTCCAACTGCCCAATGTTGTAAGTTCTCTCAAATTACATGAAACAATGGTATTTACTCCTTTAGATCCATGCCTTCTTTGGACATTTTTAATTCTGAAAGGTGACATGGAACTATTTCAAAGAAATTATCTCCTTGAAAATAAAATAGAGGTATAAAGAACCAGCATGTTGTAGTGGTTTGAGGCTTAGACTATGACCGGGGGCAACCAGGATTCAATTCTCTATCTGGCCATGGAAATCCAAATACACTCAGCCCCATAAATCCTTGTGAGAGGTTTGCCTTAGGGTTGCCGTAAGTTAGAAATGACTTGGAAGGCACACAACAACAAAAGTATACGATTGTCAGCATGTAATCCCTGTGAGTTCTTAGTTTGGCCCACTGGGTAGAGAAACCCTAAGAAAAGGGCTGCACTTTTTAGCTGAGTTTAGAGCAAGCGCTCAAGTGGAGATGAGCTTTCCTTGTCAGAAGTAAGAACAGGGCCCCTGTCACTTTGAATTAGGTAATAGGATTGTAATGTATGGAT
Source organism: Ctenosaura bakeri (assembly GCA_948474755.1). NCBI lineage: Eukaryota > Metazoa > Chordata > Lepidosauria > Squamata > Iguanidae > Ctenosaura > Ctenosaura bakeri. Next base: position 461,317 of record CAOLHI010000227.1, on the reverse strand, counting down.
TCAGAAGGGAATTGAAGGTTAAAGTCCTTATAGTAGACTTTGGCCATTTCCACACTAGACTGTTATAGCGCTATCATTCCACTTTCAACAGCCTATGGAATCCTGGGGTTTGCAGTTCAGGGAGGGGTCGGCCGGAAACTACAAACAGTCTTGTGTGGAAATGGCCTTTGTATCATAGAATCATAGAAATGTAGAGTTGGAAGAGACCACAGGGGCCATCCAGTCCAACCCCCTGCCATGCAGGAACACCCTCAAAGCACTCCCGACAGATGGCCATCAAGCCTCTGCTTAAAAACCTCCAAGGAAGGAGACTCCACTACACTCCGAGGCAGCAGATTCCACTGCCGGACAGCCCTGACCGTCAGGAAGTTCTTCCTGAGGTTCAGGTGGAATCTCCTTTCCTGCAGCTTGAATCCATTGCTCCTTGTCCTGGTCTCTGGAGCAGCAGAAAACAAGCCCACTCCCTCCTCTACATGTCATCCCTTCAAATATTTAAACATGGCTATCACGTCCCCTCTTAACCTTCTCTTCTGCATTTGTTTGGCATGTATTCTGTATTTTCATTTATGGCTTAGAGGTTGCCTGCAGTAATTCCTGAGTTGCAAGATTTCTCCAAGGAAATCCTGCACAGGAGCTTTGGGAGATCATTTATGTGCTTGTTTCTATATAAAAGACGTTGTTCTGTAGCTGCTAATTTTGAAATCTGGTTTAGATTTCCAGACTCTTAAAACCACTTTCATTGCGTTTGCCATGCTCATTTCTAATTTGCCCCACAGAGCTGAAGGAAGTGGCACAAGTGCCATCCAAAGCTGACCAAAGGTCTGGGTGAGAGGCTTATGGGGCACATAAGAAAGCCAGCATGGTATGACCCCAGAGACCCCGGTTCAATCCCTGCTTGACCATGGAAGCCCACTGGGTAATGGAAGCCCACAATTAGGTGTGTCACACACTTTCAGCCCCAGAAAACTCCTGTGCTAGATTTGCTTTAGAGTCACCGTAAGTCAGAATGATGCATACAAATCATACAAACGACACTTCATAGAAATACTTTAAGGCACACAACAACGTTAGTGAGCTTACACACATGCCTAGTAAAGCCACAGGAACCTCTGTGGCTATAGATGCCCTGTTGGCAGTGATCCACTATCAGTGAGAATCAAAATGGGCTGTTTCAAGGCTCTGAGGGTGAATTGTGATCTAGTGGATCCCAAATCCCTCTTCTTCCTGACATAATACACAGAAAAGATGGCCCCTAAATTACACTAACCTAGAAGCTTATTCATGGGTAGCCGTGCTGGCCGTTCAGCAAAATGCAACAAAATCCAAAATCCACAAAAGAGCATGCACAAGCATAAGCACATACACAAACAAACACACACACACCTTTACTGGCGAAACCTATTGCACAAAACACATCATGCAAGCTTTCAAAGCTCTCCTGGCTTCTTCCTCAGGGAAAAGATGTTTTAAAAAACCATGCAGGAGGAGAAAGGTGACAATGGCAGAGTCGCAGGCCAATATTTTCTATCAGATGTTGTTTCTGTTATAGTTGGATCTCAATGCAGGGAGAAGACACTCTCCTCTGAGCCAGATGGAGACCAAGGAGGATAATGGGTTTTGGGAACACACGATATCTATTCAATTTAATATCATACTTTGTTGTCCTTTTTTTAAATTTTGGAAGCTAAGCAAGGTCAAGCCTGGTTAGTACTAGAATGGGAGACTACCAACGAATACCAGGTGCTGTAGGTTGTATTTCAGAGGAAGGAAAACCACCTCTGAGCATTCCTGAGTAAATCCAATGAAATCCATAGGGTCACCGTAAATCAACAGACGACTCGAAGGCACACATGCAATAAAATTTGAACCTTGAAACAGCCATACTTAATATTCCCATCGGCCACATTGGAAGCAAGAAAATTGAAAAACCTGCTCTCCTCACCACCACCGAAGGAGAAAAATATACCTCTCCTACCAACCACAACAAAACAGCAAGATTTTGAGTGTGACAGTTGCTCCAACAGAATGAATCAACATGTACACATGGCACAAACACAGACACACACACACACACACAGAGGATTGCTCTGTATTTTTCCCCTAGTTACAAAACTGGCAACCATGACAAAACTGACACCGCAGTCATTGCAAGAGCTAAAAGTCAATGCTGTTGTCCAAAGGAAAATGCCTATCCACGCTCATGCAATTCTCCAATTAATACTTCAATAGCTTTAAATATATTTTTATATTACTAAGAATACAGACACCACCTTGATAATACTCAGGATCTCTTGGGAGCAGCAGAGTTTGCCATTTAATTAAAAGAATGTCACTAAATAAGGGGAAAACATTTCACCTATTTTAAGATCGTGTTTGGAAAGAAGATCTAATGCAGTGTGAGACCTGTGTAATCTTCCAGATGCTGCTGAACTACAATTCCCTGAAACCCTAGCCAACATAGCGAGGAATGTTGGGAGCTACAGTTCAACTATCTCTGAAAGGTCACACAATCCGCACCCTCGTCCAATCTGTTCCAAGTGGGAGCCAAAATGCCTTGAAAGAACAAACATGTTGCGCTTGCTTGACTGGATGTATTTTAATTTTGGTCTTCTACCAAGATTATCCCATTTTATTCCCGCGCATGCCTGCTCAGAGTTAAGCCCCGTGGAGTTTAATGGAAGTGATTTCTAGGAAAGGCTATACTGGTTTGTAAGCCCGGTGTGTTCTGACAGGCAGTTTTTCAGGGTCTCAGTTAGAGGTCCTTCTTGATCATTTTAGCTCAATGATAGGAAACCTCTTTTAGCCAATTTTTCAGGGAAGTTTCTCAGGGGCTGCATTCTTGGGAAAGGAGGCAAGTGAGTGGCACCAAAAAATAGGAGCACAAAAAACTTTTGCTTAAAGCTTTTACAGGCAGTATGGTGGTGGTCTGAGCATTGGACTACAACCCTGGAGACCAGAATTCAATCTCCCACTCAGCCATGGAAACCTGCTGGGTGACTTTGGGTGCATCACTCACCTTCAGACCCCAAAGGCTCCATGATAGGTTCACTTTTGGGTCACCGTAATTCGGAAATGGCTTGAAGATGTACAACAACACCTCAACTAAGTCTTAGGAAAGGCATTTCAAACTTCTAGAATGGAGAGGGGGAATCATACTAAAGTTGAGAAAATATTAAATATTGGTATTATGGGAGATGGGATGTGAGTCTTTGGGGTGAATCCCAAAGGGCCAGATTGGGTCTAAGGTTCCCAACCCAGTTTAGCTGCTGCGCATCAGAGTAAATAACTTGCTGCCCGAGCAGCAACATAGGGAGCGCTCCATGGAAAATGAGTCCACACAAAACAAAGAAATTTTGTTCCATTGATTTTTTAAAACACAGAGAAGAAAATCCACCCATATCTTCACAAAAGAGTTGGAAATGGATTTTTTAAAAAATCAACAATGAGAGAAAGCAAAAAGATTCACCCACATTTGGCAGTGCTTAACTGGCTTTGAATCCCTGTCTATTCACCCATGCTTGGGGTGCTATTGAATTAGAGAGTCTGGGAGCTTTCCTGACTTTTAAAGGTGTAAATGCAAGCAGCTCCAGTTGGGTCCTTTCCAAGCTGTACCAATTCCCCAGAAAATCAGCACTGAGCTGACTGCGCTTACTGTAGAAACCTCTGTTCTCTCACCTCTGCAGTAAAAATGATGTATGACTGAAGAGCCCAGGCAAGACTCAACTCCACTTCCAGCCTTCCAGGGACAACCGTTTTCCACCAGCATACAAAAGATGTTACACTGATGGTGGTTGCACCCTTCTGCTTCTTTTGGCTCTGGTGTCAGCTCTGCCTGAAGGTGGTGCAGAGAGCAGACAGAGGTGTGTGTGTGTTTGCTTTTTACAGCTCCTTTTAACACGCAGCCTGGTAGCAAGAGCCTGGGAGCTTCATCTGGTTTTGCAAAAGGAAACAGCTTGGAGAACGGCAGCTTCACAGCATCTTCTAGGAACCCAGCCTTCCTCCTGTCTTTCTGCCACATGAATCAGTGCCATTAGAGCATCTTCCAACCATTGATGGAAACTAGACTTTTCCCCTCCTGAAGGATGGATTTTCATGCAAGCCACAGCCTTAGCACAAACAACTCCACCCTAAATATTTCTAACAGAGAACAAAACTTTTCCTACAATGGTAAGTAGAAGGTGGTGGGAAGGCACTGTAATATTTGGAGATGTATAGAGAGACTCTTTCAGCCGTAACTTTCTTAGATCTGCAGGCAGCAGGGAGTTAATTTGCAGGACTGAATGAGAGAATACAGATGATAAATACTGACAGTGTACCAAACTGCCTTAATATAAAGAACCACAAATTCTTTTCTGAATCTTTGAGAGATCATAAGCATCAAGTTGGATTTTGCTACACACACACACATGTGTGTGTGTGTGTGCGTGCATATTAGATTTATAGTCCAGCCAATCAAAGGCATTTGTCCAGAGATACCAATTGTGCAAAAATAAAAATTTCTGGAAATGGTGGTTGTGTTTGCACAGCTCTGTAATTGTATTACGCGCAGGAATGAGCAGAGTTATTTTTGAGATGCAGTTTTATTAGTGTACGCAGTGCATGCCCCAATACAGATATTATACAGTAGGACTGTCAAGGCAGGATTCTAGGGCAGCCTGTTCAGGGGCCACACTCAACAGAATGATCAGGGGGCTGGTTTGACACATTACAAAGCAAGTGGATAGACCTTGCTGCCTAAATGGTCTCACCCATCTTCTAAGACGATTAATTCCAGTGTCTAAAATTACAATTGCCGCATCAGCAGGATAAATATATGAATTGACACTGCTGCTATATTTGTGACATGCTTTTTCTTGCTGTAACAGACATAAGCACCATACTGTTTTTCTTAGAAATGTCTCAGTAAAGAAAAGGCAAGAAAGATGCTCTAACTCAGTGCATCTTAAGCCATCTGATGCGGGGAGCTAGCAATTTATTTTCCCCAATGTGCCAGGAACCAGTACCCTATTTGTGTACCGCCTACAGTTCTCTCTTTCTTTTCTGGAAACTTGCTGGGGGCTGGCGCCAGACCATGGACTACCACTTTGACTAGCACTGCTCTAATTGGTCTCTTGTGTTGCCAAGTCTTTTCAAACAGCTCTCTGCCTTGTACAGCTGTTTTACTAGCTGACACAAAACTAAAACACCGAAAGACCTTCTGAATCCTGCTGTTGCTTCCCTATAGCAAGCATCATTACAAACAAGTCCAGTGAGTTCTGAATTAGGGAAGAAATTGGAGAAGCTAGGACAAACAGATTATGACATAAGTTGGGAAGAGGGCAAACTATGAACTTTTGGGATCCACTTTTTTTTTACAAGAACCTCAAGGTCCACAAACCAGAGGAAGGTGTAAGTAGTGGCTTGTGCCAGACATTCACTGAGTAGCCCTAAGAGAATGGGTGCCTCTAAACATGGGGCTCAGACTGAAAAATTTCTACAAGTATCACAGCTGAGCTTGTAGTCCTTTCATTAAAAAAATACTCTTAGATTTTCCTGCAAGCCTCTTTTACTCAGATGGCCCCATTTAGAAATTATAGGATAGCCTTTTTGCAATTACTGTCCCTACTGGGAATCATAAACCCTGGTTGATCTACTTCAAATCACCTAGCAGCAGATCCATTCACACCTTCTGGCTGCTCTGGACTCAAGTCTTCATAGACCAGAACCTTTTCATATTATACAGTTATAGTGCTATGATTCCACTTTAACTCCATGGCTACAACCTACGGAATTCTAGGTATATAGTTTGGTGAGGTATGTTATGTAGTTCGGTGAAGCACCAGAGCTCTCTGGATTAGAACTCTAACTACGTCTCTCTAAACTGCAAGTTCCAGGACTACACAGATTTTGCCATCACAGTTAAAGTGGAATCTTAGTGCTGTAACTATGTAGTGCAAAATGGCCCAAGAGCTAAGGTTACTGTGTGTTACACCAGATGTATGCAATTCTAGTTCCTTCCTTAAAAGAAAACTACGCCATTATGTATCTACTGGTGTATCTACGGTATCTACTGAGCTGCCCTACCCTTTGACAGACTAAGGCAATCACCTCAAGTGGCAGATGAATTTCAACTTCCCCTCTGTTGGAAGAAAAAGCTTTCCGAGTGCTCCACAGCCTGTGCTGTTTCCCTAAAGCACCTTGTGGCAGTCAGTCAGTTTCTTCAAGGGGCCATTCTCCTATCCTTTGCGTCAGGCAGGTCTCTTTGTTGATTTTGTTCCATGCTGCTTGAGCATCATTCAGTGTTACTCTGCCTTTTCTCTCTCTCTCTCTTTCTCTCTCTTTTCTTGGGTAGGTGATGATCTCAACCACTTAAGCTATTCTACCTTTATCATGCCCATCCTCTTCGGCATCATTTGCCTCCTGGGCATCATCGGCAACAGCTTAGTGATCTGCACCGTCTTTAAGAAACCCAGTCCCAGCAGCAGCGTCCCTGACATCTTCATCATCAACCTTTCCATGGTGGACCTGCTCTTCCTCCTTGGCATGCCCTTCCTCATTCATCAGCTGCTGGGCAATGGCACATGGCAGTTTGGGGAGACCATGTGCACCATCATCACCGCCTTGGATGCCAACAGCCAGTTCACCAGCACCTACATCCTCACTGCTATGTCCCTTGACCGCTACCTGGCCACTGTGTATCCTTTCGCCTCTACGCGCTTCAGGAAGCCCCTTGTGGCCATCTCAGTCATCTTTGTCCTCTGGGCGCTCTCCTTCCTCAGTATCACTCCAGTGTGGATGTATGCCCAACTCATTCCCCTGCCAGGAGGACTGCTGGGTTGTGGGATTCGCCTGCCAGACCCTCAGCGAGACATCTACTGGTATACCCTCTACCAGTTCTTCTTGGCTTTTGCCATCCCTTTTGTCCTCATCACCGCAGCCTACAGAAGGATATTGTTGAAGATGGCAAGGTCTTCACAAGCTCTGACCGGACAGAGAGGTAACAGCCTCCGGACCAAAAGGGTCACACGTGTTGCCATCGCCATCTGCCTGACTTTCTTTGTGTGCTGGGCCCCATTCCATGTTCTACAGCTAGTCCAGCTGGCTATGCACCATCCCACCTTACCTTTCTACTATGCCTACAATGTAGCCATCAGTCTGGGCTATGCCAACAGCTGCTTGAATCCTTTCATTTACATCTTGCTCGGACAGAGGTTCCCCAGGAGGATCATAGTCTCAGTCAGGCCAGTAGATGTTGGGGAGGATCCCTCTCAAAACAGGATCAAAAGTCCCCAGGGGGAACACAGTGAGTCTGGGCAGCCTCTGCTGCATTTGGTCTCTGTTGGAGCCAGATAGAGAATGCTTCAGTTAGCCACAGGAATGAGCACTCCACCAACTATTGTGTCGGTCTTCCTGTGCCGTCCCAAAGCTCCAGATGAAGGCAACTATGGGCAGATGCAGACTGTGCAGATCTTCTGCAAGGTGAGCCCTTGCCTCAGTCAGAACAGATCGACACCACGGAAATGCTACCATCATTGGCAGAGCAACGGTGAGACAAACAGAAGTGAAGAAAGAGCCAAAGCTTTTGGAAAGGCTTAAATAGGAAACATCAAGCAATTAACCATCTGGTGTACCAGGGCTAAGTTACTCCAACTCTCCCAGTGGCTGGGTGGAGTTCTTGTTGGAGACTACTGCCCAACAAACTGGTATATGCTCTTGGATTGCTTGGGTTCCTGGCCCACAAACTGGCTGGAAGTTGGCTGTCTTGTCTTTTTCCTTCTTCAGTTTTGTTTGTCCTGACTGCTTGTTTCTAGTGATTGACTTCAGACCTTCCTAGTACAATTCCTTCTAGGGTATATAGGTACAACCTACACTCATTTCACTGTCCTGTGACTGCCTCACACTGCTTCAAGACACAGGAGACCTGTACTTTTATTCACTGAAGGATCAAAAGTGGAATTCTGTTCACAAAAGACACACTGACGTCAACCAACATGGATGGATTCAAAGGGGGATGAAACCGGTGTGAAGATAAGGCTTATCCACTGTCTACTGGCCATGATGGCTATATGTTACGTCCAGCTCCATCAGCACCAGCTGATGGAGAACAAAACCATGAGAAGTCTTGTATTCACATCTTGCTTGGGCCATTCACAAAAGCACCCAGTTGGCCATTACAGGGGCTCAATGCTGTGCTAGACAGAAGCTTGCCTGATTTCTTAGGGCATTTCTTATTTGGATGATCTTGGATGTTCTGGTTGTCCCTTCCCATGTGGCAGCAATTCAGAGGAAGAAAGGAAAGAAGGAACACCCCCCCCAACCGCAAAAGAAAACCCAGAAAAAAAGTTCAAATAGGAAGCAGCCACTTTGGAGGAAAGACTGGGGGAAGCTGTGTTAGAAATTGTGTGAGGCAGCACTTTATTGTTTTTCATAAAATATATAGACAGAATTTAGTAGGGGGTAACTCTTTGGGGCAAAAGCATTCAAGAAATACACTCTTAAGAAAGAGCTTGGGAAATTTACTTCTGGACCACCGTTCTCAGAATCCTCAACTAGTATAGCTGCTGAGCTGAGTGACAGTAAGAGAAATATCGTCCTGCTTTTGTTTTATTAAACGACATTAATAACCCAACTCCACTTTATAAATCCAGAAACTCAGCTAGAGGGAAGCCACCCACAAAGTTACTGTCCGTTTCGAATGCTCTCAGCTGGCATAAAAGAGAAAGGAGGTTGTGGCATTTCAGATGAAGCTGGCTAGACAGCCTGACACACACACACACACAATGTTTTGAAGTATAGCATACATCAATAACTTATTTGGAGAGCCCTGTTTGATCTTGTTTAACGTTCGTAGAAGTATGTACTTGTATTGATTTTATGACACATTGAATAATGGCAGCAAGAAAGTTGTGATAATGTCTTTCTTTCTTGATTTGTTGCTCTGAAGTTCATGTTAAGTGTTAATGTTGCCAGTGTTATGTTGAATGCTTTAAATAAAAAGAACATTTTCTTTTAAAGTACATTGTGAGCAAGCAGCCTAGCCTAACAAGATGGGAGTCTGGCCTGTGTGTTTGTTTTCTTTTCTAAAAAAAACATTTCACACATATTTAAAACATTTTCATGACACTTGAGGATTATTTTAATTATTATTTAATTATTTAACTATCTATTTAATAATTTAATTTAAATTTTAATTATTTAATGCTCTGGATATGAAATGATTTATTAATAGTATCCTCACTGGAAGTTCCAAACTGATTTCCCCTCATTTTTAGGACTTTTTGAAACTTTAGCTCTTGGTTCAGAGAAAACAGAGTGGATAATCAGTTCAGTGCAAAAATGAAATGTCAGTGAAATTTGGAGAGTAAAACTGAGAATGCTTTTTGCTCTCAGTGCCAAGGCATAACAAACACATCTCTCATCTCTTGCAAACCCTAGGAAAGCCCAGCAAGAATTTTCTCAATTTTGAGGAAAAGGCAGGAGATAAATATATCAACAACAAGAAGTCGTACGTATGGTGGATTTGATTGTTATTACTAAATTAGAGCAAGACAGCTTATATTTTAAAAAAGTGTATTACAACTACTGGGAATTAGAGATAGGAGTTGCTACCAAAGAAAAAGAAGGAATTATCACCACACAAACTTTTTATTGGACCAATGGGGGCAGTCGTTTCTCACCCAGACTCACCAGAAACATCCCTGAAAATGAAAGTCCATCCATAGTTAGACCAAGTTGTGTTGCTCAAGGGAATCTTAGTATTTCTGTATTTCTTGAGACAGGAAAGAAAAAAAACACTGGTCTCTCTTCTTACTTAAAAATGAAGAACGCTTTGCCCCATCTTAAAATCTGCCTGTTCATGAACTGTTCCTGAATCCTGTCTTCAGGGAAATTTTTGGGTAATGTCCACTGCCCCCAAAACTTGTGAAATTAGTGGATCCTTCAGAGCTGCCACCAGATTTATCAGCTGTTATTCAGCTGACTCACGATTGGCATCCAGAGGGCTTCCTGCCTTGGCCAGGTGTCAGCAACTGCCAACTTTGAGCAGCTACTTGGTAGTCACATCCAAATCCTCCAGTATAGTTACGTATTTTACATCCTGCTTTCCAACCTGGAATTGGGAACCTTTCAAAATCATTAAGAGTGGTCCAATAAAAGCACAATAAATTTTACACATTAAAATACAAATTAAAGTAATTATACTATTAAACTGCATGTTTTAAAAGTATAAAAATGCCCCACTAATAAAAAAGCAAAGAAATGTTGAAAAGACCAATACATCCACTAAAAAAAAAATCTCAGGCCATAACAGGGAGGCAACTGCCAAAGGCCTTCTTGAACAGAAAAATATTTTCACAGAGGGGCTTAAAGTTCCTTGGAAGAAAGTTCTGCAACCTAGAAGTGGTCTCTTCTGAGAAGGTCCTCTCCTGTGCATCAGATGAACTTCTGAAGCTGGAAGGTCCAGTCAAAGCTTTATTTCCGCTGGTCTCAAAGCCTGGGCAGGCATATATGGACTTTCAGAGATATAGATGGATAGATATTATGTTTATCTATACACTAATGCCAACAAGAAATTTGCAGATTTATTCATTAGAATCCCAGACGTTTTTCTGCAGCCTTCAAGATGAGTTCAACTGCTTGAATGAAATGTTCCAAAAAACATTTGTAGACGGACGACCCAGGGGTCCACCCGCAATGCCAATGCCTCTGTGGAAAAGTAGGGAATTGTAGCTCAAAAAGGGAGGCCTAAGAGAAGATGTAACTCAGTATCTTTCCACCTGTATATATCGATACTAATGCAGGAACACCAGTTGGAGGTTAAAAGAATGTTTTACTGGGGGAAAATCACAGACACATGCAAGATTCAAGCAGTCTCATAACCATACAAGGCTAACAGAAGGAAAGGAGGGGAAAACTGGATAATGAGATAGGATGAAGTGGGTGATATTTACCAGTCCTAAGAGAAGAAAGTCACAGTGAAATGGCTCAAACACAAGAGTTTGGGGGCAGCACAGAGGAATGAAAGTCTGGGTGCAGAGTGATGCCCAAATGCTAGCAAAAAGTCAAGATCTGAGCCAGGGTTTAAATACCCTTTTTCTGACTCGAAGGAGAAAGTGTCGATGGCTCTCTGGCATGATAGCTTCTTAATGTCTGGGCAGGTGAGGAAACAAAAGAGGAACTTCAGCAGGAAGAAGGCTACAGGATGTTGGCCATTGTTGTTTTGTGTAGGAGTTTTCGTGGCTATTGCTTTCTAGGTTTGGGCTATTGAGAGGATCATCTTAAAACCATTAAATCAAGTTCTCCAACTAATCCTCAGTGAACTAATGACCTGGGCATGCCTTGAGGTCTCCTCTGACCTAATTCTGTATGTGTACTGCCAGTCCTCTTTGCCAGCATGGCTTTTCAGCCATAAATGTATGATTGATACACAGTCAGCCCTCCACATTTGTGGATTTTACTTTTGCGGATTTGATTGTTCACAGACTATTTGCTGTCACCTCTGCTGCTGCCCTATGCAAGATTTAATAGGGACTGCAAGCCTTGTAAGACTGAGAAATTGTGAACGAGACTAGTAAGTCCCTCTTAAAAATGGTGCGGGGCAGCAGTGGAGCTGGCAATGAGCCCCACCAGGCCCCCACTTCTGTCTTGAGAAGGAACCCTGATGCCTCAAAGGAATCCACGGTGCATTGAATAGGGTGATCATACTTTGTGTGTTAAATATGGTTTGGGAGGGCCTAGATTTAGTCAGTTTTTTCATCTTTATGGGAGTCATGTGCCCCTAACCCTAGTGAATGTGGAGGGATGACTGTATATGCAAATTAAACTATATCCCAGTGGTATGCTAACAGATGCAACACAGATGGCTGCATGTTTAGTATATGCATGTTTCACAAAGGCTTGGCATTCTGCTGATACAACTGAAGGACACAGTGCATTGCACCTTGTAAAAGCAAGGGCCAGAGCAGCAGCAATGAAATTAGTGGCATTTGAAAGAAAGCATCAGGCTGTGGGCATTTTCAAGCAAAGTACCTCCAGAACTGCTGCAGCTGAAAACATTCAGACAAAGTAACCATAGGCTCTTTTAGGAGCTACACTGTATGTACACAGAAATGGTAGCAATTGTTTGGATTCTTATAAAGTTGCCAGCCTGAAAAGCACATTTTGGAATTCTTTAGGCTCACCTTTTACCATCTGGAGCCCCTTCCAGTGGTGGTGGAGTACAGACAATGACAAATGGAGCACAAGAAGGAGGGATCCAAATGGCAGAAAAAAGAGAAGACAGGAAGAACCATTAAACCCATGTATATAATTTTAAATTTGACAAATTGAATCCTCAATCAAATATGCAACTAACATAAATACAACCCTGCAAGTCTAAGCAAAAGAAGGGATCAAACAGATATTCAGAACCAAACAACAAATACTGAAAAGCAGGTAAATGTATTGAATCAAGATATAAAGATCATCATTGTCTCAAAAGTTGGAAGCGGGGGAGACTTGAATATCATACAGAACACTGGCATAATCCAAAACTGAACAAGAAACATGTAAAAAAAATCATTTGCCTGACTGCAGATGAGTAAAAGACTTACGGCTGATCTCATGCTATATTACTACAGAGCACACCTATAATTTAGACACAAGGAGATAGCTGGCATTTCAAACCACATATAGCATTTTCCCCCAACCTATTTTCTGAGAACTTGATGTGTGCAGGTAGCATACAGAACAGAAGTCCTCATCTTTAATCTTGCTTATAATACGCAAAGACTTTATTAAAAACATTTGGATTTTCCCATTTGCTCAAGAAAAGTAATGGAGTCTTCAGGAGTCCTTCAAGCAGAACAAAACCAAATATAAGAACAGGTTGCTTACCTGTAACTGTGGTTCTTCGAGTGGTGATCTGTGCCTTCACACATTAGGAGCTTTCGCGCCTGCGCGATAGCGTTTGGAAACTTCTAGAGCTTGTTCGCTTGGCGGGAACCCCTCCCCCACGCCGGTACTGCGCATGCTCCTCCCGCCGAGCAATGGTCTCTCCTCAGTTCTGTCGTCCGCCGTAGAACCTACAGGGACCTGAGAAAGAGGGGATGGAAGGGCGGGTATGTGTGAGGGCACAGATGACCACTCGAAGAACCACAGTTACAGGTAAGCAACCTGTTCTTCTTCTTCGTGGTCTCTGTGCCTCACACATTAGGAGACTGTGTAGCTTACCGGTTGGATGGCGGGTCAGGTCCTAGAGCACGGAAGCCAGAACCTCACGTTCAAACTGAGCATCTCTGCGAGACCGGCAATCGAGCCTGTAGTGGCGGACGAAGGTCGATGGCTGGGACCAGGTCGCCACACGGCAGAGTTCGTGCAAGTCTACTCCTCGCAGGAGGGCCGCAGAAGTTGCCACAGCTCTGGTAGAGTGGGCTCGGAGAAGTGCTGGCGGAGGCTTCCTCACGAGCTCGTACGCCAGCTGTATAGTCTGTACCACCCACTTGGAGAAGTGCTGGGTGGACACCTTGTGGCCCCTCCAACGTCGTCCATAGCACACAAAGAGATGCGGCGTCTGTCGGAAGGGAACAGTCCTGTCCTTGTAAAAGGCGAGGGCCCGACGCACGTCCAGAGAGTGAAGGGACCGTTCCAGCGGTGTCGTCGGGTCCGGGAAGAAGGCAGGCAGGATGATGTCCTGGTTGAGATGGAAGCTGGACACCACCTTCAGCAAGAACGAGATGTCAGGTCTGAGGACCACCTTGTCCCTGTGAAAGACAAGGAAGGGCTCGTCCATTCGAAGAGCTGTTATCTCACCTGCTCGTTTTGCTGAGGTGACAGCCACCAGGAAGGCAGTCTTTAAGGTGAGCAGCCTGTCATCAGAGGTCACCATCAGCTCAAAGGGCAGCTTCGTTAACTGCGATAGCACCAGCGACAGGAACCACGGCGGTAGCGGCGGCGATACCAGTGGGTAGAGGTGTTGTAATCCCTTCAGGAACCGTTTAACGGTATCATCCCTGAAGAAGGCTGCTGCCGAGGATCATGGCGGTTGGTATGCCACGATCGCGGAGAGATACACCTTCAAAGATGGAAAGGCCAGCCCTTGCTGCCGGAGATGAAGCAAGAAGTGGAGGACGGTGGAGAGTTTAGCAGGCGATACCGGTACGCTTCTCTCGAAAGTGAAGGCCAGAAAACGTCGCCACTTGTATTGGTAGTTGCGACGGGTGGACTCCTTCCTGGCCGCGATCAGGATGTTGCTGAGCACGGGATCATCTAGTGCAATATCCTCCAGGCATGGAGGGCCAGGAGCGGCAGGTCTGGATGGAGGACGCGGCCGTTGGAGTGGGAGAGTAAGCCCAGCGTCAGTGGTAGCCGGAGTAGGTCGCCTCGCGCGGCTCACAGCAGGGGTGTGAACCAATGCTGCCTCAGCCAATACGGAGCCACCAGGATCGCGTCGGCTCGGTCGGCTCGGATCTTCGATATTGTCCGACCCAGCAGCGGGAACGGGGGAACGCATACAGGAATTCTCCCCTCCACGGAAACTGGAAGGTGTCCCCGATGGAGGCTTGATCGTGGCCGGCTCTCGAACAGAATCGGCTGCACTTCGCGTTTTCCCTGGTCGCGAAGAGGTCGATCGTCAGTTCGCCCCAGCGGTCTCGTATCAGGCTGAACGCTTCTTTGGAGAGGGACCATTCGTGATGCAACGAGGTGTCCCTGCTGAGGGCGTCTGCTGTAGTGTTCTCCTGCCTGGCCAGGTGAACTGCTACAGGGTGGATTTTTAGTTGGACGCACCAGTTCCAAAGATCGAGGGCGATGTTCAGCAGAGTTGTGGAATGAGTCCCGCCTTGTCTGTTGACGTAACAGACAGTCGTCGTGTTGTCTGTCAGAACCAGGACTGTACGGCCGGCGACAACGTGGTGGAACGCTCGCAGCGCTTTCGAGATGGCAAGCAACTTGAGGGCGTTGATGTGGAGAGCCGTCTCGTCGCCGCTCCATCTGTCGCGGACTTTGAGATCGCCGCAGTGGGGCCCCCATCCGTGGAGAAAGGCGTCGGTCGTTACCATCACTTTTGGTGTGGGCTCTCGGAAAGGCATCCCAGACAGCAGGTTGTCTTGTGAGTGCCACCATCGCAGGGACGAGCGGACCTCTTGCAGTAGCTGCAGTCGAATGCCTTGGTCGTCTCGCAGTGGATCGAATGTGCGGACGAACCAGTGTTGAAGAGGTCTTGCTCTCAGTCTGGCAAGATAAGTGACAGCAGTTGTCGAAGCCATGTAGCCCAACAGTTGCTGGATCCTCCTCGCGGATAAGGTGGAGGCTGCATATGCATGAGCGACGGCATGGATTAAGGTCTGTGCTTGGGTCTCCAGCAGGTATGCCCTGGTGGACATGGAGTCCAGGGTGGCACCAATGAAGTCCAACGTCCTCGCCGGCTCGAGGTGAGACTTCTTCAGGTTGACCTGGAGCCCGAGAAGGGTAAGGAGTGTCAAAGTCCTGTGGACGTCGTCGTAAAGTCTTTGTCTGCAGGACACTACCAACAACCAATCGTCGAGGTATGGGTAAACGGAGACGCCCTTCGTCCGCAGGAATGATACCACCGGGGCCATGCATTTGGTGAAGACCCTGGGGGCGGTCGAGAGCCCGAACGGCAGCACCTTGTACTGGTAGCAGGTGTCATCGACTGCGAACCGGAGGTATCGTCTGTGCTGCGGGCGAATGGCGATGTGGAAGTAGGTGTCTCGGAGATCGATGGAGGCAAATCAGTCCCCTCGACGAAGAAAAGGCAAGATCGATGGTAACGTGACCATCTTGCACTTTTTGGGGCGGATGTACTTGTTCACCCCTCTGAGGTCGAGAATTGGTCGAAGAGACCCGTCAGGTTTCGGTACCGTGAAGTACCGGGAGAAGAAGCCTGTAGTGCTGGCTGCCAATGGGAGCTGTTCGATTGCTTCTTTCTGGAGCAGGGACTGGATCTCTTCCAAGAGGACCGAGCTGGCCGGAGTGGAGTAGTAGACACCTCAAGATGGAATATCTTGAAACTCGATGGCGTAGCCAAGACGGACGATGGAAAATACCCAAGAGTCCGTAGTGACGAGTTGCCACTCCGACAGGTATCAAGCTAGGGTTGGTCGGTCACTGAGGGCTGTAAGGAGGCTGAAGAGAGGTTGTTGAGGCGGCCTGCAAAACAGGTCAAAACCTCGATTTGGTGTCTGAAGAGGACTTCTTTGAGGAGGCTGGACATCGCCTGAAGGGACGTTTCGCTGACGACCCCAAGGAAGGTCTTGAATGGCCAGACTGAGCAGACCTCTGGAAAGAGGAGGTTGATGACCTTCTCCAGGACTGGTGATAGCTAGGAGGCCTGCGGCTCTGAGTGGTCTGGTGTAGACCGATTTTCTTTGCCGTCAGTCTCGCTTTCACCAGATTATCCAAGGTCGCGTTAGTGGAAGCGTTGAATAGGCCTTCCTCATCGAAGGGAAGGTCTTCAATTCTCCTTCGACTGTCCTCTTGTATGTCGCATGGCCGTAGCCATGCGTGGCGGCGCAAGCCGACAGATCCTGCCATTACCCTGGACGCGATCTCTACGGCGTGCTGGGAAGACACAATTTGTTGTCTGGAAATAGCCACTGCCTCGTTGAAGACGAGAGCAGTGGCCTGGCGGATCTCCTCCGGTACCAATTCTATGGCCGGGGCTAAACGGTCGAGGACCTTACACAGGTATGCCGCGAGGCATGCTTGTGTGTTGGATAGCCTGATGTGTAAAGAGGCGGCGGAGTAGAACCTTCTGGCATAGGCGTCCAGTTTACGGCCTTCCTTGTCCGGTGGGGTGGTATGTGGTCTGCTGCTCCCCTTTGTTTGGGCAGACTCTACAACAACAGAGTTCGGTACCGGGTGGTTGAAAAGATACCCGGCATTATCTTTCTGCACGCGGTAGAAATGTTCCAATCTCTGTGGTATCGGTTGAGCCGATGCTGGTCTGTCCCATGCTGACCTCACAACCTTCGAGATTCGAGGAAGAAGGGACAACGGGGCGGTAGCGGATTGTCTTCCCTCTACCATGGAAAAGACAGGGTCATCATCCTCCGGCTCTGCATCGGCGATCTTAAGCCCCAGGGTCATGGCCATTCGGAGCAGCATAGCGGAGAATTGTTGTACATCCTCCGGACCTGAGTCAGGAACCAGTTCTCCGAAGCCAAGTGGAGGTGACTCCTGAGAAGCCGCAGCCGAAGCCTCCGATTCGGCGCTTGAGTCATAGGAGTCGGAAGACGGCGGCTCGTCTCGTTGCTCCTGCTCCTGCTGTTTCCGCGAGGTCGCAGGCTGAGGTGTTTTCGCCGTGTCCACGGTAGTAGAGGTTGTAGCGGGGGCTTCCTGCTTCGGCGGGGCACCACCGATTTCACCTTTTTTGTGGTGATGGGAGTGGTCTGGCAGGCTGTTGTAATCATTGCCTGCTTGGTCGCCACCGATTCCACAGGGCGCGTTGCAGTAGACGTGACCCTGGGCGGAGGCGATACCGCACGGTACCGTGGTGAAGGTTCCCTTGCTCTGCGGTAACGTGGAGAGGGGGAGCAGCTGAAGGACCGGTCAGTTCGGCGACGATCGGCGGGTGAGCGGCTCCGGTACCTGCTGTATCGACATTCCTCTCTCTCCGGCAAGCGAGACCGACGGTGTTCTCGTTCAGGTGATCGGGACCTCCTAAAGGGTTCCCAGTATCTCAGATCACAGTGATACCGATCCCGGTACGATGGAGAGTGTGATCTGTAAGACGCTGGGCACTCTCTCCGCTCCGATTCTCTGGCGTACCTTGCGACGTACGATGCAGAGGTATACTGGGATGAAGAAGAGTGGGGTTGTTCTTCCCATGTCTCCTGCGGAGGTGGCGATCTCTGTAGCTGCTCCGAAGAGCGTGACCGAGATCTGGCCAAGAGGGAGCGCCGTCCGGGGACGCAGAGGCACGCTCGGATGACTTTTGCTGCAGGTCAGCCGACCTGCAACGGCTCGAAGGGCGGTGGTGTTGTTCCTCCACCAGGGTTGGAGGTTCTTCAACCGGCAAGTCGGGGCGTTCTTGGGGAACGTCCTCGATCTCATCATCTGAGAGATCGATGGGCTCGCCTCGCCCTTTCAATGGTTCCTCAAGGGTCGGAGGTGGAGTAGGAAGGTGAGCTTCCCCAGCCGGGGAGCACCTCTTTTCCTTCCTTTTCTTTTTCTTCTCCTTGTCCTTCTCCTTTCCCTTGTCTCCATCCGGAGCAGGGCATTTCTTCTGAGAAGTCACCTTGGAGTGAGTCTCAGCCTTTGTAGGCATCGAGGATCCTTTCCCTGACTTGGCAGCCGCCGACAGTTTCGGGATCCTCGGTAGCGCCGAGATGGGCGTCCTTGACGTCGGCACCGAGCCTGATGCCGACGAAGTAGACGGTAGGGCAGCCGACGGTACCGTTGATGACGTGGTCGCTCCCTTGTCGGCCATTTTGGAGTGCGTGGTCTCCTCTATTGCCCTCAGAGACTGCTCCCAACAGAAGGATTTGAGCCTGGAAGACCGATTCCGGAGAGTTTGAGCAGTAAACTCTCGGCAACTTACGCAAGTCCGGGTGTTGTGGGTCTCGCCCAAGCAGAAGAGGCACTCTTTATGGCCGTTCGAAAGAGCAACCTTACGCCCATACGAAACGCACTTTTTAAATAATGCGGACATAAGATGACCAACAAAGCAGAAAAATAGCGGAGAAGGTCCGAATTTACCAAGTCCGAAGGAGAATCCGAGAAGGAGGTCCGAAAAACCAACCAAGCGAGAAGAGATGTGAGGAACAAGCCAAAGAACCTTCCATACGCAATGGTGGACGAAAAAGAACTGAGGAGAGACCGTTGCTCGGCGGTAGGAGTATGCGCAGTACCGGCGTGGGGGAGGGGTTCCCGCCAAGCGAACAAGCTCTAGAAGTTTCCGAACGCTATCGCGCAGGCACGAAAGCTCCTAATGTGTGAGGCACAGAGACCACGAAGAAGAACAGAAGATTTTGTTCAGAAAAAAGAGACGAATAGTTATTGGTTGTGGACTTACCCCATGTAACTACAGTTGATAGCCATTTCTTGAGACAGGAAGTACAGCTGCTCTCTGCCTGCCTTCTCCACCATACATAGTCTTATGCACAGTTAGCATGTCTCCCCCTTGCTTGCCTTCTCTCTAAGCTAAGCAGCCCCAAGGGTTTTAATCATTCCTCATCAGAGTGTTCCTCCAGTCCTTGATTCATTTCAGACGCCTAGTATTGTTGCTTCTGTATAGTAAGTGCCATGCCAACACTGAAGAATCACAGATTTGGAAGAGATCACAAGGGCCAACTAGTCCAACCCCTGGCCATGCAGGCATATACAACTATAAAGCATGGCTGGAAAATGCCCAATTTGTTTGAAGATCCCCCAAAGTTCACCATCCCAGGCAATCTATTCCACCGTCAAACAGCTCTTACAGAAAAAAAGATTCTTCCTAGGGTTTAGTTGGAATCTCCTAATGTTAGGTGGAACCTGCTACAGAATCTCTGCATATGGGACATTCTCTAGGGTATATTTTTCTTAATGGGGCAGTTAGTTAATCAGAGATTTTACATAATGATTTTATGGAAAGAGGGAGCGGCAGGAACTGGATTTAGACCATCTTGCAGATTACTTCAGTTTAATTTATGGTTCCTCGTTTCTGGATGCTGGATGAACCTGTGCCACTCACTGATACAAAAGGCACAGTACTCTTCCCTCTACAGAAAACACTGCCAAAAAATTAAGATACTTGCTAGGATCACAAACTTGCAGCAGGTGCTTCTCTTCTATGCTTACATGGAAGTTAAGCAATTAAGCTGTGAAAGAGGAAGTCCTTGGTTCAAATATCACCTCCCTCTTGAATTCACTGGCATTGTTTTAATAGGAAACCATACTTTCCCATTATGAGTAGGTGCCACAGATGAGTTTACAGATGGTGTGTTTCCTCCCATCTTTCTATTCTAAGGAGAGAAGATTAAAACTAAATGTTTCAAATAAACCAATTTCCTGTTATATCCACACTGAAGAAACTGTGAGTCATTTTAAGATTGGTAGGTAATAGTATGAATCCTGCTCTGCTAGAACTAACCAGTCTCCAAGTTGGGCTGTAATGTGAAACAGCACTTTATCCCAATCCAAAAGTACAACACTGCTCCTCCCTGTATATTCTTCTAATAGGAAATGATGTCTGAATTGGACCAATAGGTCACTTTAGGGAAGCCACTGTTCTGTTACTCTCAGACTTCCATCTTGGGATAACTATACTGTCTACAGTCAGGGCTCTTATATTGATGAGGCAGGCAATACATGTGAAGTACTTTAAATATCTCCAAAGAATCATATAACCTTAAAGCAGATGATGAAAACATTACAATAGTTCAAGATTTTCCATACCTTAGTTCAGTCACTAATCAGAATGGAGACCACAGTTAAGAAATCAGACAAAGACAAAGATTTGGAAGGGCAGCTATAAAGGAACTAGACAAAATCCCAAAGTATAAAGATATATCATTGAATATTAAAGTTAGGATTATCCATGCCATCATATTTCCAATTTCTATGTACTGTTGTGAAAAATCAACAGAGAAGAAAGCTGATAGGAAGAAAACCAACTCCTTTGAAACGTGGTGCTGGCGAAGAGTTCTACAGATATCCTCGACTGCTAGAAAAACAAACAAATGGGTCCTAGAGTAAACCAAAGCTGAACTCTCCCTAGAAACCAAGATGATTAAACTGAGGCTGTCATACTTTAGCCATATCATAAGAAGACGTGACTCACTAGAAAGGACAATAATGCTTGGTACTGTAGAAGGCAGTAGGAAAAGAGGAAGACTGCATTACAGATGGGTGGACTCAGAGAAGACATGTCCCTGAATCTGCAAGACACAAGCAGGGCAGTTGCTGATAGGGTGACTTGGAGTTTTCTCATCTGTACAGTTGCCATAAGTTGAAATTGAGTTGATGGCAGTTAACAACTGTATAAAAAACAATGTAACCACTGTGGAGGAGACAAAAATATGAGAATCACCTTGGTGTAGTAGTTTAAGGCCCCTCCCTAAACTGCAAACCCCAGGATTCCATAGGAGATTGAAAGTGGAATAATAGCACTATAACAGGCTAGTGCGGAAATGGCCTAAGACTCTGGGAGACCAGGATTCAATCCCCACTCATTCACAGAAATACCACTGGGTGACCATAGGCAAGTCACATTCTCTCAACCTCAAGAGAAGACAATGACAAACAATTTCTGAACGATTCTTGTTAAAAAATCCAGGAAGCACTCTCCAACTTCCTGGTATACCCTTGGGTTCATTTAATACAATCAACCTGAAACAGGTTTTTCAGCATTCATGTAGTTAATGTCACAATCCATTTGTCCTTCGAGATCAGCTGAATCAGGGCCGTATCTAGAACTGACTCCTGCACGGTTGGGCAATTTATTGTGGTGGGGTCAGTCTAGATTACCTCTGGGTGTGAGGGAAAAGCAGTTAATTTTCTCTGCAATTGAAGTCCCTCTGTGTTTGAAAGAAAGACAATGGAATTTTGTATAATGGAATGTTATCGGTTTGGCTCGGCTCGCTAGCCCTTGGCTGCGCTACAGAAGATTTGCAACATATGTAGACACTGGCGGGAACCTACGTACAACAGATGTTTCCTTTCTTGTTCTGTTTCTTGAGCATGTGATGATTGTACTGGAAAATGTATAAATCATTGTGAATATGAAGAGGGGGGCTCAGTCTTTTGGGAACGATCCCACTGAGACATTGTGCACAATAAACGATTTTCCTTAATCCGTGGGTCCCTTTCTCTGTTCTGTAACATTATGACCTTTCCAATATTGCTTGATAGCAGTGCCATCAGCCCTAGCCAAGGCACCATGGGAATCACACAGTATCTAGAAGGCCACAAGTTGCTCATATCTGGTCTTTCTCAAACTGTACCCTCCAGCAATGCAGGACTAAAATGTTCATCAGCCTGTCCCATCTTTTTTGGGTGGGGATCATAGGCGCTGCAATCCATCAGCAGGTCTTGAGTGGGGCCAAGCAAGAGAATGCTGTAGGCAAGAGCAGCACACAACTACACAAATACGGCTGATGAGATCTTTGTCAAAAGTGTTTTTGAACTAGGACTTACCGTCTTCTGAGTCAGTTTTTTATTATGCCTGGAGGCCCTAAGTAAGGTCTTCAATCTCTCATGTTCCAGATTCAGTTTCCTCTTACAATATTACTTAGAGTTTGACTCCGTTCTTTGAAAAATCTCCCCTTTGCAACTTTTTCCAATTCCCATTTCAACAGCAAAAAAGTCAAACTGCAGAATAGAATTCTTTGCTGTTTAATCAATCCAGGCAGCTCATTAAACTGTCTTACAATTTCTCTGTTTCCAAGACTAGACACGCTTTGTTTTTCCTTTAAATTCTTAATTACCCTTCCCTGGTAGACCTGCTTGTAGCTTTGCACTGGAGAAAGAGAAGAAGTTAGCAAACAGTATGATTATAGAGAAAAATAAGTTGAAGCTGCTTTGAAGAGACTTTTAATCCCCCACCACCACCATTAACGACATAACTACTTCTAACGCTGCTCAAAACACTGAATAGGCAGGAATAAGTGCTACTTTGCAAGAGAAATCAATAGTGGCCCCTTCCTGTTTTACAGCATCAAACTTTCAGTGGTAACCTTCATCAGCCAGATGCCTGGAGCCCAGATGAAACATGCTAATCCTTTTTAAAAAGAAACTAGAACACCTCAGATAAAAATTCTCCTGAGCCCATTTGGTCAAGGTATAAATGAACTGCTGTTGGGTTTTATTTGAAAACACAGAGCCCAAACTCTAATGATTTTTTCTCAACATCATATTTAGGGAAGAGCTAGCTGGAGTACCAGGGAAGATTGCTAGTACAGTGGTGAAGCACTTATTCGCTTGATCCCAACCTTCCTTCCAATGCGCTCAACCCAGCATATACAGCTCTTCCCCACTTTATCCTCATCACAACAGCCCTGCAAAGCAGGTCAGTCAGGCTGAAAGACAACGACTGGTTCAACGTCACCTTGTGAATTTCACAACTCACTGAAGCCATACAGGCCCCAGCTGAGCATCCAAATTACTTTATTATACCTCGGGAGTTAGACTCGTGCATCTCTCAGCCCTCACCAGCAGAGCCAATGGAGAGGAAGCCACGGTCCAATCAAATCTGGAGTGCTGTATGATTCCCACCCATGTTGTACCAGTTAGTTAGAAAGTCAAGTCCAATGGAAAGATGAGAGGGGAGTTGTAAAATGCGGGGGGGGGCACTGCCAGTCAGTGCCGAGTGTGAAAGGTGCACCCAAGCTTCACATTTAAAGCCTGCCCAGCCTGACACTTCTTTGCGTTCAGGTCTAAACAGCCAGGGAGATCTCTGAATCAAGCCAGAACCAGGACAAGAAGGTCTGCCTCAGTTCTCACTCTCTGAGAACGCAGTCCCTTTGTCACTCTTGTCCTCCCTTGGCTTCTTCCTTTCAGGATTCTCCCCCTTTACTGCCTTCCCTAAATCTGCCCTTCTCCCAGATGTAAGGATCAGCAGTGATTTCTATTTTCCAAGACTGTGGTGCTGTTGGCACTAAGGTCAAGATGATATGATTGGTAGTGTGTTTATTCCAGGATTCAAAATAAGACTCTGTGACACAGTTTTAAGGAACACAGAACTTCAAACATTTATTGTAACACTGTTGCTTTAGATGTGTTTTGTATCTAAATATTTATAAACAGCACACCATTCTTTTCTCTCTCTCTCTCTCTCTTTCAATTCATTCACTATCTTTCGTACACCCAGTTTCTCAGTTCTCTCTCCCACAGAGCTCTTCAACTCTCCACCCTCTCCCAAACACACCACAAATCACACTCAACACACACCAGACAGTTAAAATCTGTTATTTTCCTCTTTCCATCAGCCCCTCCCCATGGCTATTCAAGCTTCCATTTCACCAGCCGATCAGCTTAAACACTCTCAGTTGCCAAGGAGGTTCCGTGGCCAAGACCCCCTCCCATCAGGTTTGTCACAGGAGTGAAGTCACCTTTCCACTCAGCACCTGCCCTGGTCCCCATCTGGGCAGGGATGTGCGTGTGCTGAGGTGGTGAGGCAACCAGCTAGATTGGTCCTTGCAAGTTTCACAAGAGCAGTTTTGTCACATTTTTATAAAACAAGAGACACTTAATGGACCTACTACAGGAGTGAAGATCACGTAGCCCTGTTGTATTGTTGGACAGCAAGTCCAAGTGTTACAGAACAGAGATAGAGACCCACAGATTAAGGAAAATCGTTCATTGTAGCCGGCACAATGTCTCAGTGGGATCGATCCCAAAAGTCTGAGCACCAACTCTTCATATTCACAGCGATTTATCCATTTTCCAGTACAGTCATCACCTGTTCAAGAAAGGAAACTGATGTGTACAAAGGTTCCTACCATTCTCTAGCATAATCTTACAAATGTTGGCAAAGTAAAGGAAGCATAGCGAGCCACATTCCGTCCTCCCTAACATTCTATCTTACAGAGTTCTATTGTATTCCTTTCAAACACAGAGGGACTTCAACTGCAGAGAAAATTAACTGCTTTTTCCCATACCTTGAGGTCATCTAGGCTGACCCACCACACAAGCAGCCCTAGCCATTGCTCAACATGACAAATACTGGCACCCGCCGTCCAACAATATCTGGAAGTCCACACAATGCTTGGCCCAGACTTAGTAGGACTGTGTTTATTTATAACCTACCTCTGTAAGGACATACTTGCTATGGTCACCATGGTAAACAAGCCACCATAACTAGGAGACCAGAAGCCATCTTAGAAAAGGCATCATGTTCTCTCCTCACTCCTCCGTGGTGGAAATAATATAATCCAATTGCCCTCACCCAAAATGTAGGCTGCAGAATAAGCTTTGCTATAGCCTAATTTTTGTCAAGCTTCTCCAAATGACACCTGCATTTTGCTCCCATTCTTGTTTTGAATCAAGAGACTTCTGTGTTTGTCCCTGTAATGTTATTTCCACACTGTAATTTGCTAATTTACGTACACCTCCCATTAATTAAAATATGTTCCAGTGTATTATTTCAGGTAGGCACAATTTAGCCGTTCACATCATGTAACACTTATAAGCACATCATCATCATCATCATCATTATTACTATTATTATTATTTCTATCCCGCCTCTCCCCATGGATCAAGGTGGCGAACAACAATAATACATTAATTACATTAAAAAACATTAAAAAACATACCCAATCCTCCCCACCCACCAACCCATCTAAAACCAACTCCCTAAAACACACAACAATTAACAACAATCAACTGACTATTAAAAGAACAGCAAGACAGTTGGTGGGAGGCGGTGGAAGTACTAGTCTGGGAAGGCCTGTCGGAAGAGAGCAGTCTTGACTGCTTTTTTAAAGCAGTCAAGACTGGTAATATGCCGGGTCTCCTCCGGCAGGCCATTCCATAACTTGGGAGCAACAGAAGAAAAGGTCCTCTGGGTAACCGCAGCCAACCTAGTTCTGACTGGCAGCAGTAAATTAGAAAGGCCCCATAAGCCTTGCAACTGTCCCAATGCCCTAGCTGTAGTGTGCACATTTCCCCCAATAAGTTGCTGAAAGCACAAATGAGGCTATTTTCAGCAAGACTGTGGAGCTAAACAAAATTTCTGTCCATCCCTAGCTTGGACTCAAATACAACATGGCACCTCTATGGTGACAGCCATCATGCAAAAGTTACTTACAGAATTCAATACAGAGAAAGAGACAGTGAGAAGACAGAGCCAAGTTTTGCACTCTACACTGTACGCAAATGCATTTTGGACTGTGCATCATCAACTCCCAAGAGATCCATTAAGGAGCAATGGCAGTTGGAGATTAGCATGGCATACTTCCACCTACACCCAACCTGTATATTTGAGAGATCCATGATATGGCTGGAAAAAAAAAGCTAGGACAACTCTAGGTTATATCAACAGACCTAGTGTCCAAATCAAGAACATTATTAGCAGTATTCTATTCTGCTTAGGCCGGACCTTGCCTGTCCTGTTCTGGGCACCACAATTTAAGAAGGTTACTGAGAACCTGGAACGTGTCCAGAGGAGAGTGACCAAGATGGTAAGGAGTCTAGAAAACAAGCCCTGTAAGGAATAGGAGAAGGAGCCGGGTTTATTCAGCCTAGAAAAGATTGGGAGGTGGCATAATAACCATCTTTAAATATCTGTAGGGTTATCACATGGAAGACGGAACAAGCTTGTTTTCTGCTGCTCCAGTGTATAGGATCTTAAAGGAAGGAGGGTCTGACTAAACTAAAGAGACCTTTCTGACAGCAAGAGTTGGCCAACAGTGGCACAGACTATCTCAGAGGGAGGACCCTGCTTTTCTAGAGAATTTTTGCAACAAGTTGGATGGCCATTTTTCAGAGATACTTTAGCTGTGAATTCCTGCAGGGCCAAGAAGCCAAAACAGATTGTTCCTGGGACTCTTTCCAACTGTTGATTCCATGACATACAAATATTACAAAACACTGGAGCTTGGCAAATCAGGTTTTTGGTTCACAACTCTGAATTCTTCAAGCAGCATTATTAAATTAAGTAACTTTTTCCAGTTGTCCAGATGTTGAGAGTTCAATGGCTTCCCAGCTAAGTGTATTTACATTCTGACTTTTCTCCAATGCCGCCTTGCCCTCTGAATACTTCACTCCACTATTTGTTGCGGGCAGGGACTACTTCAGTTAGCCTTTTCTATGGTATCTCCTTAGTACTCTAGCACTATAATAGGCATGATGGATGTAACTGGGTTGAAACTTAACCACCATCTTGTCTTCTGATAAGCCTCATTTCAGGTTCCCATTTCTGCCTCCCCCTCAGATTAACACACAGATCACATGACTTTAAGATGAGGTCTCTACCACCACACCATCACCAATCTGCTTTTTGATACAGAGAGCTAAAGATCTCAAAAGTTTGCAGAGATTTTTTGTTACTTTTTGGTTAGCCTTATCAAAACATTACTATCGTGTGGATTTAGAATTTTTCTTACGGCCAACATGGCTACTTTTGCATTTTGTACAGCTAGGACAGCACCCTCCTAAACTGATCCAAAAAGCATTTTAGGAAACAGAAAGTGCAGCAGAGTCCAGAGTGGTTACCAGTTCTTGCGTCTATCTTGCATCAGTGCCAAAGGGGGGAAACAGTCTTGTGCTATCTGTATGTATTAACTGCTGCCAGGTAAACAGATCAACCTTGAAGTGATACTACTGAAAAATGGGATAGACTTAATCGTATTGCATGGTCGTATAGTTTTGATCTTGATTTAGGGATCAGTGTTGACAAGCCAGTTGCAGCAGAGCAATGCTGTTTCTCCCAGGAAACTGTTTCCAATTATATCTCTCATACCATTTGGGTCTGAAAGGGCACCAAATCTTGGAGAAAATGAGCATCAGAAACAGAACAAGAACCACAGCATCTTTCATGATTTCAAAGGAAAAACTTTCATGCCATCTCATTAAAATCCAGACACAATTAAAGATGCTTTTACTAACAGATTTTTGAAATTCAAGTTTTTTTACTTTTTGGAACCGGGAATGTAAATGTTCTCCTACAAACTCCAGGAGGATGCCAGATTGAAGAAAGGTTACTCTCGGACTACAGCTCCCAACTCCTCATGGCCAGCACAGGCATATTGGCTTAGGGATTCTGGCAGTTGTATAACCCTCTTTGGCCAGGTTGCCTGGGGATGATGGGAATAAAATATCTTGAGGGCACCAGCCTGAGGGAGAGAAACCTAGGGCTTATTCACACTAGCAAATTACAGCACTATTATTCCACTTTAACTGTCATGACTCTGTCCTATGGGATCCTGGGAACTGCAGTTTATAGAAGGCCATTTAGAATTCTCAGGCAGAGGACCCTTGTGCCTCACCAAACTACATATCCCAGAATTTCAAAGGATGGAGCCATGACAATTAAAGTAGAATGACAGCACTCTAATTCTGTAGTGCAAATGGCCCCCTTGACTATCCACGTACAGACGGGCCTATTCACTAGCCTTTGTCCATGAAAGTGAATCAGCTATGTAGCATTTATAGAGTAAAGGCACTACTGGGACAAGTCCTATTGCTACTCCCCCAAGGAGAGTCCAAAACTGCAGGCAGCTGTGTCATGCCATAAAAATGGCAAGAACTGTCTTATCTTCACCATAAAAAGATCCTTTAAAAAAATTAATGGGTCTGCCCATTCAGCATCAAGCCAGCACAAAACACTTTGTATTACAACAGAGATAGCTCATAACATACTGTTGCTGCCAGTTACTGCAAGGATTACAGCTAAACTTGAATGGACAGGAAAGGCTAGGATGGAGGGCTGAGAGATGATATAACTGTCCCAGTTGTCAGAATGTTCCCACGCTTCAGTGCAGAAAGCCATAGCTCTGCCACACCGCGGAAGCTAATAAACCCCTGAGTCCCTGAATCTACAGCAAACTGGCTGTACCAGCCTGAACACTGAAGCAGTACAAATCTTAGCTTATCCTGTTAAGGTTGAATACGAGGTGACTGAACAAACTGGAGATCTGTGTCTGAAGGACGTGAACCAGGATCAAGGGACAGGAGAAAGACACTAAGGAAGTGGCAGGGAGGGAGGTAGGCAGGCAATGAAAGTCAAACAATTTCTGCTATCCATTCATGTTCAGTATGCTCCAAAAACAACAAAGATTTTGCATTTGCTTTTATATCTTTGGGGATCACAAGACTGTGGGGTTGGCATACAACACAGTAGCTCTGAAGATCAGGGGCCCTATCACACTGCACAGCTATGGCAGTACGATTCCACTTTAACCACCATAGTTCACCCTATGGAACCCTGGGTTTTATAGTTTATGGAGGAATACATAGAGATCCATCATGGTGTCGTGGTTTGAGCACTAGATTATGACCCTGGAGACCAGGCTCAGTTCCTCTCTCAGCCACGGAAACCTTTTGGGGCGGATGTATTCATTCACCCTGCTGAGGTCCAGGATAGGCCATAGAGTTCCGTCGGTCTTCGGTACCGTGAAGTACCGGGAGAAGAAGCCGGTGTTGCTGGCTGAAGACAGAAGTCGCTCGATTGCCCTCTTCTGAAGCAAGGACTGGATCTCTTCCAGCAGGACCGAGCTGGCCGGGGTGGTGTAGTAGACACCTCGCAGCAGAATCTCTCAAAACTCTATGGCGTAGCCAAGACGGACAATGGAAAGTACCCAAGAGTCCGTGGTGACGTGACGCCACTCCACGAGGTGTCTTGCCAGGCTCGGTTGATCTTGAAAGGCTGCTGGCAGGCTAAAACTTGGGTGTGGTGGCGACCTGCGAAGGAGGTCAAAACCTGGACTCCCCCTCGGAGGAAGACTTCTTCAACGACGACGGGCGCCGTCTGAAGGTTCTCCGAGCCGAGGAGACAGTCGATGGTCGAGAGTGGGCCGACTGAGTGGACCTCTGCTGGAAGGAGGAGACCGAGGATCTTTGCCAGGACTGGCGGGAGCCGGAGGACTGACAGACCTGGGACGGTTGGTTGATTCCCATCTTCTTGGCCGTTAGTCGGGCCTTAACGATGGAGTCCATGGTCTCGTCGGTCGTGGAGTTAAAGAGCCCCTGGCCGTCAAAGGGGAGATCCTCAATCCGCTTCCGGCTGTCTTCCTGCAGGCCAGATGACCGTAGCCATGCATGGCGCCGGAGCACGACCGAGCCAACCATCACCCTCGAAGCAACCTCCACGGCATGCTTCGAGGAAAGGATTTGTTGATTGGTGATCACCACGGCCTCATTATAGAGCTGGCAGGAGGTCTGTCGTTTCTCCTCCAGGAGGCTGGCCAAGAGGGGGGCAAGGCGGTCCAAGATGTTACGCAGGTAAGCTGCGAGGCAAGCCTGCATGTTGGACATCCTGATGTTGAGGGAGGAGGCAGACTAAAACTTCCTCCCAAAAGTGTTCAGCTTCCGGCCCTCCCGATCCAGCGGTGTGGTGTGAGCCCTGTTGCCTCCCTTAACCTGGGCTGACTCCACCACTATAGAGTTCGGTACCGGATGGCTGAAGAGGAAGCCTGCCTTCTCCTTCTGAGTCCGGTACAGATGCTCCAGCTGCGGAATCGGCTGGGCAGACGCCGGTTTGGCCCAGGGCTGCTTGACGGCCTTCAGCAGCTTGGGAAGTATGGGAAGTGGAGCGGTGGTTGGCTGCCGAGCTTCCACATAGTCAAACACCAGGTCTTCCTCCTCCGGCTCCGGCTCTGTAACCTTCAGGCCGAGGGTGGCTGCCATGAGGAGAAGTATAGCAGAGAACTGTTGCACTTCCTCTGGTATCGATTCTGGTATGGGTTCCCCAAACCCTAGTGGCAGCAACTCATGCGATGCCGGGGTCAGGTCTTCCGACTCCGTCTCCGAGTCATAGGATTGGAAGGACGGTGTCTGGGACCTTTCAGGAGACCGTTAAGGGGCACGGTCTGCAGACATGCGCCAAGGAGATCGTTGGGCTGGTATCGATGTGGTCGCGGTTGCCGGGGCCGCCACAGCAGAGGTGGTCACTGTCATCGTGGAGATCCGGGTCGCTGTAGAGGTGATAGACTGCACCCTCCTGGTCGCTTGAGTCACCGTCGTGGTCGCCTTAGCCGGCCGTGTTGCAGTGGACTCAACAGGCCATGTGGCGGTCAACGTGACCCTCGGAGGGGGGAGACGGCTCGGTAACGCGGCAAAGGCTCCCTGGATCTCCGATATCGGGGAGAAGGGGCGCGGCTGCGGGATAGCTCGTACCCGCAGTCACGCCTGGCCGGGGAGCGAGATCTCCTGGCTGGGGAGCGAGATCTCCTGTAGGGTACCCAATGTCTGGCGTCGTAATGGTACCGGTCCCTGTATGATGGAGAATGGGAGCGGTACTCCGCCGGGTACTCCTTCCACTCAGGCTCCCACGCAGACCTGGCGATGTATGAAGCTGAGGTGTAGCGGGAGTCGGAGCGGCGTGGGTGTGGGTCGTCGCACACCTCTCGACGCCGCAGTAATGGTGGCCTGGCTCTCCGCTCCGAAGAGTGGAAGTAGCTCCTGTCCGAGGCCGAGTGGTGCCTGGACGAAGGCCGATGGTGCTCCATCACCTGTTCCCCTTGGTCCACCAAAGCACAGTGACTCTGTAGGGGCTCTGCTGCCGTCAGGACAGGCGGTTCCTCGGAGGGCAAGGCCTCCACGTCTTGCTCCTCTTCGGATACCTCCAGGATTTCCTCCGGTTCCGACAGCTCCACCAGGTCTTCAGGGAGTTGTGTCGGAGGTGGCGTTGGAGGGCGCGCCTCCCTAGGTGGTGAGCACCTCTTATCCTTTCTCTTCTTCTTTTTCTCCTTCTCCTTCTTGCTGTCCGGAGCAGGACACTTCCTCTGCGCCGCGGTCGGTGGCCTAGACGACTCACAGGCCTTCGCAGCCGCTGGGGTCCCCTTTGATGTCTTAGCCGCCGCAGACAGCTTGGGGATCCGGGGAAGCGCTGAGATGGGCGTCCTCAGTGTCGGTACCGAGCCCGGTACCGACGAGGTGGACGGTACGGCAGACACCGATACCGTCGAAGATGAAGTCACCCTCAGAGTCTCGGACATCACTGCATGCGGTGTTACCTCACTTGCCCTTAGTGACTGCTCCCAGCAAAACGACTTAAGTCGCGACGACCGATTCCGAAGGGTCTGGGAGGTGAACTCGCGGCAAACTGGGCAAGACCTGGTGTTATGAGTCTCACCCAAACAGAAAAGACACTCCGAGTGTTTGTCAGCGAGGGCGACTTTCTGCCCACAGGACGTGCACTTTTTAAAGAGTGCAGACATAGAACGGAGAAGAGAAGAAGTCGAAAAGTGGTCAAAAGCTGAAAAAGACGAAGAAGAGAAAGCCGAGTTACCAAGTTAGAGTCCGAAATCCAAGCCGAAGTCAAATACAAGCCAAAAGTCCAAAAAGCCAAGCAAAACGATCCGAAAAGCAATCCGAGAAGCCAAGAACCTTCCGTTCGCAACGGCGGACGGAAAAGAACTGAGGAGTGACCGCTGTTCGGCGGGAGGAGCATGCGCAGTACTGGCATGGGGAGGGGTTCCCGCCAAGCTACTAAGCTCTAGAATCTTCCGAACGCTACTGCGCAGGCACAAAAGCTCCTAGTGTGTGAAGGCACAGAGGCCACAAAGAAGAAACAAAATAATGGTAGAGATATATAATTATATAGGAATCAGAGAATACGCTGAAGCACAAGTAGAAATAGAAAAGCGCTCATAAATTTTAGAGAAGGAAGTTGGTTTGGGAATAGAGGAACTATGGTTACTGGATTGGTATTATAGAACAGGAGAAAATTCTTGAGGCTTAATTATGTATGGCCATTTCTGCATGAGGTCAATACATCATCGTCACCTCAAATTCTCACCCTCTCATCTGCACATTGTACCATTTTAGCTTCATAGTCTTCCTCGTGGTTCTGCACATTTTCAGCTCCTAGTATGGTTCACTGTGACGAGAAAACGCTGTTATGTGAAAACCAGAAAAACTTCAATGTAAACCTTCTGCTTCATTTTTGCCTATATGCAGAACTGTAACATCAATTCACAGGGCAGAAGTGGCCAGCTAGGAGCATTTCCAGGCTATCATTTCCATCCCCCTCTCTCTCCACCCATCAAAGGACAGGCTGCTGTCATTATTGTCTTCAGGTGTTAGACAGTGGGAAGAGAGTTGGATCTGCTAATGGATCGTTAAGAGGTGTTTTTTCCCTTGTATCAGTGAACATACATACCTACGCACAAACGTAGCAACACAGAAATGTGTTTGAGTGTGAGCAAGGAAGACATGATCTTTGATTGCTTTATGAATAAAGATAA
This sequence comes from Ctenosaura bakeri, assembly GCA_948474755.1. NCBI lineage: Eukaryota > Metazoa > Chordata > Lepidosauria > Squamata > Iguanidae > Ctenosaura > Ctenosaura bakeri. Next base: position 428,513 of record CAOLHI010000227.1, on the reverse strand, counting down.
TTGAATAGAGGAAAATCCTCAAGCAACTTTGTTTCTCTTTTGTTTCTCCTTGTAGTTACTTGTTCCTTGCCAAGGAAAAGCCTTCACGCTGCAGCCTCAACTTTCACTTTACCAAAGTAGGGAACTTATTTTGACAGTTTAATTTGACAGCTTTAATTGATAACTTTGACAGCTTACTTTGAAAGACCAGTTTGGAGTTGTTTTGTATGGCTTTGCCCTGTGCTCTTCTGATGTTGCCAGCGGCTCTTTTGGATACTGATATTGACTCCCCCTCCCCTTTTTGGACTCTTGATGTGGTTTAGCCTGGGTTTTGGGGATGTTTGCTTTTTGACCCAGGCATTTAAAATGTTTTTCTTTTTCTTTAAAAAACAGACCAATCAGCAAGGGCGGGGCAAGGTGAGGGACGGGGACGGGAGTGGCCAGGGACTTGCTGTTGTAGATACAGCAACCACTTTTCTCCGAGGTAGTATGATGTAAATGGGGTGTATGCAGACAGCACAGTTTCTGAATCAGAGTATAAAACACCGCTCTTGACACACGGTGAACTGCTCCTCCCTTCTCGTGTGGAAATGCCTTGTAATACATAATATGTATTTAAATTTGTACATAACTTGTCTAATTTGTTTTATTGAATTTCTGAGTTTTTAATAAACATATGAAGATTTTACATTTTTAAATGAAAATTTTAAAATTGCCAGGAATGCCCAGAAAACACTGTTACTGAAAGCAGAGGCCAAGTTAAAGAAGTGACATGGGAATGGAGAAAGACGTTCTGCATGTGTGTCAACTGCTTATGTGTCAGCTCACCTAGTTTTTACATAGCTGGTCTACAAAGGCATGTTCTCTCTGTGTACTGCCTTTGTCAGAGACTTGTGAAATAGCCTCTCACCATTACGGATGGGCTTTACCCTAAAACCAAGATCAAATTTTACCCTCAGGTGTACTTGCTTTCAAGAGACATCTTGATCACATACCAATCAATCACTTTATTCACATCATGCCTTTCTCCCAAGAGTGCGACTCACTCTTACCATACGATGATAAAAAGAATTCTATGCAAGGAGCCAGATCTCTTACATCTCATTTTATTCAGTTTACCAGGACAGTTCTCTTCTTCTGAGTTCTCAGGCAAGCTATTCCTGCTAGTGCTGTGGCCAGGAGACTAAAGATCACACCAGCTACCAGGGTGGCTGTTACCCATGTTCCATTACTCCACTTCCATGGGCCTATGGAAGAATCAATATGGTTAAGGAGAAAATATAAGAATTGTTATCAAGCCCACACCAGGTGAGTGAGGAGAAGGTTTAAGGTCCTACTGGCCAATCTGACCCAGCTTTAAGGGTAGCAGAAACTGTGCTTGATGGCTACCATGTTTGATTATGAGAGTAAATTATGTTCAATCATATATTTTGTGGTGGATTTTGAGAGTCAGTGTTGTATAATGGTTAGAGTTTTTGACTAAGACTTTGGAAATCCAGGTTCTAACCCCTACTGTACCATGAAAACTGATTGGGCAACCTTATGTTAAGATTAAAGAGACTGGCTAGGCCATCTTACAGAGTTTCTGTGAGGAGTAAGCATGAGAAGAAATGGAGTCACATATGTTGCTATGAGCTCCCTGGAAGAAAGACCAAATGTAAATGTATACAACAAATAAACTTTGTGTGATTCTCTAGTTACTTACAAGGCTGGAGGAAAGACTATTTTAACACCTGGAGAATCAAGACAATACATGTCTTTAAAGTAACACACCCTAATTAATTAGAAGAAGTGTGGCCGACAACTTGGACTTGCTTTTTCTCTCTTTCTCCCTCATCTCTTTTTCTTTGTATGTTACATTTTTAACAATTGTTAAGTATGAGGGCAGAATCTCTTTTACTACTGTGCCTTGTAAGCACTCTTGAAATCTTGGTAGCTAAAGAGTGGAATAAAAATGCACCTTCTGGTTGGATGGCTCTGAGGCACTATGAACCAATGCTGTGGAACTTTCCCTCTTCAAAGAATGTTCTGTAGTAAGAAGAACAGGTTGCTTACCTGTAACTGTGGTTCTTCGAGTGGTCATCTGTGCCCTCACACATTAGGAGCTTTCGCGCCTGCGCGGTAGCATTCGGAAACTTCTAGAGCTCGTTCGCTTGGCAGGAACCCCTCCCCCACGCCGGTACTGCGCATGCTCCTCCCGCCGAGCAACGGTCTCCCCTCAGTTCTGTCGTCCACTGTAGAACCTACAGGGACCTGAGAAGAGGGGAAGGAAGGGTGGGTGTGTGTGAGGGCACAGATGACCACTCGAAGAACCACAGTTACAGGTAAGCAACCTGTTCTTCTACTTTGTGGTCTCTGTGCCTCACACATTAGGAGACTGCGTAGCTTACCGGTTGGATGGCGGGTCAGGTCCTAGAGTACGGAAGCCAGCACCTCACGTCCAAACCGAGCATCTCTGCGCGACCAGCAGTCGAGCCTGTAGTGGCGAACGAAGGTCGACGGCTGGGACCAGGTCGCCACACGGCAGAGTTCGTGCAGGTCTACTCCTCGGAGGGCCGCAGAAGTCGCCACAGCTCTGGTGAAGTGGGCTCGAAGAAGGGCTGGCGGAGGCTTCCTCGCGAGCTCGTACGCCAGCTGTATAGTCTGTACCACCCACTTGGAGAAGCGCTGGGTGGACACCTTGTGGCCCTTCCGACGCCGACCATAGCAAACGAAGAGATGCGGAGTCTGATGGAAGGGAGCAGTTCTGTCCTTGTAGAAGGCCAGGGCCCGACGCACGTCTAGGGAATGAAGGGACCGCTCCAGCAGTGTCGTCGGGTCCGGGAAGAAGGCAGGTAGGATGATGTCCTGGTTGAGATGGAAGCTGGACACCACCTTCGGCAGGAACGAGATGTCAGGTCTGAGGACCACCTTGTCTCGATGAAAGACGAGAAAGGGCTCATCTACTCGAAGGGCTGTTATCTCACCCGCTCGTCTTGCCGAGGTAACAGACACAAGAAAGGCAGTCTTTAAGGTGAGCAGCCTGTCATCTGAGGTCGCCATAGGTTCAAAGGGCGACTTCGTGAGCTGCGATAGCACCAACGACAGGGACCACGGCCGTAGCGGTGGCGATACCGGTGGGTAGAGATGTTGTAATCCCTTCAGGAACCGTTTGATGGTATCGTCTCTGAAGAAGGCTGATGCCGAGGATCGTGGCGGTTGGTATGCCACGATCGCGGAAAGGTTACACCCTCAGGGATGGAAAGGCCAGGCCCTCCTGTCGGAGGTGAAGGAGGAAGTGGAGAGCCCGGCGGGCGATACCGGCTCACACCTCTCTTCAGCGAAGGTCAGGAAACGTCGCCACTTGTATTGGTAGTTGCGACGGGTGGATTCTTTCCTGGCCGCAATGAGGACATTACCAAGCACAGGATCGTCTAGTGCGATATCCTCCAGGCATGGAGGGCCAGGCGTGGCAGGTCCGGATGGAGGACGCGGCCGCTGGAGTGGGAGAGCAAGCCCGGTGTCGGTGGTAGCCGGAGGAGGTCACCTCGTGCGGCTCGTAACAGGGGTGCGAACCAATGCTGTCTCGGCCAGTACGGGGCTACCAGGATCGCGTTGGTTCGGTCGGCGAGGATCTTCGATATCGTCCGGCCGAGCAGCGGGAACGGCGGGAACGCGTACAGGAGTTCTCCGGTCCACGGAAACTGGAAGGCGTCCCCGATGGAGGCTCGATTGTGGCCTGCTCTCGAACAGAATTGGTTGCACTTCGCGTTTTCCCTGGTCGCAAAGAGGTTGATCGATGGCTCGCCCCAGCGGTCTCGAATCAGTCTGAACGCCTCTCTGGAGAGAGACCATTCGTGATGGGACGAGGTGTCCCTGCTGAGGGCGTCTGCTGTAGTGTTCTCCTGCCCGGCCAGGTGAACAGCCACAGGATGTACTTGAAGGTGAACACACCAGTCCCACAGCTCGAGGGCGATGTTCAGCAGAGTTGTCGAGTGAGTCCCTCCTTGTCTGTTGACATAACAGACGGCAGTGGTGTTGTCTGTCAGGATCAGGACTGTACGCCCGGCAACAACGTGGCGGAACGCCCACGGTGCTTTCGAGATGGCCAGCAGCTCGAGGGTGTTGATGTGAAGAGCCGTCTCGTCGCCGCTCCATCTGTCGAGGACTTTGAGATCGCCGCAGTGGGCACCCCATCCGTAGAGGGAGGCGTCGGTAGTTACCGTCACCTTTGGTGTTGGCTGTTGGAAGGGCATCCCCGACATGAGGTTGTCTCGTGAGTGCCACCATAGGAGGGATGTGCGGACTTCCTCTGGCAGCTGCAGTCGGATGCTCTGTTCGTCTCGAAGGGGGTCGAATATGCGGACAAACCAGTGTTGAAGAGGTCTTGTCCTCAGTCTTGAGACATACGTGAGCACTGTTGTCGAGGACATGTAGCCCAGTAGTTGCTGGATCCGTCTCGCTGACAAGGTGGGCGCCGCATATGCGTGAATGGCGGCTTGGATCAAGGTCTGCGCCCGAGTCTCTGGCAGGTACGCCCTGGCGGACATGGAGTCCAGAGTGGCACCGATGAAGTCCAACGTCCTCGCCGGTTCGAGGTGAGACTTCTTTGGGTTGACCTGTAAGCCGAGACGGGTAAGGAGTGTTAAAGTCATGTGGACGTCGTGGTAAAGTCTTTGTTTGCAGGACGCCACCAACAGCCAATCGTCTAGGTACGGGTAGATGGAAGCGCCCTTCGTCCACAGGAATGATACCACCGGGGCCATGCATTTGGTGAAGACCCTGGGGGTGGTCGAGAGTCCGAATGGCAGCACCTTGTACTGGTAGCAGATGTCGTCGACTGCGAAGCAGAGGTATCGTCTGTGCTGCGGGCGAATGGCAATGTGGAAGTAGGCGTCTCGGAGATCGATGGAGGCGAACCAGTCCCCTCGATGGAGAAAAGGCAAGATCGACGGTAGCGTGACCATCTTGAACTTCTTGGGGCAGATGTAGTTGTTCACCCCTCTGAGGTCCAGGATAAGTCGAAGGGAACTGTCGGGCTTCGGTACCGTGAAGTACCGGGAGAAGAAGCCGGTAGAGCTGGCTTTCGACGGGAGCTGTTTGATTGCCCATTTCTCGAGGAGGGACTAGATCTCTTCCAGGAGGACCGAGCTCGCCGGAGTGGAGTAGTAGGCGCCTTGAGGTGGAATATCTTGAAACTCAATGGTGTAGCCAAGACGGACGATGGAAAGGACCCAAGAGTCCGTAGTGTCGTGTTGCCACTCCGACAGATGTCGAGCTAGGGTCGGTTGGTCTCTGAGGGCTGGAGGAAGGCTGAAGAGAGGTTGTTGCTGATGCGGCCCGCTGAACAGGTCAAAACCTGGACTTTGTCTCGGAGGAGGTTTTCTTTGACGAGGCGGGGCGTCGCCTGAATGAGCGTCGAGCAGACGACCCCGACGAAGGCCTCGAGGGACCAGACTGGGCCAATCTCTGGAAGGACGAGGTCGACGAAAGTCGCCATGACTGGCGGAAAGCAGAGGGCCTGCGGGCCTGGGTGAAGGCCAATCTTTTTCGCCGTCAGCCTCGCCTTGACCAGGTTGTCCAAGGCCTCGTCGGTCGACGCGTTGAACAGGCCATCGCCGTCGAAAGGGAGGTCCTCGATTCTCCTCCGAGTGTCCGCCGGCCTCAGCCAGGCGTGGCGGCGCAAGCCGATGGATCCTGCCATGACCCTCGATGCAATCTCCACAGCGTGCCAAGAGGAGACGATCTGCTGCCGGGAGATTGCTACCGCCTCGTTGAAAATCATGGCAGTAGCCTGGCGGATGTCTTCTGGCACCGATTCTATGGCCGGGGACAGACGATCGAGGACCTTGCGCAGGTATGCCGCGAGGCAAGCCTGCGTGTTGGACAGCCGTATATGGAGGGAGGGGGCGGAGTAGAACCTCCTGGCATAGGCGTCCAACTTGCGGCCTTCCTTGTCCGGTGGGGTGGTGTGCTGTCTGCTGCTCCCCTTAGTCTGGGCCGACTCGACGACCACAGAGTTTGGCACAGGGTGGTTGAAGAGATAACCGGCGTTATCTTTCTGCACCCTGTACAGGTGTTCTAGCCTCTGCGGTATCGGCTGTGCCGAAGCCGGCTTGTCCCACGCGGACTTAACGACTTTAGCGATGTGAGGAAGGAGAGGCAACGGGGCGGTGGCAGGTTGCCTTCCTTCAACCATTGAGAAGACCGGGTCGTTGTCCTCTGGCTCTGCATCCGTAATCTTGAGGCCAAGTGTAGTGGCCATCCGAAGCAGCATCGCGGAGAACTGTTGCACGTCCTCCGGAGCTGAATCGGGCACCAGTTCTCCGAATCCCAGAGGAGGGGACTCCTGAGAGGCCACTTCAGAGACGTCGGACTCGGCGCTGGAGTCATAGGACTCGGAGCTGGGTGAGTCCTCTCGCCACTCTCGCTCTGGCTCTTTTGTCGTGGCCACCGACTGAGCCTTTTTAGGCTTGTCCACGACAGAAACGGGGACCGTGGGGGTGTCCCGCTTAGGCGCAGTGACCACTGACTTCACCTTCTTGGTGGTGACAGGAGTTGTTTGGCAGGCCGCCGTGGCCATGGCCTGCTTGGTCACCACGGTCTCTACGGGGCGTGTCGCTGTAGCGTAACCCTGGGCGGCGGCGATACCGCACAGTACCGAGGTGAAGGCTCCCTCGCTCTGTGGTAACGAGGCGAGGGGGAGCGGCTAAGAGAGCGGCAGTGGTTGGCCGGCGAACGGCTACGGTGTCTGCGGTACCGACGTTCCTCTCTCTCTGGTGAGCGGGACCGACGTTGCAGTTGAGGTGACCGGGACCTCCGGAAGGTTTCCCAGTGCCTTGGGTCACGATGGTACCGATCCCGGTACGATGGAGAATGTGACCGGTAGGACGCCGGACACTCTCTCCACTCAGATTCCCTGGCGTACCTGGCCATGTAGGACGCCGAGGTGTACCTGGAGGCAGAACAGCGAGGCTGTTCCTCTTGTGTCTCCCGAGGGAGCGGCGATCTTTGCGGCAGCTCCGAAGAGCGTGACCGAGATCTAGCCGATATCGAGCGCCGTTCCGGGGAAACAGAGACTTGCCGGGATGGTCTCTGCTGCAGGTCAGCCGACCTGCGGCGGCTTGAAGGGCGGTGGTGTTGTTCCTCCACCAGGGTTGGAGGTTCTTCCACCGGCGAGTCCGGGTGCTCTTGGGGAGCATCTCGATCTCGTCGTCCGAGAGATCGACCGGTTCGCCTCGCCCTTTTGAAGGCTCAAGAGTCCGAGGAGGAGTGGGAGGATGGACGTCCCCAGCCAGGGAGCGTTTCTTCTCCTTCCTCTTCTTCTTCTTGTCCTTCTCCTTCTCCTTTCCCTTGTCTCCGTCCGGAGCAGGGCGTTTCTTCTGAGGCGTCTCTTTGGCCGGAGCCTCAGCCTTCCTCGTCGTCGAGGAACCTTTAGCTGACCTGGCAGCCGCCGACAGCTTCGGGATCCTCGGTAACGCTGAGATGGGCGTTCTCGACACCGGCACTGAGCCCAATGCCGACGAGGTAGACGGAACGGCACCCGCCGATACCGTCGATGGTGTGGTCGTCTTCTTGTTGGCCATCTTGGGTTGGGAAGTCTGCTCAATTGTCTTCAAAGACTGCTCCCAACAGAAGGATTTGAGCCTCGAAGACCTGTTACGGAGAGTTTGGGCGGTAAACTCTCGGCAGCTTGGGCAAGGCCGGGTGTTGTGGGTCTCGCCCAAGCAGAAGAGGCACTCCTTATGGCCGTTGGAAAGAGCGACCTTACGCCCACACGAGACGCACTTTTTACACAACGCAGACATAAGACGACCGACGAAGTTAGAAGAAACACGGAGGAGTCCAAATTTTTACCAAGTCCGAAGGGAAGTCCAGAGAGAGGTCAAGAAACAGTCCGAAATAGTCGAAAAACCGTGAGGAAAATAGCCAAGCAGAGGGAATAGCGAGGAACAAGCTAAAGAACCTCTCGTACGCGATGGCAGACGAAAAAGAACTGAGGGGAGACCGTTGCTCGGCGGGAGGAGCATGCGTAGTACCGGCGTGGGGGGGGTTCCTGCCAAGCGAAAGAGCTCTAGAAGTTTCCGAACGCTACCGCGCAGGTGCGAAAGCTCCTAATGTGTGAGGCACAGAGACCACGAAGAAGAACTAAAGAGTTCATACAGACTGGCTCAAAGACTTATGATTTGCTAGGAGTATCACCAGTATTTAGCAGATTTTTACAAAATGTATCAATATGATGAGCCGTGGTGGCGCAGTGGTTAAATGCCAGTACTGCAAGCCACAACATTGTGAGTTTGATCCTGCCCGGCTGCAAGGTTGACTCAGCCTTCCATCCTTTCGCAGGTCGGTAAAATGAGTACCCAGCTTGTTGGGGGCATGTATAGAAATGTTTCAAAATACATGCTATTTGTAAGTTTTTCGCCGCCTTGATCCATATGGAGAGACGGGATACAAATAAATAAATAAATAAAATAAAAATGATGTACCTCCTGTCTTTGTTTCTCTCTCATGAATTTCTCATGAATTTCTGGGACTAGCTGCAACTTTATAATCCAAAGCAGGGGATGGTTTGTTTTCTGCCCTGGAAGTTTCTGATGTGTGTATGTGCTTTCATGAAACATGATACAGGCTTAGGGTAAGTTCCCACATCTTTACCATGCTCTTGGTCCCTACTGTATTTCTGGAAAGTCCCACTAATGATGAACAAGGGTATAACTTTTGTCATGGAGGTTTCCCTCTGACCTCCCTTCCCTCACTACATTTCCAGTTACTAGTTTAAATGCTTCCTTTGCTCTGTTCCACGCTGCCTTCACAAGTATTATCTTTTTTTCCCCTGACTTTCTCCAAATACAGTGCTAAAGTAGGATAGCATTTTACCTGTATGACACTTCTGCATTGCAATTATTTTTTTAAAAAAGATGCCAAACTAGGAACATGGATACTGGTGAGAGGAGTATGGGGAGAGGTATTCTGTTCATGTAGGTAGGGGATGATGGAGAGGGAAGGACAGCCTGCCCCACACCACAGTTAACCACATCTCAAGCAGGGAAAAAAAGTGGATGAAAACATGGTATATTTAGGGTATAAGTGCATGTAGAAAAAAAATTGCCATTATAAGGTATGAAACAGCAAAACAGAAGAGCTAGACATCTACCAGAACTTTTGGATCATCTGGATGTGTTCAGAGAAGAATGTAGTGAGAAGACACAGAAGAGTTCAGAAATAATGAGCTACACCTAACATTATGACCTCTAATGAGGGTTTTTTTTTGGGGGGGGGTAGTGAAAGTGGAATAAAGTCACATTTCAAAAGCAGCATGACCAGTGGACTCTAAGTTAGGGGGTGTAATTATATTACTAATGTAACAAGTACATTTTCCCATTTACTTTCATGGTTACCTTTAAAGAGCATTTCAAACGAATTCTTTCTATCTTTATGCCACTCTCTTACTAGGTCTAAGTTAAGGATTAGTAACACAGAAGTTATTTTACAAGTTATTTTTTAAAAGCATGACCACAAGTAACAGCAATTAAATATTTTGCAAACATTTAAACAAATAACAAGAACTAATCATTGTTAGAAAGTAAAACAAAGGAGGTTGACAAGAAGAGGACAATGATGTCTGGACTCCTCAGAATATTCTGTGAATGACTGATTTAGTCAAGCCTAATGTGGAAGCACTGCACCCCACTGGCCCCTTCTTAAAATTGTCACAGTACTTTCTCCTTCCTCCCCAACACACTGGCAGCCAGAGGTACTCACGGCCTAACCCATATGGAAGCATACCTTTAATATCAAGTTGTTCCTCTGGGATCAGAAGGACAGCATGAGGAAGGGTCACTATAGCAGCATTTTCTGATGGAGCCACATCTGCAACAGAAAGTCACAGTTTTACATTTTTTGCCTGCTTGGCCAAACAAGATGCCCAACCTCTCTAGTCCTTCACTGAGGACAGGAGTGGAGAACCTCTCTTCCTCGCCCTTGGTGTAGCTCATGGAAGCTTCTCATCTGGAGCACAAAATTCTTGGGAAATTGAAACAAACCCATATTGTTAGACTGCGACTCCCAGCTTAGATCACTATTGGGTTTGCTGGTTAGGGCTGTTGCGGCTTGCAGTCCAACAACATGTGGAAGGCTGCACAATTCCCATCTTCAATCTACTCTCTGTATACATCTGGGACCACTTATTTTGCCTGGGCCCTGCCCCATGCCCCCTACTCCCCCAATTCATGGAAAACATGGAACACAGCACCAAGCAGTCAAGCACTCACACAACAGAGAGAATAAAAAAAGGAAGCTGTAAGAAAGGCACATGGAACATGAGGCCCTCCAGATGTTATGGAACTCCACTTCCCATCACTGGCTATGCTCACTAGGGCTGTTGGGCAGTACAGAAAAGCAACTTTGGGAGAGCCACAAATTCTCCAAAACTGAGGTACAAGAAGAGTTGCTTTCACCATCCTTACCATGTTTATTTAAGAATGCAAGAAGAAACCCACTCTTTGTGCAACATAGGTAAAATCACAAACTACAGATGCACATTTTCCTTCCTCTGCAACCACTAAAGGCAGAAGAACACAGTTCCACATTCAAGCTAGAAATCCTACTGGAGTGTTCAAAGCTCCTCTGTCATGTTTGAGAATTCCAGTGTGGAATCGTGGACAATCCAATTACCCTCTAGAGCTCATGGGAGCTGTGGCCTGAAAATATCTCCCCACCACAATGGAATACAAATATGGTTGAAATCTCCTCGACCCTTATTTTTAGAAAAAAAATGGTGAAAATGCTTTTTTTAAATTGAAAATGGATTTTAGGGATCCTGTTTTGAACCCTAAATAGTGTTTTGAGGGGTACTATCTCAAACCAGCAAACAAGATTATTTTGATTATCAGAATTATCTCTATGTCACTTGGAACATTACTTCTAGGTGCCACTGGGCACACTGTGGCAGCCTAACAGAGAACCGAAGGAACCAAAAAAGGCTCACACCCATCTCTATAATAGGTCAAGAGATAAATCACCACCACCCATTGATCCTAATTGTTGATTCTGATATGGGCAAAGCTGGTTTCCCAGTCAGATATTTAAAGCAAATATTTGCCACAGATCTCTGGCATATTCCCAAACTGGGGGTGGGGACACACTCAATCCCACTGTGCCTGTTTTTGATTCATCATCAACAGAAGAGACAGGTCAGCTCCCTGCTCCTTACCATGTAATCCTATCAATACTTGGACTTGACCAGAAGTTTGGTTTCAGAAGTCAGCTATAGTTCATGAAAGCTTGCACTGACATAAATTGTTCATCTTGAAGGTGCAAACAAAACTCTTCCCCTTCTCTCTTTTGCCCAATTTTGTGTCTCCTAACAAAGCCACTTTAAGGTTTTATAGACACTCTTGAATTGAACTTCCCATCTCACCTTGCCATACCACTAGGGATGAAAATATATTTTGAATTTTTTTTTCTTTCCCCATTCCTCTAAAAAATGTTGTCAATCCTGTTTCTGTAGGCTCTATAATTTTCACAGGCAGTAGACACTGCATCTAAAGTGCCTAATGGATAAGGCAGCCCCGCCTATTACAAACTAGTTCTATTTTTTCTTTAATATGGCTAGGAATGCCATCATGTCTTGCTGATCACAAACAGCTTTGAGAAGGGCTAAGGAAATTTACCCTGGGAGTTTAAATACGGCCTACTGGCTTCCTCAGACAGTCACGTTCCCTTTCCTATGACACTACTGCTTGGTGGATTCCCAGCTTTCATACAATTATTTTTCCCTCATTCTAAAAATTTGAAGCGACTCTCCAAAGGCTTAGCTACTGGCTGTAAAAGCTTTAAGCTAAAATGAGCTGGCAGTCACATCCTTCTGAATTTGCCTCAGCAACCACTGTAAGGGGGGGGGGGTCCCACAGAAACATGGGCTGAAAGAGGGCCCTCTCTCTTGATTCTGAGCAGATTTTATATGGAAAACCAGTATGTGAGTAAAGCAGCTCATTTTCTAGTGATATGATGTTCTAAAAGCACCTAAAGCCGCAATAAGGAGCCAGAAGGAAGGGCTTCCAGCAGCAGTGTACCACATTTGTGTTTGAAAAGGCTTTAATCAAGCTAGTTACCTCGTCTGCTTCTGGAAGGATGGGGACACCTGGATGAGCACAGAGGGGAGTCTGGGCGAAGCCTGTCACAGATGAGAACACTGCAGTGAAAGTATACCTAAGCGAAGAAAGAAAGACAGAGGTCATTGCACCAGCCCCTATTGAAACAGGAAATAGAATGCAGTATGGCCTAGATAACAGTCTATCTCAATTAACAAAGCAAACATGTTATCAGGGCACTACTTCTTTAAAAGCAGCTTTGGTGCCAAAGGCAGAAGTAACAGGGAAAGAATAGTGACAGATTCCTACATCACAAAACAGAAGAGTTCTTCACCATATTTTAGCACAATTTTTATTCACAACTAACAATATACATATGTGAAATGAACCAACCAAGCTGGGTAAGCCTTGCGTAAGTAACCAAAAGCATTTTGAACCTTCTAGACACTATTTGAAGAGTTCTTCAAAAATGCACCTAGAGATCATTTATTTTATCAGCCCTTACTTTTGTCATGACAGGGGCCAAACTTACAACTCTATCTTTTTTTCTTTTTTATTTTTTTTAACATACTGGGGGTAGTTGATAAGGCAGGCTTATATGTTCTCCCTCTTCTCTGTTTCGCAGTTGCTATTTATCTTGCCTATTGTAGGTGGGCATATTCTGTTACAGTAGGATCAACTACAGTAGAATCCTGCTCTTTCCTAGCTCAAACTTTGTTTATTGCATTGTTTACTGCAAACATGCTCCTGGAACCCAATACTGAAAGCCTATGTTTCTCCAGCCCATCCTTCCAATGCTACTAAGCCCATACTCACCATCCTCCCAATGCTGCTAAGAAACTTCCAGTGAAAACAGAAAATGAGGAAGAAAGGGGGACTGGATGGGAGGAAATGGGTTTTGGAAGCAAGTAAGAGATTCACTGTCAGAGGCTTTAACTGTATTGTGCTGGCTGTCCTGTTGTTGTATCACAAACCAAAAGTTTCTAAGCAGATTCCAACTTCATAGAGCATAAGGAATAGGGTACTTTTTGAAGCCTCCAGACACTGATGAGCTACTAGTCCCCTCAGCACTAACTAGGCATACAGAGGCCAATGGTAATTGGTGTCTGATGACATGAACTACAGGACTGCTAGTTTTCTCACCCAATACTATAGGAACAGTTCTATCTGCTATCCAGAATCCACTCCTTGTTGGAACTGCATATATTAAAAGAAGATCCTATATATATTACTAACCAGGCTGGGCAGCGCTTTGCCATTGGAAACAAATGCAAACGCCTTCACTTCAAATCTTTGGCGGAAGTTGGAAAAGCTGACTTCAGGACCCACAGGATGGAACACTGTTTTGTAGTTGTCAAGTTCATAGTCACACCTATGAAAACAAAGTGGCACAATATAGGAATATTGAATTCTGGACTTCAGTTCTCAGCTGACAAGAACTGTTTGAGCAGTGGACTGAGAGATCCTCATTCAAGTCCTCATAAAATGCTGGAATTCACTGGATGACCTTGGGCCGATTGTTCTCTTTCAACCTGATCTACTTTCACAGGATTGTTGTGGTGACAGGAAGGAAAAAATCTTATAAACCTTTCTCTACCAAAAGCATTTCCCAGGAGTTGCAGTAGAATGAAGTATGCTTCGCCTGGGAAGTCCATCTACCTCCAAGACCTGTGAATGCAGCTGAGGAGAAACATGCGGCCAAACCACGCACACTTTTCAAAAATGCTCAGCAAAAAATGTGCACATTTGAAAAACACATCTTTAGCCTAGGTGTCAGCAATTTGGGGTGGGGCATTTTTCCCAGCTTAGAATCCAATTGAGGCCTTGCCCATGAAACCAGGTGGAACTAGAACGTCTTTTTCACATTGCAAAAAAAGAAGATTACTACAACAAAGTGTGGAGAGGAACCATACAGGCTTTCCTTGCTTGTCTGACCGGTTAGAGACCTGTAGGGAACACAAAGGACTTACAGACGTTTGCTTGGGACCACTTGTGCACACACTGCTTGTAAAGCCTCTCAGCTGGATTGATGTCTTTTTTCTACCTTTGAGCTTGCTTTGCAAGCAACACAGTTGTGGTCCCAAGCAAACCTCCACAGGCAAGAAGAATTGATGAAAGTCCACTGTTTTGATGCCTACAATACAGACAAGTTCTATTGATTCAATCAGGGGATCAGGTCTTTCCATATGCAAGACTTGGGACCACATATGTGAATGGTCCCGAGCAAGCCTCCATAGGCAAGAAGAACAGATAGAACAGCAGATCCCACACTGAATTAATGGAACTTGTCTTTAATTTGGAAGCATCCAAAGAATGAATCATCAGAAAATGGAGCACTGAAAGGCGGGGGCTTATTTTGGACCTCACCCAAAATAAGAAGTGGCACATTTGGAAACATCCAGAAGCAACCATGTGTTTTTTTAAAATTTCAGAGTGTGGGCCACATGATTCTCATTCCTGCTTCAGTCAGTGGGAGCACTATGTACAAAAATGGTACATTATTCGGGGGGAAAAAATTCTGTGCAAGTAAGAAAAAGCTTCATAAGCTGATGCAGACCAGGAATAGGATCAAAATGGTGGTGGGCTTTAGAGAAGTGCAACAAAAATGAGGATGACTTTCCTAGATATTCATTAGTAATATCATTTAAGCAGTTGACCATTTCTGATATTCAAGGGCCCCTGGTGTGGTTAAGGTCAGAACTTGGCAAAATTAATTTAGATTCTGGGATCTATAGCCGCCCAAAAAGGGAGGGAAATTTCCCCAAGCTCTGGTTTAAAATGACTATAAGGAGCTTTGCTCAGGGATGCCTCCTCTGCTCCCTCTTCTAGATACAGTATATGCCAATATTGATCATGTTATGCTCCCTTACCCATCCACCACAATGTTCCAACGTGGCAAGGAAGATGGATCCAGAGACAGCGTAGCCCAGCAGTCATCAAGCATCAGGTGGATATTTGGGTCATTACGGTTGAGCACTTGAACTTCCAAGAAAATGGGTTGCCTCAAATATTTTACAATAGGATACTGGTCATTACTGTAAGGATATATGTAGGAGCCGTCTGTAAGGCAAAACAAAAAGCCAGTTGAAACACCCCACCGTAACAACTGTTCTTCTAGATTGTCCCAGGTCCCTGGTATCCAGGATGCCGTCTCCCAACATGGTACTTTATCTCTGAAAAGACTACAGTTCTTCCAGAGTCATTAGCCATGCTGCCTAGGAGATACTGGAAGTTGCGGTCCAAAAATACAATTCTGCCAAACTCCAGGCAGGATTTGAAAGCAGTGGTCTCAGGATCTGCTTAGCAAAAGGAACAGAAGCTCCCAGCTCAAAATGCAGCAGAAAGACCCACCAACTTCCCACATTTTGAACCAAGATAAGTAAAATTCATTAATATCTAAAGCAGATTTGGGCAAACTGTGAGAATGTGGCTGCATCCTGCCCTCAACTCATCCAGACCTCTCCTTTTCTAGCTAAAAAAAAAAGAAAATTGTTTCTCTTTGAAGTTCCAGTGGTACTTTTACACTACACAGTTATAGCACTATGATTCCACTTTTAACTGCCATGGCCCACTGTATGGAATCACATTTGCAGTTTAGGGAGAGGTGTTTAGAATTCTCAGCCAGCGAACCAAACAAAAGTACCAGGGTTACAGCGGATGTAGCCATGGAATTTAGAGAGGAATCACAGTGCTATAATTCCATAGTTTGAAAGGGCCTCAGGAGCACCAATTCACTTTTTAAGCAGATTGCACCTCCTATCTGCCTCACCATTTAACGACAAAACACCACCCGTTTTTCAAAAACAGAAGCAGACACCTGGCTACTTCCACTTCAAGAAAAAGCAGTTGTCAGGGATTTCTGAGGCAGAAAATTGGCTCTTGGGTTTTCCATAGTTTCCTACCTCTTGAACTAAATGGTGTGTAAGTGTGCGTATGGAATCTAAGACAGACCACAGGGCACAATTAAGTTATCAAACTGCATTTTTAAATGAACTATTTTTAGAGCTTTCAGATCTTAGCATTCTTATTCTGCTGCTGCTTTTATATGCTATAATGTTTTTAAAAACTGTGGCTTGTTTCATGCAATACAGGATTTTTACACTTGGCTGCTGGTTTAATCATGTACTATCTCTAGTCGCTGTTTCACTGTTGATATTTTATATTTTAATTAATTCCTCAATACCCAGAGAACTGTGCACCCAGAAATCTAAAAGTGAAATAAATAGATCCTTCATTCAAATAGCTGTGACTACTAAGTCTTGCAAGAGTTTGAACCCAAGTTAAGGTAACAACACCACTTGGAGTTCACATGCCTGCAACAGTGGACAGAGAAGTCCTAACTCCACATTAGAACCTCTTGGAAATCCTCACCTGGGTAAATGAGGAGGATGAGGGAGAGGGGACCTTGGTTTACTACAGCCTCAGGAGGCGGAAGGCTGTTCATCTTGATATTCAGTGATGCATCATCACTACCATATGTGCACATCACTGTTAGCCTGCATGAAACAAGACCAGAAGAACAGAGGAAGTTACATGGCAAGATGACTCTGCAATGGATGGGAAGATCTCTTAGTTGTAATTCTGTTATATTTCTCCCAAGCTCTTTCCTTCTGTTCTCCTTTAGGTTATAAGGTGCAGGGAGATGCATGAAATTCATGCACATTTTTTCAGCAAGTTTTCCACACATTCTCTCAATCTGCATTCTTTATGCCACAAGTTGGAAGTGGCAAATGGTGGCTCCCACTGGAGGGCAGCAATGGATTCACTCCACATTTTACCTGAACTTTAAACGAGCTAGTCAAGGTATTGGATCCTGTCCTCCAAATAAGTTCAGCACTTTGGACAGCTCCTTGGAAGTGCAGCCTAAACCCTGGATTTACTAGCCACTCACATGGAATCCACCAGTTGTTATGGGTGGGAATCCGTCCATATGCATCATGCAGGTTTGTTTTTGTGATCCCTTCTGCCCACTGGCTTGGGAAAATCAACTATTTGGGGTCATAACATAGGATTACTACTCTTGGAAGCTTCCTTTTCCTTTCTAAAACAAAGGATAGCCCTTATACCTTATTGTGCCATTTCTCCATGCTCCAAGAAGGTGGTTTAAAAAGCAGAACTGAACTTCCAATCACTTACAATATGTTTATTCAGGGCAAATATCACCTACAGTAAGCCCCGAGATGAACAAGCAGCTGCTTGGAGTGGCTCATCCCAGCTGACACATTTCATCCAATTTATGTACTTCCTTACTCTGTTTTTCCCTCCCAGTTGTGCACTGTGCAAATCTGACCCATCCAAATTTTAATATGTATGCTTTGTTTTGTGCCCACTATTGCTCTGAAATTCCCTTTAAGTCTTTCAAGTATCTGGGATTCTCAGAGATAAGTGCATTTCCTCCTGCAACAAGTATTGAGAGATCAGAGAAATACCACTCTCTTCAAAATTTAACTCCACTGAACAGTTCTTGCAGTAAATGCGTTCTTCCTAATGTTTAGGCAGAACCTCTTTTCTTATCATTTGAATCTACTGGTTACATTTACAATTGAATAACAATTTATATTTATGGTGATTGACAAGGGCAAGATTTATGACTGATTTGGGGAGGGTGGAAGGGATAGAGAGAGGAAGATTTTTTTTAAAATTATGATAGCTGTACCTGTTATATATGTACTGGAATTATAATTGTTAGATAAATAATTCAAATATAGACAGACAGACTGATCAATCATTACTGATAACTACACTAAGTATAATTCTTCATTTCAAAGCTCTCATCTTCTCTACACAACGCATCTTAACGAAAGGGAATACGCATAGCAGCACAGAAGGTCAAGTAGCTCTGCTATCAATCTACGCTTGAAGTCAAACAAGCTTTTCGAATAACCCTGGGAAGGACTAGGCACTTGCCTGAATTCACTGTCTCTGGAGATCCAGCGCGGTGGGAGATCCGCCCAAAGTGCAGTCACTTCATTCTCGTAAACAGCCTTCTCACCTTCAAACTGCAAATACAAGAGAAGCCTGTTGAAAGAGTGGGGAACCACTTTCAGCCAGAGAACCAAGTTCAGTTTCAGAAAAGTTGCTGGGGAACATATTCTAGTGGTAGCTAGGGACAAAGTCGAAGACTGGGACCAAAAACAGCAGTATCTTTCAACTTCAAGTGCTGACTGCTAGTCATTAAACCTTAGGAGAGGCATCTCAACTTTCGGGAATGGGAAACATCAATACAAAATCTGGAAAGCCCCATCTAACAATGTTGACATGGGTAAAGAGTCAAATTGGAACCCCTGGACAGCCAGATTTGGAACCAGGGCTGAAGCTCCCAACCTCTCTTAGAGTCTTACATGAGCCAAGACCATTAACCATGCTTCCGTTTAGTGGAACGCACCCTCTGCCTGGTTCCACACCCATTCAGTGGCACACGAAACCGAACCATATCATTTGAAGGAGATCTGAAGACCGGACGGCAGTCAGGGTCTTTAAGCTTGAGTGTATCCAGGTTTAGTGCAGGTTTTGTGCTGCCACTAAGTACATCAAACTCCATGTGGCCGTCCTGTGTGCATATAGCAGCTGTAAGAGAATTACAACACAAGTCAAGGCAGGAGCCAACCTTTTGACTGGAAGGGCAGACAACTTGCAGCCTTCACTTCAATTCCATGACTTTTCGGCAAGCAATCATCCAAACCTGGGGGGGGGCAGGAATAACAAATTCTTCCCTCAGTAATCAACTAGGTAAGGTAGTAGTGGGTGTCTGCCCACATCAGCTGCATCCACAACTGGCCTGCACCACTACCAAAAAAAATTACCCTGAAGGAAGGCAATTCTGGTTAGATGAAGAGTTCTCAACCTCTATTGTTACAGTCATGACTGCAGCCAGTCATGAACAGCCAATTAATCCAGACCAGGAACACTCCACATGGGCAGCTGATGCTTAAACTTTCTCTACTCAGCCATTTTTACCACTTAAACTTGTCCTCAGCAAAGCTGGAGCTGAAACAGAAGAGAATACCTATTCCGCTATTCTTCTGAGGTTTGCAGAGGGGCAGGATTGTTTTGTGGGAGGAAGAAATAGATTGGTTGTTTTTACAACAATGAATCGAATGTTTAAGACAAGATATGTACATATTTACTGCCCCCTCAAGCATTACTAAATATGTAAAAAGAAGACTTTTATGTACAACTATGCATGGTACAAGACAGCCAGTGTAGTGTAGTGGTTTGGGCACTGGACTATGACCCCAAAGGCCAGGTTTCAACTCCCCATTCAGCCATGGAAACCTACTGGGTGACCTTCGGCATGTCACACACACTCAGCCCCAGGAAACCACATGATATGGTAACCGTGAAGTGAACCTATGTTGGAAACAACTTGAAGGCACACCACCACCACCACCACAACATATAGTATGAGATCATTAGAGTTTTTGCCCTTGATTTCTTATTTCTTTTTATAAAAAAAATGCTTTATGTCTGCTTGACTATGGAGAACTGGAGGATACAAAATACTTTTCTTTATTTCACTAGCGTCGATCATTTCTTCTATTTTCACTGGGATTTTTTAAGCTGCTTCTCAAACCAGCAAAACCAAAGAAGTTGTTAACAGCTCAGGACCTTGTAGCTTCTAGTGTAACAATTTTGTTTTTTTTAAAAAATAGTTCTATTTGTAAATATATTCTAAATAAGTGCACTTTAAATGTGTCAAATATGATCACTGTTATGTCAAAGCAAGTTATATGCAACACATTTTATGTGCCAAAAATAACTAAGTGACTTTCAGTCTGTGAAGCCTATTGCATTTTTTAATATTCCCAAAAATGTCCATTTGCACATGGCTTCAAAGTGTCACCAAATTCTACATCTTTCCACTGAAATAAGATAGAAAAAGAAGCCAAGATGCATTTTATGAGCAGAAACTACTTCCACTGGTTCCCTCTTCCTTCTTCCAGAATCCTAATCACCCTTTCTGCTTCAGCCTCTTATATATCGCAAAGGTCAACTCTGGAGGGCCCAGAAATCCCCCAGGAAGAAGGCTGCAGCAAGATGAGGAAAAAACCCAAGTGGACACCAAAGTTCATCACTGCATCTTGGCCAAAGTATTTAATGTAGCAATGAGACTACTTCAGGATTTCTGATAATCCAGCCCCTTAAAGGCTTTAGGGGAGCTTTAAGAAAGATGCTACTTACTGTTAATAGGCCCCATATTCTGGCATATGAGCAACCCTCCTTCATGACTGAATACTTCATCCCTCTCCCCATAATCTGCACTCTTCTTGGACTCGGAGGAGCATCTTCTTAATTCCTCTTGCATAAACAGGACAAGTTCCCTGGCAAACTGCATGGAATATTTATCCTCCTCGCTTGCATGGCACAGCCTGATTTAGAGCACTGTGGGCTCATTTGCCTGGTAAGCTTGACACAGCCTGAAGGCTAGCTTCTAGTGGAGAGAAAAGGCAGGATTTTCTGCTTGCTGGGGACTTCAGCCTTCCTTAGCAAATACATATCTACCGCCAGCAATAGGCTATTTGCACAGTATGACAGCTGGCAGAGCTAAACATTTGTTTGTTTTTCTGCAATTATTGTCTGGAAGAGCTTCTTTAACATGTGCATTGGTCAGGTGAGAAGTGCATCTTATTTCAATTTGGCACACAAGCTAAGCGACATATTACAAATGCACACAATCTGTGCATCTTAGAAAGACATACTCGAAGCCACATTCCCTGTATTTATTATAAGCAGCATCCAGTGAGGGATTTCCACTGCTCTCCACAGCTGCAAACAAAACTGCTTGTTTCCCTCTCCTTATGCAGCCGCCACACACCCTAAAAATCTGCCGTAGATGGCTAGGAAATATTCTGGAGCAACCTTTCAATGTTATAGTAGGCTGCAGCATAGTGGGGGAAGAAGGCCCCAATTCTATTAGTACTAAACACTGAAGTCCATTACTGCACCTTTCCCCTCATTTATGTTTTAAGCACTTTTCAAACTGCTTAATTCAGCACTGTTTTATTCTCATAGTATACAGGCATATTTCAGTTAATGAGATGTCTGAGAACCGTAACTTTTCAGGTTGCTTACAAAAAGTTTATTTGAACTAAAACGTGCATACTTCCAGCAAAGGGCAGATAAACTGTCAGTGGTGAGAGACCAGAAGCAGCTGCAGGGAGTTCCCAAAGCCTGTACCCAATTCAGTAGGGTATGGGCTAAACCTTTGTGTTGAGGTCTCACCTGGAGACTCAGCCTGAGTCTTTCAACAGAAGCCTTGGGGAACTGTGCTCATTTAGAATTCTACAGTGAGATGCTACGTGATAAAAGAAAAAGCAAGGCAGACATCACTGCATTTTGGAAGAAGTTTTCAAGCGGTCTCTAGAAGGCTCACTATGTCTTTGTATGTTTTTGCAACTTGCCTGACCTGGTAGTTTCATTTCACATGTGCAATTTGGAATTTTAAAAAAATTTACTGAAACAAGTCAGACGACTCTTCTTTTTTGCATTGTAGGAACCTCTCTCTATTCTTGCTGTGTCATTTCTACTCTGATACCAAATCTTCTGTTAAATAAAATTTGTGGTTGGAGGAGAGGAATATCTAAAACCACCTCTGATTATTCCTTGCCTGGGTCGCTATAAGTTGGCTGGTGTCTTGAAGGCTTCTGCTAAAGAAAATTTAACAGAAGCTTCCAAGACACCAGTCAACTTACAGCAACCCAAGCAAGGAATAATCAGAGGTGGTTTTAGATACTCCTCTCCCACATCCCCAACAACTTTCCAGCAAGTCTTCAAGCATATTTGACTGGGGAACCTCTAGCCTACCCCATGTTTGGATCTATAACTCCCACCTAGGTCATGCTAGCTTCTCCAAGTTGGAATCCCCAACACATGTAAGGCCACAGGCATCCCCAGCTTTAAATTTATGTCTTCAGAACCCACCTCTGAGATGCTGTTCAGTACAGAGTCTGTGGACTATGTGAAGTCCTTACCTATTGGTGCATTTTGCTCACAAGGACACTCTGGGTAAGTAACCATTGTTGCCATCTCACCATGGTAATCAAATTTCAGTTTCAGGGACGAGGTGTATGACTGGAAGCCTGAGCAGTCATCATCTCTGTAGAGCTGAAATAAGGAGAGGGAGGAGTCTTTGCACTGCTGAGACAGCCATCCAGACAGAGAAGAGAGAGTGCCATATTGAACTCAATTGTCCAGAGGTGGTCAAAGCACAATGCACCACAAACTAATCCCAGACACTTCATCTTTCCCATTGCCACTTGCAATTCCAACTCCTTATCTCTGATCATTCATATATGGATTGTATATACTACAGTGTATGGTTCACAGCTGATAACAGACTCCGCCCTGAGCCACCATTTTATTTTATTTACATACATATATCCCACCTTTCCTCCAAGGAACTCAGCAGCATCCATGACTCTCATTCTTCCTTCTGTCTTCACAAACCCATGAGGTACATCAAGATCAGAATGTACAACCACACAGTTCATAGAATCACAGAATGTTAGAACTAGAAGGGACCACAAGGGTCATCCTGTCCAACCTCCTGCCATGCACGAATACACAGCTAAAGCACTCCTGGAAGATACTCATCCAACCTCTGCTTAAAGACTTCCAAAAAGACCTCTCTATTCCACCCCCTCCAAAGCAGTCCATTACACTGTTCAGTAGCTCTAAACAAGTTCCTCCTAATGTTTACATGGAATCTCTCTCTTGTAATTTGAATCCAAGACACTGGAGCAGGAGAAAACAAACTTGCTCTACCATCCACATGACACTCCTTCAGATATGTAAAGGTGGCTATTGTATCATCTCTTAGTCTTCTCTTCTCCAAGCTAAAAGTCCCCAAGTCCCCAAATCATTTGTCATAATCCCTGGTTTCCAGACCTTTTATCATCTTGGCTACCCTTCCCTAACAAGTTCCAGTTTGTCAATATCCTTCTTGAACTGTGAAGCCCAGAACAGGACACAATATTCCAAGTGTTACTTCTTTTTGATCTGAACACTACGTGTCCATTGATGCAGCCTAGAATTGCATTGGCTTTTTTGACTGCTACATCACATGGTTGACACATGTTTAGCCTGTGGTCTATTAACAGCTGTAGAACCTTTTCACATGTATTGTTTAAAGACCTCCAAAGACGGAGAGTGCAACATTCTCTGAGGCATGCTATTCCATTGCCATACAGCTCTTATATTAAGAAATTCTTCCTAACTGTTAGGAGGACTCTCTTCTTATAAAGATTCATCAATAACTCAAGGACAGGGAACCGCTCCTGTCCCAGTTTCCACCCCACTCTGAACCTGTGGGCATGCCACCTGCCCTTTTTATATGAAACTACATGTAGCCCTTTAACCACCACACTTCACTATGGTTAGATTTCTCTGAGTAGAAAACAAAACAGATCCTGCAAATACTTCATGATTACCCATCTCCATTCTAGCACTAAAGTTTACCCGGGATTTCAAGTCTCTCTTGCTGATGAACAACTGCAGTCCCCTCCTTGTATCTACACCAATTCCATAGGCTTGAAACTGGTTGAGAGGAATATTCTTATCATCTAGACTGACGGCTGTCAGTATTCCTGGGAAAGCTGGGATGGTAATTGTCATATGAGTTGAATTGCACGTTGCTGGGCCTAAAAGGATAAAAAGAGAACGGAGTCTTTCTAGTGAACCAGTTTGTAAATACACTGCAGTCCTATGCACATTACTTCAAAGCAGGTATGCAAGAAGAATTAGAACTCAAAATTCTGATAGGAGCTGGCCCACACTACCTGTATTACTATGTGGGCCAAAATGTTAAGTTTACTCCACTAGATTCATGCATATCCATGACACAAGGTACTTCTTGGCTTAGAAGTGCCAGTTGTTTAGAGATGGGAGAAAAATGTATTTACATATGAGTTCTCCATGCATTTAAAGAAATCCACAGATTGATGTGAAAGTGGGGAGAACCAATTTTAGGAATGAATACCTTGCAAAAGTGACCACCTGCAAAGACTCATTAACCCACCTGTATATCAAAATCAGTCCTAGCTTGGCTTACTTTAGAAGCAACAGATAAAGATCAGGCTATCTACATTTGTTTGTTCACTACCTGGAGCACAGATCATTCTTGATTCCACAGTCAGCCGCCGTTCAGGAGGTCCATAGGTAAGCTTCAGCGCCACAGTGTAGAGGACGTGGCTGTCTTGCTGTAATACACCAAATGCCATAGATTCCTGACATTTCTGGAAGTCATACCACACCAATTGTCCTGTCCTAAAACCAGGCCACATTTCCTAGTGCTGAGCAGGCAACAGGCATGTACCTCTATTAAAGATAGATCAAACAAGACTATTCAACGTCAAGAGAAAGCAAGAAGCTCCATGGTCATGGCGACAAACAGCGCTCTCATGCTTCTAGGCCATTGTTGCTTGCTATAAATAATGCAACATTCACAATACAGAGGTTTGTATCTCAGGCTACTGTCTCAACTGAGAAGCAAAGCATAGTTTCATCATCACACTTTCTGGGAGGAAAAAGGTGGCAAACTGCCTCTCCTGGAAAAATCCAGAAGCATTTTTTTTCTTTTAAACATGATGCAGTATCCCTTTGTGCACTTTAAAGTTTTAAAAGAACAGGTTGCTTACCTGTAACTGTGGTTCGAGTGGTCATCTGTGCCCTCATACACTAGGAGCTTTAGCGCCTGCGCGGTAGCATTCGGAAACTTCTAGAGCTCGTTCGCTTGGCGGGAACCCCTCCCCCACGCCGGTACTGCGCATGCTCCTCCCGCCGAGCAACGGTCTCTCCTCAGTTCTGTCGTCCGCCGTAGAACCTACAGGGACCTGAGAAAGAGGGGAGGAAAGGGCGGGTGTGTATGATGGCACAGATGACCACTCGAAGAACCACAGTTACAGGTAAGCAACCTGTTCTTCTTCATGGTCTCTGTGCCTTCATACACTAGGAGACTGTGTAGCTTACTGGTCGGATGGCGGGTCAGGTCCTACAGCACAGAAGCCAGCACCTCACGTCCAAACCGAGCATCTCTGTGCGACCGGCAGTCGAGCCTGTAGTGGCGAACGAAGGTCGATGGTTGGGACCAGGTCGACTCCTCGTAGGAGGGCCGCAGAAGTAGCCACAGCTCTGGTGGAGTGGGCTCGAAGCAGGGCTGGCAAAGGGTTCCTCGCAGCTCGTACGCCAGCTGTATAGTCTGTACCACCCACTTGGAGAAGCGCTGGGTGGACACCTTGTGGCCCTTCCGACGTCGCCCATAACAAACGAAAAGATGCGGCGTCTGTCGGAAGGAAGCAGTCCTGTCATTGTAAAACGCCAAGGCCCGACGCACGTCCGGGGAGTGAAGGGACCGCTCCAACGGTGTCGTCGGGTTCGGGAAGAAAGCAGGCAGGATGATGTCCTGGTTGAGATGGAAACTGGACACCACCTTAGGCAGGAAAGAGATGTCAGGTCTCAGGACCACCTTGTCTCTGTGGAAGACCATGAAGGGCTCATCGGATCGAAGAGCTGTGATCTCACCCGCTCGCCTTGCTGAGGTCACCGCTACCAGGAAGGCGGTTTTCAAGGTTAGGAGCCTGTCATCCGAGGTCGCCATCGGCTCGAAGGGCGGTTTCGTCAACTGCGACAGCACCAACGAGAGGGACCACGGCGGTAGCGGTGACGATACCGGCAGGTAAAGGTGTTGAAGTCCTTTCAGGAACCGCTTAACGGTATCGTTCCTGAAGAAAGCCGATGCCGCAGAACGTGGCAGCTGATATGCCACGACCGCGGAGAGGTAAACTTTTAGGGATGGAAACGCCAGGCCCTGTTGTCGGAGATGAAGGAGGAAGTGCAGGACGGTAGAGAGTCCCGCGGGCGATACCGGCTCACTCCTCTCATTAGCAAAGGTCAGGAAACGTCGCCACTTGTATTGGTAGTTGCGACGGGTGGATTCCTTCCTGGTCGCGACGAGGACGGTACCGAGCACAGGATCGTCTAGTGCGATATCCTCCAGGCATGGAGGGCCAGGCGTGGCAGGTCCGGATGGAGGACTCGGCTGCTGGGAGAGCAAGCCCGGCGTCGGTGGTAGCCGGAGCAGGTCGCCTCGTGCGGCTCGTAGCAAGGGTGTGAACCAGTGCTGCCTCGGCCAGTACGGGGCTACCAGGATCTTCGATATCGTCCGGCCGAGCAGCGGGAACGGCGGGAACGCATAGAGGAGTTCCCCGGTCCACGGAAATTGGAAAGCGTCCCCGATGGAAGCGCGATCGTGGCCCGTTCTCGAACAGAATCGGCGGCACTTCGTGTTTTCCCTGGTCGTGAAGAGGTCGATCGATGGTTCGCCCCAGCGGTCCCGAATCAGTTTGAACGCCTCTCCAGAGAGAGACCATTCGTGATGGGATGAGGTGTCCCTGCTGAGGGCATCTGCTGTGGTGTTCTCCTGCCCGGCCAGGTGAACAGCCACGGGATGCATGTGCAGGCGAATGCACCAGTCCCACAGATCGAGGGCGATGTTGAACAGGGTCATGGAATGAGTCCCTCCTTGTCTGTTGATGTAACAGACGGCAGTGGTGTTGTCCGTCAGGACCAGGACTGTGCGCCCCGCGACGACGTGGCAGAACGTCGTAGTGCCTTCAAGACGGCGAGCAGCTCTAGCGCGTTGATATGGAGAGCGGTCTCGTCGTCGGTCCATCTGTCGCGGACTTTGAGATCGTCATGGGCACCCCATCCGTACAGGGAGGCGTCGGTCGTTCCGTCACCTTCGGTGTCGGCTGGGAAGGGCATCCCGGACATCAGATTGTTTCAGGATTGCCACCATCGGAGGGATGAGTGCACGTCCTCCGGCAGTTGCACTCGGATGGTCTTTTCGTCCCCAGGGGGTCGAATATGCGGACGAACCAGTGTTGGAGAGGTCTTGCCCTCAGTCTGGTGAGATAGGTCACCGCGGTAGTCGCAGCCATGTAGCCGAGGAGCTGCTGGACGCTTCTCGCAGACAACGTCGGGGCCGTGTAGGCGTGAGCGGGGGCCCCGGGGTTTCGGGTTTGAGCGCGAGTCTCTGGCGGGGACGCCCTGGCGGAGGTGGAGTCGAGAGTAGCGCCGATGAAGTCCAACGTCCTCGCCGGCTCGAGGGGGGAATTCTTCGGATTGATTTGTAGCCCAAGGCGGGTCAGAAGCGACAACGTCATGTGGACGTCGTGGTAAAGTCTCTTTTTTGAGGACCCCACCAACAGCCAATCGTCGAGGTAAGGGTAATGGAAGCGCCCTTCGTCCGCAGGAAGGATACCACCGGGGCCATGCATTTGGTGAAGACCCTTGGGGCAGTCGAGAGTCCAAACGGCAGCACCTTGTACTGGTAGCAGGTGTCGTCAACTGCGAAGCGGAGGTACCGTCTGTGCTGCGGGCGAATGGCGATGTGGAAGTGGCGTCTGGAGATCGATGGAGGCGAACCAGCCCCCCTCGATGGAGGAAGGGCAGGATGGGACGGTATCGTGACCATCTTGAACCTCTTGGGGCGGATGTAGTAGTTCACCCCTCTGAGGTCGAGGATCGGCTAGGGGTACCGTCGGCCTTCAGCACCGTGAAGTACCGGGAGAAGAAGCCGGTGGCCTTGGCTTCTGGCGAGAGCTGCTCAATCGCCCCTTTTTTTGAAGGAGGGACTGGATCTTTTCCCCAGGAGGGCCGGGCTCGACGGGATGGAGTAGTAGACGCCTCGAGGTGGAATATTTTGGGAAACTCGATGGCGTAGCCAAGACGGACGATGGAAAGCCCCCCAAGAGTCCGTAGTGACATGTTGCCACCCCAAAAAGGTGTCGAGCTAGAGTCGGTCGGTCTCCGAGGGCTGATGGAAGGCTGAAGAGAGGGATGTTGGGAAGTCCTGCCAGACAGGTCAAAATTTTAAAACTTCGTGTCCGAGGAGGACTTTTTGGGGAAAAACCCGGGGAGGGCTTTGGGAAAGTACGTCTGGCCGACGAGCCAGAGGACGGCCTCGACTGGCCAGACTGGGCCGAGCGCTGGAACGATGAGGTCGACGATCGTCGCCAGGACTGGCGGAAGGTGGAAGGCCTGCGGGCTTGCGTGGCCGGCTGGAGCCCGATTTTTTTGGGGGCCCAACCTCGCCTTAATTTTGTCCAACGCCTGGTCGGTGGTGGAGTTGAAGAGGCCCTCGCCATCAAAGGGGAAGGTTTCGATCCTCCTTCGGGTGTCCTCCTGGAGTCGGCCGGTTAGCCAGGCATGTCGGCGCAAGCCGATGGACCCTGCCATGACCCGGGAGGCGATCTCCACGGCATGCCGAGAGGGAGGCCATCTGTTGCCGGGTGATGGATATGGCCTCACTGAAGATGACCGAGGTGGCCTGACGGATGTCATCTGGTACTGTCTCCATCGCCGGTTGAAGGCGGTCGAGTACCTTTTTCAGGTATGCCGCGAGGCAAGCCTAAATGTTAACAGCCTAATATGCAAGGAGGCGGCGGAAAAAAACCCCTTGCGTAGGCGTCCCCAAATTCCCGCCTTCTTTTTCCGGCGGAGTGGTGTGTTGTCTACGCCGACTCGACCACCACAGAGTTCGGTACAGGGTGGTTGAAGAGATAACTCGCGTTATCCTTTTACCCTGTAATTTCCCAAAATTTGTGGTATCGGCTGTGTCGAGGCCGGCCTGTCCCACATGGACTTGACAACTTTAGCAATCCGGGGCAGAAGAGGAAGCGGGACCGCGGCAGGTTGCTTCCCCCCCGAAGATGGAGAAGACGGGATCGTATCCTCCGGCTCCGCATCAGCGATCTTAAGGCCAAGGGTAGAGGCCATGCGAAGCAGCATTGCAGAGAACTGGTGGACGTCCTCTGGTGCTGAATCTGGGGTCGGTCCCCGAATCCCAGCGGAGGAGACTCCTGGGAGGCCACGTCCGAGGCCTCTGACTCGGCGCTCGAGTCGTAGGACTGAAACTCGGTAGTTCCCCTCGTCGCTCACTCTCTGGCTTCTTTACCACAGTTGCGGGTGCAGCCTTTTTTGGGGTTTTCCGCAGCCGGAACGGCGGCAGTGGTAGCGTCACGCTTCGGCTGGCTCACAACGGACTTCGCCTTCCTGGTGGTGACAGGCGTAGTCTGGGGCCCTGGTGGTCGTAGCCTGCCCCCGCCCCCACTAACTCCACAGGGGGCGTTTCCATAGCCGTAACCCTGGGAGGCGGCGATACCGCTCGGTATCGAGGTGAAGGCTCTCTCGCCCTATGGTATCGAGGCAAGGGGGAGCGGCCAAAGGGGCGGCGGTCCGAAAGGCGAACGAAACTTCGTGCCGACGGGCCGGGGTTTTCTCTCAGACGAGCGTGAGTCGCGCTGTCTCCGAGGTGACCGGGACCTCCGGAAGGTCTCCCAGTGTCTCGGGTCACGGTGGTACCGATCCCAATACGATGGAGAATGCGACCGGTAAGAAACCGGGGGGCTCTCTCCATCGACTCCCTCGCGTACCTAGCCACGTAGGACGCCGAGGTATATCTGGAGGCAGACGAGCGAAGTTGTTCCTCTCTTGTCTCCCGAGGAGGCGGCAAGCTCATCGGGCGCTCTGAAGAGCGGGGCCGAGATCTAGCAAAAGTCGAGCGCCGCTCCGGGGAAGCAGAGGTCTCTCTCCGCTGCAGGTCAGCCGACCTGCGACGGCTCGAAGGGCGGTGGTGCTCCTCCACCAGGGTTGGAGGTTCTGCCACTGGCGAGTCCGGACGTTGTTGGGTAACGTCCTCGATCTCGTCGTCCGAGAGATCGACGGGCTCACCTCGCCCTTTGGAAGGCTCAAGAGTCGGAGGAGGAGTTGGAGGCTCAACGTCCCCAGCCCCGGGGGGCGTTTCTTCTCCTCCCTTTTCTTCTTCTTCTCCTTCTCCTTGCCCTTGTCTCCGTCCGGAGCAGGGCGCCTTTTTGGAGGCGTCTCCTTGGCGGGGGCCCAGCCTTCCTCACCGTCGGGGTCCTTTCGCTGACTTGGCAGCCGCCGACAGCTTCGGGATCCTCGGTAATGCCGATATCGGCGTTCTCGCCTGTTTCCGAGCCCGATACCGACGAGGTGGACGGTACAGCAGCCGCCGATCCGTCAATGGCGTGGTCGTCTTCTTGTCGGGGCCCTCTTGGGGGAGGTCTCGTCGATTGCCTTCAAAGACTGCTCCCAACAGTAGGATTTCAGCCTTGCGGACCTGTTGCGGAGAGTCTGGGGAGTAAAATCCCGACAAATTGGGCAAGTCCGAGTGTTGTGGGATTCACCCAAACAGAAGAGACACTCCCTATGGCCGTCGCTGAGGGCAACTTTGCGCCCGCAGGACACGCACTTTTTGAACAGCGCGGACATAAGACGACACGCCAAGAAGAGGAAAAAAATCCAAAATCACCGAATCCGAGGGGAAGTCCGAGAGAGAGGTCAGTAAACAGTCCGAAAGTAGTCAAAAATCCGAAAGAGGAAGGCCAAGCAAGAAGAGTCGAGGAACAAGCCAAAGAACCGTCCGTACGCGACGGCGGACGAGAAAGAACTGAGGAGAGACCATTGCTCGGCGGGAGGAGCATGCGCAGTACCGGCGTGGGGGAGGGGTTCCCGCCAATCGAACGAGCTCTAGAAGTTTCCGAACGCTACCACACAGGCGCTAAAGCTCCTAGTGTATGAAGGCACAGAGACCACGAAGAAGTAGTATCTGTTTTTCAAAACCAGAAGAAGGGTGGCATCACCACCAGCGGCTCAGGGGCATCTCTGGCCATTCACCCACCCCCTGCAAAATCTCAACATCAGCAAAAAAAAAAGGGGGGGGGAAGACCCTGGATACACAACAGTTGCCCATCCCTGGTTTAGATGGAAAAAACATAGAACAGAGAAACCAAAGAAGGTTTAATAGGCAAGGTAAGCAAGCTACAGCTTAGGGCTTCATATTATGAGAGGGATTTGAATACAAAAATAATAATATTGAACATCAAGGTTTACATAGTTGGATTTAAAAAATAAAGGAAAAGAAAACAGATACGGTATTTTTCTGGTGATATTTCATGGCTTATGAACACTGTTTCTCTGCCTCTCCCTTAAGGAAAAGCAGAGACCATGAAGTCTGGGGCCCTTTCACACTAGACAGTTATAACATTATAATTCCACTTTAACTGCCATGTCAAGATTCTAAGGAACACTGGGATTTGTGATTTAGAGAATGGCATTCAGAATTCTCAGCCAGAGAGCTCTAGTGCCTCACCAAGTTACAAACTCCATGATCCTATAGGATACAGTCAGGGTTCCCTCACTCTCTTTTCTATTTAAAATCAGAATGATTTTAGGTACTAGCTACAATCACCCTTTTAAGTCAACACCAACTGAAACTCAAGGGGGAATCTTCTTATAGTTTTATTAGACTCCCATTTCTCTTTGATGAGAAACAGGGACTACCCTTCTTGGGGGGGGGGTCTTCCTCCTCTCTCTCCCTGAGGAAAAATAATTAGCCAAAGCCCTGGTGACAACTTGCTTTAAAGTGATCCTAATTTATTAAATGTGCATAAAAGAAGTCATCATATACTCTTGAAACAGTTTGTGAATTGTAACCTCTCAGAAACACCTCTTTCTAGATAGTTCACTTAATTGCATAGACACAGTTACGAGTGTCATGTTATATCTGCTCAATTAGAGTCAGATTTAAGCAAAGAAAATAAAGGAGAGCTTACATCTTCTCTGACTTCCCCACATTCCAGCTGAGGAAAATGGAACCTTCCTTGTCTCCCATGGGCTCTCTGCCTTAAAGGTGCTGGAGCCATCTCCAGTTTTCAGTCTGGCATCCTTATTCTGACTAGCCAACTCCCTTTAGAGAAGGGCCTTCTAGCCCCGAATCATGAAAGGCAATATGAGACTACAATGCAATATCCCAACACTGTAACTGAAAAGTAATTAGACAGTAGAGCAAGATAACAGCCATGCATCGAGCTGCTAGTCTGCCAGTACCACAGCAGTTAGATACTGAATTATTGCCTCTTTAACATGACAGAAAAGAAAGAGCACTACACTGCTGGACAGCTAACAAGTTGACAAGTTAGTATTTAAGTGAAGAGCAGTTAAAATAAGATGTCTGTTACCTTTGAGAACAGAAATGGGGAAACTGCAGCCTGGGAGCTGCACATGACCCTGACAGAGGCATTTTATGGCCCCCAACATCCAAGAATTGTTTTGCCCCCAATTCTAGGGAACATGAGAACAATTTTCCTGCTTCTAGGTCAAGTCCTGTCATAAAGAAGGCTCTTCCTGAGTTTTAAAAAAAAACCCTATAGGGAGCCCAAAACTTGGTGAAAGTGTTTACCAGAGAACATTTGGGAGCCAAAATATTTCTGAATTTTTTTTGTAGGGGTGCAACACAGAGGAGACCCTCCAAGATTTCCCTGGGGATTAGGCAGCCTGCTGACCTCCATTCCTGCTCTAGAGCAAAGCAAGAGCATCTTGCAGCCCTCATTCTAATTCAGATAGTCTTCTGTATATTCTCAGTGCAGACCTATACCTGGTCATCAGGTGGTTGTTTTTTGTTTTTGTTTTTGCAATAACCAAGAGATAGTTCTTAACTTCTTTTTACTATATAACTACAGTTTTTACGATGGGAGGGAATACAACTTAATTTAAATGTTGGAAGAGATCATGTTGCACAGTCTATTAAAATATTTATGTCCAATCCTATGTCCTAGGATCTCAGTTCAAATGCCAGGCTGTGTTATTTCATGCTCTATTGGAAGTATTAAAAACATAATGAGGTTGAAGGGAGAAGAGTGTTTTGTACCACAGGCCAACAGTTTGAAAGATTCATTTTTTAAAGCAACTTACAGTAACGTGTTACTTTTGAAAAATGGCAAAGTTACTGTTTGATAATTGCCAGCTGTAATAGTTGAAGGAAGTGTTAAATACAACCAGTTTAATTGCTGTAAGTAATTTTCCAGACCTAGAGTGAGTCATTCCCTTCCTCTGGAGGCCTGTTGGCTGTGGAGGGATAACAAACAAAGCTTGGGAGAAAAAGAAAGTAAAGACTACAGCTTTCTGAAGCCCTCAGCCAGCATGATCAAAACAGCAGTTGTCATTTTAAAAAGTAAATTTTCAAGTTTGAGGAGGACAGTGGTAAAAAAAAGAGGAATATCCACTTCATTTTGAAGACAGCTGGCTGGCGAAGAGGTTTGGCAAGATGATTCCTTCAACATTGTAAGCAGTTTAGAGCTATGGGTCCAGCTGAATTGTAACATGAATCAGTGTAGAATTCAAAGACACAGTCATGTTAGTCTGGATCACTATGCAAAGAGATCTTGTAGCGCCTTTGAGACTAACTGAGAGAACCTAGTTGGCAGCATAAGTTTTTGTACTGATGAACTGAAGTCTATGAAAGATTACAATAACAATTCTTTCTCTCAGTCTCAAAGATGCTATAAGATCCCTTTACATATATGAATCACTATAGCGAAAGCAGAGCACACACTTAGGATCTTCACCATCCTAATGGTAAGCCTGCAGCTTGATCTCTGGCCATTCTTTTGCTGTTGCCTTATTACCTTCTCATTACAACATTAGATTACTGCATTACAGTCTTATACTGCCAGGATCCACAAATTGCACCAAAATAGCCAGCATGGTGAAGTCATTTGAGTACTAGACCAGAATTCTGGGAGACCAGAGTTCAAATCTCCACTTGGCCAAGCAAACCCACTGTACAACCTTGGGCAAGTCATACCCTCTTAGCCTCAAGGGAAGGCAATGGCAAGTCTTGCCAGGAAAATGTGGTGAGAGGTTTGCCAAAAGTTGGCAATAACCTGAAGGCACAAAACAGCAACATTTCCCATACCTTGTATGTAGCAACTCCTGTAGCATCGAAGGGGACTCGGAAAATAATCTGGTCGCCATCCATAAGAAAGGTGTAGCCCTGCTGTATGGCTTGTCTAAGGCTTAGACTGTGTATTTGTGTTCCATCATCTATTGACACAATCCACTCCATCCGAGACCCTGCCATCTGCAATACAGAATGCACCCATTACCCTGAATCCAAAGATGCTCCTGCTACCATTATTTTAGGATGTTATCCCTAAATGAAAGCTTCAGTGTTTAAACAAAATAGCCATCTTGATTTAAGAAAGAGTTACATTGACCTAGAAGCACCACAGATTCTTAAATACATGTGGTTTACACACATAAGCTGCAGATTAGAAGCATCACCTTACAAGAAGCATCTACACACGTCACAGAAGGATTCTTAAAGAATGGGAAAGCTACTCAATTCTGAGGACCAAATTCAATTGCAATGTTCTTAAAGCCTATATTCTAGTGCTGGATATGGTTAAATCCTGGTATCAATAATACCAGCATTTCTTAGTTTAAAGCTCCTAGTGCTAGTAACTAAAACTTAGGAGAGGTATTTCAACCTATACAAGCTGGAAAATCACCCTCAACCCATGACACAATTGTGAGGGAATGACTGTCCAGATAATCCTATGTTCAGCCCTAAAGAGGGTCAGATTCTGCCTCAAGACCAGAAGCGCTCCTCCAAACCATTTTGGATTATGTCCACTTACTAGTGCACAGACTCTCACATTCACCAACTGCTCTTAACATACACATTTTGCCACAAAATAGTTTTCTCTTATGCAATCAGCTAAAGCCCATATATTGAATGCAGCTAAGATTTTAATCAGCTTACAGTGGACTAATAATGTTTGGGAAGGGTCTAAGACTTTATACCACACACAGCTGTTGGTGTATGTGTATATTTTCATCTTCTAAAAAATCTGTCTCTGCAGTGTGGAGTGACAAATTGAGATGCAACTGGATTATCCTTCAGAGTGGCCTCCCCCAACTAGATGCCTTTCATAGATGCTGGACTTCATTTCCCATCAATCCCAGCTAACAATTAGGAGCTGCCGTTTACAACATTTGGGACAGATGCTTCAGAGCAACCCCAAGGGAAACAGAGTTTGTTATGATAGATGTATCTGTTTAAAACAGGAGGGGGAAACCACATGGCCCTGTAGATCTTGTCAGGTTGCAACTTCCAGCATTCCCTAGCTAACTTAGCAAACAATGACAAATGCTGGGAATTGCAGTTCAGCAACAAAGTGGAAGGTGGCATGATTCTCACTGCTGATTTGGAAGTTTGCTCTAACCAACTACTTCGTGATTTTGAGAATAATTTCCACTCCAGAGAATCCAGACAGAAACTGCAGTCTCCAAATGTTTTGGGATACCAACTGTCCTCAGTCCTAGCCAGCCTAACCAGTGGTGAATCAAGAGGGAAATTATAGTTCAGCATCTGGAGAGGCCCATCCCTTCATCGGCCACACCACTAGTTTTGAAAGAAAAGTAAGGAAGATGACTCAGATCAAGAATGTCCCCCCCACGCCCGCAATATGCTACCTGGAGACTTGCATCAATCCCGGTCCCTTATCAGCCAATAGACACTCTGTGGCAGGCCCCAGTGGAAAGGAACACAAAGAATTTCATGGAACCTGGTGCTTTATTAAGTCTGTTTCAGAGTCAGAAAATGCGATTTCTCCCTAACAGCAGGGAAGATTTCTCTGACACACTGAAGTTAACTACAGGGAAGTAGCCAATTCCCAGGTGTTTTTGAACAAAAGAATAATAGGAATTCACTTCCAAAAGTTAAATTAGGTTTTGTGCTGCCAAGGCAAGTTTAGCATAAATTGGCTCACATAATGCCTGCTTGCAAAAAAAAAAAAAAAAGTATGTACTGATAACAATATATTTAAAAATAAATTGTCTTGCTTTTTCATTTGCAAGAAAAATATAAACTGTTCCTCTCTTTCATGCACAATTACATACCTCATATTCATCATGGAAGCTGGGTATGAGTCTTGGGAACGTAACCTGAGGAGATGAGAGGGAATGTTTTAGTACTAGCCAGCTTTTAAGTGAGGAGAGAGACACTTTATAGGGGAAGTACAAAAATCCAAAAAACTGACAAAAGACCAACAGCAGTAAATACATACATGATAATTGCATCATCTCTTCTATAAAGAACTGTAAGATATAATAAATTGATTCAAAAATGGGCACAAACCTATCATATCTGGTTGACAAACTGAACCCAGGATGTTTGCCTTTATAAGCCACCTTCAGACCCAGACTAAGACAAAGGCAGGATAGTAATAGTGGTAACAACAACAATAAATAGCTCATCATCATCCTGGAAAGAAGTTTTCTGTCCAGGGCTATTCTGCATCTTTACCAATGACTTTAATGAAAGAAAAGAACAGACATTCATCAACCTAGCAGATGATCCTAGACTGGGCTATGCAGCTCATACCTCAAGAAGCTAGATCCAAGATGACATTAACAGATTGGGTGAATGGGCCCAAGTGAACAAAATGAATTGCAACATACCTAAATGTCAGGTACTACATTTAGGCAGTGAAAAATGGGTGCCCAAATATAGGACAGATGCACCTAACTTGACAGCATAACACCTGAGATTGAATAAACAGTCTATTTAACAGAACTTCATTGGAAGACAAGAATCCTTGTTGTAACACATGTTGCACAAAGTCCCTTTACATACACGGCTTCTTCATCTTGGCTCCAAACAGTTGCCTCTTATTATCAGATTACAGCCAGGATCTCAGATGGTTACATATAATGGAATGGAAGCGTTCTATATGTGGAATCCTGCTATGGCTCCCCACTCACCCCCATCCCCGTGATTCATCATGTGGCTGCAACAATCCTCCCATGGCCATTCTGTGGCTGATGGTGGGAGGGGGTTGAAACAGCACCCAGCCAAGGACATCTGCCAAGATCCAATGGCATCCTTCAGAGGTCTCAGCAGATGATGCCATCAGCCTGGCTACAGGAACCTAGGCAGACACTTCTCCAGTCCCCAGCAATGGAATACAGTTAATACAGTAGAAATCTGTGACCCTCTTTTGAATGAACTGATTGCATTCTACAGATTTGAGTGCATCCATACTACACAATTATAGCAGTTTCATATCACTTTAATTGTCATGCCTTATGGAACTCTGGAATTTAAAGTTTGGTAAGGTACTTAGATTTCTCTGCTAGACAGCTGTGCTATACTCCCCTGAACTACAGCACTGGTGTCTCCTGTAGATAATTCTAGGCACAGAGATTTCACACTAAAAATCCCAGGATTCTACTGGATGGTAGCATGACAGTTAAAGTAGTATTGAATTCATATGATTGTGCCATGTAGATACACTCCTTTTAAAACTATCAGCATTTATATTTATTTTATTTACGCTATTTGTAGGCTACCTTTCTTCCAGAGTGGGACCCAAGGTAGCTTCCAACAATAATCACACACATTTAAAAAGTTAAAAAACATTAAAGGGATAAAAAAAATCATAAAACACTTAAAACAATATTTACAGATAATGTGCCCAATTTCCATGTTATCAGATATACTGTTTTCAGTCTGTTTATATCACACCTTAAAACCCAAAGTAGTATTCCAATGGCATGAGCAAGACTCCAGACTCTACAGAGGTGCTCCAAGAGGCAGATCAAGGAATAGGACTCTATAGATCAGGGTTAAGCTCCCTGAAGAATTTTACTCTTGGATTCAACCATGACTCTGGATGCCTAAGCTTCTTCAGTGTCCAGCAATGGCTCTGCTAAAGCTTATATTCCAACTGCGTCCATTTCTAGAGAAATCTACAGATTTCTAGAGACATTTGAGCTGGCATCCATGAAACATGCCTTAGTTATATTCCATTTGGATTATTGTGACATGCTGTAAGTGGGGCTACCTTTGAGAAACTGGCCCCAAAAGCTGCAACAAAAGAGACAACAAGGACTGGTTACAAGGAGCACACCATTATTTCTGCCTCCCTTCGCTCTCTCTCTTTTTGGTTTAAAAATTCCACAACCTACCAGTCTCTTATCAGGTACAACTGAAAGCACTGATTATGGCCTTTAAAGTCCTATATAACTTGGATCCAGAGCACCTGAAGAACTGTATTGTCCCATACAAGTGTGCTTGACCTTTGAGACCTTCAGTGGTGGCCCTTCTCTCTGTCCCATGAACATCACAAGGACATTTGGTGGTAAAAAAAAAGAAAAGAAAAGGGCCTTCTTGGTGAGTGCTCCCAGGCTCTTCAACTCCCTTCCCTGAGACACCAGACTGGTTCCCTCCTTGGTGTTCCTACCTTTGGCAAGTAAAGAATTCATACAAAAGGGATTCTAATACTGTGCAGTATTGTGTTTGTTTCTCACATTTTTACATGATATTTTAAGATAGTTTAATACATTTTAGCAATTTAAGAGTTTAATGATTTATGTATGTTTATATTTTTTAAAAAACCCATACCTGTTTTTATTTTTCTAAGTCCCAGTTCTAGGGTAAAGTTGGGAATGGGATCTTAGTAACTAAAAACAAGCCAGAACATAAACCTTCTTTAAGAGGCTATCTTATATGTCCAAGAGCTGCATGAATAAAATTGCATACCATAAACTTGTATGATAACAAAATACTTCAACAAAAAGCAGAGTGCAATTGACTGTAATGCAATATAAACTTGTTCTCAAATTTTGTCATATTTCAGACATTTAAGACAACCATTACGCTATTTCCTTCAAAAACAGGGAGCCACACTCCAGTGGGGGGAAAGTGGGTAGCAGTGTTGAGCAACAGCACTTTGGACAGATGATTCAGCCATAATAGTAGACCCTTCCACTTGTATTCTGCAGGCCAGTTACCAGACATGATGAACCCCACCACAACCACACTCACAGCCATGAAGTCTTTGGTGCAGTTTGTAGCACTGATGAAGCTGTGAGACACAGAAGGTTCATCTGCCTGGACAACATCACAGCCAACATCGTAGGTTTCATTCTTCAGGTCCTGCATCACCGAACTGTTGAACTGCAGCCTAAATCTCAGATGGCGTTCATTATGCTGTTGGTAGACACAACACAGGTCAGAGCAATCAGCCAATCTTCCAGATCCTATCATCTGCCTGCCTGCTCACATTTCCACCAGGTTTTTTATCAGTTGAAGCTAATAGAGAAACCAAGGGTGGACAAATATTCTGGATACTGCTGAACAGCAACTCCTAGAAGTCCTGACAAGCACAGCTGATGACAAGAAATGTTGGGAGTTGCAGTTCCGCAACATTCTGAGGGCCATAGACCAGCTACCCCTAAGATGAACCCGGAGTGAAGCTATTCAGTTCCCATACTTGTGGTCAACCCATTTTTAAAATTTTATTTTACACAAACAGCAAACAAACAAGACCACAATATTATCAATGAACATAGTCTAACACACTGCCTTTTCTCCCTCCCAAACCCATGCCCCTGACTTCCCCGTCTTCACTGATTGCAGTTACCTAGGTATTACATATAAACTCTCTTCTCTAAACTACCTCCATTTACAGACAGCCACACCTTCTTCCCTGACAATCAGAATCATATATTTGAAGTATCAAAATCCATCTTTGCACCATCACCAAATCCTACTTTAACATATAGTATAAAAGGCTGCCAGTTTTGAAAATAAGTTTGTATTGAGTTTGCTTTTAACCAGTTCATCAATTTGTCTGTTATAGCTAATTCTATTACTTTTTCATTCCATTCTTCCAATCTCAGAATCTGCCTCTGTCTCCAATATCTAGCGTATGTTAATCCTGCCACTGTAATCAAATAAAATAATGAAGTTCTACTCTCTCTTTGAATTTTATCTTCATAATCTATCATATCTAGAAGAAAGAGTTCAGGTCTAAATACAAAAGATTCTGGGAAGAGAAATAGTATCTTCCCACTAATTAATAACCAATATTTTACAGCTTAATTACAAGTAGCATAGACTCTCATATTTATCACATTTCCTTTTTTCAGTTAATTTTAGCCAATTTGTCAGCGGCCAAATAACACCCGTAGATCTTAAAGAGAGTCTCCTTATAATCATAACAGGTGAATTTTAATTCCTTCCCCCAAACATTTTCCCAATGTGCCGGTTGAATAGAATGACCTATATTCCTTGTAATTTTTAGTTTGTTCTTCTTCTGTTTCAGACCTTAACAGTATATTTTTGCTACCAAGTGAGTATTTTCCCTACAGATCACCTTCTCAAATTCTGTTTCTCCTTTTGCAAAATTAAATCTAGTTTTACCTTCTCTAAATCTCTCTTAATTGAGAGTAAGCTACCAATTGTATCTTGTATTCTTTATCTGGTCCATAAATTTCAATCCTCCTTGGTCAATCTCCAATAAAACTGAGTATTTTAACCATTTTTGCAGGTGTCCTAATTCCTTTCTCTAGAATGCCTCCTGTGGTGAGACTTAACCAGATGCTTTCACCCAAATCTTTCTATTTTCCCCATACTCTCAACAACGCTCTTCTAATAATACGGTGCTTAAATCTCACATTTATCTTTGCTCTCCCATACCAAAGGTACACATGCTATCCAAATATCAACTCGTGTCCTTCTAACTTATCTAATATCCTTTTATGTTCTAATAAGATCCAATCCTTTACCCATGCAAAATATAATTTGATCTCAGGCAAACCCAACCTACCCCTTTCCTTTGATCTTTATTTGATTCTTGGCTTCTTACCCAATCATAAAAAAATTGACAACTCTTTTTCCCAGATTTTAAATTGTATATTAGAAAGTATAATTGGTATAAGATTAGTTTTGGCAACAAACTCATTTTAACCATAGAAATTCTGCCTAATAGAGGGCACAATCTGAATCTGTCACTATCTAAATCTTTTATACTATCCCATACCTTTACATATAGTTGCTGAATTTTTGTGGCTAAATTTATACCTAAATATATTCCTTTTTTCATTATTTCAAATTCTGTCCTAATAGCTAGCATTTCTTCCTCTTGGGCAGATATATTTTTGATTAAAATTTTAGGTTTATCACTATTCACTTTAAACCCTGAAAACTTTCCATATTTTTATTAAATGCATCAAATGTCCCAAATTTAGGAGAATGGCCTCCAATACAATAACCACACTGTGCAAATCACTATAATTTAAATTCTTCTTTATTTTTCACACTTTTAATTTTCTTATCAGATCTTATCTCTCTACAGTCTGCCCCCCACAATTTTTACAGATTTGATTATTCACAAATTATTTGCTGTCCCCTCTGCTGCCTCCCTATGCCATTTTTAATAGGGACTGCAAGCCTTGGGAGACTGAGAAACCGCAAATGAGGCTTGTAAGTCCCTCTTAAAAATGGTGTGGGGCAGCAGTGGAGGTGCCAATAAGCCCCACCAGCCCCCCACTTCTGCCTTGTGAAGGAACCCTGATGCCTCAAAGGAATCCATGGTGGGTTGAACATGGGGACCATACTTTTTGTGTGTGTTAAATATGATTTGGGAGGGCCTAGAGTTATTCATGGTTTTTCTACTTTCACAGGGGTCCTGTGCCCCTAATCCTAGCAAATGTGGAGGGATGACCACATTCAAAACTTGTAGACACAAAACAATGGAAAAACCCACACCCATCTCATTCTTTTCTCAAATTGGATATATCCCATTATGTTATCATTAACTTTTAATTTGGTTTTTTGTGATGAATATTGCACTGATCCAATTACAAAAGTTTCCTCCACCTCCATTTCCTTTAATATTTTTAATAGAAACATTCAGTATGAATGATCAAATGCTAAAAGCATCCCTTCATTCTCTTGGGAGCACAGGAGCAACTTCAATTTTATTAAATGGAAGATAGGGTCTGGGACTTTAAGGCCCAAGAGAGGCTTTTTTTCCTAATTAAGAGCTAAACCTGAAGCCCAGTATTGGGGGAAGAATGTTAGGGGCCTCAAAAACTAACTTGGAGTCACAATTTCCCCACCTTTGCCCCAGACTCTTACTAGTCTTTTCAAGAAGCATACCAAGATGAAGTGTAGCAAAAGGAAGCCAAGATAAGAAAGGCAATGCTTGAATTTTCCTCATGAGAAAAAACTAAACCAAAAGTGGGCAGAAGGTAGGCATAGGTCTACTGGTGGACTTTGGGGGGGTGGGGATTTCCAGTAGATGGGGATTTCCAGTAGATTGGCAAAGATTCGTAGGTTCAAACTGTTTAACGCATGCAGCAATAACGTGTTGCTGAAATGAAGGAGGCTTGGAGCATCTAGAAGTGGATTTCTGTGTTGAATGATTGTGGGCTGAAAGTTCTCTGATTAGAATGTTTAATTCTAAATACACATGTCTTCCACCAAGCTCTGCTTAGTGGAACTCAGAGTTCCAGAGCATATCAAAAGCACACACTTACAACAGTTTGATCCCACTTTAAACTGCTACATTAGCATCTTATAGAAACATGGGATTTGGAGTTTGGTAGAATCTTGTGCTAAAGAACTCAATTCCACTACCCTGAACAACCTATAGTACTAAAGCATGACAGCAGAGAATTCTAAATATCTTATAACTACAAATCTCAAAGTTCTAAATAACAGAGGCATGACGGACAGTTAAAGAAGGGCAAAAGCTCTAACTGCGCAGCATGGATACAATGATAGTAAAGCAGACAGAAAATCATTCAAATCTGAAGTTTCCCCACTACTAGAACAGAGTCTGTAAGATTTGTCATGGGAAGGACAAAGCACTCTCAGGTTTACCGATCTATTTCTATCACGTTCTCAAGCTATGAAGGTCTACCAAGGCTGGCTAATAGGAACCATGAGCACCAGCTACTGACCCCAAAAGGAAAGTGGAGCTGCCTTAGACAGCAGCAGTATGCACGAACAAACTGAGATGAGATCCACAGCAGCTCCTGCACTGATTATTGAAGAAAATTCAAACTGAAAGTTGTACATAGATGGCTCTTAACCTCAGTTAAGCTTCCCTACATAAACAAAAACCCAGTGTGTTGAAGGAACTACAGTGCCAGAGGGTTGCTGACCTGTACTTGCAGGAATTGTTCACTGTATTTGAAACACTATAATAAAGCTTGCCAATACGCACAACTAGGCCCTGCAATAACATTTCAATGTGCTTTTTAATGAAAATCATAGACACTTTCATAAATATCTCATGCAGTTTTTACCAGCAGCTGCTAGACAAAAGCTGGATAATGAGATATACCTGCAGGAGACATCAGATAGGTAGGAGAAAGGAAGCCATGTGTTGTTTTTTGGTACTTAGCATATTTTATTCTGTGTTAGATTTTATAGGCTGCAGGCCATGTTGCTGCTGTAACTGATCAATACTGCTATCTCACTAAATCGGTGTGGAACGGTGAAGCCTACAGGCCACACAGTTTCTCAGGGCCTGCAGCTCCCAAAGTGTCCCTTCAAACTACACAACCAAAAATGTTTTCATCCCCACAATGATAAATGGCAAACCTTCTGGGAGGTTATAATTTCCATTTTTACCCTCCTGCTTGTTTAATTAGGGCAGAAAAGCTAACCCAATTCCCATTCTCCTTCACACTGCATATCTAATTTGATTTATATCTCACCTTTCTCACAATACAGGACTGAAAGCAGCTTATAATACAAACAGAACTGTACAAATGTAGAGAGGAACTCAGAATGACCTCAGGCTTGCAAGAGAGGTTAAAAATAACAGCTGCTTAACAGTTTTTTGACTATAGTCAGTGCAAGAGAAAGAACAAGGAAATGATGGGAATGAAGAAGATGGTGAAATGGTAATGTGGGATAAAGGAAAGGTGGAACTGCTTTCTTTGCCTTGCTCTTTTCCAAAAAGGAAGACAGTGCTTGGAAGACAGTGCTCAGCCAGATGAAAGTAGAAGAAATGATGCAGTAAGAAAACTGCAGGCCAAAATAAGTGAAGGGATAATAAGAAAACACCCCTTTAACTCCATCCTATGGGACTCTGCAATTGTATTTTAGGGAGGAACTAGTGCTTTCTGACAGAGAATTCCAAATACCTTACAGCACTACAAATCCCAAACTTCCATTCAATGCAGCCTTAGTGGTTAAAGTGAGGCCAAAGTGACATTGCTTTAGTGACACTTCCCCCTTTCTAAAATAGTGTAGGAATATTTTAAGGAGG
Source organism: Ctenosaura bakeri (assembly GCA_948474755.1). NCBI lineage: Eukaryota > Metazoa > Chordata > Lepidosauria > Squamata > Iguanidae > Ctenosaura > Ctenosaura bakeri. The sequence goes on along the minus strand of CAOLHI010000227.1, from coordinate 384,523 downwards.
GGGATGTTAAAAAATAAATAGTTCTTGGGATTTCACTACTCCTGACCAATAGGTCTCATAATTACCAGTATTTGTGTACAGCACTGTAAAGTCAACCAGGTCATAAATATGCTTTCAAAAACCCATTAGGCCCAACAAGTGTAATTAAAGAGCACAGTTACCTCCAGGTTTGTGCAGTTCCCATACATGGCCATCAGAGTTTGATTTTCATAGTCCACAACATACTGACAGTCCTGAATTTCTTCCCCACTTGCATCTAAGCAGAAATAGGCAGAATCAAGTGTGCTTTGGAACAACAAAGCAACAGCTAATGCAAGATAGAAGTGACTGGACCTGAAGTAGCACTATACTATGCACATACCTAGGATTTCTATTTGCCACGAAGTCGAATTCTCAAAATCCTTAGGAAGCCAGATTTGCAATTTATCATCATGGCAGGATACAGTACCTGAAAGAAGAAACAGTATAACACAGCTTTTGACTTGCACGTCAGGCAATAGAAATTACTTACCCTTGTGCTCCACTATCTGAACGTTACCTATAACAGACTATATATGAATAACGGCGCGCTCATCTCTGTGAACACTGTTCCTACTTATAAAACAGGACCATGTTGTGCCCAAACAGTGCATTCCTGTTATTTGTTCAAAGTTTTTAAATGTGTACTGGATTGCTCTTAGCATAAAAATCAGTTAGCAACTAGTCAGGATTGACTCTATGTCGTACTTGATTGGTTGTCCCTACCAGCTGGGAGCAGGAGGGCTCGGGAGTCACCAGAGGTTTAGCAGAATTACAAAAAGCTACTGGGAGAAATCCTGACACTGCTAGGTAAGGACTGAACATGCTCATTGACAGGACATTATGATTATCAATGAAAGCTTAGAAAGTGATGAAAGAAGATGGATTGGGGCATCCAGGTAGAGGGCACAGATGGCTAGAATATTACTACATTTACATACTGCCTTTCCTTCAATGATCTCAAGATGGTGTACTCCACTTTCTTCCTCTCCTCTTTATCAGCACAAGTAGATCAGGCTCAGAAAAGGTTACTAGCCAAGGTCACTCAGAAAACTTGATGAGCCAGTGGGGGAACAACATTTGGCTACAGGTCCCAACCATTCTGTGTCATACTGCTGTTCTAGATTACGTGGGGTCTGCAAGCTTGTATGCAGTTGTGTCTTTGTGTTTACTGCTTCTCTTGAGAGAGATACATCCAAATCAGCCTCCTCCCTCCCATCAACCACTCTGCTCAGGTGTTGCAAACTCAGGGCTATGGCTTCCTAGACTGAATTTATCCACCTGTAATGCAGTCTCTCTCTTCTCCTAGTGCCTTCTACCTTGCCAAGTATTATTACCTTGTCTAGTGAGTCACATCTTGCAGCATGGCTGGGGCCTACAACTCCCAGCAAACCCACCCAGCATGCACAAGAATAAGGGATTCTAGGAGTTGTAGTTCAAAACACCTGGAAAGCCAAAGGTGCCCTAACCCTATTGTACCACCACCCCAAAACTGGTGCCCTCCATAGGATCTTACTTTATATGATAACAACAGTAACAATTGAAGATGCCAAAATTTGGAAAAACGAAGAGATCCCCAACGTAGATCAGTGGTTAACTGCTTTGTTAGAAATAAAAAATGCAGATATAGTAACTCAGAAACTCAAAGGTCGAATAGATGAAGATACTGAGAGAGAATGGGACCCTTTGAAACAGTTCTTTCAATAGCAGAAAATGTAAAATTAGTTAATGAACAGTTCTGTTGGTAAGGTTGACTTAGGAAAATGGGGTTAACAAACTTATGAAGCTTACACTCCAACAAAGGAGGGAAAATTGTTTATTTGACTTTGCATAAATTGAAAAAGTGTACTTAGATTTGACAATGAGGTCAAGATGCCTGAATAGACTAAAACTAAAACATCAGATAGATCAGAATTTTCAGAAACAATTAATTGAACGACTGTATGTGTGTAGTACGGTTAGAAATTAATAACGTTAAGAGTATTCAGTTCTAGTAAGGATTGGAAGAACCACTACAGGATATTTCAATGAGCTACAAAATTTTACTGAATGTATTTTATATGTATATATATTTTAACAAAAAGTATTAAAAAAACTGGTGCCCTTCAGATAGGATTGACTCCAATTCTCTCACTGAATATAAGCTGGACTGAACATTAGAAGCCAGGTGTCAGACAGCTGTCTGAGAAATCTAGGAAACAAGAATAGCCCCTGGCCATAGAAGATGTAGTTTCAGATACACCAAAAACACTCTAAGACTTCAAAGCTCTCACAGATGTATCAAACAGCTGAAAGCAAGGAAAAACTCTATGCAAACATAAGAGACGAGTCATATCCAGAACAAAGATCTAGACAGGCAAAGTCAGCCATCAGTTTAATGATATCTTCCTTTCAGCTTTACACTACTGCTAGCTAACTACAGCTGTCCAGAGGATTTTAAAACCAGTTTCATTTTATTTTAGACTGTTAAATTTGAACAGCACTTGGATGAAGACTAACCTAACTTGCAGCTGGGTCTGATTACTTCACTAGCAGGGATCATCTACTTCTGATAAATACCTCACAGTAACATGTAAGGCTGATTCTATCATTGGGCAGAGAGAGGCAGCCACATTAGGCAGAAGATTTTAGCATGGTACAAAAGAATAGAAAGTTGCTTATTTTATTCGTACTGTATTTTTACAAGCCAGGAATGGTAGGAGTTATTCCTGGGATTTTCTGGCTTATGGGCAAAATAATTTCATTGCCATTGAATACTCAAAGCTCTGATCTATGTGGCTGAAGAAATATTTTCTGCTCTGCCCCAGCAACAAAATACTACCAATATGAAACAAATGCCCAAGTTGCTTACAATTCCTTTCTAAGTTCAAACCTTTGGCTCCTTCACTGTTATCTCTTATTTCCAACTGTGGGAAAGGCTGATTTAAACAACATCATTTATACCCTTAGTAGTCTATTTTGTTCATTTTTCCCCTTATTTAACAGTTATTCAGAGGAAACAAGTTTGCTCACTTGGAAATGAGAGCTCACAAGCAAGAATCATGTTGTACCTTTTTGAACTCAAAAGGTCTTTGGTCTGGGAGCATGTACATGCATGTACATGCACCTTCAAGTCACCTGTCAACCTATGGAAACCCCATAGATTTCTTCCTCTGAAATATAGCCTACAACACTTGGTATTTATTGGCAGTCTCCCATCCAAATACTAATCAGGGCTGACCCCACTTAGTTTCCAAGACCAGATGGGATCTGGTGTCTTTAGGCATGCACTCCCAAAATAAGGGGGATGGGAGAACCAAGGGAAATCTCCCTTGTAGTTATCAGCAGTATTTTTCTGGGATTCTAGGGATAGCTGTTCCATCTGTTTCTGACATTCAGGCTGAAAGTGCCATTCCTTATTCAGCCAAAATGGCACCACTCACACATGAAAGGGAAATGACAGACTTGGCTAACATTTTCTAGACCATAAAAATTATCCAAAGTTATTTCAGGAAATATGGCTTGCAGAAGGTAAATATGTGGCAGTAATAAAAACGCTTTCTTCTATGTCTTCCTCCATCCAATGCAGCCATTCTTAACTTTTGATCCTCCAGTTTTCTGGACTTCAACTCCCAGAAGCCTCCACCAGCCTGGCCAATGACAGATTCCGGGAGCTGAACTACCAAACAGCTAGAAGACCAAAGGTTGAGAACAACTGATCCAATGTGTTTATATATCACCCACCACCATGGTGGTGACATGGGGTACTATGGAGGCGAGCCTTCCCCAAGGACCACCATGGGCAATCCTTGGCAGAGTGGCCACTGCTAACCTTACTGAGCTATACTGTTCTACCATATTTATTTTCAAATGGAGGATGTGGAACCAATTTAATACTATATTTACAACTATCACTCCTTGTTGTGTGCCTTCAAGTAATTTCCGATTTATGGCAACCCTACGGTGAACTAACTTATCAAGGGGTTTTCTCAGGCTGAGAGTGCATAATGCATCCAAGCTCTCCCAGTGGGTTCCCACAGTTGAGAATTTAATCTGATCCAGCATTCAACCGCAACACTACACTGCCTCTCACACCTCACTTACTCTCATTTATTTATGCTGCCCACCCTTCAGTATACTCAAATCACAATCGCACTCCCTTCAGTATATTCAAATCACAATCGCACTCAACTCCAGGAGTTACCCTACTATCTTGGTATGGGCTAACCTGAAGAACAGGTCTACAGAACTCACAAATTTGACTAGATAACCCAAAAAACAGTTTGGGAAAACTCAAAAAAAAAATTAAAACATTTTAAGTCGTCTAACTTTTTGAGTTCAGTGAAACTATTCATCAGCCTAGGCATTACCAGATCTACACCAGATGTTTAAGAAACATTTTTTGTTTAGCTTACAATGGCCAGAACCTCACCAATCCAGCAGCCATGCTGGCTGGTGAATTCTAGGGGTCTTTCCACACGAAACTGTTATAGTGTTATTATTCCACTCTCAACATCCCATGGAATTCTGGGGTTTGGAGTTTACTGAGGCCAAAGAGCTCTCTGGCTGAAAATCCTAAACGCTCCTTCCTAAACTGCAAACACCAGGATTCCATATAGTGTTGAAAGTGGAATAATAGCACTATAACAGTGTAGTGCAGAAAGACCCTTAGAATTCACCAGCTACTGGTCGAGAGGTTCTGGGCACTGTAGGCGAAACAAAAAACCTTCCTTAAACATCTGGTGTAGGTCTGACAATGCCTAGGCTGATGAATAGTTCTGCTGAACTCAAAAGCTTACTGTGCTTTTGCCATACTTTGGTTAGAGAACTTAAAATGTTTTGTTTTTTTTTTAAAGTAAATTCTGAGTGTAGTGCAGAAAGGTCCCAGGAATTACAGGCCAAAAGAAGAAGAAAAAATAATGTTTTTTTCAAGCTGTGATGCTAATACATGTAATACCCAGGGGTACCTCGTGTTTTGTGCTGACAAGAAACTACAAAAAAAGGTAGCATTATCCAGAGAGAATTTAGTCCGGTCTGTTGTTTTGGCAATAAATCAAAAAGTTAGTGGGGGGAGGAAAAGGTTTTTATCCGCCTAACCCACCCTTCCCCGTGTGAAATACCTTCCATTACCTGGAAAATCTACCGCCACGGAATGGCACAGGCACTCTATCAGACAGCCAAGCAAGAAGACCACCCTGAGGAGAGAAAAAGAAGTAACTTTTTTAAAAAACGCGCTTCGCTGCCCCCTTCCTGCCCTTACCCCCTCCTCCAAAAAGTTCAAAAATCCTGTTTACCGCCTATTACAAAACCCCCAACCGCCGTGTGACCCCATACTGCGTCACCCGCTGAAAGTACCGACATACTTCAGACAGAAACCGACGGCGCTTTTATAGTCAGCCTCTCCCCGCCTTTTTTGACCCCAACCGCGCAGGCGCACTTGCGGCCCCGCCGGGCTGCCCATCAACAGCTGGGCTGAGTGAGAGGAGCGCGGTGTGGCCTTCCTTCCCCACATGCGGCGCGTCCGCGCAGGCGCACTTGCGGCCCCGCCGGGCTGCCCATCAGCAGCTGGGCTGAGTGAGAGGAGCGCGGTGTGGCCTTCCTTCCCCACATGCGGCGCGTCCGCGCAGGCGCACTTGCGACCCCGCCGGGCTGCCCATCGGCAGCTGGGCTGAGTGAGATGACACGTGGCGCGCGTTTGTGGCGTTTCTACCTGGCGCAGGTGGGGCGATGGGGAGGAGCGTCGCTTTGCTCCCGATCTTCAAACTCTGGAAACGGGCAGTGGGCGAAACCCTCCATAGATTTCATTCTGCGCGTGCAGGCTTGCGCTGGAGCGCATAGGATCGGGGTGTAGGATGGGCGCAGACTCAACCCCGGCTGTGTTTACTCGGAAACGCTTCGAAATTCGCACCCCCACCTGCCGTTGAGCTCCGGAGGGAGGGGGGCAAAGGACGTAGTGCGCATCCTTAGGATCCGGACTGCGCGGTGTAAAAAAAAAAGCGCGGCCCGTCCGATCCTCTGCATTTTGGGCCATTTCCGCACGAGGCTGTTATAGCGCGGTGATTCCACTTTCAGCCTCCTATGGAATCCTGGGGTTTGCAGTTTCGGGAGGGGCCGGCCAGATAGGAGGTTGAAAGTGGAATCATCGCGCTATAACAGGCTAGTGCGGAAATGGCCCCTGTGAGGTAGGCCACTTACTGAGCTTCCAGGCTGAGTGAAGATTTGACTCCTGCTATCCTAAGCCCTGGTACAGTACTCTAACCATCATGCAAGCTGTCTAGCTTTTTCTGCTAGATGGACTTGGTTCTGTGACCACTTTGGTCCAGGCACTTCCAGTTTTAGAGGAATCTGGAGTAACCTCCCTCCCAAAGGCCCTGTGGGGGAATGTGTAGTCCAGCACTACAACTTTAGTACTTTAGTCTAGGATCATCTGAGTTCCTCTGAGCTCAGAGAAAGGCAACCGGAGTGGTAAAAGGCCTGTGAAACATCTTATGAGGAATGGCTTAGGGATCTGAGTATGTTTAGAGAAGAGAAAGTTAAGAGCCAATGTGATAGGCATGTTTAAATATCTCAAGGGTTGTCATATTTGGAGGATGGAGCAAGCTTGTTTTGTGCTGCTCCAGAGATTAGGACATGGAGCAATGGCTTCAAACTACAAGAAGAGAGTTCCCATCTAAATATTAGGAAGAATTTCCTGCTGGAAAGAGCAGTTCAACAGTGGAATACACTGCCTCAGAATGTGGTGGAGTCTTCTTCTTTGGAGGTTTTTAAACAGAGGCTGGATGGCCATCTGTGGGGAGTGCTTTGATGGTGTATTCCTGCATGGCAAGGGGTTGGACTGGATGCTCCCTGGGATAGCTTCCAACTCTGTGATTTTTGCCATTTCTGCACCACACTGTTATCGTGCTATTGTTCCACTTTCAACATCCTGTGGAATTCTGGAGTTTGTAGTTTAACGAGGGGACTTTAGAATTCTCAGCCAGAGAGCTCTTTGGGCTTAGTAAACTGCAAACCCCAGAATTCCACAGGACATTGAAAGTGGAATAATAGCACTATAACAGTGTAGTGTGGAAATGGCCTTTATGAGATGCTCGGCTAGGAAGTTCAGTAGGTTGAACCAATAGCCAACTGATGCTCTCTTTCTCTCTGCCTGGCAGGGTTGTTGCAAAGGTGAAATTGGAGTAGACTTGATCATGCTCTTGTGAGAAAGTATGGGGTCAAAATGTAAATTTATTGCATGTTTATTTATTTCATTGGGAAAAAAACCTTGCAACCTCTTTCTCAAAGAAGATCAGAGCAGCACATGTGGCACTGTGACAGACGTTCTGACAACAACCCTGCCAGGTAGGCTAAACTGAGCACTGGCAACTGTCCTATATAAGCTTCATGGGCTACATGCAGGGTCTGAACCAGCCTGGCCATTTCTGCACTACATTGTTATAGTGCTATGATTCCACTTTCAACCTCCTGTGGAATTCTGGGGTTTGTAGTTTACTCAGGCCCAAGAGCTTTCTGGATGAAAACTCTAAATGCCCCTCCCCAAACTGCAAACCCCAGGATTCCATAGGATGTTGAAAGTGGAATAATAGTGCTATAACAGTATAGTGCGGAAATGCCCTCTGTCTCTGTCTGTTAAGGTGGCCAGATGTAAAGGGGACACTACTCCTGCATCACTGTGTAGAAAAGGAAATTTCACCATGTCACCTATTTGAAATTCCCTCTTTTGCACCATTATTAAAAATACAAGAACCCCATCCCCTTTTCAGTCTAGCCATCCTTTCTCCTTAGTCTTAGGCTAGTGCTGTAGCCAGGTACCTATGCTGATAAGTAAAAAAAAAGTGGTCAACTATTTTTGGATGAGGCTCCTGTATGATTCAGGAGAACTGTGCAGTAAGCAAAACACAATCAGCAGCTTGGAGATGGAGAAAGCTAGACTGGTTGGATTTCTGCCTGTCCTACCGCTAAGTGATATAGCTTTTGAGTGTTGAATTAGGGCGTCCTGAAATGCAAGGAACACCTGAACTATAAGGAACTTCTTCGGTTTTGCCAGTCTGAGGCCATTTCCGCACTAGACTGTTATAGCGCTATCATTCCACTTTCAACATCCTATGGAATCCTGGGGTTTCCAGTTCAGGGAGGGGCCGGCTCCCCTCCCTGAACTGCAAACCCCAGGATTCCATAGAATGTTGAAAGTGGTATGATAGCGCTATAACAGTCTAGTGCGGAAATGGCCTCAGAAACAATCAACCCACCCCCATATAAAACGGAAAATAAAAAATTACTTTGCCTCTATTCATTCTCCAGAGTGTCAAGAAGACATCGTGCCCCCATTTCCATAAGACAAATTAAGAAAAGGAAACCAAGATCAGGAATTGCAATGATCTGCTACTGTATAGTCTTACCCAAAAAACAAAAAATCTTCCTCTTAATGTAGTTTTTTAGAAATTATTTTGGGGCAGTAAGTGTGTGAACACCTTATCTTAAAGATTTTATTCATCATTCTAAAAAAAATATTCCATAATCTGTTTTTTCACCTATTTTTCTGGTAAAGGGACTTAAAAAAATGGAATTTAAAAAAGTGCTTTCCCCAAATTTTTCAAATTTTTCCTGCACTTTACACCTCTAGTCTACTTGGCTGTGGCAGTGGTTGTCCATGCCCTCCAACAAAGAATTTTGTTGGTCTTTGCTAATCTCTGCTGCTGCCAACTCATTTTGAGAGCATGGTACAGAGGTTTGAATGTTGGATTACACCTCTGGGAGGCCAGGGCTCCAATCCTCACTCAGCCAGGGAAACGCCTTGGGTGGTCTTGGGCAAGTCACACTCTCTCAGCCTCAAAGGAAGGCAATGGCAAATCTCTTGCCAAGAAAACCTGGTGAAAGGTTTGCTATATATGTCTGAGTCAACCTGATGGTGCATAACAACAATCACTGCTGCCAAAGGCAAGGGAGGCAAAACCCAGCAGGACAGGTAGAATTACAAAACCGGGAGAAAGCTACAATACAGTTTTAATAACACAAATAATGAACTGGTTAATGGTCGGAGTGACTTCCTGACTGATCTATTTCCCCATCTGCTGTCACAGAGCTCAGCCTAATTGTTTGGCAAGCAAACATCTCTCGGGTTTTTCAGTTTCATTTCTTGCCTTTCTTTTCAGTTTGCTTTTTAAAAAAGAAGTTGTTCTTAGAAGGGAGCAGTAAACAAACCCCAGTTCTGAGTCCTTAAACAAAAACAACCCTTCCCTTTCAGCATCCTTAAAATACAGCAAGTTTCAACTTATTTTGCACACAAAGGAGAGAGGAATATTTGAAATGGTAATAAGTTCAGCATATCTCTTTGGTTCCAAAGACAGTGTTTGCAGAACTGATGTGAAGAAGCCTTGATACACACACACACACACACACAGCATGCTTTAAACAAAAATCTGAATAGATCCAAATTTAACCATACTCAGAGTAGACACACTGCAATCCGTGTGGTTCAGTTAATCATTAAATGCTTGAATCTCCTTGATTTTTATGGGTCTGGCTCTAAGACCATTTCCACACTAGCCTGCTATAGTGCTATTATTCCACTTTCAACATCCTATGGAATCCTGGGGTTTACAGTTTAGGGAGGGGTCTCAAAGGCCTCTCCCTTAACTGCAAACCCCAGGATTCCATAGGATGTTGAAAGCAGAATAACAGCATTATAACAGGCTAGTGTGGAAATGGCTCAGTTCTGCCTAACTTTGGGCCCAGCACTTTGACTGCTACATACATTCCCTGCAGTCCATTTACTTACTTACCTAAGAATAAGCTCCCCTGTACATTTTGAAATACAGATGCTAATTATGACAGTCCCCTTAATCATTCTGCCAAAAAGAATCCAAGAATGTAGGCAGCTGTGCTGATCCACATCCGCAAATGAGTTCTGGCTCTTTTCCTCTCCATTAAGGAGCAGGTTTTTTGTAAAGGTAACAGATCTTACATCCCTCCACATTCACTAGGTTTAGGGGCACAGGACCCCTGTGAAAGTGGAAAAATCTTTAATTACTCTAGGCCCTCCCAAACCATATTTAACACCTAAAAAAAGTCTGATCATCATATTCAACCCACCGTGGATTCCTTTGAGGCGTCAGGGTTCCTTCACGAGGCAGAAGCAGGTGGCTGGTGAGGCTTATTGCCCCTCCACTGCTGCCCCACATCATTTTTAATAGGGACTTACAAGCCTTGTTCTCAGTTTCTCAGGCTCACAAGGCTTGCAGTCCCTATTAAAAATGGCATAGGGAGGCAGCAGAGGTGATAGCAAATAATCCATGAATAATTGAATTCGCAAAAGCAAAATCCACAGATGTGGAGGGCTGACTGTTGTTATTTATTCAAGACCAAGCCCCTCTCTCATATATCCTGCATAACAAAATTGACAGCTCACAACAATACAATGCTGATCCATCCCCATTCCCACTTCTAGCTAGTGTGAGGGCCTGAAGCTAAGCCCAAGAAGGAAAAGGCAGTATGTAAATTATATTATCCCCACTAATTAAAAGATTCCAGTGCTCCAAACCTGCAAGCCAGAGCTCCCCTATAGCCACCATCATTAGCACTCAGGGATCAAGTGCTATAGGTAAATTGTACCTCCTGCCCCCCAGAAAGAGTGTTGCAGCCAGGGGGAAACCAGCCCCATCTGCAACAGGAACAGCTGCAAAGAACTTGTCTCCATTCTCCTTGCCAAGCTGCATTTCAGAGGATGCCAATGGCAAACCACCTCTGAGTGTTCATTGCCTAAGAAAATCCTATGAAATGCATGAAATGGTTCACAGGCAACTTGAAGACACATACACACACAACTAACAAATAGTGCCTGAATTCAGTCCCCCACCTCCTTCCCCATTCCTTTTCCTTTTATGCATTGTATGCAGTGAAGCATGAAGAACTGTCTTCTGTTTAATCTTTGTAGGCTGCTCTGGAAATTTTTTTGGTGAAGAGAAAGGTTAAAATGTTATAATTTAATAAGGCCATTGATCTTAATGAAGCACCTAGAGATTCCAATAGCTAGTCTCTAAAGGCATATGGAATGGCCTTTCCTCCACCCCACCTGCCACGGCTGTAACCTTGGAAGGAGAGAAGAAGAGGCAGGCACAGTTCCATCACGCCTGGGCACAGAAGCAGAGGAAAGGTGCTCCCTCCATCCTAACTGCCACTGCCACGGCTGCGGAGGGAGAGAAGAAGAGGCAGTGCCTGCTGGGCTTACTGTATATATGCATCTATAAGCCTAGAAATTTTGTCAAAAAAATTGTTCCAAAGAAACCTGGGTGCACTTATCGATGGGTCAGTGTAAGTACTGTACCTTAATTCTGATCAAAAAAGGAACCATTCCCTTCTCTGAGTAGAGTGGCAAAAGACAAGAGCTTAGAGCCTTTCCATGCTACACTGGCCATTTCCGCATTAGCCTGTTATAGCGCTATTATTCCACTTTCAACATCCTATGGAATCCTGGAGTTTGCAGTTTCGGGAGGGGCATCTGGACCCTCCCTTAACTGCAAACCCCAGGTTTCCATAGGATGTTGAAAGTGGAATAATAGTGCTATAACAGGCTAGTGTGGAAATGGCCACTGTTATAGTGCTATTATTCCATTTTTAACATCCTGTGGAATTCTGGGATTTGTAGTTTACTGAGGCCAAAGAGCTCTCTGACTGAAAATTCTAAAGGCCCTTCCCTAAACTGCAAATCCCAGGCTTCCATAGGATGGTGAAAGTGGAATAATAGCACTATAAACAGTGTAGTGCAGAAAAGCCCTTAGTACATCCCAGGAGAACCTAGAAAAAGCACTTATTCCCTCTACTATCTCCACCGCAGTGCCACTTCTGGCCTTTTTGAATGCCTGCGGGGGGAAATGGTGGTGGCAGCAGCAACAATTCTTAGTCACTTCTTCTCAAAGCAGCGCCAAGAGAGTGGAGGGGGCCAGTGCTTCTTTTAGGTTCTCCTGGAACGGACTAAGCTTTTGCCTTTCACCACTCTAGTTAGAGAAGGGTATGATTGCCATAAGTTGGCAGGCAACTTGAAGGCACATAAGCACACGCACAATTTGTTGTTTTTTGTTGTTTCTGCAAAGCCAAAATAAGAGCAGCAGGACAAGACAATTATGATTGTCCTTCGTAGGAAAAAAATGCTGCATATTGAATAACAGGCATGTCTTGGTTCAAGGAACCATCTTCTTGTTTGCTTCTGGAGAATGATGTTTTCAGAAATATAATTGTCTAGGCAACTGAAATCCAGAAAGGTCAGACAGTGAGTCAACATTTGGAGATCCAAAGACCTACTCTCATTAGACAAACATCCCTAGATCTCTCTGTTAAAAAAAAGTTGGACTATAGTCCTAAAACACATTTACGAGATAGTCAAATCCCTGAAATACAAGCCATTTCTACACTACACTTATATCGCTATTATTCCCCTTTCAACTTCTGATAGAATCCTGGGATTTGCAATTTATGGAGGGGCCTTTAGAATTCTCAGCCAGAGAGCTCTTTGGCCTCAGGAAACAACGAACCCCCGAATTCCACAGGATGTTGGAAGTGGAATAATAGCTCTATAACAGTGTAGTGCAGAAATGGCCGCACTGTGGCTTACTTCTGCAGAAACCAGTTTATGAAATAAGTTGTCAGGACTGCAGCCAAACAATTTCAGAAAGTTCCAGTGTCATTTCAAACAGTCATCCGTTTATCCTAATGAATCACCTAGTTCACCCTGACCTTTTGAGTGCAAAGTGGTCAGCATCTTAGAACATCTTTTTACTGGAGGAAAAAGAAAAAAGATCCATTCTAGGCAAACTTCACAGCTTTTGATTCAATACTTCAAAAAGGAATAGGAAAAAAGACTTCTATCCGAATAACATTCCCCTCTTATAGCTTCAAATGGGCCCAGACAGAAGGGCTAATAAAATGCGGAAAGGGGATTTGGGGTGAATTTGTTTGATCTTTTCTCAATTGCCTGACAGAAACCACAATGAAACTCATTAAGCCTCTTTCCCCCTTTCCTGTACTTGGCTTCATTAAAATGCTCCCTCCCACAAGGGGATTGAATTCATTCCTTTGGCTGGTTGCTCAATCAATTTAATTTTAACGCAGGATGCAGACACAAAGTTCCATTTTATTTTCATGGCTCAAAACTGCATCCTTCGTTTGGTGTGAGATGAGCCTCAGAGTTGAGCCTCGGTGTATCGAGAGATCTTGTGCCTCCCCAAACACTGTGTAAAATTAATTAGATGTTTATCCGAGCTAGGGCATTTGAGGTTTTAGTGGCTAATTAAATAATCAAATGAATATCCAAATGACGTATATTTAGCCCTCAAAGAAGTAAACAGGTAGAACAACATAGCCCAAAGAACAGAGCAGGAATGCTTAATTTTTAACCATAGTTCCCAGAAACTTTCAGCTGGCAAAGCCAGTGGTTCATACCAGCTGGGGATTCTAGGGGTTGCAGTCCAAAATAAGTTGTCCAAGCTCTACCAAAAAGGGAGGAAAAGGCATTGAACTGATGTGCGGTTTGTCAGCTATGGTACAGAACAGTGGTGAATGTGGGAGTATAGGCTGCATTGCAGTCTATACTCCCCAGAGGCCATTTCCACACTATGGTGTTATAGTGCTATTATTCCACTTTTAATGTCCTATGGAATCCTGGGGTTTGCAGTTTAGGGAGGGGCATTTAGAATTCTCAGCCGGAGAGCTCTTTGGCCTCCGTAAAACTGCAAACCCCAGAATTCCACAGGATGTCAAAAGTGGAATAATAGCACTATAACAGTGCAGGGTGGAAGTGGCCATAGTCATGTCTCCCCTTCAAGAATCCTAAAATGCAGTTCAATCCATACTGTACAAAATGCTATGTCGATCCATATTAAATCAGTTCTAGACTTTTCCCTCTTCATTAAGAGCAGGGTGTTTGTTTGTTTGTTTGTTTTTGCAAAGCTAGTAGGTCTTAACTGCCCATTCAAGGCAAAGCTACCTCACAGATACTTCAGATTATGACAGTGATAGTTCTTGACGGTATATTTCTTAGAAAATCCATTCCGCCACCCAGCTCTCAAATCTCCCACCAATCCATTGTAAGAATTGTAGCCAGTCTCAGAGAAAAGAAGAAAGTTTAAGGGCAGCAGGCAATGCCAACATCATTAACAGAGATGTAATGCTTAGCTAATTTTGTTCTCAGAGAGTGATTAGTAACTTCAAGCAATCTTGTTCTGTGAGAAAGTCTTCAAAAACTACCCACTCTTTGGGCCTTTCTGCACTACGCTATTACGGTGGTATTATTCCACTTTCAACATCCAATGCAACAAAGCCAATGCAATTCTCGGCTGCATCAATAGGAGTATGGTTTCTAGATCGAGGAAGGTACTGGTACCACTCTACTCTGCTTTGGTTAGACCCCATCTTGAATACTGTGTCCAGTTCTGGGCACCCCAATTCAAGAAGGACATTGACAAGCTGGAGCAAGTCCAGAGGAGGGCGACCAAAATGGTGAGAGGCCTGGAAGCCATGCCCTATGAGGATAGACTTAGAGAGCTGGGGATGTTTAGTCTGCAGAAGAGGGGACATGATAGCCATGTTTAAATATTTGAAGGGATGCCACGTAGAGGAAGGAGGGGGCTTGTTTTCTGCTGCTCCAGAGACCAGGACAAGGAGCAATGGATTCAAGCTGCAGGAAAGGAGATTCCACCTGAACCTCAGGAAGAGCTTCCTGACAGTCAGGGCTGTCTGGCAATGGAATCTGCTGCCTCGGAGTGTAGTGGAGTCTCCTTCCTTGGAGGTTTTTAAGCAGAGGCTTGATGGCCATCTGTCGGGATTGATTTGAGGGTGTTCCTGCATGGCAGGGGGTTGGACTGGATGGCCTGTGTGGTCTCTTCCAACTCTACATTTCTATGATTCTATGATTCTATGATCCTATGGAGTCCTGGAGTCCTCCTTAATTTAGGGCATTTCTACTCTATAGTGTTATTATTCAATTTTCAACTTCTTGTGGAATTCTGGGGTTTGCTTGAGGTCAGAGAGTTCTCTGGCTGAGAATTCTAAATGCCCTTCCCTAAACTACAAACCGCAGGATTCAATAAGATGTTGAAAGTGGAGCAATAGCACGAGAACAGTGTAGTGTGGTCAGGACCTTCGAAGACTGTTCACAGTTCAGGACTTACTCTGGGCAAAATCTGCATGTGTTTTTTCTGCACAGAAAATTTTGTAGTTGGGGACTTATTCTGCACAAAATTAATACAGTTTCTGTGGGGGGGGTTTGATCAGAAAACAGCATAGTGTTTCGTGTGGAGAAAGTGCTATTTTCTGCATGCACACACACATATGTGCCTATATGTGTAAATTTTGTGCAGAATATGTCCTGAACTGCAAAGATCCTCATCAGTCCAGAATTCTTCTCACCAAGATTTCCCCAACATTCAAGAAACACATTTTCCCAATATTTCCAAATATGCTCTCCATCCCTAGTCCCTATTAATCAGAACACTATATGGTTTTGACTGTGAGAGTCTTGACTCTGTGAGACCGCTGGGAACTGCTATCCCGTCACCCCCTGGTCTTGTGGAGATGATTGAATTAATTTCCAATGTTTTATGGAAGTAGGAGAGCTCCAAGTTGAAAAACTCTGATTTATGTCACAGAGGAAGCTTGGGAAAGATATTCCAAAGGAAGTTATTTTCCAGGTTCTCAGAATCTGGGAGCTATAATTTAAAAAGCTACTTTTCTAAACTCTACTCACAAATTATTATCCAGAGCTCTTTAGGGGAATTAAATAATATCTGTTGCCATTTGTCATTATGTTTCTGACCTCCCACTGTTTTTAATTGTTTTTGCTGCTTTGTCTCCGCCAACATAATTGGAGAAGTGGCCAGCATGTCGAGCAGCAAGTATAGCTTATACCAAAGGTGGAACATGGTAAAAACATATCTGAGGATATTTGAAACAAAAGGCCACTCTGGTGAACTGCTTGATACTGAGTAAGACCATTAAATCTTCAATGGACACCATTCTTTGCACAGAGAAGACACCCAACTCTATTACTCTTTTCTGATGAACTGCAAGGAAACTGTTTAGGTCCTAAACTGGTCCCTGTCCACAGTAATGAAATGAATGAGAGTGAACAAACTGAAATTTAATCCAGAGAAGACAGAGGTGTTCCTGGTTGGCCAAAAGGCAGATGTCATGGAACAGAGATTCAGCCAGTGCTGAATGGGGTTACACTTCCTCTGAAGACACAAGTTCACAGCTTGGTTGTGTTGGTGCCAAGTAAGACTTTTGGCGATAAACTCTGGAAAAAATGTTAGGGCACCAACCCTTGAAACTGTTAGGGCAACAACCCAGAAAACAATCAAGGCACCAACCCTGAAACTGTCAGGGCACCAACTCTGAAAACTCTTAGGGCAACAACCCAGAAAACGATGAGGGCACCAACCCTGAAAACTGTTAGGAAAAACACATAGGGCCAGACATAAAATATTACATCCACGCAGACTACCTGAGGTAGTCTACATGATTGCAGGTGAGCTCTGAATCAGCCTGGAAAGTTAGGGAACTTTGGCCAAAGGGATTCCCCTGCCCCACTCAGCAAGAATGCAACCAAATGCTTTTCTTACATGAGCAAAGAGAAGAACAATTTGTTGTGAAAGAGAGGGGTTATATAGATTTGAGATGACAATGATTTCATAAAGCATACAGCTCATGTGCAAGAATATTTGCTTTCCCAGGAATAAGATTCTGATACATGGTTGATAATAAAGTAATTTCTGATGAACAGCGAACCCTGTATCACACAGGTTTTCACTCAGCGGTGAAGCATAAGTAATATAGTTACAGGGAGCGGTGGGAACCCAGGCATTGACTTTGCCAGTTTAATGTCAACATAATTTTAAGTAGGACAAGTGGCTGACAACAGGAACAACCTTTAAAGTTGGCTAGAATTCAAAATGGGGGACTTTAGCTAAGCAAATGCAAAAAGACAGAGTTTCTTAAGCTCAGATTCTAAGCAGACAATATCCTCTGTGAACTAACCTGTCCAGGATGCTGAATCTCCTAACAGCGCTGCAAAGTAGACCAGGGGAAAAGATCAGAAACACTGTCCATTTTATCTGTGCTCTTTTACTGCTAACAGCTGTACTCCTGGATTCAGTCATGAGCCTGGAATCTCAGGTTTCAGTACTGGCCAGGAGTGCATTTGCACAGTGATGGCTTGTGTGAGTCAGGTGCACCCTTTCCTTGACAAATCTGGCAATGGTGAGACATGCCTTTATTACATCTCATGTGGGTTACTATACGGTGGCTCCTCCATGTTTGCGAGGGTTTGTGGTGGAGAACCCTCAGAAATGTTGAAAAACTATGAATAACTTCCCTCCCATTCCCTTCTGAGGCTCCCCCTCCCATTGTCTCACGTTTTACCTCGGTGCGCATTCTTCATGCTGGGACAAAATGCACAGGAATGGGAGGGGGAACTCCAGAGGAGGGAGGAAGGCTTGTGTGAGCCTTCCCACTGCATCCCATTGCATTTTGCCTCACAGCAAGTTCTCCATGCTGGGGCAAAATGCATGAGAATGGGAAGGGGGAGCTCCAGAGGGGAGAACGGGTGTATGTGCGTTCCCTTGCCTTTTTCCCAGGCATGCTTGCCTCCCTTCTCTGTGCCTGGCAAATCACAAGGGAATGGGAGGAGGCGATTGAAGGGACTGAAGACATGCATGCTTGTGAATAATCAAATTCACAAAGGTCAAATCTGTAAATGTGGAGGGAGAACTGTAATACACTTTGAACGGTATTCAGAAATTTCAGCTGGCTCAAAAAGCTGCAACAGACTATGGACCATGGCTTGTTACAGAAAGCATACAATTTTTTTCTTACAACAGCTCTACAGACTGCCAGCCTGTTTCCAGATACAATTGAAACTGCTGGTTTTGACCTATAAAGCCCTATCCTGCTTGTGTCTCAATTGTCTGAGAAACCATCATCTTTCCCTATCAACCCACCTGGATTTTGAGGTCTTCACCTTTGAGGAATTCAGCTTCATCTCTCTGGGAAAGAACTTCCAGAGCTTGGGAGCAGCAGCTGAGAAGGTCTCCTCCTGTATTCCCACCAGATATACCTGTCAGGCTGGTAGGACAGAGGGGAAGGCCTTCTTAGTGGCCACTCCAAAATCTGGAACTCCCTTCCTTAGAGAGACTAAACTGGCCAATTCCATATTGTGTCCCTCCAGCAGCAGGTAAGGACTCTTTTTTGTCGGTTTTCTTCTGGTGGCAGCAGCACATAAAATGGCAGTGGCAGAAGAGGTGGGGCAGAAGCAAGGGCAGCCTCGACCTCAGCATTGGCCCTGCCACCACAACAATCTCTGCCAGTATGAGCCGCCACCTGTGCAGCTTTGGCGATCATCCAGGAGCCCAGGTCCCTGCCTAGTCCAGAGGTGGTGCTGTGGCTCCCCTGGAGTAATTGGTTAATGCTGCTAAGCTGCACTTGAAAGAAAGTTTCAAAGAATATAGAGAAAACCAAGAAGCAATGCAAGTCTGTAGAGGATCATAGATTCATAGAGCTGGAAGACACCAGTAATGTATTTAAGTCTTTTACTCCAAGTCTCAAGTCAAGTCTCAAGTCCCTACCTTCAAGCTCAAGTCCTTGAAGATACCTTCAAGTCAAGTCTCAAGTCCAGAAGCCAACTTTATACCCCAACCATAATTCCAGAATTATTGGATAGAGTAAAATAAAGTCAGTTTTAACAATTTAAGCAGAGTCAGCTCTCCACATTTGCAACTTTGCCACCTGCAACTTCGGAAGTGGGGAATAGGATCCTATCTTACTCCCCGTTACTGAATATTCAAAAGCTTTAAAAGGAAGGATCCTTCCTCCTCAAGCTTGTTGCCTAACACACTTACTGTTCCTCTCTGAGAAATGCATCCTGCACTCTGGGGATGAGTCTTGTCTTTTGCTCTTAGGAAATGTTTTAGAAGGCTCCTCCGATATGCAGTGAGGACAGGCTGCTGAGCAGCCCATGAGCCTGCTTCAAGCCCATTGCCTAATCTGTTTTTCCCCTCTGAGAAATGCACCCACACTTTGGGCTTAAGAGAGATTGCTATGCGACTAGTAGGCAAAAAGAGATGGACGTGTTGTTCAAAGTCGTGAGGTTTCTGGATGAATGCGTTATGTTACTGAACCAAAGGCAGCAAGTCAGTCATTAAAAATATATAAGTCTTGAGTCAAGTCGAGTCAGTGCGTATTTACAGGCAAGTCCGAGTCAAGTCACTGAAGCGACTTAAGTCCTACTAGAGTCTGAGTCCATCGACTCAACAAGGGTCATCAAGTCCAACACCCTGCCATGCAGGAATACACTATCAAAGCATTGCTGATGGATGGCCATCCAATCTCTGTTTAAAAACTTCCAAAGAAGACTCCACCACATTCCGAGGCAGCATAGTCCACTGTCAAACTGCTCTTACTAGGAAGGAAGGGGACAGAAATAACTGCAGAGATGGAAGCAGAAGGATCCATCGTGGTCTGCTGCAATGTATGTGCAGTAGAATCATAGAATCATAGAAATGTAGAGTTGGAAGAGACCACACGGGCCATCCAGTCCAACTCCCTGTCATGCAGGAACACCCTCAAAGCACTCCCGACAGATGGCCATCAAGCCTCTGCTTAAAAACCTCCAAGGTAGGAGACTCCACTACTCTCCGAGGCAGCAGATTCCACTGCCGGACAGCCCTGACTGTCAGGAAGTTCTTCCTGAGGTTCAGGTGGAATCTCCTTTCCTGCAGCTTGAATCCATTGCTCCTTGTCCTGGTTTCTGGAGCAGCAGAAAACAAGCCCCCTCCTTCCTCTACGTGGCATCCCTTCAAATATTTAAACATGGCTATCATGTCCCCTCTTAACCTCCTTTTCTGCAGACTAAACATACCCAGCTCTCTCAGTCTATCCTCATAGGGCATGTTTTCCAGGCCTCTCACCATTTTGGTCACCCTCCTCAGGACTTGCTCCAGCTTGTCAATATCCTTCTTGAATTGGGGTGCCCAGAACTGGACACAGTATTCAAGATGGGGTCTAACCAAAGCAGAGTAGAGTGGTACCAGTACCTCCCTCGATCTAGACACCATACTCCTGTTGATGCAGCCGAGAATTGCATTGGCTTTCTTGGCTGCCGCATCACACTGCTGACTCATGTTCAGCTTGTGGTCTATGAAGACTCCTAGATCCCTTTCACACGTACTGCTATCCAGCCACGTGTCCCCCATCCTATATTTCTGTATTCCATTATTTCTGCCTAAGTGTAGGACCTTACATTTCTCTCTGTTGAATTTCATTTTGTTCGCCCTGGCCCAGCTCTCCAATCTATCCAGGTCATTTTGAATTTTGATCCTGTCCTCTGGCATATTAGCAACCCCTCCCAATTTGGTGTCATCTGCAAATTTGATGAGCATGCCCTCTATTCCTTCATCTAAGTCATTGATAAAAATATTGAACAGCACTGGGCCCAGGACAGAACCTTGTGGCACCCCACTAGTCACTTCTCTCCAGGATGAAAAGCAGCCATCCGTGATCACCCGTTGGGTTCGGTCGGTCAACCAATTACATATCCAATTAACAGTAGCCCTGTCTAGCCCACATTTTACTAGCTTCGATGCAAGAATGTCATGGGGAACTTTGTCAAAGGCCTTACTGAAATCGAGATATGCTACATCCACAGCATTCCCTTCATCTATCAAGCTAGTAACTCTATCATAAAAAGAGATCAGATTAGTCTGGCATGACTTATTTTTGAGAAATCCATGTTGACTTCTCGTGATTATTGCGTTGTTTTCTAAATGATTAGAAACTGAACGCTTAATGATCTGCTCCAGGATCTTTCCGGGTACCGATGTCAGGCTGACTGGGCGATAATTATTTGGGTCCTCTTTTTTTCCCTTCTTGAAGATGGGGATAACATTTGCTCTCTTCCAATCTGCTGGAACTTCTCCTGTCCTCCAAGATTTCTCAAAAATTATAGCAAGCGGTTCCGAAATGACCTCTGCCAGCTCTTTTAATATCCTAGGATGCAATTCATCTGGCCCTGGAGACTTGAATTCATCCAATGCGGCCAGGTATTCCTGTACCACCTCTCTACTTATTAAGTGCCTCATTTCCTCTGCTTCCTCCCCTGCTCCCCTACCGCCAGGTTGAGTGCTTGTATCCTTCTGGGAAAATACGGAGGCAAAGAAGGTGTTAAGTAGCTCTGCCTTTTCTCTCCCCCCTGTGAGTAATTCGCCATCTTCTCTGCGTAGCGACCCTACTGTCTCCTTCTTTTTCCTTTTGCTGCGGACATATTTTAAAAAAACCTTTTTATTGTTTTTAATGTCTCTGGCCAGCCTAAGTTCGTTCTGTGCTTTAGCCTTTCTGACCTCCTCCCTACATCTCCTGGCTACTTGCTTAAATTCTTCTTTGGTGGTTTCCCCCTTCTTCCATTTCCTATACGTGTTTCTCTTAACTCTTAGCTCAGCTGAGAGTTCTTTAGTCAACCATTCTGGTTTCTTCAGATGCCTTCCATTTTTCCTCCTTATTGGCACAGTTTTAGACTGTGCCGTCAGTATCTCCTTTTTAAGGAACTCCCATGTCTCCTGAACTCCTTTCCCTTTCACTATTCCTGACCACGGAATTCCAGCCAGCAGCTCCCTAAGTTTACAGAAGTCCGCTTTTTTAAAATCTAAGACGAGTGTCTGGCTACCCTTATCTTCTCCTTCCCACTGAATGCTAAATTCCAACAGGGCATGGTCACTCCCCCCTAAAGATCCAACCACTTCTACCTCATTCACAAGGTCATCCCTGTTGGTCAAGACCAGATCTAGAATATTTGATCCCCTTGTGGCCTCTTCCACCTTCTGGACCATGAAGTTGTCTGCAAGACAAGCAAGAAACTTGCTGGACCTTGCTGTCTTGGCAGAGTTTGACTGCCAGCATATATCCGGGTAATTGAAATCTCCTATTATTACTGTATCTCTCCTCTTTGAATGTTCAGTCATTTGGTTGAGGAAGGCGTCATCCAAGTCCTCAGCCTGGGTTGGAGGTCTGTAGTAAACCCCCACCAGAATATCCCTATTGTTTCTCGCTGCCTTAATTCTTACCCAAATGCTCTCTACCTGGCTTTCTGGGTTTAAGCCCAGGATCTCTTCACAGGTGAAAACATCCTTGACATACAAGGCTACTCCTCCTCCTTTCTTGTTTGGTCTATTTTTACAAAATAGGCTATACCCCTCTATGCCTATATTCCAATCATGAGACTCATCCCACCAGGTCTCAGTGATGCCTATCAAATCGTATTTATTTTCTTGTACTAGGAGTACAGGCTCATCCTGCTTGTTTCCCATACTCCTTGCATTAGTGTAGAGACACTTAAGTCCCCAGGCCCTTCCTGCAAGTCCTGTACTATTGTTTCTACTCCTCCCGCCATTGGCCGCTTGTACTACTTGTCCAGTATCATTTGGGCCTTTTCCCCCTGTGTTCTCTGAGTCCTTGCCCTGAATAATATTGTCTCCCTCCCCAGTGGATCTTAGTTTAAAGACCTCTTAATCTTCCTTGCAAGACTGTTTGCAAAAACATTCCTGCCCAGTTTTGTGAGGTGCAGCCCATCCCTTGCCAGAAGCCCATGTTCATGGAAATTCAGGCCATGTTCCAAAAACCCAAACCGTTGTTGGCGGCACCATGTGCGGAGCCAGTTGTTGACCTCTACTATTGCCCTTTCCCTACATGCGCCGTATCCTTGAACAGGGAGGAGAGACGAAATGACCACCTGCACACCAAGGTCCTTAAGCTTGGTCCCCATACGCTCGTAGTCCTTTGCAATGTGGTTTAAGCTGCTCCTCGCAGTGTCATTGGTTCCCACATGAACCAAAATGAGGGGCTTATAGTCAGTGGGTTTGACTAGCCTGGTTAGCCTCTCCGTTATGTGGTTGATCCTGGCCCCAGGAAGACAACAGACTTCTCGATTGAGCTTGTCCGTTTTGCAGATTGCTGTTTCAGTTCCTCTTAGCAAAGAGTCCCCAACAACCAGAACTCGCCTCCTCTGAGACTTGTCCTGGGCTCCTCGGCGAACCTGTTCTACTCGGACTGCCTGGGCATTCTGTTTAGGCTGGGAGTGTTGATCTAGTCCCTGTTGGTGAAGTTTGATTCCTTCTTGTTGACATTCTGTTCCCTCCGCGTGGTGCTCCTCATTGTTCATAAGGCCAAGTAGTTCGAAGCGATTGTGTATGCTAAGAGTCTCTGTTACCTTCCTGGTCCTTTTACTCCTCCGTGTGACATTCGCCCAAACCTCCGTTTCCCGGCAAAGTGTGGTGACTTCCTGATCTGGCAGCTCCTCCGTGCATTCGGTCTTCTGGTAGGTCTTCTCTGCCCTATCCAAAAACTCCTCCCCTTCCCTAATAAGATGGAGATCAGAAATTCGTGCCTCCAGCTGGCGAACCTTCTCCTCCAAGAAGGTGACCAGCTTGCACTTGGTGCAGGTGTACCCGAGAACCTCTTGTGGCAAGAAAAGGAACATGCCACAAGCGTTACAGGTGACTGCAGCAGCTCCCTCACCTTCCATCCTTGAAACAACAGAGAGTAGTACAGGAGAAGCTCGAGAAAGTAAAGGAGTGCAAGTGCGCGCGCCGAAGGCGCTTGCCGTTGGTAGCTCCTAATAAAGCTCCTCCCCGCTAGCTGCCTCCTCCCTCTCGTTAGTCAGACCGTGTGATCAGGCAGAGCCCACGGCCAGGCAGTAGCCAGCAAACAATAGCAAGCAATTAACAGCAAAAACAAGCAAGGCCCCCAAGCACAGCAAAAACAAGCTCAGCAAAAAAACAAGCCTGTGAAACACACCTGGTCTTTATTTATATTTATATATTTATAAATATATTTATAAATATATTTATTTATATTTATATATTTATATAAATATTTATATCTTCTTGCCAGAAAACCTTGTCAACAACACCTGCAGTAAGTGTACATTGGTAGCTCTCTTGGAAGAGAAGGTCCATACACTAGAGCTACATGTTGAGTCTCTTCAATGCATCAGAGAATGCGAGGACTTCCTGGATAGTACACAGGGAGAACTGATCCTACAGAACTAACTGGAAGAAACTGACAAGAAAAATAAAAAGGCCTGTAACAATGAGGAAATATCCTGGAGGAAAATCACTGTCAGGAGCAGACCATACAGACAGGATTCAGAACCCTTCCAATTAAGGTCATTTCCACACTAGATTGTTATAGTGCTATTATTCCACTTTCAACATCCTATGGAATCCTAGGGTTTTCAGTTTAGGGAAGGGGCTTTTGACACTATAACAGTCTAGCGCGGAAATTACCTAAGCAATTGCTTCCTACATCTTCATGAAGATAGCGGCAGTAGAAACACTCAAACAGAAAGCCAGCAACAAGGGATACCACAACCCAAGGTAACCACCAACCACAACAAGAAAGATGCTGGTGATTGGGGACATTCCTCAGGCGTATAGAGGCATCTTTGTGCCAGGGGAAGTGTGCTGGCTTCTTGGCACACATATCTAGAATGCCACTGATGTCTTGCCAAAACTCATCAATGACATAGATCAGTATCTGGGTACCAATGACACAGCCAAGAACATTTTTGAGTAGATCATATCTGACTATGAAGGTTTGGGGAGGAAGCTGAAGAGGTCTGAAGCACAGATGTTATTCTTGTCAATTATACCGGTGAAGGATAGAGGACTACACAGGGATAGGAACATAATAACAGTGAATATCTGGCTATGTGGGTGGTGTAGGTGGGAGAGGTTTGGCTTCTGGGACCACAATCTTCACTTCACTTCAAAGACAGAGGACTACTGGCTACAGATGGACTGCACCTCATGGTGACTGGGGAGATTGCCTTTGGTAGTAGTACGGCAAGTCTGATCAAGAGAGCTTTACATTTGCAGGTTGGAGATGCCAGTTCAGACATCAGCCCAAAGGCAAGAGCTAAACAGAAGAATGTGAATTCTAGAGGAGAAGCAGAAAAGAGAATGGGATCCACAGAAAAACAGACAGTAAATTAACGGGATCCACAGAATCAGACCCACAGAAAAATGGACAGTAAATTAATAGGTGAGAACAAACAAGAAAAAACAAGATAAGCTCAAAGTCTTAGTGCACAAAGAAAAAAAATGACTTCATAGGGATAACAAAGATAAAAAAAAAACTTTTTCTGCACAGAAAACAGGACTTTGGCAATCTATTGATCGATCAATCAATCAGTCAATCAATCTCCTTCTACACAGGATAACTCCTCCGGTATATTTCAGGAAATTTAAATACGGGGAGCAAAGCCAGTGTGGTGTAATGGTTTGAGCATTGAACTATGACCTTGGAGACTAGAGTTCTGTTTCCTAGTTGGCCAAGGAAAGCCACTGGGTGACCCAGAAAACCACATGATAGGATCACTGTTAAGTTGGAAATGACCTGAAGGCACAAAAGAACACAACTTTGAAGGAATACTCATTTCCTGCTATACCAGGGAGATAACTACTGTAATTATTATTCCTTGTACACAAGGGTGAAATCGTTGAGAATAATGTAAGGAAATACTAAATAAAGAAATAATAGGGGATTTACCTCCTAACACACATTAAAACTGAGAGAATATATTGTTTTCAGTAACAACATCTCATGTGAAGCAGAAGGCATGGCATGCAAACGGATTCCTGGGAGTGACCTTTGCTTCTTCATTTCCATCTTGCTGAAGCTGGCGCATCGATCAAGGATTATTAATTAACCACCTCTCTCTTCGGAAGTGCGAGGCTGTGAAGTGTGCCTGTGTGAAGGGAATCTATCTCAGCTAGATACGACTGGAAAGGGAAAATGTCCACCCGGTACCACCAGGCAGCTGCCGATGGCAATCTGGAATTACTGAAAGAAGCAACCAGAAAAGATCTGAATACTTCAGATACAGATGGGATGACACCCACTCTTCTGGTGGCTTACCATGGCAACCTGGAAGCTCTGGAAATCATTTGCCGAAGAGGGTAAGTGCAACAGGCCTTCGTACAGGCCATAATGCTTTTGCAACCACAAATATGGGTGGAAGGGAATGGTTAGTAGGGAATGAAAATGTACTATCGGCTAATCTTTTTAGCTTTCTTATGGGAAACTGCATAATTATAATACTATGGCCCTCCTTAAACTGCCATGGTTCCAACCTATGGGAACCTGGGATTTGATGTATTTAGAATCTTCAGCCATAGAGCACTAGCATCTTATCAAACTACAGTCCCCAGGATTCCATAAGATTCCATAAGATGCAGCCATGGCAGTTAAAGTGGAATTTTAGTGCTTTAATTGTCCAGTGCAAAAGGCCCCTGGGAAGGGAGGAAGAGGGAAACGTACATTATATATATTCAGCATCGTTTTTATATTTGACTATATATATATATTTTCAGCATCCTTTTTATATTTGACATGATGTCTGTTGACTGGAACCACTTCTTGCCCACACAAGTTCATTCATTTAGATTCTGTATTTCTTTCTATAAGGGACTGGTCTCTTTGTAAATCTAAATTTTATTCTGCCATAAGATTTATTCCATTTGTCAATGATGTTAAAACCTGAAGTTTGGCAGGTGTCTCTATTCTACTGATGCTTCCTGCCTGGCCTCCACAGTCTGTGGAGCCAAAGCCATGCCCAAGGAGATTCAGGAAGGAGAAAAAAATAAGAGGCAATCCGGTATAGGATGCATGGCTAGCCCAGTACTAATAATCTAATATTAATCATCCTATTACTGCAACTAATAACAATCTGAATAATCTGAATTCTAAGTTCATACCAATTTGTTGTATTTAGAAATACAATTTTAACTCATTTGAACCAGGGTGTGTTGTCTTGTTTTGACGCAAATTATTGCCAATAATTCAACTTGTTCTGCATTTGTTGAAGACAGCTATGAATAACTCCCACCGTTCGATTCTGGAGTTTGTGAAGTTCATCCTTTTATAATTAGATTCATGCAGCACTTTTCAAAAGCTGTTTTTCAAGCCTAGATTAATTAGCCAGCACTGAATGCTAGTTTGAGCATCACATTACAATGCTGGAGATCAGGTTTAGATCCCGGCTCAGCATGGGAATCCCCTGGGTGACCTTGGACAAGGCACACCCTCTCAGCCTCAGAGGAAGGCAAACAAACGTAGCCAGGCAAACACCATAATATGGCCATACGTTCTCCACAGGTCAGAAAGGACTTGAAGGTATAGAACAACAATGAATCTTTTGCACTTTACTTTTTCAAAAAACTGTCTTCAATGGGTCTTCAATTGTATTTGCATTTTAAAAAGAGAAAAATATCATGTTTGTGTGAAATTGCCATTTGCATTTAGGGCCTTTAGTAAAATTCTTACCTAAATGAAGCTGAAAAAAAAAACTTTCATTTGACTGCCTTTAAAAATCCTTTGTGTAAAAAAACTTTTGTATTTTGAGCTTGGGAGAAAAGGAAATAGCTGAATACACTTTTGAAAATCCTATTTCTCATCCACCATATCCAAATCCTTCTCCTGCTTTCCTCATCTCTCTTCCTTGTAATCTCATCTCCTTAATTTAGGCCATTTCCACCCTATAGTGCTATTATTCCATTTTTCAGCATCCTATGGAATTCTGGGGTTTGCAGTTTACTGAGGCCAAAGGGCTCTCTGGCTGAGAATTCTAAATGCCCCTCCCTAAACTACAAACCCCAGAATTCCACAGGCGGTTGAAGTGCAATAATAGCACTATAACAGTGTACTGCAGACAGCCTTAGTTACTGTTTCCCATGTGAATCACAGCAAAAGGCCCAGGGTTACCAGAACTTTGAAAGTTCATTTTCTTGAACAGACAAAGAACCTCTGTGGTCATCCTGTAAGAACACCAGAAATCCATGTGGATGAAAAGAAGCCTTCTGCCCTGTTCCAAGATGTCCTTACTAATTGTTAGTTTAAAATCTTTTAGCCTTGGAAGTAACTATCATACTCTAAGCATGAACAAAAATATATAAAGATTCCTATAGCCATTTGCATTGGTTAAAGATTCGAATGGGAAAAGTAAAATTTGTTGGCCTCTTGTGTTATTCATTAATAACTTATTTTATAAATCAATTTGGGAATTAAATTCATGTTGAAAGACCAACTCACATCAGTCTAAGATCATAAATTTAATTTAGTTGTCTATTTGCACTAAAGAAAAAAAAATTGATTTTAATTTGTTAGTTCCCGTCAAGAGACTTTGGGCAATACTGAAAGGCATTTGGACTTAAGGCAAACATCAGTTGAATATATTGCTTTGTCTCTTGCTTTTAGGCATGGCGTGCAATTTTATAGGCCCTATTTTATTACCAATAAATGTGACCTTTAAACAGTTCAATTGCTTTATCCTGATATAACAGTCATATTCTCCAGTGGTTAAAATGAGCACGGCTTTATAGATGTAGGTAAGAAAGAAAAATTAAGCCTATTTCCTCATTCAGAGGTCATCTGTCTCAATGTCATCTGGCCGATGCATCATTTCAGAGTGCAAAGGCTCATGTCACAGAATGAGAGAGCCTCCGTTGTTGATGTTAATGTTATTTGCCATCAAGCTGATTTCAACTTGTGGTGTCCCTATGAATGAGAGATCTCCGAGAGCCCTGGTCGTCAGCTTCCCTGCTTGGGTCTTGCAAAATCAGGGGCAAGGCTTCTTTCCTTGAATAAATCCACCTATAATTGTGTTTGCAATATTCATTTTATAATTGGCCCCATAGAGCCCAGAGGAAATACACTGGCACATTTGCAGGAAATCGTGATGGTCCCACATCAAGACTGAGGAAGGAGTGACCCTCCAGATCTTGGACTGGAACTCTCATTGGTCTTCACCATTAATTATGCTGATTGGCTAGGGCATGGGTAGGCAAAGTGACACCCCAAAGGTTGTGTCAGTAACCCTCTCCTCCTTTAGACACTCTAGAGCATGCCTTTTCTGACCCTCCTAAAAAAGGGGTTCATAGGCTCTCCCAGAAGACTCCAAGAGCAGCAGATTACATTTATTATTATTATTATTATTATTATTATTATTATTATTATTATTATTATTATTATTTTGTTTATAATCTGCTTTTTTCTCAAAAGGACTCAAAAGTGGCTTACACAACTTTAACAACGGTAACCTGAGCCATTTCCACCCTAGCCTGTTATAGTGCTATTATTCTTCCACTTTCAACATCCTATGGAATCCTGGGGTTTGCAGTTTAGGGAGGGGCCTTGCACTTCCATACGATGTTGAAAGTGGAATAATAGCACTATAACAGGCTAGGGCAGAAATGTCCCTGGTTAAAACAAGTGACATATAAAAGTTGAAACACAAGTTAAACAAACAGTAATAATTAAAACAAAGTTAAAATACATAATAAAAACAACAACAAATCACAATTAAAAATAACCAGCACCTTTCTTCAGCCAAGCAATGATCACATATTAAATGCGTGCTGAAATAAAAATGTCTTTAATTGTCTCCAGAAAGAAGGCAGGGAGGGTGCCAGTCTGACCTCCACGGGAAGGGAATGCCAGAGCCTGGGGGCAGCCCCTGAAAAGGCCTTCTTCTGTGTTCCCATCAAACGTACCTGTGATGTTGGTGGGACAGAGAGAAGGGCCTCTCCAGCAGATCCAGGATGGTTCATAGGTGAGAATACAGTCCTTCAAATAACCTGGACGTGAGCTGTGTAGGGCTTTAATGGTCATCACCAGCCCTTTGAATTGCGCCCAGAAACAGACCGGCAGCCAGTTGGTTAGATTGCAGCTTGCAATTAGGTTGCAGGGACCCAGAACTGTTTCCTATTTTTAAAATGTCCATTATTAAAAATGAGAAGTAGGCTTTCCAGTTGCCTCTATTTTTTTAAAGCATATTTGACAGCCCATGTGGCTGACAGAGGGTCCCGGGGCAGAAAATTGGCTCTTGGACCTGCCCCAATTGCCCACCTATGGACTAGTGGTTAGGTTGCTGAACTCACAGCCTTTATTTCTTTATGTCTTTTCCCCAATTCCCATCCCATGTGGATATCCAATTGTAACAGAATTAATGCAGGATGGAAAAGATTCTTCTGAACAGGGTCAGCCTTGTATGAGTGGAGTGGCTTTCCAATTCAAGCTCCCTGCTTTTGAAAACTGTGTGCATGTACTTGCGAGCAAGTCCAAAGGAACTAGTGGGACTTTTCTTTTGGGTAGACATGGGCCCTTTTCGCACGGGCTTTCCCGAGCGAAATAGCCCCGTGAGCCGTGCAGGAGTGGGAGCGCCGCTCCACACGACGCACTCCCACTTCCGGCGCTCTCACGGGGCTGCAGCGGCGCGAGCGCGGGGTTTTTGATTTTCGCTTCCAAGCGAAAATCACCCCGCGCTCGCGCAACGCTCCCGGCGCCCACCCGCACTTACCTGTTGTGCGGTGCGTCGGAGAGGCGGCCGGGTAGGGCTTCCTTCCCTCCGCTCCTGCGGAAGGAAAGGGTGGGGCGGGGCGCTTGCGTGACGGATGCGATGGCATCCTGCTTTGCGCGGGTGGGGGGCTGCTCGCGACAGCCTCCCGCTTCGCGCGCGGGGGGTGGGTGGGCGCGACTGTCGCTCGCTCCTGGCGCGTGCGGGGGGGACAGGCGCGACTGTCGCTCGCTTCCCGCGTGCGCGGGGGCGGCGCGAGAGGCTCCTGCTTCTCGCGCAAGCGGGGGAGGATGGACGCGTGAGCCGCCTCCGCCTCCGGGACGCTGCCGCTTCCCCGCTTGTTCCTTCGCCTGCGGAAGGAACGAGCGGGGAACCGGCAGGCTCTCGGAAGAGGCTTTTCGCGCAAGCCGCCCACCCCGGCTCACGCAAAAAGCCTCAGTGCGAAAAGGGCCATGCATAATGCATACAGGGGAGGGCCAAAACATTTTGCTGTCAAAGGCCCAGTAGCCCACAACACAAACTCTTTAGCACCTGATATCCAAGTCAACCAAATTATCTTTTCATGCAAGAAAGAAAATCACATCTTCCTCTTTCTGTCAGGAAAAATAACATCATCAACAACATTTGCTGCCTTTTCATGAGCTTCACAATCTGTTGCCCAAGGAATCCTCTGTTAGTGCATCTTATAGAAGAGGGGACTGGCATTTACTGCCAATTATCTAGCTATAGAATCTGTAGTATACATGAATGGCCTCATAAGGGATGAGCCAGGATATTGTATAGTTTCTGCATCCCCAATAATGCACGGTTTTACTGAATAGTTGATTGTTCAGTTGATCAATTTTATTTTTATCTGGGCCTTCTTCCAAAGAACCCTGGCTTTCCCCCTTTCTCCTCACAACAGCACTGTGAGTCAGATTTTGCTCAGAGCCAGGGATGGACTTATGTGAGGTCATTCAGGGAGAACTTCACGGGTGAGTGGAGATTTGAATCTGAGCCTTCTCTCTAGGTCATCCATTTTGGAGGAATATGCCAA
Organism: Ctenosaura bakeri; assembly: GCA_948474755.1. Taxonomy (NCBI): domain Eukaryota; kingdom Metazoa; phylum Chordata; class Lepidosauria; order Squamata; family Iguanidae; genus Ctenosaura; species Ctenosaura bakeri. The sequence continues at coordinate 353,102 of CAOLHI010000227.1, read as the reverse complement.
AATAGATATGTGAACAGAAATGAAATGGTCCTTTCTTGAAATGCCTGAAAAAGTTTTGAGCAAGGGAATCAATTTTCTTATGGCACAGCCAACCAATAAAATAAAAATTATGATTCTAAAAAAGAAGCTATGATTCCAACTTCTTTATCATTTATGGGTATCAGATTAATTCTGTTATCAGGGCAATTTCTTTCAGATGTAGAGAACTCAGATGGAAACACTTCATATTTTTCCATTCTTCTATTTTTTAAAAAAGTACTATAATCAAAAGGGAAAAAAACAGTTTGAAAACAGCAAGCCTGGGGGGAAGAATTAATTCTGTGTGGATCCAGTTTAAAAAAAACAGTAAATGAAATATAAAGAACCAGACCATGCTTGCTTTCACCCAGATATGCAAGAGGCTGCTATGGTTACAGTCCAGGATCAATTGAAATCGAAGGTCTCAGCAATGCACATGCTCAAACAAATAGTGCTGATTATTATTCTTAGAAGAGTATAGATTTTGAGGAGGGTGGGGATGGTGACCTTGAAAAGGTTAAGAGGGGATACGATAGCCATGTTTAAATATTTGAAGGGATGTCATGTTGAGGAGGGAGCGGGCTTGTTTTCTGCTGCTCCAGATACTAGGACAAGGAGCAATGGATTCAAGCTGCAGGAAAGAAGATTCCACTAGAACCTCAGGAAGAACTTCCTGATGGTCACAGCTGTCCGGCAGTGGAATGTGCTGCCTCCATGGAGTGTGGTGGAGTCTCCTTCTTTGGAGGTTTTTAGCAGAGGCTAGATGGCCATCTATTGGGAATGCTTTGATGGGTGTTCCTGCATAGCAGGGGGCTGGACTCAATGGCCCCTGGGGTCTCTTCCAATTCTATGATTCTATGATTCTTATATCCAAGATCTGATAGACATGTACAACAAAATTAAGGCCATTTCCACATTAGACTGTTATGGTGCTATTGCACTTTCAACATCCTATGGAATCTTGGGGTTTGCAGTTTAGGGAGGGGCCTTTCCACTCCATTGGAGGACAGAGCTGTTTGCCACATACACCCTGTCCTAATTTGTGATCTCCTCAAGTGGCATTCTGCTCTGAGTATATTGTTGCTGTTGTTGTGTGACCCTAAGGCAATCCTCTCACAGGGTTTTCTGGGGCTGAGAGTGTGTGATGCGCCCAAGGTCAGCCAGTGGGCCTCCGTGGCCAAGCAGGCAATCGAACCTTGATCTGCAGGGTTGTACCCCAACACTTAAACCGCAACTGGCAAAGTAGAAAAGTAGACTGTACCAGTAGACTGGATAGAAAAGTAGACTATACTAACTCAAAATGAAGGGGGAGATTTTTGGTTTTATATGCCTTGCCTAGAGTTAAAGCAAATGCACTCAAGACACAAACATAGTTTTCTGCATTTAGAAAAGAAGCAGAGGAGGACTAAGCTCTGTCTCTTTGGTGTCCTAGTTTTGTTGTTCTTCTTCTTAACTGGCATGGAAGAATTCCAAAAAGATACTCCCACTGTGAGAGCCAGAATTGTGTAGTAGTTTGAGTGTTAGACTATGGGTCATGTAGGCCAGAGTTCAATTCCCCACTCAGCTATAGACACCCATTGGGTGACCTTGGGTGCATCATGCACCCTCAGCCCCAGAAAACCTTGTAATAGGGTCAGTTTAGGGTTGCCATAAGTCAGAAACAACTTGAAGGCACACAACAACAACTCCCAGTGTGGAATATAATTGTACAATCCATTCTACCATATTGGGATTCTACCACCTGATTCCATTGTCTGTGCGGATCAGGGGCAAGGACTTGTATATGAGCTGAGTTCTAGTGTTTAGAGTTCTTTATATTATGTTGTTTGTTTGTTTGTTTTCCAGAGGTGATCCAGATAAATGTGACATTTGGGGGAACACTCCTCTTCACCACGCAGCTGCCAACGGCCACATCCACTGCGTTTCCTTCCTAATCACTTTTGGCGCAAATATCTTCGCCTTGGATAATGACATGCGTTCTCCCCTCGATGTGGCTGCCAGCCGGAACCAATATGAGTGCGTCAGGATTCTCGACAATGCTGCCACTGAGCAGAATATCAAGAATCCCAAACGAGTCGCCAGACTGAAGGCTCAGGCTCCACGGGATGCTGAGCGACAAATCCGTGAGTGCGAAAGACGTCAGGAGAAACATGAGCACAGAATGAACAGGCATTTCAGCAAAGCGTCTGTGCAATCAGACAGGGGAGCAACCCCAAGGCCAAAGATGTCTAATTTATTTGCTTCCAGCTCACTAAGCGCATTCCCAAAACATCTGAAAGACACTTTCAGACTGAGGACAAAAAAGAAAGGAGAGAATGTAGATGATCAAGAAGCAGAAAGCAGCGGAAGTGAGAAAGACCCTGTAGCTGGGCGAACTGCCGTAATGGATGTATTCAACGAAGATGATGAAGAAGTACTAACTAATGAATTTAACAGAAAAGCCAGCATTTCTGAAGGTGAAGAAGAAGAAGAAGAGCTAGGGTCAAAGTCTATCTTCAATCGTCCAGGTCTTGGCAACATTGTGTTTCGAGGCAACTTTTCAACAGGCAAAAATGCTGACAGCACATTAACGGAGAAGGATGTCCGCTTCAAAATACCAAATGGATTACTTCGCTTTGAAGAGCCTGAAGATGCCGGTGATCCAGACATAGAGAGCCATCCTGATGAATCTTGGGCTGAAGAAGAAATTGGTTGGGATGATGGCAAAGTGGAGACCACCCCCCTTGAGGTATTCTTGGCATCACAGAACTTGGATGAATTCCTTCCCATCCTGATGACAGAAGACATTGACTTAGAGGCCCTCATGCTTTGCTCGGATGAAGACCTGAGGAGCATACAGATGCAGCTGGGTCCCAGGAAGAAAATCCTCCATGCAGTTAGCAGAAGAAAGCAGGCACTAGAGAGTCCTGGGAAGATTGGAGATACTCAGTTATAATGTGTAAACAGTGCTTATTGCAACTGCATTGCATCCAGAAGCCATGCTTCAGGGAGATGAAGAATACTAGAATTTTTCTCAAGAAGAATTTAGCTTTCTGGGGCTACTTAGCAGGAGCAGCTTCAGAAACGAACAATAGTCTGAATGTTGCCTAAATACCCTAAAGGCACCAGATCCTGTCTGATCTTGGAAACTAAGCAGGATCAGTCTTGGTTAGTACTTGGATGGGAGACTGCCAGTGACATACCAGGTGCTGTATTTCAGAGGGAGGAACTGACAAAAACACATCTGAGTTTTCTTTGCCTCAGAAAATGCTGTGAAATTCTTGGGTACCCATAAGTCAACAGGCAACTTGAAGACACATACACACAAACACACACTGCATGTTGATTTATTTGAAGATCATGTGACCCATTCACAGGACTTCTTCCATAAGAAGGCAGCCAACAGCCATTTCCTTAATTATGATAGCAACAGAAGTTTCACTAGGCAGTAGTACAGTTGGGAGATATTGGATTTTGGAAGTAATGGTGTTAAGAGGGTGCAACCAGTGCTAGGTCCATGAGCCCTCAGCTGCTGGTCTCTGGAAGAGTTTCCAGGAAAGAAAAAAACAGTTGTAGTCAAGGGCCATAAATTTATTGTTAGTGCCTGGCACATTGTCTGGCACATATCTAATGATCTCCCACATCAGAAGCACTATTTTAGATTGTAATGTGTTTTAATTCACTTACTTCAAAATGTGATAACTGAACCCTGCTGTGTTGGACCTATGCCTCGAAGTCCTGTCCTGATGACACCACCGGCTCCAACAGTGAAATAAATGAAGAAATAAAAAGAGAATCATTTTATGCCCATGAACCAGACTCATAGGAGGCATCCAATCATCAACTGAAACTACGCTGGAGGAAGACATGCCCAAGGAAAAATTGCTCTAATTTGGATCTGTTTGTAATCATACAAAGTGAGGGGGGAGCACACACAATTTGCAAGCAGCAAAAAGCACTCCAGACAACTTATTGTGGCTCCCAGAAGGATACAGTTCACCGTTTAGAACATCTATTTATTAGGATGACTAATAAAATATTTGAATACTGCGGCAAGATGTTTCAGTTTTTACCTTGTTCAGTTGTTCTGAATAAAAGTAAGCTGTACCCAAGAGGGCAGCTACAGAATTCAGAGGACAGAGTATTGTTTGACCAGGGACACCCCCAAATCTGGGCAATACTTGAAATTATTAGAGGGAGATCTATTGGATATGTTTGCACGGAAGATAACAGAAGTAGGGAATTTACTTGTAAAAAGAGACTAGTTTCACTTGCTGTACAAGACTCCCCTAGCAGTCAGTTACCATCATAACTGCAGTTTTTAAGAAGTAACTCTGCTTTTCCATTTCTTAATTCATTTCAAATTTTTTTATAAAAGTTGCTGACCTATAACACAAAGTGCACTCTCCTCTCATCTCCCCTACTGTTGTCTCAACTCTTGCAACATTATGAGGTCTGACAGAAGCCAATCCTTGAATAATGCTTTCTTCCTCCTCCATCAAGTGAGATCACCACGCCTCATTACTAACATTGACATAACTTTAAATGTTACACCACAAAAGGAGTGAACTTTTCCCTCATCAAGTTACAATAAGGGATAGAACAAATATTCCGTTATTTGTTTCATAGTTTAAAATTAGGGAAAATAATAGAACACAGTTTTCTGCCGGTATTTGAACATCCCAAAGTGTTCTGGAAGATTTGTCTGTGCAGAAGGACACATGGGTGCTTTTTTGCACAGCAACAGGCTTTCTGTGGGGGGGAAATGCTTCTAGTGTAGGAAACACATTTCTGCGCAAAAGCCCTTCTGTTACACTTTGAGATGCTCAAACAGAAGGAGAATACAGCACAGAAATACTTGTTTTGTCTTGCAACAAGAAAACAACTACAATAATTATTCATCCCTGCATGCAAGGATGAAATAGTCAAGGATTTACATCCCTACTTGCAATTGCAATATAACAATTATACCATCACTATGGATTACAACCAACTAGTTATTTGTAATTCACTACCTCAGGGTTTGGAAGTAAATTTTTATTTTCATGCTTGAAATATACAGTGCATTGCAAAGAAGCACACACAAATCCTGGGAGAGGAATATTTTTCTTAGAGGTAAACTCTACTAGTTACAATTCCATGAAACACCACTGCAGGAAATGCATTGTCAGAAGTGACTTCTTTCTGGTCTCTTAAATTTTTGGCAAAAATTCCTGCGGAGCCATCATCTAAATTAAATCAAGTTCCCTGATGAAGGGAAAAAATGTAGCATTTCCAATAACCTTTAATGAGTTCCAGTAGGGAATGATTACAAACCTATTTCCCTTTCTTCCAGACACAAACAACTCTTCATCTTGTGGAGCACGTATATAGAAGAAATTAGAAAGGTTAAATTGTGCAATTCTTTACCACAGTATGTGACAAACCAGGGTTGTCATTGTTATTTAGTATAGTTGGACACAAAATGGGCAACTGGGAAAAATGTGGAGTTTTAAAATGGATATTGTGTAGTTGGAAACATGGGAGGGAAAGTAGTCACTTTGGCCATTTCCGCACTAGACTCTTCTAGTGCTTTTATTCCACTTTCAACATCCTATGGAATCCTGGGGTTTGCAGTTGAGGGAGGGGCCTTTAGGAATAACAGCATTATAACAGTCTAGTGCAGAAATGGCCAAGTGTTTATTACACACTTTAACAACAGTGATTATCACATGCTCTTGATGAAAAAGGAGGTGTGCAATTCTAGTACTACCAATCTGATGAGGTGGTAGAAAATGCACTTACACAGGAGTAACTATCACTGAGTTAGGATTTACACAGGGTGCAGGATCCATTGGATTGCCATATTAGTTAATGAACTGAGGCTTGTTCACAAATGAATTGTTACTGCATAGTATGTAAGAGCTACTGTTTCCTGTGGAGAAAGAGATGTAAGCAACGAACACAGCTCTGTGCGTGTTAATCTCCCCCCGCCCTTTCATATAAGGATAGGGAAATTTGTACAGTTCCTCTACTTTAAAAAAAATGCTGGCAGTGATGACCAGTTTAGATTGTTTTTAAGGGAGATTAAACCAATGCTTCTCAGACTTTTTACCCCTGTGACCCTTTTTAGATCCACATGTGGATGTTGTGGGTGCCCCTGCTCAACACTGTACCCCCCCCGTCCTATCCTGTGCTTCTGTCTCCCTCTCTCTCTCACCAGTCCCTTGTGCCACACATGCCCTCAATCTTAACGCTGAGGTCTCACGCTCTCCGCCTCCTCTCTTCACTTCCCTCCCTCTACCTGAGATACTGCCTCGTGGACACTTATGGGCATGCACTGCTGCGACAACAACAGGCTGTTTGGAGAAGCTGAGTGGGGAAAGCATTATAAACGGGAAGCCAATTTTTGATACATCTGAGCTTAGAGGAAAGCATAAAAGGGGAAGACACTTTGCATCACTCTTTTCCAGAGACCAGTGTGTATATACACACACAAAACACAGGCTTGTCCTTTTTCACATCTGCTATACTTGCAGAATGACTTTTCTTGAGCTTCCTTTGAGCAATGTTCACACACTCCTTTTAGTCTCATCCCACAGTTTGAGAACCACTTGGTTAGACAAATTAACAGAGGCTAAGCCCATGATAGACAAGATGACTGTGTATGACCTAATCAGCAAAGGATGCCTCTCTGGACTCACTGGGGAACATAAATGGTTGTGGTGGGTGTTATTGAACTTGCATCCTGAATGAATCCACCGCTCCGAAAGAGAACAAGATGCTGGTCCAGCCAGGCAGGTCTGATCCAGATGGGCTCTTTTTGTTTTCTGGTATATGCCTTGTAACCACATATGTTAAGAGATCACGTCAATGGATAACATATTTTTTAAAAAAGTGCCACACAGGATACATCAGAAGAACACAAGCCTGATTTAATGTCATTGATATTTGAACCAATTACTTTTAAAGTTTAGAGCTTCCAGCTACCTGCACTTCTCCGCACAACCTATGCCAGAGAAGCAGGAAAATATCAGCTCTCTAGACCAGGGCTTTCCAAATGGTGTGTCATGACACATTAGTGTGTCACCTGAACAGTGTAGGTGTGTCCCCTCCCTGGACTGAGAACAAGCACCCCACCCGAGCCTTGGAAATGTTATGTGTTATAAATAAATCATATATTTTTAAAAATATAAATGAAAGGTTTTCATGAGGTACATTGTGTCCCCATACACTTCATTATTACAATTTGTGTATATGCCCAGATCTCTTATAAGGGGTTAGTCTAACCTCCAGTTTGCTAGAATTTGCCTTCAGTTTGTTAGAATTTGCTACTGAAGTACTGTGTCGCAAAATGATGCATGTCTAAAAAGTGTGCCACCAACATGAAAAGTTTGGAAAGCTCTGTTCTAGACCTTGATGAACTGTTACTCCAAAGTTGCCTCACACCGATTGTTCTTCTTGGCCTAACGGGAACTAGAGTTCAGCTTCTGCAAGGTCATAGGTACACTCTCCACCTGTCCTTTGCTATACATATCCATCACTTGCTACAAAGCTTTCCTCAGCTCTGAAGCCAGTACTTGGGGTTCACTAGGCATGGTGACACCTTCCCCTTTCTGAGTAGCCCCATTTTAGCTGTTTTGGGAATGATTTCTATGTGAAAAGTACTTTTCTTCTGCAGGGGTGTAACTAGGGTGGGGCAAGTGGGTGCCCCAGGCACCAATGCCAAGGGAGTGCAAAAAAGCCATTCATGTCAGGGTGGGGGGTGGAGTTAGAGGAAAGAAGGTGGGGTGCAACTTCCACGGTTGCTTTAGGCACTGTTTACACTACATATGACACTGTTCTTCTGAGCAGCAACAGGCATCCAGCTGGGAGAGAAAGCATATGGAAGCACATGGCTCTTGTCTGGCAGGTTGGGTTCCCAGGTCACAGCTCACCCGGTGAAGTCTCACAGAATTACTATGTTTCTCCAAATTTCCAACAAATTTTAGGGCTAGCAACACTGCAAGAGGAGAAAGTCCAAATTTTGTATATGAGGTAGTTTAAAGCCATCACCACCTATTACCAGATGGGACCAGGGCACAGTGAGATGGTATTTGTGTGCTGCACGTGCCCAGTGCTGGTGCACCAGAAAGCCAGGAGGGAGGGTACCAAAGAGAGAGACAGCTGATGTGTGTACTTGGGCCCATCATGTCATTTGGAACGAGGCTAGGAGTGGAATCCCGGTGTTGTGACTCATGAGTTTTACTCTAGAAGCCCTAACGGTGTAGGGTCTGGGAGGGAGAGAAGTCTCCTCAAGGGCTGGCAGTGAATTTTCCAAAGTGCCAGCAGCAGCATGGGACCTGGAAAAACTTCCCATAAGCTACACAACATCCTACAAGTTTATTTGTTATACAGATAAAAACACCAGTCTTCTCTCTCCCTATTCTCACATGTTGATTTCTGGAAAGATACTGTGGTGGTGGTGGTTATTTCAGCTGGAGAATATTTTCCCTGGATTGTTATGAATCACAAACTTAATATACCTTGTTGAGGTGAATCTCAGGTGCATTTCTTTGTTGTTTGTTCATGTAAAATCTTAACAATGCTAATTTTAAAAAAGGAGAACTCTTCCTCAGGTGCCATATATGCTGTGTGCCTTCAAGTCGTTGCCAACTTATGGCAACTGTTAGGTAAGCCTATCATAGGTTTTTCTGGGGCTGAGAGTCTGTGACACACCCAAGGTCACCCGGTGAGTTTCCATGGCTAAGCAGATACTTGAACCTGGTCTCCAGGGTCTTAATCCAATGCTCAAACCACCACATCATGCTTGCTCCCAAAGTAAGCTATTGGCAAGGTCATATGAGATGCAAGAATTAGCCAGAATGGCAATACTACCAGGCACATTCTACTACCTATCTCACCACAAAAATATTTTTTCTTGGTTTCTAGTTGCCATATTTCCTAAGTAGCTAAGTTGTACTCCAATTCTGGGCCCATTTATACCCAGACTCTCTTCATCACCCTAGTGGCGCCGTGGTTAAATGCTAGTGCTGCAGCCACAAGGTTGTGAGTTCAATCTTGCAGGGCTCCAGGTTGACTCAGCCTTCCATCCTTCTTCAAGTCAGTAAAATGAGTACCCAGCTTGTTGGGAGCAATTAGCTAACACATTGTAAACCATTTAAAGAGCACTTAGCTGATAAGCGGTATAGAAATACACGTTATTGCTATCATACTTCCACAATCAGCTGGCTAGCCTGCCAGTTAACCAGGGTTACCAAGTCAGAACTATCCCAAAACCTGAGAATAAGGGACTTATGGTTTCACAGGGGTGAGCCCTGGTGGGGTTACAAGGAGCACCCTTGATAAGCATGGTATATCATGCATCAACCACCGCTGGTCACAGTATATAATTCAGATCAAAAACACCATGTATAACATAGAAAATATATACATGCACACCTTTTGAGGCAGTTCTTCCTCCATGAGATTCCTTTCCCTATAGATTGGAGAACAGAGGGTGGGCCCTGAAATCTGGCAACCCTACTGCCAACTCCTGCATGTCCCGTAGCAGGACACCACAAGGCCCTGTCCCCCAGTCCCAGATTCTGACCTAGAAATCTTGGGGAATCAAATGCTGCCAATCTGGCAACCATACTGGGAGGGCCTATGCCTGCCCCCTCAGTCTCATTTCAGTGTCACTTAAGCCAAAGTAATACTGAAATGACTATCACAGCACGATCTCAAAATACACTACATATTCTCAGACCCTTTTTTCTATGCTCCAGATGAATCAACTACTGATCTTATAAACCTTGGAGGTTTATCTGGTCCAAAACCAATGATCTTTATATGAGCAGAGATCTGAAATAAAACCATCAGCAGACAATTGAAAATTTGAGGTGTTTTTTAAAGAGCTAGACTGTCCAAATATTTTTCCGAATAAAGATACACCAAGTCAATATCTTTATATTAGAGAATGACGCACTCTCCCAAAGACACAAAAATCCATTTCTGTTTACATTGCACTAAGTCAGTTGGAAGCCCGCCTAAGGAAAAAGATTATGATTAGGTTACAAAAGATTATCTATTTTAATTCTCTTATCCAACCCCCCTCCTATAAAAGAAGAATGATAGTGCAGCAATAGGCATCTCTAGTCAGATGTACGTGCCACTGAGATCAAATCAACGCTCCCAATTAAGTGTAGATAAGATTGCAACTTTCACAGTCTTTAACAAGACATTCCAGCTAAAAGATTAGAACAGGAGTTTGGGGAAGCAGGAAAACACAACCCTGGATGCTACTTTATTGCTTTGTTGTTCAGGATAGTCACAGGTCTTCATTTCAGCTGGCAGCCGACCAGGAATCGAAGATCAGTTTTGCCGCTACCGTATCTTCAATCGCCATGCCTGAAATAAGGGCCAGAATTAATATGACTGCCAACAGCATGACAAAAGAATACACATGATTTTCATGATGAAAGAAAACAGCTGGACTAAGTGAATTGTTTGAGAATCTGTTACCTCATCTGGAAGATGGCAGGTGTTTTGGAGTCAGCAGTGATGACACAGATCAGCCCCCCTAGTCCTTCCCATTTGTTGAAGAGCAGACCTGCGTGTTCTTGACATCCTGCCTAAACTAGTCTGGTACCCTCAGATGCAGCATCTTATCAGCTGTGCTGAAGTGAGATTGAGCTGATATATTGGTCAGCATCTATAGGGAGAGGCACCCTCTTGCCCTTTGCCTGAGGCAGCTGAATGTCTTGGGCCAGCCCTTTATGTGTGCAGATCATTGAGAGAGCTTGGAAAAGTTACCCTTTTGGACAGCTCCCCAAATCTCCTAGCCTGTCCACTGACTAGTTATGCCCACTGAGGTTTTCTGGGAGTCGTATTTTTTAAAAAAGTCATTTTTCCAATTTCTGAGTGCCTATTGGCTTGTCATCACCAAAAAATCCTCCCACTAGATTGTCTGAAATAAGCCTCCCACCTAGTCCCTAAAAGAGTTTTTAGCTTTAAAGGAAGCAAGAACACCAATGAAAGAACAAATGAAATACATAACATTCATGTCGCATTTCAACTATTATTTAACTCAGACTGCTCAGCTGGAGTGCTAAAGAAGTCAGACTCAAGGAAAACAATTATGATCAGAATTAAAGCAGCATGAAAACCAGACAATGCATCCATTCATCTTGGCTTCCCTGCTGATGCTAATTGCTCCAATCTTACATTTTTTAGAGAGAGAAAAAGGACAACTACCTTTGTGATATAGTAGGGAAAGAGCCATTGCAGGCTTGGGGATAATCACCCATATTCCCATGCAAGGGGACAAATAATCAAGCATTGTCTTCCTCAGTCATTCCACATGCAAAAGGGGGCTGTTCTTACCCAGTGATTTGAAGACAGTCGTTTTCTCACGCAGGGCGGGTTTCGTTCCCAGCAGCACCTCGCCCAGCTCTGCAAAAATCTCTGCCTGCGAAACAAACAGAAAGTATTGTTGTGTACTTGTCAGCTGCTGTCAAGTCAACTTCAACTTATGGTAACCCCATGGATGAGAGACCTCCAGTTTACTTAACTGCTCTGCTCAGGTCTTGCAGATTCAATGACGTATGCTCCTTAATTGAGTCTATCCATCTGTAATGGAGTCTTCCTCTTTTCCTACTGCCTTCTACCTTCCCAACCATTATTGTCTTTTCTAGGGAGCCATGTCTTCTCATGATATGGCCAAGGTATGACAGCCTTAGCTTAGTCATTTTGACTTCTAGGCAGAGTTAAGGCTTCATTTGCACTAGGACCCATTCACTTGTCTTTTTAGCAGTCCAAGGTATCCATAGAACTCCATAGCAGCACATTTCAAAGGAACTGATTTTCATCCTATCATCTTTCTTCACTGTACCAGTCTCCTCTATTTCCAAGATTCAGGCAGGTGTCATGGGCCAGGAGTCAGTTTCTCCAGGTGAACAGCAGCCTCAAAGGAGGACAAGCAGAAGCAAACACACCAGGAGTTAATCAGGCTAGGATGAGAGCCAGCTGGCTCCAGCCTTCTTAAGGAAGGCAAAGGGCAATGGCCTAATGCCAGAAACAACTTGTGTATTTGGGGGCCCTTGCCTTTGTTACAGATTCCATGCTTGTTGTCTGCCTGTCTTTCTGACCTTGGGACTGTTTGATCTTGCTGCCCACTGGACTCCTGACCTTTGGACTTATATGTGACTTCACTTCTGTTTCACACTGACCAGGCAAGCTTTATTGGACTGCTAAGCTGTATCTATTTGCCTGCTGAATATCTTGGCACTCTGTTGCCTGATGTCTATGACAGCAGGAATGTAACTATAGGGGGGCAAAGTGAGGGTATTGACCCCCCATCAAATAAGAATTCTGGCCCACTAATGACATGGCTTTGCCTTCAATGTGGCAGGGTTCTGAAAGGCAGAAGCAGGCAGCTGGAGGGAATTTCCACCATCACCTCTCTGGCCTGATGCCATTTTTAATAGGGCCTTGCCTTGCGTTCACAGTCTTTCACAGCTTGCAAATGTAAGCTGAGACTTATAAGTCCCTATTAAAAATGATGTCAGGCAGCAGCAAATATTCTGCAGCTAATCAAATCTGCAGATGCAGAGGGCCATAAGAGTTCTAGATGAGAATCAGTATCTCTCTCTCTCTCTCTCTCTCAGCAATGCTAGAATTTTGGAGACTGACAGGAAATTTCATTGGTTGGGCAGGATTCTTATTTGGGGAGCAGAGCTTTCATTTTGCCCCTGCCCCACAGCCACACCTTTGGCAGGCTATTGAGTGCTCATTGTTTATGTAGTCAAAACAGCACCATCCCTGCAGAAAAGAGCAATACCAGCAGAGCCTCCACATCTGAGTAAGGGGGCCTGCAAGTCCCCATTTCTTAGAGTACCCATTGTTCCTTGTGTACAGTGAAAAATCTAAAATGTCACCTTCTAATGGAAGTTCCCATTTTTAATTTCTCACAAAAGCTGAACAGGCTTTTGTGAGGCTACATTTCAGTATTGTGGGAAACTTTAATTGGTGTGTTGTAAGAGTCTACAGCTGTGGCTGGACATGCATAGGAGCATCCCATTCAGAAAGCTTGTCCTTTGTTGGGGTGCCATTATAAGGAATGTCCCCATCTGAGGGCTAAGACGCTTCTTCTTTTCTATAAACAGAATGAGATGCCAAAAAAAATCATCATATTTGGGGGTGTGGAACCTTCCTACAGATACAAATCTGGGCATCATGTAAAATGGGGACAATATGTTCACTTTACCAAGAAATACATGGTTAACTGAATCCACAGTTTTAATAGTTATTTAAGTTGAATACAAACTTGCTAATAGCTACTTCCCGGTTCCTGACCTTATCTGTCATGAAGTTTAATTTTTCCATATTGCTGTTTTGAAAACCTAGTGACACTGGTACCCTTCATCAATAATTCGTTCCAAGTGGTATTGCTAGAAAGAGAGGGAACAAACCCTAATTCCTTACCCCTGATAAAATAACATCTCCTGATTCACGCAGAGCAGCCTCTCTTGAATCCACATACAACACAGAGTTCTTCATGACATTATCGTCTAGCTCTCGCCAGTCTGGTCTGCTTGCGCCTACAGCTGAAAAACAAACCATGCCGTATGAGGAGCGGCTTAGAGACCTAGGTACGTTTAACCTGGAGAAGAGAAAGTTAAGAGGTGACATGATAGCTGTTTAAATATCTGAAAGATGTGGAAGATGTTTTCTGCTGCTCCAGAGACCAGGACAAGGAGCAATGGATTCAAGCTGCAGGAAAGAAGATTCCACCTGAACCTCAGGAAGAACTTCCTGACAGTCAGGGCTGTCCGGCAGTGGAATCTGTTGCCTCGGAGTGTAGTGGAGTCTCCTTCCTTGGAGGTTTTTAAGCAGAGGCTTGATGGCCATCTGTCGGGATTGATTTGAGGGTGTTCCTGCATGGCAGGGAGTTGGACTGGATGGCCTGTGTGGTCTCTTCCAACTCTGAATTTCTATGATTCTATGGAGCAAGCTTCTTTTCTGCTGCTCCAGAGACTAGGACACTAGCAATGCCTTCAAACTTCAGGAAAAGAGATTCCATCTAAGCCAGTGGTTCTCAACTTTCCTAATGCCGCAACCCTTTAATACAGTCCCTCATGTTGTGGTGACCCCCAACCATAAAATTATTTATTTATTATTTACAATCCCCCCCCCCCGGCAAAGGCCGCCTCTCCGGCCAGAAACAGGGAGGGGGCGGGCAGGGAGAGAAAGAGGAGCCACGTGTCTCCCCTGGGGAAAAACTCCGAGAACTCCCCCCCAGGCTCTGCTTCTGCTTCGCTCTCGTTTCCACTGGGGGGGCAGTGTGGGAAAAGTTTCCAGAGTGTCGTCCCTGGCCGGGGGGGAGGAATCCCAGCGCCTTTGTCTTTTGCACCGGGCGCACCTTGCCCCCCCGGAAAAGCACCGCCTTGCGGCCCCCCGGCCCTTCTGCAGCGCCCCTCCATGGTAAGTGGGGCAGGGGCCGTGCCCCCATGCTGCTGCTGCCCCCCCAAGCTCGCCCGTCAGATGGGAGGTTCTCCTGGTAGCGGAGAAGGGGAGCGATTTCAGTCCCTTCTGAACAGGGGCAGGAGAACATGAGTGCATGGCTCACGCTTGCGCACCACCACCAAGGAGGGAATGAAGCCTAAGACCATCGGACATATGTATTTTCTGATGGTCTTAGGCGACCCCTGTGAAAGGGTCGTTCAACCCCCAAAGGGGTTGCGACCCACAGGATGAGAACGGCTGATCTAAGCATTAGGAACAACTTCCTGATGGTAAGAGCAGTTTGACATTGGAATATGCTCCCTGAGAGTGTGGTGGAGTTACCTTCTTTGGAGGTTTTTAAACAGAGGCTGGATGGCCGTCTGTTCGGAATGGTTTGATTTCATATTCCTGCATGGCAGGAAGTTGAACTCAATGGTCTTTGTGGTCTCTTCCCTCTCTACAATTCTATGAAATCAAATGACAATAATTTAAACAGACTGGAGAACAATTCATTCCCAAGAGGTAATGCACAAAGGCTCACTCCACCTCATTGCACAGTTTAGTCAGATGCAAGTGAAACTTTACCTTTGATTTTCACTTACTGTTTTGTTTCAGTGTTCCCCAGAGGTGTCACCACACATGAAAGTATCCTGCTTGAAACAATGCTGCTTTATTGAATTCATGTTACCCTGATGCTTAACCATGCAGATGCCAGTCTCTGCCAACTTCACCCCCAAGAACAGATGCTATACCATGTCCAGGCAGAAGCAATGGCGACCTGGCAACACAAGGGCTCCTCTCTTCGAGCCTTATTCCAAAAGAAGAAGCCACACATTTTGGATCAGGGCTTCAATGACATGGCATGAAGGACACGCAGCTCTCCAGTTAAGAATTCTGCCCCTCCAATGAAATTTTTCCTTCGGTTCCCCCCAATTTCTAGCATTACAAAGAGTAAAACACTGAAAATTGTTCCCTTCTAGAACTATTGTATTTGCTGTGCTCACATTTATTCCAGCATTTCACAGATGAAATCCAGGACACATGTGGACAAGCAACATCAGAGTATTGTCAAAATGGCAAAGATTATTAATGAGCAGGGAAGAACACATAGGATAGGAGAGGCTGCAGAAATTTGCTTTTGCCTGAGTCAGCTGGGAAGGACAAGACTCTATCCTCTCTTCTCATCTCCCCATCCCTGCAGAGTTAACTCAAGCACAAACTCCTTCTGCATTTTGAACTCAGCGTGTAGCAACTGGAGTAAGCTGGGACAAAGGAAGGAAAGTGGAACGAAGAGGGAGAAGTTGGGACAATTTTAAAAACCACTAGGAAAAAAAAAATGAGGCGACAAAGAATGAATTGGAATTGTCTCTACCAAAGTAGGAGAATTGAAGGGTGTGTCTTTTCTCTGGATGCACAAATTCTATTTCTAAAAGTTATTGCAATACTAGAAATTTGGGGACTGAAGGAAAATTTCAGTTGGGGAGACAGAATTCTCATTGGGGGCAATGACCTCTCTCCCACATGGCTACATTCCTGCAGAAAGGGTGACAGTATCCAAACCCACTGTAAAGCTGCTCAGTTAGGACCTAGCCATTGCTGAAGCAATGCCTGATCCCATGTGTTCTCTGCAACTAGCCTTCAGGACAGATTGGCTGCTGTCTAAGGCCCCTGACCTACTTCGATATCTCCCTGGCAAGGCAGAATTTTGACCTGTGCATAATGGTATTGGCAGAAATGGCATGCTCCTACAACAGAGAGGCCATTTCTGCACTACACTGTTACAGTGCTATTATTCCACTTCCAACATCCTATGGAATCCTGAGATTTGTGGTTGAGCAAGGGACATTTAGAATTCTCAGCCAGAGACCTCTTTAGCGTCAGTCAACTACAAAGCCCAGAATTCCACAGGATGTTGACAGTGGAATCATAGCACTGTAACAATGTAGTGCAGAAATGGCCAGATACTGCTCCCCTTCTCCATGGATGCAATCCGATGCTAATGAAACTGCATTGGGCGTTCCGTGTCACTCTGACAAAGACTTTTTAAAAAAGTACTTCTGGCACACTTTCACTAATCAACTGGATAAGAAAGCTGCAATGATATAGGGGCTAGACTCTCAAATTAGGATTGGGGAGACCTGTATTCAAATCTCAACTCACCCATGAAGCTCCCTGGGTGACAACAGGCCAGCCCCTGATCTAAGTTACCTTGCAGGTTGTTGTGAGGACAAAATAGAAGCAGAGGAAGAAGAAACAGGTACAGCCCCTTGAAAGAAAAGTGGGATATGTACATAGTCATATCTAAACCAAAATAAAAAGTCTTCAGCATGTTTCCTTGGGCTACATCTCTTGAAATTTCAGAGACATTTTGTTTTTATGTTAAGGAACAGGTGCAATCTCCTTTTGAGCCAATAAAATTTTGATGGAGAGCATATACTCCAATGCTTCACAGAGGAAAACTGGGACACGTCTGGTCAAGTGTGGTCAAGACGGCAAAAAGGGATCAATGGGGAAGAATGCACAAGCTAGGAGAGGCTGCAGCAGCTTGTTTTTGCTTCAGCCTACTGGGAAGGGTGAGATTTGGCCCCTTTCTCTTCTCTCCCCTCTGCTGTGCTTACTGAGCGCAAGCCACTTTTGCACTTTGAATTCAGTTTGCAGCAACAGAATTACACCAAGAATGAAGGGAGAAAATGGGAGGAGGAGAGAGGAACTGGGTCATTTGAAAAGCATCTGAAAAACTGGAATGACAAGGGATTAATCCAGATTGTCCCTGCCAAACTGGGACATTTGGAGAGTATGAGAGTACAGTCAGGTAGCAAACACTTTTGCTCGCCTTTCCCGAGAGAGAAGCAAGGGACTTGAGCATTTCTCTGACAATCTATTCAAAACGACATTAGGTTCACTGGGAAGAAAGGGGAAAAAGAAAAAAAGGAGACCCAGCCTTTTGTGTCCTGTGTTGCGATGGTGAATGAGGTCATGAATTGTCCCTTAATGCTCCGTGCCATACTTCAACACAAGAGGAGAAACGGGGCAGACAAAGCAGTGATTAGGGATGGGGAAGGCCGGCGGGAAAGAAGAGCAGTCAGGCCTTGATGGAATGTGGGAATGGCACTCCTGCAACTTTACCCATTTCCACAAATCTCTTCCTGTCTGCTTAGCAGGCAAAACAGAAGGGAAAGGGACAGGCTTATCTGAACTGAGATAAACACATAAAGAAAGGAGTGGGAGAAGACACAAAGACACAAGAAGCAGGGGAGTTCCCTCTCCCTCCCCCATCCCGCTCATCAGTCATAGATCAGACTAGTCTCCATGCTCTATTTACTCACAGCCAGCAGCCAGCCTGTGTTAGAATGGCTGTGTGGCTGTTGTCTGTTTCTCAGAAAACAGACGCCCGTTTGAAGGTTGAAGGGCTTTCCAGTCTAAAGCCATTTCCGCACTAGCCTGTTATAGCACGATGATTCCACTTTCAACATCCTCTGGAATCCTGGGGTTTGCAGTTTCCGGAGGGGCCGACCAGCAAACCCCAGGATTCCAGAGGATGTTGAAAGTGGAATCATCGCGCTATAACAGGCTCGTGCGGAAATGGCTTGAGTCTAATTTAAATATCAGTCACCCATCATCTGAAGCGGGGGCACCTCATCCTGCCACTTTGGAAAGAGGTACCTCCCTCCCTCCGAGGAAGGTATCAACATTGAGCGGTTGTAGCTACTTCATAAAGGGTTCCCAGATTGCAAGGTCTGAAGCTTCTTCTCCAGTCCTCAGGGAGAGGAGGAAAAATCTTAGGGTGAGAGTGCTGACTTTAAAAGTATGTGCAATTGCAGGTTTCCCCCACTTACCTGACAGGTTAGGGACCACAGCACTGTCAGGAAACAGAATTGGTTGAAAAGTGGAACCCATGTACTGTACTGTAGGGAGCATGAAGGACTTGCGGAGGCTCAGTTAGGATGGATTGCGTGCCTGCTGCTTGCAAAGTCACTCCGCTGGCTTGGCACCCTCCCCCCGTCTCAGCTCACTTTGCAAGCTGTGTGTGCGTGTGCAAATAGTTCCATGCAAGTCTCCATAGGCAAAAAGAACAGAATTTTCATTGAATTAATGGAACTTGTCCTAAATTTGGGAGCATCAAAAGAACAGCAAGTGGCACCAGATTTGCACTGCTTTGTTGCATAAACCTGAATGATCTGAGCAGACTTTAATTCTATGTAAGTGTATCCAGAATCTGCCTGAAGGAGATTAGCCCTACCTTTTTTTTTTTTTTTAAAAAGTTAATATGGACAAGGCAATCATTAACAAGATTTTTAGACAAAATCAGTTAAGAGACAATAGATAGGTGTGATTTAAAAGCCAACAATCAACCACATGTCTGGGAGCATCTGTAGCAATCTTATGTGCCTTTTTCTTTAAAAAATGGGACAAGGACCTTTCACATTATGTAATAATAGCACTATGGTTCCACTTTAATTGCCATGGTCATATCCCATGCAATCCTGGGGTCTATAATTTGGAGAAGTGTCAGTCCAGTGAGCATCACCTTGTGTAGCACTGGTCTCAACAAACCACCTACTGGTGCAAGAAATCTGATGTCACAGTATTCTCAGTAGGCAGCTAATTAGAAGGAAGGAAAGTCAAGCACCTGCTAAGGGAGCCAGTGCTAAACGGTTCTCGTGTCCCAGCCAGGAAAATGACTTTTGGGGGACTATAAGTCCCGAAATCCTCCAGCCACAGAAAGATAAGCCTATGGTTATGCTGCTCAGAGGATTCTGGGAGTTGTTGTCCAAAAACATAAATGCTCAGCTTCGCCTGTACCACTAGGAAGCTGTTCCTCATCTGTTGTTGAGATTCTCCCGTGCTTTATTTCCCCTCTCTTTTCTACACAATTGGCCCTCTACATTTGCGTTTTCATTTTCATGGATTTAATTACCAGTTTCTCCAACCCCTGCCCCTCTCACCCCTCAGTGCTTCTTTTTGGGGGAGAATCTTCTCTCTCAGTGGCTCCAATTGTGCCATGCAGCCCTTTTAAACCCACCTCTGATCCTCCTCCTTCTCCACCAGCGAAGGGGAGCTCACACCTCAATTTCTGAATGCCACAAATCCCCTCCTAGTGCCCACACATACGCAAGGAAGGAGATGGAGAAGAGAGGAAATATAGGATCACTACGCTGACCTACCTCTTTCCTTCTCCTTTCCCTGATCTGGCCCATTTCCGCACTAGCCTGTTATAGTGCGATGGTTCCACTTTCAACATCCTCTGGAATCCTGGGGTTTGCAGTTTCGGGAGGGGCCAGTCGGCCCCTCCCGAAACTGCAAACCCCAGGATTCCAGAGGATGTTGAAAGTGGAATCATCGCGCTATAACAGGCTAGTGTGGAAACACAGCTGGTTTGGACCTTGGGTGCCTTAGCACACACATACACACATTTTGATATTTGTGATTTTCCCACTTTTGTTGAGATCCTGTGCTTCTAACCCTAGCAAATATGAGGGGCTGACTGCAATTCTTTTTTTTTTCCTACCCCTTTTTTGGAGGGTATCTTTCTCTTTCTTCAATTCAAACTTGTATGTTTGGGTCCCAACTCTAGCAGCAAAAGCAAGTGGGATTTATTTTCTTGTGTTAAGTTCATCAGTACCGTCAAAGTTAGCTGTCATTTTACTAGCCGCAGAGGAAAACCAACAACAGAATGTACTTTACCATTGATGTGAGCCCCAGGTTTCACCCATTCTCCATATAAAATTGGTTTTGTTGCCATTGTGACTGTTATGATCACATCGGCCCCAGAAACAGCCTCCTGGGCAGAAGAACAGACGCGGACTGGCCCATTAACGGAGCGAGCAAACTTCTGAGCTCTCTCTTCAGTGCGATTCCAGATCCTCACCTTCAAAGCAAATTGAGTAGGCAGGCCTTAATTCTCTTGGTTATTATCTGTGTGCTAAAATCTGTCTATTAAGACACAAATCCTGAATAATAGGAACCTGACAGGATAAAAGCTGGCATGATGGTACATTGTGAAGTGAAAGAGCTCATCACGACAGCAAGGAAAAGCCAAGAAACGCAGGCAGCGGTGCAGACCCACAACCACAAACCAGTTCTAGCAGTTTTCATCCCTATCAGAAACAGGTCTTTTGTAAGGCTAATGGATTTCAATTGTCAGTCTAAGACCAAGCCATCCTTTACTGTTGCTGGAATATTTGTATTACTCCTACCTTCCTCTGTACGTTTGAGTATATATATTGTATGTACAGACTATATGTCTTTGGCAGAGGTGGCTGTTGTGTTGTTGGCCATTTCTGCACTAGACTGTTTTAGTGCTATTATTCCACCTTCAACATCCAATGGAATCCTGGGATTTGTAGTTTATGGAGGGGACTTTGCGGCCCCTTCCTGAACTGCAAACCCCAGGATTCCATAGGATATTCAAAGTGGAATAATAGCAGTAAAACAGTCTAGTGCAGAAATGGCTGTTGTTATAAAGCGAGATGCATATTAGTGATGCTATATCAACAACAATAATGGTAATAACAATAACTGAGCAGATGTATTTTCTTGACCAAACCCTGTTGAACTGGTGTTCTTACCTCCTTCCTTTTTAATATTTTTATTAACATGTATTTAATATATAAAACAATATGGAAGGGATTAAAAAGAGAAACAGTAAAGAAACAGATAAAGAAACTCTAATATCTAACCTAATACTAAATTAAACTAGACTACAGCCAAACTAGGAGCTAAAAATACATATAAATGACTTCTAACTCACCAGCTTTTGGCTCTAAGATAATCTACAAGATATACTTCTTCTAGTGTGTCTATCATTATCACACTACTGCCTAGTATTTATACTTCTTTTTTTAATAAATATTTTTATTACTTTTCAGTAAATTATTAGCACAAACAGACAAACCACATGTATTAGTAAAAGAACAGCAACTAAAATCTAATACCAGGTATTACCAAATGTGTAACAAAGAGGAAAAGAAAACAACAATAGAAAAAACAAATAATAATATCGTATATAAGTAAGGTGTTGCAAAACGAAAGACCAACATATACATTGAGATTGATTTCTCTCTCTACAGATTGGGTGAATTACACTCTTGTTATATACTCTTTTACATTCTCCTTTTCATTTTATATCATTCTGTCCTTGGAACGCAATGGTATTATTTATCTGATCATTGAAACACAGTTTGTTAACCTGTATTTAGTTACATAAATCACAGTCTTAACAGAACTTTCCTAAAGTAATAACATACATATGTTGATACCACTATCACGAGACATTCTATTTCCATACCATCTATTCCTTTTCTCCCTTATTATAATATACCTGGTTTCTATTTGCACAAATACCTCTTACACAGCTCATATATACTTGGTTCTGACCTTACATTAGTTGTTACATTACAATACTTTACTTTTTACATTACATTTATGTTGCCCTTTGCAAATAATTTATAAATGGTTGCCATTTGGTTTTTATACTTCTTGGCTTTCTTATAGGTCTACTACATGTGGTTAAAAGTTCTTTCCTTTTGATCACATTTCCAACAAACATTTGAGGAACTTTTATGCATTTTAGATAATCTTTCTGGTATTAAATATCATCTATACGTCACTTTGTAAAAGTTTCCTCTAAGATCATACAGGTTCTTACCTCTTTAAACGAAAATAATTCAGTGAAAATGTCATAGTGGCTGTAGGATTGAACCCCAGCACCCAAGATGCATAATACCTCAGAATCTGCTGGCATTAAGAGCTGAAAACATATCCAGCACAAAGACAGTTAAGACTGACATTTTCTAATTAAGCATATCTAATACACATTATGTCAATTTCTTTCTTGCACTTCACAACAGACATTTACACCGCCCTTATTTCTAACCACTAGTTAGCACTGCCCAGTTTGGCTTCCTTACCAATACCCTCCAATATTTCATAGACAGAAACCAGAAAATATATGACCAAACAACATCAGAGTGTGGTCAAGAATGCAAAAATTATTCATGAGAAAGAACACACAAGCTAGGAGAGGCTGTAGCAGTTTGCAGAGGTGTATCTAGGGTGGGGCAAGGAGGGCGCGTGCCCCAGGCGTCAATGCCAGTGGGGTGCAAAAAAGCTGTGCGTGCAGAGGTGGGAACAGGGGTAAGAAAGTGGTGTGCAACTCCCACGCTTGCTCTAGGCACTGTTTATGCTAGATACACCACTAGCACTTTGCTTTTTCTGTGGAAAAGCAGGTAGAACTTCCTGATGGTCAGGGCTGTCCGGCAGTGGAATCTGCTGCCTCGGAGTGTAGTGGAGTCTCCTTCTTTGGAGGTTTTTAAGCAGAGGCTGGATGGCCATCTGTCGGGAGTGCTTTGAGGGTGTTCCTGCATGGCAGGGGGTTGGACTGGATGGCCCCTGGGATCTCTTCCAACTCTACATTTCTATGCTTCTATGTGCCTGATGGGAAGGAAAATAGTCTGTCCCCTCCTCTTCCCTCCCCCTGCTAAGTTAATGGCCTGCAAACTTCTTTTGCATATTGAACTCAGTTTGCACCGGCTGAAAGAAGCTGAGGAATAGAGCAAAAGTGGGGGGAGGAGAGAGAAACCAGCAGAATTTCCACACTAGACAGTTATAGCGCTATGATTCCACTTTCAACATCCTATGAAATCCTGGGGTTTGCAGTTTCGGGAGGGGCCAGCCGGCCCCTCCCGAAACTGCAAACCCCAGGATTCCATAGGATGTTGAAAGTGGAATCATAGCGCTATAACAGTCTAGTGCGGAAACGGCCCAGGACATTTTAAAAGTAGTTGGAAAAGTGGAATGAACGAGTACTAATTGAGACTGCCCCTACCAAGCCAGTTGGAGGATATACTTATCTAACTGAACATTTAGCAGTCAGCTTGAGTTTTGCCAGTTTAAGAGTGATGATGTTCTGTTTTATTTCTATGTTTCAGAAGGGACCTGCAAGTTCCAGTTACTGTCAAATGCTGAGCTGGACCACTACAGCCATTTAAAAAATATTTAAAGGGAGAACTGCCATTTCTTCTCTCTCCCAATGAGCTTTGAGTCAATTTGAACTTTCTTCCGCAGCTACAAGGAGCAAATTTCATAACCCTCCTCTCCATTCTTCAGTATTCAGCTATGATCTATGTGCCAGATTTTTAAAAATATCTTTAAGTACTTCTTTCACTGGGTCATCCACTTGTTAAAATCATATTTGTTTTTCATTATTTGCTCATTAATTTTTCCTTTTTTCACCATACTTTTCTTCCCCCACCCTTACTTGGCAGCTGGCATTTTAATTTTCCAAGAATGCCTCCGGCATTATGTAGTTCCAGGGCATTCTGGGGAAAAGACCAGAACCTGCTAGCAGATACAAGTTTTTCTTCTTCCAAAAGCTACTTCTGTTGTGCAAAAAACAGCAGAATGGGCATGACTTATAAAAAAAAATTCTTAATAGTATGTATTTCAAAATGAATAAAAAGAATGAACCAATTCGGCCTCCTTCAGACCAATTTTTTATTTATTTCAAAATGAGTGCACACTCATTTTAAGAGCTGCTAATTTCAGAGTTCTTTCTTTCTAATTTCTTTCCCATTTCTCTTCCCCATCCACCACCACTTTTTACACTGAAACTGAAGAATACTATAGGATTCTAATTCCCCACCCCTGTCTCTTTAGACTGACAATCTTTTGCCATTTGCCAGCTAATCTGGATTCTGTCTTGGGTCCTGTTATTATCTTCTGGCCACCTAGGCATCCAACTTGTGCTAGTGGTAAAAACCAGACAGGTAAGAAGAATTAAGTCAGGTATCAGCAGTCCACTTAAGCATTCTTAAATACTGGAATCTCAGGATTTTTATATGGGAAGATGAGTAGTCTCTTTGTTAATTTTTGAGGGGTGCTTATTATACGTAATCATTAATATACAAACATAAAAAATTCCCTTAGTGTCTGGGCACTTTGTTTTCATCACATTGCATGTAAGGTATCGTACATTCATTTCACTGCAGGTTTCCAAGGGTTAATACCTTTAAGCATTGCTATTTCTATAAACATCCGTTACACAGCTATAATCATCTATAAGCAGACTCCGTTACAATCAAAATGGGAATATTTCTGTTTTAGCATAGCCTAGATGTTTCTCTTGCTAGCATCTGCATATCTGGATTGCTTCTCAAGCACGAATGACTCAATAGGACTGAGGGCTTGGGTAAGAGTACTGCAACCCAGGCTTGTTGGACTACAACTCCCAGCAGACTTAGCCAGTACAGTCAATGATGAGGAATGTTGGGATTCACAGTCCAACAAGATGTAGTGAGATAATAACAATTCAGTCCCCAACTGTCTTGATTTCACCAGAGAAGAAGCATTCCTCATCCCAGGGCATGTATCAGATGGATTGTAGCAACTAAGGCCTTTTCCGCACGACACTCTTATAGTGCGATTATCCCACTTTCAACCTCCTAGGGAATCCTGGGGTTTGCAGCTTTGAGAAGGGCCGGCCGGCCCCTCTCGAAGCTGCAAACCCCAGGATTCCCTAGGAAGTTAAAAGTGGATTAATCGCGCTATAAGAGTGTCGTGCGGAAAAGGCCTAAGACAAAAGCACCTCAGCCTTTCCTGGGGCTACAACACTCCCCTTCTTCTTTTCTGTTATTTTGCAAAGCCCTTTTCGATGGATTCTCAAATAACAACACAAGGACCTTGAAAAGGGCTGCCCTGAAACAAGGGGATAAGGGGTAGGGAGGTAACATAAAATCTCTTAATTGCCAAGGAATCTCTTTTGACATCAACCAGCACTCAAAGATTAGCTGGAGATTCAATGGGCTCAAATGAATAACTTGCAAAACAGCCGGGTAATCATGACTGAAAGTTCTGGGCTGACAGGACCTGGTTTGAAGTTGGATAATTCTTCAAGGTCAGGAGAGTCGACTCTGCAAAAGATGTGAATTCAGCGCGTCTCTCTCTTTCCAAACTGGAGAGCCCGGCTAAATGATTGGCTCCTGGGAACAGAATGCCTTTGACATTCAAAGAGACCAGCCCCTTGCCCCCAAATTGAATGGACTCTTTTGTGACCAGTCTTTTCCGTGCATTAAAAATATCTTCTCATCATTAATCAACTTCATAAAAGCACTCACCTTGGTGGCTATGGCAGAAACGGCAGCCGTTCGTTTGGCAGTAATGACGCTGCCATCCATGACCTTTTCAAAGCAAAACATCAAACAGAAGAGAAAGAACATGATGAAATGCAAGGAAATATCAGATGCCTTTCCTCATGTGAACCAGATCTGGCATTTTTTCAGAGCTTGGTAGTAAAAAGGTACCAATACAAGTTACTTCTAATGAATTGGCTCCCTCCTCAATCATGAAGGTATAACAAAGTTACACAATGACCCTAATGTAACAAGGGATAATTGCGTTCCTTTTTTGGTATAACTATATCTAATTTAGTTATTTTATAGATATGAGAGGCTAGGAACTTTTGTATAACAAGAAAGTAAAAGGTTATTTTTTTTAAAGCTTGTAATTATTACTTTACTAATTTGGGGCTCTTGGAAATGTAATTGTAACTAATTAAAAATAATTAACATATGGTATAAAGAAGTGTGGAAAATTGCAATTAATGATAAATTAACATGTAGAATTAGATTTATGAAAGGTTTAGTAAAAGGGAATGATTTTGAAAAAATTTGGAAAATATTTTTGGAAAAAACCTTGTTAAGAGAAGGTAAAGCTACCCTTTCACAAGAAGAATGGCAATTTTGGAAAGTGGATTAAATAAAAAGTTGGTTCTGGGGGGGGGGTTTATTTTTAATTTTTATTTTTTTATTTTTTATTATGTGTGTGCGTTAAACATGTGATTTATTGATTAAATGGGATAATGATGCTCAATTTTCTTATAAAAGAAAAAAAAATTTAGAAGATAACTGGCTTTGGGGAGTGGTTACCTTTAGAGATAGTTTGATATGTTAAGAAATAAGATTATATTTAACAATAGTAATAGATTAAATGGAAGCGAAAAATATAGAATTAAGAATGAAATTATTATAATAAAAATGAACATAACTAAAATAAGAATTAAAGATAGGTAACAAAAATGTATAAGTAGTATGATATAGAATAAGCTGAACAAGTTTATGATTTTAAGGGTAAAAGAGAAAAAAAATAATGTAAGTTTGTAGTGTTTAGGAAAAAAAAGGAAAAAAAATTATTTTTTTTTCTTTTTTTTGTTTGATTCACTATTATGTATAACACATGGTGTTTAATTTTTTGTTTTTGTTTTTTGTTTGTTATATAATCAATAAAAAATTATTAAAAAAAATAATAATAATTAACATACGTTGTAGCTCCAGT
This sequence comes from Ctenosaura bakeri, assembly GCA_948474755.1. NCBI lineage: Eukaryota > Metazoa > Chordata > Lepidosauria > Squamata > Iguanidae > Ctenosaura > Ctenosaura bakeri. The sequence goes on along the minus strand of CAOLHI010000227.1, from coordinate 326,312 downwards.
ACTTTTTAAAAATATATTCCCATGTTCTTTGTTTTCTGCCTTTAAATTCTATGGCCAGCTGTACAAGGACTGAAAGTAGAAAATACTGTACCACAGGTGCCATTAGGTGGAAGACAGAAACAACGAAATGGCTCAGAACATGGTAGCACATAGTTACTAAAAACAGATTATTTCTCATTAATCCTTTTTGTCAATCATTAAGGCTCAACAAAGTTACACTATGAATGGACTGTAAGATGGGATAATTTTACTTCATTAATGGTGTTACACTAACTTTTTAGATTGCTTATGATAGGTATGAAGGGGGTTACCTCCTCACTTAGGTGTGTTTTGTACCCACAGGCCAGCAGCTTGTAGCATTTTGTAATTGTAACTAATGTAATAGACCACCTCTTGAGCAGATTTGTGGACTATTAGCTGATAACAACCCCTATGTCACTGCTATGGTTGCAAATTTTGCGTTCGCTGCAAGTAAGAAAAGACCTAGATATCAAAACTATCCCCACAAACAATACAGAGGTGATAAAAGTAATTGATCCCGGTGTTATAGAATACATAAGTGTAATTTTAAATTGTATATTTTATATAATTTTATATAATTTTATATTGAATTTTACATTGGATTATATTATATCATCTTGGAGATATATTTTATATTGCTCTGATTTTTTAAAATCATTACATTGATTGTTTATTCCTTATATGTTGTTCTTGTATGTTAGCTTTTATATGAGTCTATTACCATTTGTAATGTCCTATTCTGTTATTTAGATGTATTTTATCTGACTGTGGTGAGTTGCAATGGCTTTTAGCTGAGCAATAAAGATTTATTTATTCATTCATTCATTCAATTGTAATTGTTACTAATGTACACTGTAACTGGAGCATTTTTGAAAAAATAGATTCCCAACCTCTCTCTTCCAAATTCTACAGTCAGCTTACAATGGTTAGAAGCAGAAACGGCAATGCCATAGGTTGCACGAGATGGGGTTGATTGAGACAACTTCTCTCCTCACCAAAACAGCCCTTCTCATCCACCCATACCATTTTGCTAAATAAAGGAGCTGTACTTGTGAAATGTATTTGTTGATAGGATGTGGGGGAGATAGGAATTGTTTTATACATTGGGTCTTGAATTCAGTTCTTAGTACCTACTGGAGGAGACCCATTGACTCAGTGAGAGCTTGGTAAGTCACCAAGCATCTAATAGGCGTACTTTAGTTGGGACGAAAGTATATTTCATCCTATAAATTGTAAATAAATATTTAAATGGATAAACATGTTAGATCCCCATCTCCAACTAGACAGTCTAGAGGCATTCTAATGAAGAGAAAAATCAGGTTTGTTGCTTAGACTACAAATCTCAGAATCCTGCCACTGGGATGGCCACGACCCATATTGTCTGGAGGACTCTAGAAGTTGCATTCCAGTTTTACCACTGCCACCACAATTTTCCCAGCTCTGATTAGGCTTCGGTGTCAGATATCTGTGCAAAACTGCAGGCTGGATTAGGTTTGGAAACTCGGTCTTGAGTTCTGTATTGTCCCAGGTCCAAAGTCAAAGCAATTTGATCTCACCAGGGGTTGTTCAAAGGCTTGTTTGCTTGAAGGCATGTTTGCTGTATAAAAAGGCCTCAGAGACTTACAGCTTTGAGGGTGCCATTGCTGGAATCAAAGAGAAGTACAGTTGCTTGATGCGAAGGAACAGTTGGGTCCTTTGGGTGCTCATAAAAGGTCACTAACTTGGTGGTCAGAGCATCTTCATTTGCACTGTAAGCAGGCATGACTCCTAGAAAGCTTGCAAGCACAAAACAGAAGCAGTACGATAAGCCCTTCAGTTATACTTTCCTCCAGTGGCAACCCAACTGGCAAAAAGTTAATCAGCAACTCCTTGTAAAGTTTAAGGAAAGCAGAGTGAATCATTTACCCCTGCAAAATGCCATTCAGTGGGAATACTCTCCCACAATGGCAGGATCCCTGTAGGATTTATTGATTTGTTTATTGATGTATTTATATCCCACCCTATATCCAACCACCATGCCACTACCTTTCCATGGTGATGGGATAGTGTGCTCCTGTGAGGCAAGATGATATGTTGACAGTAGCAGTGCTGCCAGTAGGTTCTCCCATATCAGACAAGCTTTTGAGGAGGAGCTAGATTAAAGCCATTTCCACACTAGACTGTTATAGCACTATTATCCCACTTTCAACGTCCTATGGAATCCTGGGGTTTGCAGTTTTGGGAGGGGCCAGTTGGCCCCTCCCAAAACTGCAAACCCCAGGATTCCATAGGATGTTGAAAGTGGAATAAAAGCGCTATAACAGTCCAGTGTGGAAATGGCTGTGCCAAACAGCTACTGGGCAGCAGTAGTAGTCAAGATATGTGTTTATGAAACAACGGCAGTGGCACCACAGCTAATGCTTGCTAGTACTGTGCAGATGAAGGCAATGATAAATCATGCTTGAAGACTTCTACCTTGAAAACTCTATGATGAAACAGTCCAAAATTAAACAAGAGACAATGCCAGAAGATGAAACTCCCAGGTTGGGAGGCACTGAATGGGCTATTGGGAATGAGCAGAGGACTACTACGATTAGCACTGTGGCTAATGATGCAACAGGATCCAAGCTGAAAGGACATTCAGCTATTGATGTGCTCAGAGGTGAAAGAAAATTTTGAAGCTGCACAACACATATTATAAGAACATGGAATGTGAGAAGCACACACTGGGGAAGCTAGAAATTGTAAAACAAGAAATTAAATGTATAAATACAGCAATATTTGGAGTGAGTGAGCTAAAGTGGACAGGAATGGGACATTCTGAGTCAGAAATTTATATGGTGATTTACTCAGGAAATGGAAATCTAAGAAGAAATGGGGTGTCATGTACAGTGAGGAGAGATGTAACAAAAGCAGTCAGCGGTATAATGTAAAGTCTAGCCAAATCATATCAATAAGACTTCAGAGAAAACCCAGCAATATAACCATAATCCAAGTTTATGCTCCAACTACAGTGATAAAATATATTGAAAGATACTATGCTAGAGTCCAAGAGGAAATTGATCACACACAAAAACAGAACATGCTAGTAATCATAGGCGATTGGAAAACCAAAGTGGAAAACAGAGTCGAACCGAACATTGTGGAAGCATTTGTCCTAGGATCAAGAAATGAAACAGTAGAGGGACTGACTGAATTTTGTGAAACCAACAGTTTGTTCTGAAGGAACATTTCATTTCTATGCCAAGCAGAGTACAGCATAGCCAGAGCAATATGAGTTTTTGCTAATAATCAGGAGAAAAATACTCAAGATGCTCTTACAAGCTAAAAAACGAAAAACTTATATTGTTTCAGGAAATTCATCCTGGATAGGAAAGGAGATAGACAAAATGAGATTACCTAAGTTTCACTAGAAAAGCCTCCAAAAGCTGGCTGTCATGAGTAAGTGTTATGGCATCCTAAGGCAGAAGACTCATGGATGTTCCCTTCCTGGACAAAGGGAGACAAAGGACTAACTGACTTTTGGAAGAAGGGGAAAGTGACTTCTGTAGGCAGATGGGAAGCCAAAAGGCTTGAGTACATGGATCAAAGAAAGAAACAGAGAGGTGAGACAAAAGGGCAGGTATGCTTCTAGAATCCCCTTTCACCAATCAGCATATACAATACAAGCACTGATGCCTCTTCGCTTCTGACATGTTCATCGCAACCACATTCTTCCGACAACCAGAGACATGACTGTATATATGGACCTTGCCTGATGTCATATGCTGCTACTCTGCATCTCCCAAGAAAGCACACTCATAATTCCCATTGTGTTTATTGGAACACAGGAGTCTAGTTAACAACTGTTGCTAGAATTAATATCCTGCATCATCCACTTCGTTACATAGTAAAACACAAACAATTTATCATCATCTATGCACAATGTCTATTGGCAGTTCTTCCAGGTTCACCCCCCCCCCAACTTCTAAGTTGTTTTCTTTTATTGAAACAGCCCCTCTCCATCGGTTATTTTGATTCTTAGAACTTCCTGCCTGGCCTTGGATATTCTAACTCGATCTCCCACTATAGTAACCTACAGCCTAATCCTTGTAAATCACCTGCTGATTGCTATCGTTTGAATATAGCAACGAATGTTCTTTAGCTAAGCTGGTTAAATGTTATTCACTGTACCAGGCAGTGGTACTGACCAACAATACTGACCATTCAATCACACCTTGAGATTCTAAGAACTCTCAATTATACTCCCACTCTTCTCTGTCATACTCAGCACATTCTACATACATACAAATCCCCCCCCATTCCACAGACAACCACATGGCATGGAGAAATAACGACATGACACCTGATGGCCAATATAGAAATCAGACAGGGTTCATAATTAGAAGCAGAAGGTGAAGGAGCTCCATTCTTTCTGCAAAAACATGACCAGAGGCAGATTGTGAACAGACCATGAACTGCTAATATCAAAAATTAGAGTAAAGCTAAAGAAGAACATTAAATCAACCATTGTGCCAAATTACAACTTGAAGAACATCTCTTTAGAATAAAAAACAGGTTTGCACTATTAAGTCAAACTGACCAGAAGCCAGAGGAGCTCTGCACTGAAGCCATGGACACTGGGAGGGCAGCATGCAAAAAGACAATATCTCTAATCAAAAAACAAAAAAACCCCACTGTACAATGGATGAAACTCTTCAAGCAGTTAAGGACAGACTAGGAGGAAAACTAACAGGTGACAGAAGCACAACTGTTTAACTTGTGCACAGGGACAAAGAGAATTACTACAACAATCAATGCAGAATAATAGAAGACCACAACAAAAAAGGTAGAAGAGACCTCTTCCACAAGATCTGAGAATTCAAAGGGGAAATTTAAACCAAGAATCAGGATGTTCTTCAACCAGCAGGAGAACACACTGCATGATTAAGAAGAAACAAAAAGATAATGGAAGCAATACACTGGAGAACTATAGGAAGAGATGAAAAGGTGACAGATTCCTTCAAGGGAGAACCATCTGGAGATGAGTCCACAATTTTAGATTATTTATTTATTAGTTTGAAACAAACAATCTAACAAACAATCTAATTCAAAGAGATATACATTAAAAAAAAGAAAAAGAAAAGAAAAAGCAGAAGAAAAAAACTAAACACAATACTAACACACCAAGCGAAAACACTGAACGTTAACTAACACTCTAACTTATTAAACACAAAAGGACTCTGACCTCCCCACAGGCCAAGCTGTAATGAAAGAAAATAAATAAACAAAAAGAAACAATATATTATGCTACCATTACAGATACAACCAAGTAATCCTACTAGAATTTCTAGTAGCCATAGATAATACATTGTTAGATTTCTTATTGCTCAAAAAGTTCATAAATGATTTCCAGCTTTTCAAAACATCATCAATATTCTCGCTACTGTCGAAGAAGTACACCATGTTTACTATCTAATTCTTTATTCATAATACCCAGTAAAAACACTTCTGGTAATATTACAAAATCCACCTTTAATTTTTTTGGGATTAACATGCAAATTTTAGGGCAATAACTTTTCACCTTTTTGCAAATCTGTCACATATGGAAAAAGAAGTCCTCTTTATCTTGACATCCCCAAAACTGATTTGAAACATTTTTGACAGCTTATTTGGGGTTAGATACTGTATGTACACCTTATATATATTTTCTTTAGACATAAGATCTACTTTGTGTAAATTTGTATTTTAGACCACATTTCCCCCCCATGCATCCATTTGAATTTGTGCCCAAAATTTTGGGCCCACCTTACTATACAGAAGGATCCCTGCGGATATGGGGGTCCTCCTGTATACTTTTTTATTAAGTTCATCATCTTTTACTAGTTTCAAAAGGCATTTTTACCCTTTTTTAATTACATAATCATCATCTTTACATAACTCAAAATAAAACTCATTTTTCTCCAAGCTCTGTGACTAAATCTCTTATCTTGATTAAATCTATCCTTCAGTTGCATATAAACAAACCAATTAAGAGCTTTCTTTAAGAAGCAGCTTACTTGGCTTAAATTTCCTATCTTCTTCAAAATACAAAAGGTCATCATAAAATAATCAGCTCTGATTCTTAACCCATTCTTTCCTGAAAAAAGCTTCATGTAGTAAAGTAGCTAATATTATCTTAGGAAAAAAGGTTATTTATGCTCATAGAAAACTTTTCTAATACAATGATTTTTAAATTCAGCACAACAAATCCAGAATTTTAGAAAGTGAAATGGAAGCTGTGTATGCAAACCACTTAGGAGAAATAAATCACCAGGAATAGATGGCATACCAACAGAGCTGTTTCAAGCAATAGAGACAAAATTTATTCATATTCTAACAAAAACCTGTCAACGAATATGGAAAACAAAAGACTGGTTCACAGCCTGGAAATATCATATACATTCCAATTCCCAAGAAAAGGGACACCAGGGATTCTTGTAACCACCAGAGCATTGCATTAATCTTCGATGAAAGCAAATTTATGTTCAAAATTCTACAATAAAGACTTTTATTGTATATGGAGCAAGAAACGCCAGACGTCTAAACTAGGTTCAGAAGAAGAAGAGCTACTTGGGATCATATTGCAAACATACATTTGATAATGAGAACACAAAAAAATTTTAGAAGAAAACCAGACTGTGTAGATCATGAAAAACTGTGTAGATCATGAAAAACTGTGGATTACTCTTAGAAAAATGGGTGTGTCACAACATTTGATTGCTCTTATGCATAACCTGTACTCAAAACAAGAGGCTACTGTTAGGGCAAAATATGAAGAAAGAGAGTGGTTCCAAGTTGGCAAGGGAGTCAGGTAAAGCTGCATTTTATCACTCTATTTGTTTAATTTGTATGCTGAACCTTGTCATGCGCAAAGCGGAGCTGGAGGAAGAAGGTGTGAAAATTGGAGGAAAGAAGATCAACAATTTAAGATATGCAGATGACATTACACTACTAGCAGAAAACAGCAATGGCTTGGAATGACTACCGAAGTAAGTCAAGGAAAAAATACAAAGGTGGGGTTACAGTTGAACACTAAGAACACCAAAATAATGACCACAGATGATTTATGTAACTTCAAACTAGACAATGAAAATAATGAAGACATTGAAAGAGTTAAAGATACCTTATAGCTTGGCTTAGTTACTAATCAAAACAGGGACTGCAGTCAAAAAAATCAGAAGACAAGGACTCGGAAGGGCAGTTATGAAGGAAGCAGACAAGATCCGGATGTATAAAGATACATCATTGCAAACCAAAGTTAAGGTTGTCCGTGCCATCATATTTTCAATTTCTATGCACGGTTGTGAGAGTGAAGAAAGCTGATAGAAAGAAAATAAACTCACTTGGAATGTGGTCCTGTGGAAGAGTTCTATAGATACCCTGGGCTGCTAAAAGACAAATGGATGGGTCCTAGAACAAATTAAGCCTGAACTCTCTTTAGAAGCTAAGATGACTAAACTGAGGCTGTCATATCTTGGACATATCACAAGACAGAGGACTCCCTAGAAAATACAAGGATGCTTAGCAAGGAAGGAGGCAGTAGGAAAAGAAGAAAACCATATTATAGGTGGATAGGCTCAGTCAAGATCTGAGCAGGGCTGTTGGCAACAGGGTAACTGGAGGAAACTCATTCAAAGTAGATACACCAGAACCTACCAGCTGCCATGGCTTCGTGTGAGTACCAAGAGAAGACTGAATCGATCCATAGAGCAATGGCAACCTGCAATCATACTATGTACCATTTAAAGATGGGGTGGGGAAGATGAGGTACTCAATCTGTTGGACAACAACTTCCATCAACCATGACCACTGGCCACAGTGGATGGGGCTGATGAGAGCTGCAGTCCAATAACATATAAAGGGGCTAGGGAGACCCCTCCTCTCCATTTCTAGTTTAAGAGAAATAAATAGCCACAATATTATCCACACTGAATGACTGAAGCCAGCACAATCTTGGGCATAGATAAAGTCATCCCTCCACATTTGCTAGGGTTAGGGGCACAGGACCCCCATGAAAGTGGAAAAAAACATGAATAACTCTCCCAAACCATATTTAACACACACAAAAAAAGTATGATTCAACCCACCAGAGGTACCTTTCAGGGTTCCTTCCCAAGGCAGAAGGGGGTGGCTGCTGGGGCTTCCAGCCACCTCCACGGCTGCCCCACATTATTTTTAATAGGGACTTACAAGCCTCATTCATAGTTTCTCAGTCTCACAAGGCTTGCAGTCTCTGTTAAAAATGGCATAGAGAGGCAGCAGAGGTGACAGCAAATAATCTGTGAATAATCAAATCCTCAAAAGTAAAACCCACAAATGTGGAGGGCTGACTGTACTCATTGGGTTCAATGGGATTTGAGAGTGTCTTCACTAATCTCCACAAAACCCTGTCGACTTATGGTGACCCTATGAATTTTAGAGGGTTTTCTTAGGCAAGGAATACTCAGAAATGGTTTCCCCAGTCTCTTCCTCTGAAACATAGCCTACAGCACCTGGCATTTGTTGGCAATCGCCCATCCAAGTACTAACCAGAGCTGATCCTGCATAGCTTCCAAGATCAGACTGGATCTGGTGCCTTTAGGGTGTTTAGGCCCTCAGTGTTGGGACTGCACAAAAAATCACCCCGGTTTCCCTAGGATTAATGTTGCTTTACTAATAATTGATACCTGTAAGGAAAAGGTGGGGAAGGTGAGGTATTCCATCTGCATACTGCAGCTCCCAGCATTCCTCAGCAGAGCTGCTGGGACTTGCAGTGCCACGACATCTCTAGAAAGGGCCCTGGCTGTAGGGTCCTGGTATACCAAGATCTTTCTTGTTCTTGTTGTGTGCCTTCAAGTTGTTTCTGACTTAGGTTGACCCGAAGGCGAACCCATAATGGGGTTTTCTGGAGCTGAGAGTGTGTGATGTGCCTGCGGCCAAGCAGCGGGGAATAGAACCCTGGGCCATTTCCACACTAGTCTGTCACAGTATTATTCCACTTTCAACATCCTATGGAATCCTGGGGTTTGCAGTTTACGGAGGGGCCTCAAAGGAAACCCCAGGATTCCATAGGATACTGAAAGTGGAATAATAGCACTATAACAGTCTAGTGGTCCAACGCTCCAACCAACAACACGATGGCTCTTTCTTATTATTAATACGGAAAGCAGGACCCGATGAACGTGTGAACGCAGCAGAACGCGTGTCCTGTCTAGGGCGACCCACTCGAGAAGGAGCAGGACCTACTCCTCTCCCCACTCCCGAGCCTTACCCGCTGTACTTCTGGATCGGCACCACGGTGCGCACGGGTTGCACGACGCCTCCCTCGGGTCCTTTGGAGAAGTTGCCCAGGGCGGCTTCCAGCGGGGCGATGAGCAAGCTGGCCCGGGGCAAGTACTTCTCCACCTCCCCGGCGCTCAGGAAAACGGGCCGAGGGACGCCGTGGGCGCTCATCCTGAAGGGGCAGGAGTCGGGTCCCGAGCCGCCCGCGTCCTCCGCTCCTCCGCGCCCCGGCTCCCCGATCCTGGGAAAGTGCCGCTGAGCCAAGAAGCGCTGCTACCCTGCCAGGCGGGCGCCGGCCGCAGCCCCAAGCCCCGCCCAGGGGGCGTGGTCTCTGGGTGCTCCACCAATCCGCGGGCCGCCTCGCTGGACCGCAAGGGACAAGAATGAAGCGGAACGGAATTTGTGAATGGAAGGAGGGAGGGTGAGGGGCTTCCCGCACTAGGCTGTTACAGTGCTATTATTCCACTTTTAACGTCGTATGGAATCCTGGGGTTTGCAGTTTAAGGAGGAAGCAGTTAGAATTCTCAGCCAGGGAGCTCTTTGGCCTCAATAAACTACAAAGCCCAGAATTCCACAGGATGTTGAAAGTGGAATAATAGCACTATAACAGTGTAGTGCGCAAAGGCCTTACTGACCAAGGATCAGGCAATGCGGGGGCAGCGAGGATTGAGCCCCCACTAAGGCAGGGCTGGGGTGTTGTTGTTGTTTTGTGCCTTTGTGTCATCTCCAACATATGGTAACCCTAAGGTGAACCTTTCATGGGGTTTTCTGGGAGCTGAGAGTGTGTGACACACCCACGGTCACCCAGTGGGTTTTCATGGCCAAGCAGGGAACAGAACCCTGGGCCATTTCTGCACTACATTCCTATAGTGCTATTATTCAACTCTCAACGTCCTTAGAGGTGCCTCCCTAAGCTGCAAAACCCAGGATTCCATAGGATATTGAAAGTGGAATAATAGCACTATAAGAGTGTAGTGTGGAAATGGCCCTGGTCTCCAGGTTTCTAGTCCAGCGCTCAAACCATGACGCCTGAGCCCCCCGGAAACAGTCAGGCTCGAAGGATGAGGTGATCCATGAAGACTCCAGGGCAGTTGAGCTTCTCACGAGAACTAGGAATCAGGAGTATTTTATAGCCATCTTTGTGTTTCCTCAATTGTTGTTGTGTACCTTCAGGTCATACCTATGGCAACTCTAAGGTGACCCAATGACAGGGTTTTCTTGGCCAGATTTGTTCAAAGAGGGGTTGCCCTTGCCTTCCTCTGAGGCTGAGAGAGTGTGGCTTGCCCAAGGTCATTCAGTTGGTCTCCACTGCTAAGCAGGAATTCGAAGCCTGGTCTTCCAATATTCTAGTCCAACACTCAGACTTCTTACACCATGCTGGCTTTTATTTGTTTAACAGAGTTTTACATATTTTCTCCTTTCTTCAGTTTAATCATTTTTTGCTTTGAACAATTTTATAATGTTTCTTTTACATTTATGCCATTGTCTTCATGCTTTAACTGGTGACAGCATAATTATTGTTCCCTGTAATCAGTGTTTTCATAGAATCATAGAATCATAGAAATGTAGAGTTGGAAGAGACCACAGGGGCCATCCAGTCCAACCCCCTGCCATGCAGGAACACCCTCAAAGCACTTCCGACAGATGGCCATCAAGCCTCTGCTTAAAAACCTCCAAGGAAGGAGACTCCACTACACTCCGAGGCAACAGATTCCACTGCCGGACAGCCCTGACCGTCAGGAAGTTCTTCCTGAGGTTCAGGTGGAATCTCCTTTCCTGCAGCTTGAATCCATTGCTCCTTGTCCTGGTCTCTGGAGCAGCAGTGAACAAGCCTACTCCCTCCTCAACATGACATCCCTTCAAATATTTAAACATGGCTATCATGCCCCCTCTTAACCTTCTTCTTCTGTTTTTACTGATTTTATAAAAAAATACATGCAAGTATGCAGATTCAAAATGACCTGTGTGATAGCCTTGAACTCCCCTCCCACGGCTTTAATAAATAGGTCCAGAGTTACTGTTTGCAGCCACCCTGTCTGAAAGAAGCATAGCTGGTAAAGCAACCTAGATCTATGATGTACTGGCAACCTGTGGCCCACCTGGATTACAACTCCCACCATCCCTCATCCTTAGCTTATATATTTTGAAATGATGGGAAGTGGAGTTCAATATTTAGAGGGTTACTTAAGTCCCTGCCCCAGCACCCATCCTGAACGTACTCCAGAGGTGTGTGCTGTTGAACGGCAATTTCCGCACCCTGATCAGTGTTAAGGATAGGATCAAAATTCAAAAAGACTTTGACAGATTAGACAGCTGGGCCAAAGCTAACAAAATGAATTTCAACAGAGAAAAATGTAAGGTCTTACACCTAGGCAGAAAAAATGGAAAGCACAAGTATAGGATGGGGGACATGTGGCTGGATAACAGTAAGTGTGAAAGGGATCTAGGAGTCTTGGTAGATCACAAGCTGAACATGAGTCAGCCGTGTGATGCAGCAGCCAAGAAAGCCAATGCGATTCTTGGTTGCATCAATAGGAGTATGGTGTCTAGATCAAGGGAGGTAATGGTACCACTCTATTCTGCTTTGGTTAGACCTCATCTGGAATGCTGTGTCCAATTCTGGGTACCTCATTTCAAGAAGGATATTAGCAAGCTGGACTGTGTTCAGAGGAGGGTGATCAAAATGGTGAAGGGTCTGGAAGCCATGTGCTATGAGGAGCAGCTTACAGAGCTGGATATGTTTAGTCTGCAGAAAAGAAGGTTAAGAGGGGATGTGATAGCCATGTTTAAATATTTGAAGGGATGTCATGTTGAGGAGGGAACGGACTTGTTTTCCGCTGCTCCAGAGACCAGGACAAGGAGCAGTGTATTCAAACTACAGGAAAAGAGATTCCACTTAAACCTCAGGAAGAACTTCCTGATGGTCAGAGCAGTGGAATCTGCTGCCTGGGAATGTGGTGGAGTCTCCTCCTTCTTTGGAGGTTTTTAAACAGAGACTGGATGGCCATCTGTTAGGAAGTGCTTTGAAGTGGGTTCCTGCATGGCAGGAGGGTGGTCTGGATGGCCCCTGAGGTCTCTTCCAACTATGATTCTATGAAGGACTACAACTCCTAACTTCCTAAGATGGCAAGGAAAATGGGAGTTGCAGTTCAACATCCTGGCACCACGCCACAGCACGAAACTTGCTGGCAGGTAAACGTTCCCTCGTCCCTGCATATCCACTCTTCCTTGTCATGAGAGGTTTGAAACACAGGCGCCTGTAAGGGCAGACACACAGGCGCCCCACAAGGGCAGACACACCCACGCATCTCCTTGTGCAGCCACCACATCTTTAAAGTGAGGGTGGTGACCTTCAGGCCCTCTGGATGTTTGCAATTTCAGTTGACGGATGCCAAGCTGCTGTGGGAAATGCACGTTGAGCACCTGGAGAAGCAAAGACTCCCTCCCCTCCCTTCTCTGCCTTATCTTTCTTGGACAGAAAAACAAGCTTTGAGGAGAAAAGCCCCGGGCCATATAAGCTTTGAAGACTGCATGCCTGTTTCACCAAGTAGAATTAAAGGCCATTTCCGCACTAGACTGTTATAGCGCTATCGTTCCATTTTCAACATCCTATGGAATCCCGGGGTTTGCAGTTTAGGGAAGGGCCTCAGTATAGAGAGCTCCACATTTGGGCCCCCGCATCAGCTGTCAAAATTTTAGACAGCATCCTTCTTAGAGCCTTTCCACACTACCCTGTTATAGCGCTATTACTCCACTTTCAACCTCCTGTGGAATTCTGGGGTTTGTAGTTTCCTGAGGCCCAAGAGCTCTCTGGCTGAGGTTTCTAAACGCCCCTCCTTAAACTGCAAACCCCAGGATTCCAGGAGGTTGAAAGTGGAATAATAGCAGTACAACAGGCTAGTGCAGAAATGGCCTCCGTCTCACCAATCTTCCCCGCAACCGGAGCCTTGTACTGGCTGCGATCGGGAACCGGACGTGCCTTCCTTGAGACCCACCGACCGAACTCTCGACTCCCGTCGAGGACGCTCTAGCCACTCCTGCTCCCCGCCCAAGAGTCTTTCTTTATGGTTTGGCGTCGAGGGGAGGAAGAGATTTTTGCGCAGCGAATGCTGGGAAGACACGGGCTTTCTGCTTCCTCTTCCGCCGCGGCCATTTTGGTGTTCTTCGTGGGGCAGGGTTGGGCTCTCGGAGGCGATGAGGCCCCTTCCGGCTGTGGCGCGGTGCCTCTCGGTGAGTGATGCTGACCGGGCGAGGAGGGGAAGCGGGCGGCGGAGCGGGACAGTCGCCTCGCTTGGAGGCGAGCGAGCCGGAGGCGGCGCCGGCAGCCCTTCCTCCCTGGGAACGGGGGCGACCTTGGTTTGGGCCTTTCAAGGAGGTGGGAATGAAGGGAAGCCGAGCGGTTATTTTTTTTCCTGAGGGAGCGGTTTCTCCTTCTCGTTCGTCGTTTGGGTGAGGAAAGAAGGGGGGTGGCGGGACAGAGCCGTTCCCTCCGGGGGCGCCGAAGGCTGAAGGTCACTGCAGGGGCCCTGAGGTCGGCCGGTCCCTGAGGCAAAGCGCCCTCTGAGAGGGGCCGCTTAGCGCGCCACATTCTCCTCAGGATGGAGGGTTCTGCACCTGAAGGGGGCGGGGAGAGAGACATCCTCACCACCTTTTTTAAACTTAGCTTTTCAAGGGGAAAGCGTCGCTGTTAGAATCCCAAGCTGCTGTTTTTTTTAAAGTGCAGGGATCATAGAATCATAGAAATGTAGAGTTGGAAGAGACCCCAGGGGCCATCCAGTCCAACCCCCTGCCATGCAGGAACACCCTCAAAGCAATCCCGACAGATGACCATCAAGCCTCTGCTTAAAGACCTCCAAGGAAGGAGACTCCACTTCACTCCGAGGCAGCACATTCCACTGCCGGACAGCCCTGACTGTCAGGAAGTTCTTCCTGAGGTTCAGGTGGAATCTCCTTTCCTGCAGCTTGAATCCGTTGCTCCTTGTCCTGGTCTCTGGAGCAGCAGAAAACAAGTCCCCTCCTTCCTCTACGTGGCATCCCTTCAAATATTTAAACATGGCTGTCATGTCCCCTCTTAGCCTTCTCTTCTGCAGACTAAACATACCCAGCAGGGATATTAATCTATGTAGAGGTGACATAGGGAATTATAACGGAAGGAGCAATGTCACAGCGGTCAAGTACAGTCAGCCCTCCACGTTGGCAGGTTTCACTTTTGCGGATTCGATTATTCACAGATTATTTGCTCTCCCCTCTGCTGCCTCCCTGGGCCATTTTTAATAGGGCCTGCAAGCCTCGTGAGGCTGAGAAACCACAAACGAGGCTTGCAAGTCCCTCTTAAAAATGGAGTGGAGGTGGCAGGAAGCCCCACCAGCCCCCGCTTCTGCCTTGGGAAGGAACCCTGATGCCTCAAAGGAATCCACAGTGGGTTGATTGTACTTTTTGTGTGTGTGTGTGTTAAGTATGATTTGGAGGACCTAGAGTTATTTACGTTTTTTTCACTTTCACGGGGGTCCTGTGCCCCCAACCCTAGCGAATGTGGAGGGATGACTGTATAAGATCCATGGTTTAACATTTGCGGTAGCTATTACTCATGAGAGAAATATAATCTGTCCGCCGCCTTTGCAGATTTGACTTTCATGGATTTGATTTTTTGTAAGTTTCTCCAACCCCTGACTCCGCCCCATCTGAAGTGCCGCTTTCCCAGGATGAGATCTCTGTTGGTTGCTTTGATGAGGGCATGCAGCCCAATTTCTGAGCACTACAGCCCTCTCCCAGTGCCTCCCCTCTCCGAAGGAAGGAGATGGGCAAGAGACAGGAAGCGCTGGGCCACCATGCCAACCCACACCCTTTCCCTCTCCTTTCCCTGACCTGTTTTGGACCCTAGGTGCCTGCTCTCCCCACCATACCTTGGCCCCCTTCCAACAGATTCACACACATTTTGATATTTGCAATTTTTCCACTTTTGTGAGGGTCCAGTGCCCCTAATCCTAGCAGATGTGGAGGGCTAACTGTATATTTCCTGCAGGACCAGAGCTGCTGGAGAGAAAAAGGTGGAAAAATACTTCTGTACCCATCTTCTGCTTGTGGGCTTTCCTGTGGCAACTGGTTTGTTTATTGATAAGCAAAAATTATATCCCATCTTCTACTCAGAGATCTCAGGGCGGCATGCAGTACTGTAATCCCAATCTGAAAAATATAAAACAGTGGAAATAACAAAAATGATTCCTAAAAACAAACGTTGAGAAGACAAGACAGTTAAAATTGTTTAAAACGATTTAAAACCAAGTACATGTGTGGGTTTGTGAAAAACCAATTAGGGACCCAAAGCTTTAGAGGACAGTCATATTCAGTGTTCATGTCAAAGGAGCCTCCAAGTCAAGAGTGCTCTATGACTGGGGGCTACAACAGAGAAAGCCCTCTTGTATGTTCTCCCATGATGTCTTGTCCTGGCACAGAGGAGAGCCTCTCCAGCAGATCTTAAACCTCAGATGGCCATGTATATGAAGATGAGAGCCTTCAAGTACAGGAAGCTCCTACCTTTTAATGCCCCAGGATCTGATGACTTGCTCTTTTGACATTTCCAAATTGAGGACAAGTTCCATTAATTTCATAGAATCATAGAGTTGGAAGAGACCACAGGGGCCATCCAGTCCAACCCCTTGCTATGCAAAAACACCCATCAAACCATTCCCAACAGATGGTCATCCAGCCTCTGCTTAAAAACCTCCAAAGAAGGAGATTCCACCACACTCCAAGGCAGCATATTCCACCGCCAGACAGCTCTGACCATCAGGAAGTTCTTCCTGAAGTTCAGATGGAATCTCCTTTCCTGCAACTTGAATCCATTGCTCCTTGTCCTAGTCTCTAGAGCAGTGGAAAACAAGTCTGCTCCCTCCTCAACATGACATCCCTTCAAATATTTAAACATGGCTATCATGTCCCCTCTTAACCTTTTCTTCTGCAGACTAAACATCCCCAGCTCCCTAAGCCATTCTTCATAGGGCATGGCTTGCAGATCCTTCACCATCTTGGTGGCCCACGTTTCAGCTTGTCAGTATCCTTGAACTGAGGTGCCCAGAACTGGACACAGTATTCCAGATGAAGTCTAACCAAAGCAGAATAGAGTGGTGCCATTATCTCCCTTGATCTAGACAACATACTCCTATTGATGCAACCAAGAATTGCATTGGTTCTCTAAGCTGCCATATCACACTGCTGACTCATGTTCAGCTTATGATCTACCAAGACTCCTAGATTCCTTTCACACATACTGCTATCCAGCTACATCCTATATTTGTGCATTCTATTTTTTCTGCCTAGGTGTAAGACCTTACATTTTTCTCTGTTGAAATTCATTTTGTTAGCTTTGGCCAAGCTCTCCAACCTGTCAAGGTAATTTTGAATTTTGTTCCTGTCCTCAAGGGGTTGATGGAGGTTCTACTCTTTCGTCAGTTCTTCTTTGCTATGGAAGCTTGTTTGCTTTGCTGTGGAGGCGCACACGAGCTGAGCAAAGTGAACTGAGAGGGAGAAAAGCCAGCTGAGAGACTTTACAAGCAGCATGTGGTTAGTCAGTCCCAAATGAGCCTCTGTAAGTCTCTCATGCTCCCTACAGTACAGTACGTAGGTTCTGCTTTTCAACCAATTCTGTTTTCTGATAGTGCTGTGCTCCCTAACCTGTCAGATAAGTGGGGGAAACCTGTATCAAAGTCTCGAGCTGTATAGGGTTTTAAATGTCATTACCAACACCTTTGAATTCAGGTCAAAAGCTTATTGGCAGCCAGTGAAATTCTTTTAAAACCACTGTTACATGGTTTTTGTACTGGTCAGAGGTCTAGCTGGTGCATTTTGCACTACCTACAGTTTCCAGGTTGTGCTTAATGACAGCCCCACGTAGAGTTATTGGCCACAGTGTGAACAGAATACTGGAGCAGATAAGCCTTTGGTCTGATCCAGTGGGACTGTTCCCATGCTAATCCTGGTATTACATACCAAAAATATTTTGCTGCTTTCCTTTCAAAGAATGGCACTCAAGGCAGCCTGGTAGCAGGTAATGGGAAAAACCTTTGCCAGATGTCCTAGAGATCCATTGCCTGTTAATAGATAACATTCCCTCAAACTAGTATTTTCCAGATGTGTTGGACTACAGCTGCCATTATAGGAAACCTGGAATTGACCAATATTGAGCTATATGGAAAAATACTCAGGACTAGTATGAAGGAGCTTCTTATATTTTTAAATCATGTTGTTAATGGAACCCCATTATAGCCCAGGTGCAAGTGGACTAGAGATTTAGGCTGGAGATTCCCTTTGCCTTCAGTGGTGCCCATACTCGTTTTGTGTTTTAGGTAATGCACTGTTGTAATAGCCACTGAATTTCATATGGAGTATCTGTAAGAAGGGAGTGGACTGGAAATAGACTTTGGGTGAAAGAAGTAATAAAGCAAACTTAAAATCTTTCATCATCTGCATAGGACAGTTCCACTGTATTTATTCACAGATTAATGCATGGTTGTTGTGAGGATACAGTGTGAAGGGCGCAACTATATGCGCTGTCTAACGGTCTTTGGAGAAGTATTTAGAATAAAACATTAGTCATGGATGAAATAAAAAAAGAATAGTGTAGAGTGCTATTCTTGTGTGTGTGTTTTCAGATTTGCTTGAAGGAGTGGCTGTTAGCCAGATCCATTACAAAAGTAGCAGCTTCTTCCTTGGGCTGGTGTTAATATGAGTGTGTATTTACTGATGGTGAGAGCCTGCATAGCATAGAAGTTTGAGCACTGGACTACGACTCTGGAGACCAGGACTCAAATCACCACTTGACTCTGGAAACACACTGGGTGACCTTAGACAAGTCACACTCTCTCAGTCTCAATGGTAGGGCAAACCTTCTCTGAACAAATCTGGCCAAGAAAATGCTGTGATAGTTATACCTTAAGGTCAGAAACGACTTGAAGGCGCACAACAACAAATTCATTAATGGTGCTGCTGGTGTAAATCCAGTTGTTGGACACAGCTAGAATAGATCCATTGAAGTCAGTTGCTGAATGGTAAATGTAAATCCTATTTATTCAGTGGGTCTACTCTGATTGAGAGTAGTAGCTGGATTTAACCCTCTGTGTGGTATCTGGTTGTGGTTTTATTACAAGATGTTAGCTTCCCATGTTGTAGAATGAAATATGTAAGTACTAGGATTGCCATCTGTTGAGAGCAAGTATGGGACAGTGATTTGAGTAT
The DNA here is from genome assembly GCA_948474755.1 of Ctenosaura bakeri. NCBI lineage: Eukaryota > Metazoa > Chordata > Lepidosauria > Squamata > Iguanidae > Ctenosaura > Ctenosaura bakeri. Next base: position 307,799 of record CAOLHI010000227.1, on the reverse strand, counting down.
TGGGCTGTGGCTCTAGAGATCAAGGTTCAAATCCCTGCTCAGTCATGTAAATCTACTGGGTGATCTTGGACGGGTCACACTCTCTGAGCCTCAAAGGAAGGCAGAAGAAAAACCTCTCCGAACAAATCTGGCTAATAAGACCCCATGATAATTTCACCATAAGTCAGAAATGACTTAAAGACACACAAGGACAATGGATATTTCCACCAGTGGGCAGAATTCTTTGCTTAATGAAGAGCTATGGTTTCTGCTACAAGACTCCCAAATGAACAGCGAAAAGTGAGTAGCTGCAAAATCCTGAAATTCTTTCAGGTGGCAATATATACATGGGGATTACCATTGACTGTGCTGGCTAGAGTTGATGGACATTGCAATCATGCAGAAGGCCATGAGTTATTCTTCTAAATATGTCCTGTGTAGGGGTAAAATACAGTTTAAATGGGATGAAGACAAAATTGCCTAGGACACAAGGAATCAGAAATACTGTAACTACTATGCTGTTGTTACTAATTATAGTTAAAATCTCTTAGGAAAGGGCCATGGGATGCTGCTTAGAATTCTGCACAGGATGTGCTACATTCTACAACATTTTGTTGCAGATTTCACTTGAGATTCTTTTACTCCAAGTTGTTCTCCAGATTTTGATTGTTTTATTGTAGGAGGAGGGTTTCTTCATTATGGATTTTTACAACCCTCCATAACTTGTCATTTCTTGGAACTGATCAGAATATTTTATATCACTTTCATTGTGTAACCCTGTCTGCAATTCAGGCAGTAATGGATAGAGGGCTCTCTAAGTCTGAGCAGCTGGTGGATATTTGCATTTTACATATTTACGCTGTTTTGCTACACAGAGCAATTTATCTCTGCTATATGTAGCATGATTGAATGTGTGTGCATGCATGCTTTCAGGTTGCCTGTTGATTTATGGCAACTCTATGCATTTCATAGAGTTTTTCTTAGCGAAGGAATCCTCAGGGTTTTTTTGGTGGGGGGGAGTTTCTTGCTCTGAAATATAGCTTATAGCACCTAGTATTCATTGGTTGTCTCCCATTCAAGTATTAACCAAGGCTGACCCTGCTTAGTTTCTAAGATCAAGCAGCATCTTGGTGCCTTTAGGATATTTAGGCAGACTGAATGAGTAGCCGTCATATATTGTTTATAGTCTTCTGTTCAGAATTGATTTCTGGGGTTCTTCCTGTTAACTATAAAGCGAGCTGTGCAGATCGTTGATTGGCTACCCCTTTTAATCTTACATTACTCTTTGTTTATGTTACATTTACATGTCATCATAAAAAGAGATCCAAATGTAGCTAAACTCTTGTCAGGATTAAACCAAACACCAGAACAGGCCAAAACTGAACAAATCGAACAATTCTTCTTCCCCTCCTACAGCAGTTTTCTCCTTTCAGAAAAGGTGTTTTCTCATTTTCTAAAGAAGGTGTGTGTGTTGTACTTGTAAAACATTTTTAAATGGAACAGTGTCCCTGTAGCATCAGTACAGTGGGCCAGGGTACTGAGTTATTGCTTTCTTCCTGATTTGTCATATCAGTTGTACAGGTGAATGCCCAATCTATGGGAGGAAAGAAGAAGCCAGCTCTGATTCTTAATTCAATTTGTGTAGGAAGGCTTACTGTTCAGACTTTCTGGAATTCTGAGCTTAAAACAGAAAGGAATTCCTTGTGTCATGATATAACAAATTCCTAGTTATGTTGTTTTAAATAAGCTTTTAGTAGGAAGTGAAACAGAGGTAATTTGAAGACAGGAATCATTCAGACCAAAATAAATAGCATGTTGATGGTTGTTAATCAAATTCCCTTTGATTTTTGATGTCCTTTTGAATAAAATACCTCTAAGACTACTTTGTCATCCACAGCCCTGCTCAAGTCCTGCAGACTCAGTGCTATGGCTTCCTTGACAGAATCTATTCTCTTCCCTGCTGCTTCCCATCTTATCAAGCACCACTGTCTTTTCTGATGAGGTCTGATCTTACACATGAAAATGAAATCAACTTGATCTGGCTCTAACTTGTGATTGTTCATGCTCTCTTCTTTAGAGGAGATTTTATTCTCTCAAGATTGCACCTAAAGCTGAAGCTTCTGCAGCCGCAGAACGAGCAAAAATACAGCTGCCCTCCCAGGAGCTTGAGGTCTGTCTAAATTAGAAACTGCTTTGTGTTCGAATATCTCTAATAGTCAGAAGAGATCACAGAAGAGCAGTGTGATTTTACTTGATGTCTCCACCCCTAAATGCAGATCACAAAACTACCAAATGGCTTGGTGATTGCTTCTTTGGAAAACTATTCTCCAGTTTCAAGAATTGGCGTCTTCATCAAAGCAGGCAGCAGATATGAGTCCACCACCAATTTGGGAACCGCTCACCTGCTCCGTCTTGCATCAAACTTGGTGGGTTTTCCTCTTTTGAGTCATTTTTTTAAAGCTAGATTTGTGTTTGTGTTTTGATCTGTGACCCTAAAACAGGGGTGGGGGGTGGATGTGCAACCCATGGGCTGTGTGCAGCCTTAGAAGGCTTCAAATGTGGCCTCTGAGCCCCTCATGGGTGAAGGAAGTAGGCCCCAGAAAGATGGTTGTGCCCCCATAACCCTCTAAGGGTGTAATTTTCCATTTAAAGCCTATCCCATCAGACTTTTTTTCCAAAATCACACTTTTTGTGACCTCAAATTTAAAAAACTGTTATGTCCAGTTTAAAAAAGTGACTATGACTGATGGTGTGCAATGCCCACTCTTTTCATGGCAGCCTACCCCTGCCCTGTAAGTAAAATTGGAGGGTGGGAATCTATGGGGGTAGTGGTAGTAAATGTCCGGTAGAAATTCTGCAATCTAAATGTTCATATTGCTGTGTTAAGGAAAAAGAAATATGTTTCTGGCTGCCATTTTTGAGAAGCAGTGTCAATCAAGGTTAAGTCAAACATATGCAAATCCTTAGTTACAGATGGCCGTATGGTTTAGTGTGATACCCGATTTGAATAAATATAGTCTGTGATGGGGCAGAAAGGTCAAGGTTGGCAGAGTTATTCTGCTGCCTGAGATGAAAGATCCCACCATGTTCACCTTTCCTGTGGCAGAAACTTGTCTGCCACTTCTGAAGTAAAAAAGCCAGTGATTTCCAGCTTAACTGATATTCTTTAGTTCATACTCTTTAGTTCATTTTCTTCCACAGATATGGCCAGTTCCAATGTTTTGGTGCGTTAGCAATATCCAAATGTGATATTCTGATTACTGTGGTATTTTGAGGACCAAGCTATGCCTGATTCAGGAGATCTGACTAAGGCCATTTCCGCACTAGCCTGTTACAGCACGATGATTCCAATTTCAACATCCTCTGGAATCCTGGGGTTTGCAGTTTTGGGAGGGGCCAGCCCCTCCCAAAACTGCAAACCCCAGGATTCCAGAGGATGTTGAAAGTGGAATCATCGCGCTATAACAGGCTAGTTCGGAAATGGCCTAAATCTCCCAACACTTTTTTTCCTAAACAAAACTGCATGGTTGTACATTTGGTACTAGTGAGTATGAATCTCCTCTCTAACTCAGCACCAAATTGCTACTATAAGCAGCCAGTGGCTCATAGTAGTTTTGGGATATGAGAAATGAAAAAAGGAGAGACACTCATATAGCATGGTGTGCCTTTAACCCCATAGGTTATGGGAGTATTGGGCAGAACAACTCATATCCAATACTTTGCACCCTCATTCACAGATGCTTTTAAGAAAAAGAGATGTTTCAGGTTCTGAACATAGGTTATCTGTGTTATGTGGCTTGACCCCAACTGCCACAGAAGCACAATACTATGTATGTTATTGTTGTGCTATAATGTAAACCGTAGATAGACTAAAACTCTACACCATGAAGAAACTGCTGTTGATGCATGTAGTTCGCATGTTACAAATTGGCACATGTGTTGAAAATCAATTGCACACTGAGAAGTTGCTTTAGAAAGCCCTGCATGGAATTCAGTAGTTTGGTTACTGTGATGATCATGAATGCACCAATAATTTTGGAGTCTGCTAATACAGGAGCTACAGATTGCTATCAACACCTGTATCATCTTGGCAAAAGAGATACTATATGAGAACATAATTATTCATTTCCCATTGCTTCCATTTTGTTACCTGTTTTTTTGTAGGGCTATTCTATTGCAGTTCCTTTTTTTTTTTTTTAATGTGTTACTTAGGAAAGCCTAGAGGAGTACAGGACTATTTTTAATAACAGCCCAAAATCTCCTGTAAAGCCATGTTCCATTGTTAAGTCTTTGGAGTTTCCAGAGGACATAGATCTTGTAACTCAGTTCCCTTCTTGCTTGATCTCAGTTACCTTTCCATGGCTTATTTGTAATAGCTAAGCAATTTAGCAATGTTGATGTTGCCTTGGCACATCCAGTTACAGAGCCCAGTGGTCACATTAAATTCTTTGTGAACTAGATACAGACTGAAGATCTTTTGTCTTGATGCTCATAATTGATGCTTAAAATGTTGTTGTTTTCTGTAGACTACAAAAGGAGCCTCTTCCTTCAGGATAACTCGTGGCATTGAAGCTGTTGGAGGTAGCCTAAGGTTTGTAATTACTTGAGGCTCCCCTGTCTTTTGAAGAGTTCTATGGAAATGGCATTCCAATTAAGTGTGGAAAGAAGAGGATACTTAAGGAAGGACCTTAATTACTAATACATGCAGAAGACTGGGTTGCTGACACCTTCAAAAAGTGCCATGACATTTGTGATGTAGATTTGTTTTCATCCTTTTATTTAGTATAGTTAAATTGTGCACTTTTTTGAGGATGGGAGCATATGTGTGTCTTGCCTTTGTTTCCCTCTAAAGGGCTGTATATGTTGATCCTGCTTTGTAGTCTGCACTGGTGATTCTTAACTTTTTCTTTACCATGGACCCCCTTGCTGCTGTAGACAACCAAGATGTAATTCAAGATATAAAACCCAAAAGTGCATCAGATATTTATTTGAAGTTGCTCATCAAGAATCTTCATATTTGCAGAGAAGAGAGAAACAAGTAAAAGGATACAGCACAATATTTTTATTGGAATGACTCCATACAGATTGAAATAATAATAATAACAACTGAACACCAAGCTTAATATTATTCATTTTAATTAATTAATTAATGAGAAAGCTGGTGCTGCATTTTATTTACAAGCCTTGTTTTAATGGGCCTAATAGCGGAAATCTATATTTTTCATGCAAATGTTGCTGGCATGTTTGTGTTACTGAGATGTGTGGTCATTCAGTCATATTCATACACTCTCTTTCTTATCTGTAAGGGAAAAGTAGCAATAGCAGTTACATTTCTGTACCACTTACTAAGTGGTTTACAGTGTGTTTAGTTAATTGCCCCCAACAAGCTGGGCATTCATTTTAGTGAACTACAGAAGGATGGGAGGCTGAGTCAACCTGGAGCCCTGCAAGACTGAACTCACAACATTGTGGCTGCAGTACTAGCATTTAACCACTGCACCACCAGAGCTTGTAGCCACCTTGTTGCCCACATAGTTGCACAAGACTTGGCTCTTGATAGAGGGCATCTTGCTTTCCTCCTCCATGTCCACATACTTCATGGCTAAACCAGGAGAGGAAGCCATGCACCCTTGCTCTCTGCCCCAGCAAGTGAGGAGAGCACATCACCAGTTCAAGCTGGGCAGGAGAGAAGAAGGGTGACTGGGCACTGGCAGGGTGGGTGAGTGGCCAGCCAGATGACTGGTTGACTAGCTATCTATCTGCAGCAGTGACTGAGCAGCACAGGCAAGCAGGCAGCATTTGCAGCTGTGGAGTGGCCAAAGATGGCAAGGAGAGGGAAAAGGAACCAGGCAGAAAGAGGGAAGATCAGGCAATCGGCACAGACACCTAAAGTCTCTTCATACATCATAGATGAGACCGAACCTTTTACCTTCTCCCCCAGCAATCTTTTTGCACACCCTGTCAGCTGCCCACTATGTGCATCTTTCTAATCTCTTCCTACACTGCTGAGACACACATGCAAATGCCTACTTCATCAGTGGTAGAAAGAGGAAAGCTGTATGCCGGACTGCCCCCATGCATATAATTCTTCAAGCCTTAGCAGACTTCTGTGAGGACATTATGGCTCCCCAGCGTTCCGTGGGCCACAGGTTAAGAACTGCTGATCTACACTAAAGTTTCAGGATCAGTACTGCGTTAATTGCTAGTACCACTATAAAAGCGAGGAAAGTAGTGCCACCAGTGATTAGAAGAGATCCTTTAATATGCAGCAGATACCATGTCTAAAAGTAAAAAAAGTGTAAAAATCATATAAGCAGCCCCATAATAGGATTGAAACAGAGGCTTTACTAAACTTTTGAAATCTCATAAACTGTCCTGAAAATGTCTTTTTTAATTCTCCTTTAGTGTGACTTCTACCAGGGAGAACATGGTTTATTCTGTTGAATGCTTGCGTGACTATATGTAAGTATCCTTATGTGTAGCAGATCAGTTTTTAACACATTTTGCAAGCTTTCTGACCATTGAAGCTCCAAAACGTTGTTGCACAGTAATGTTTTGTTTTTTCTCTTGAACTGTGCAGTCCCACTTGGTTCTCAGTCATTTGATACATACTGATTTATCAACTAGTTCCAGGAAATAAACAGTATTTACTTTCTTTATAGTTTTTTATTTTCTTTTTTCTGAGTACATTGCCCGTTTGGAGTTTCTCTGATCATGGGACAATAGTCTGCCATTTATAAGTGGTTCACACTAAAATGTCTCCTCACATTAGAGTACTCTCTACCTACCTTTTATACAGGCATGTGGAAAGTCCTGTTGATGCAGAAGATTTTTTACATGCTTCCCCCTTCTCCTAATTGACAGACTCTCCCAAACTTATGCCTTCTGTATTTTTATACTATGGCTCTCATTAGCTCAAACCAGCATATTAATCATAGAATCATAGAAATGTAGAGTTGGAAGAGACCCCAGGGGCCACCCAGTCCAACCCCCTGCCATGCAGGAACACCCTCAAAGCACTCCCGGCAGATGGCCATCTAGCCTCTGCTTAAAAATCTCCAAGTTGTTTCGAGTCTTCTTTAATATATATATATATACATTACTTTGCTTAATTTGTTTAGTGATACTGTCCTGGAATATCTAATAAATGTCACCACGGCTCCAGAATTCAGGCGCTGGGAAGTTGCTGATGTCAATCCTCGTTTAAGAATTGACAAGGCAATTGCCTTTCAAAACCCTCAAGTTGGTAAGTATTCCTAAACTGCTATACTCTGAACAAAAATACTTTAGAAAAAAGGCTGAGAAGCTTTTTCTTTTCTTTTTCCCCTATTAAGGGCTATAATAGGCAGAGCCAGAGCCCAAATGGTTGAGGTCACTCTTCGCTCATTCTGTCCCCCTTTTTTCTCTCTCATTCCTTCCTGGCAGGCTGCTGGAAAAAGGGGCACATTGCCCTTGCTGGAACTGATTGCTTCCAGAGAGACTTTAAAACTGGCCTAATGCCTGCTTTTTTTGTTTTTAGTAGAAACGAGCATGAGTTCTGGGTGGACAGTGTAGCAGTCTTTCTCTGATGGTGCTAGGGAGAAACTGATGAGAAACCTGTAAACAACTTTTGTTACTAAATTTTTGTTCCCTCAGAAACTGAAATTATATTCCCTTAAGGATGCTCAGTGTTGTATTGCTGATGCTTCTCTTAAGAAGGAGAGGCTTTGGACTTGAACAACATTCCTCTGTTCCAACTCCAAGCAGAGTTTCAGCAGCGGCTTTTTAAAATAATCTGAACATTTGCTTTTCAAAGAAACATATTTTGTAGGCTATGGGAGTTCCTTAACCCTTTGATTCCTAGACAGTATCTGTGGCCCAGAGAACAATTCTGGATATTTCAGTATCATAGAGATGGAGGAGACCACAGGGCCATCGAGTCCACAATCGAAGTCCTCTTGACAGATGGCCATCCAGCCTCTGTTTAAAAGTATTTAAATAACTGTAAACCTGGGAACATGCTGGAGCTGATTAGGTGATCTGACATGTAAGATTTTAACCAGTCTTTGATATACATGCTAAAATTTGTATGGAAGGATATAAAATTTGTAACCAACTCTGAGGCTATAGTCTCAGCAATATTTTGGTAATGTTGCTTGCTTTGTGGAAGTAAACACTTCCGTTTTGGAAAAAAAAAACTCCAAAGAAGGTGACTCTACCACAGTCTGAAGTAGCATATTCCACTGTCAAACTGCTCTTGCCATCAGGAGGTAATTCCTAATGTTTAGATGCAGTCTCTTTTTCTGAAGTTTGAAGCCCATTGCTCTGTGCCCTAGTCTCTGGAGTAGCAGAAAACAGAATTGCTCCATCTACCATATGGCTTCCTTTCAAATATTTAAACATAGCTATCATGTCATCTCTTAACCTTCTCTACTCTAGGCTAAACATACCCAGCTCCCTAAGCCACTTCTCATAGGGCATGGTTTCCATGACTTTTACCATTTCAGTTGCCCTCCTTATTTCTTAGACCAGCATTCAACAATTTGGGTGTTGCTGGATTTTAGCTCTGTTACCATTGACTATAGGAACTGGGAATTTTAATCCAACTGTTGCTGCTCTTTTTCCAGTAGATTTATATAGACAGTGCAGAATGTGCTTCTGAAGAATGCGGCTTAGGTATGAATACCTTTGGGTCATTTTTTGTAGTATAGGAAAGCATCTTCTTTTATGTGCAGGTGTCCTTGAAAACTTGCATGCAGCAGCTTATCGAAATGCCCTTGCCAATTCTTTATACTGTCCAGACTACATGATTGGGAAGATTACATCAGAACAGGTACATCTGAATATCACTTGTTACAATGAAGCTGTACACTGTGTGGACACTGTGTGCAACGCGAAAAGAAATCTGTGTATTTGTCCTTTGTTCTCTGAGATAACCAAAATAATACTTGGTTTCCTAACTGTTAAAATCAGTGATGGTATATCTTGACAGCTTACCAAGGACTTCTCAATGAGAATGACACTTAGCTAATGTCACGGAGGGCTTTTAATGAAGTCATCATTCTGGTTACTGCAAACCAAGAAGTGGAGAACTGGTAATGAGAAGTGAGCATACAAACTTGAGAAATCTTGGCTATAACATCTGAGGACATGCCTTGAGGTGTACTAGCACTGTAGCTGTACAACGTCAGCCACAGTTAGGAAATTCCTGTGAAACTTGAACTACTTGAGTATGTGCCTGACCACAAAAACCCATCCTCAGGTTAATATACATGTAGAGTATCCTAGAATTCAGATTTTGCTATCTCTAATTGGATCTTGGGCAGCAAATTATGTGAAATGCCTGTCTCTTCTTGGGGCCCTAGAGATCCAATGCCAGTAAGAGCTGACAATACTTGGCTGGTCCTAGCAAGCATTTGCCAGTGATGAGGTTTGATGGGAGTGGGAGAGTCCAAGAAGCATCCCTGGTTTTCATGTACCCAACTCAGCCATTGCTATTCTTTTAAACACAATTTCACAGTATTTCAGGTGGGAACACTACCACTCTGTTAACTTAGGGGTATTAGGAGCAAAATACTTCATATCATGCATGATTAACTTGTGGAATTCATTCACATATGATGGAGCAGTGGCCAGTTAGCTTAGATTGCTTTAGATAAAGCCATTGAATAAATGACTAGTGGTTTTGTTAGACAGACAGAATCTCCACTTTCAGAAGCAGCATACTGCTGGTGAGCTTTTGGGAGTGGTAGCTGGGTGCAACAATTGTCCACTTGCCCTGCTGGGGGACTTCCCATGTTGCTGAATTAGATACATCTTTGGTCTGAGCCCTCAGAACTCTTCTTACCTTTTTACTCTGTGGATAAAATATTAAAATATCTATCCCTGTCTTCACCGCAGCTGCACCAGTTTGTACAGAACAACTTCACAAGTGCTCGAATGGCTCTCGTGGGGCTAGGTAGGTAAGCTGACCTCTGTCTTAAGGCTGGGCTGTATTCTTTTAAAGGCAGAGCTCTTTTTGCCATAAGTGCTGGGTTGTCGTCTCTGACTCAGACATTGTCCTGCAGGTGTCAGCCACTCTGACCTGAAGCAAGTGGGAGAGCAGTTTTTAAATATTCGTAGTGGAGCTGGCTTAGCTGGTGAGAAGGCCAAGTATCGTGGAGGTAAATGCACCGCACTGAATTATTGCATGCTGATAGTGGTATTGTCCTACAAGCTGCTGTCTTGCTGCAGAATCATTAACTGGTTTGCAAAACTGCTCTGCTCTCTTGCAGTTATTCTGCTTTGTCTTACTCTGAATGTACAGGCAGTATTTTAAAAATAACGATCCCAGTATATATTAAGTGTCCCAAAGACTATAGTGCTGTGTTTTCTCAATAAGTTTGTTCCCATAATTGTCTTGACACCTCCCACCTTCTCTGGCAAGGAGTTAAGAGTGATGTCTGTTTTTCACAGAAACATAAGATGCCACATTTCAAACAGGTCATTCTTCTGGATCAGGAACGGGCAGCATGTGGCCATCCACATGATGACGAACTGCAAGTTCCATCTCTTCTACCAGCATATCCAGTAGTGAGTGACAGTGGGAATTTGAGTTCAGCACCATGTGGAAGGACATCCAGTTCTCTAACCCTAATCTAGACCATGCAGTCTGCTTTAATTGGCAGCAGTTCCCCAAAGTCTCAGGGAGAGGTCTTTCAGATCAGTTGTCTGATCCTTCTAACTAAAGATACCAGGATTGAATCAGGATGGAAGGGGATTGAGCTAGATGTCCCTTGCAGCCCCTTCCAACTCTGATTATAGAAACCTTCTTCATAGACAACAAATTCTTTGCTACTGGGCTGAGGTTTCTCCCCATCCCCCCACCCTGCATCCTCACAACAATCCTGAAATAGATGAGGCAATAGGATTTGATCCTCAATTAATTTTATGTCTGATCAAGGTTTTGAATTCAAGCTGGTGCAATGCCAAGTCCCAGTGTAGCACACATTGTTTCCCTGGCATGTTCATAGTGGGTTCCTCAGCTCACCATTTGATGTACTAATGTTAAAGAAACACACAGACCTATTACTCCAAGTGTTGTTGATGCACAGTGCCTTGACTAGTTTATAATGCATCCTGTTATCTTTTGTGAAGGTGAAATCCGAGAGCAGAATGACCAAAGCCTCGTTCATGCTGCTATAGTAGCAGAAGGAGCTGCCACAGGAAGTGCTGAGGCAAATGCATTTAGTGTCCTTCAACATCTTCTCGGGGCAGGACCTCTGGTTAAGAGGGGTAGTAGTGTTACCAGTAAACTTGCCCAGGCTGTTGCAAAAGCATCTTCCCTGCCTTTTGATGTAAGTACTTGAGCTTGTTTTTGTTATTTTACCAGGGTGGATGGAAGAAAGAAGAAAGAGAAATAATATACCATGTATGGAAAGGATTTTGCCTTAGATTTTCAGGTTATATGCCAAAACATGCAGGGATCGTAGCATTTCTTGCACAGATCGCTTTATGAAGAATGGGACTCTCACATGCTGCAGTTTGTGACATCCCAGTGGATTGGGTTCTGCCAGGGTTGACACACTTAACTGTTTCATCCCTGTACAGAGTAGCTATAACACGTGGCTAATTAATCAGTTGGTAGATATTTTAAAAAATATTTTAAATACAAGCAGTTACAATGAATGCAGAAAGCACATGCAGTCTCAAAAGAGGCATTTCCCTTTCCTTCATGTCAGAGGGAATGCTTCTTCTCAGCTGATCTTAGAAGATGGATGTACATCACAAAGTCCAAAATTGCTTGCTTACTTCAGAAGTGCTTGTGCACAGATTTAGATATGTTTAATCCAATAGCACAACTAAAATTATATTAATCAATTAGGAACTTCTTAGTTAGTTGTTGACTGTAGTTTCTTAGGAAATAAGTAAATAAATAATTCTGACTTATGTAAAATCCTGCTACCTCTAAGTATGAAACATACTTCTTTTGCAGGCAGCAGCATTTAATGTGAATTATGCTGATTCGGGACTCTTTGGCATTTATACCATTTCTCAGGCTTCTGTTGCTGGAGAGGTACGTTATTGATCAGTATTGATTAGCATTCTTTTCCTCTGCAATATAGGATGTCGTAAAAGGAACGAGAATGAACTTTTACTTAGCACAGAGGGATAGATTCACTCCTGCATGACACCTCACATGAAACTCATGTGATAGTAGCTGTAGGAACAAGTGGGTGTAACTTGTGAAGGGGACTGTAAGTTCAAAATTGAGTACACACTTCACTTGCTGAACATTCCAGATTCAGTCGCTGGTATCCCTTTGCAGTAAATACTAGAGTCTACAAAACTCACACAAGAAGCATGTTAATATGTAATGGAGAAGTCTAAATCTGCACATGGACTGTTTGGTACCTGTGACATAGTTTGGGCTTCCCTGGTACAGAGTAAAGACAGACTTGTTTAAAGCACCGTAAAGCCCTACAAACTGCAAAAAGCGGCTCATAGCAGTACAATGTCCACTCTTAAGAGCTGAATGTTTTGTAATAAGTTATCTTGGAGTCTTTGAATTGAAATGTGAAATATTTAAGTAATTTTCAAAAAGGAAGGAAAATCATGCTTTCCTTTTCAGTGATTTGGAGCTGACTAGGCAAACATTATTAGCCACGTGTGGTACCTTTTTGTTTTGGTGGCGGGGGTGGGGGAACATTATAGTTATGGCTGTTCTTGGCTTGTGATTTCAGTCTAGGGCTCAGTTCAGGTGCCACCCATGGCACATCTCAGATATACAGGTCCTACTTTCCTACTCTTTATAGAAAACAAGGAGATGAAGCTTTTTAAATTAACCCTAGTTCCATCTGTTGTCTGAACTTGGGGGGATTCTGGTTTGTTAAATTACAGTTAGTGGAGACAGGCCAGGACCTGAAACCATGGTTTGGTCTTGGCTTTTTTCTCCATTCTCCATAATTTAAATAAAAGTACAGTAGCTTATGGTTGGTTTAAAATCAGAAAGTTTTCAGTCTCTTTGCAGACAAAAAAGGATATGGCAGGAGTGAGAGCATGAACATAAGGATGACTGGCTTATTTTCATAGGGGATATTATGGGTTCCCATTATGTCTGAATCAAGTTTAAACCAGATTGAGTACTAAATAAAGATGTGCTTAAACTGCAAAGTTGAAGATTTCTTTTGACAGTTAGATTATGTCCCAAGGACTTCGTACGTTGTAGTTCTGTAATTCAGGGAAGGGAGTTTTAGGCACCTGAAAGTGGACAGGGTGATTCAAACTGCTGTAGACAGAAGTAAAATATTTCTTGTATTTTTGAATCCAGGTAATCAAAGCTGCTTTAAGTCAGTTGAAGGCTATTTCCCAGGGTGGAGTTACTGATGCAGAAGTCACAAGAGCCAAGTAAGTTGCCCTCCCAGGATTATTTTTTGTGATGGAACTGTGACTTGCTCACAGTCCAGAAATCCTAAATTTTCCCACTTCTGGCAAATCTTCCTCATATTCAAGAATGATGCTGTAATGTGCTGTAATGTACTTTTAATTATTAAGCTAAGGTAAAAGCTTTCAATTTTTTCTATGTATAAAATGTGCTAATGACTTAGGAATAGGACATAGGAATGACCATTTTGGAATATTCAAAAACAGCACCATACCTCAGTCATCAAGTACGTGTTTAGCATGTAGAAGGTTGGAGATTTATTCCTTTTAATTTCCTGTTATAAAAGATCAGGTAGCAGATGATGGGTAAGGCATTCTTTGCTTTAGACCTGGAACTGCCAATGCCAATAGACTACACTGGACTAGATGGACATAGAAATATATTCCTAGTAAAGGCAATGTAATTCCTTTAAGAAAAGAAATGGGGCACTCAGATGTATGTAAAAACAGTTTATTCTTATACCTGGAACATCTAATGAGGTGCTAAATTTTACATGATTTTAAAAAGTACATGATTGCAACATTTCATCTTGCATCTGTTTTGCTGACACTTTTACTCCCTATTGTATATGCGAGGCTGGATCTTCCCAAATGAGTTTCATTAGATTTCCTTCTCTGTCTCATGGCTTCCCTATGCTATTGCTGATGATCACTTTAAAATAACCAGTATCTTGTGGTTATGTTTGAATTGTGCAAAAGGAGTACATTTCAAAAGCAAATGGATGACAATGCTTAATTTACCCCATAGGATCTCATTCATTCAGATAACAGGTCTTGCAGTTTGTATCCCATGTTCTGAGAAACAGCTTCAGCAGTAAAGTGATAATTCTTCATAAAAAGCTTATTAATCTGTTGAATGCTGTAATGCATATGGAAAGTTCAAGGCACTGAGGCATCAAATGCAGATGTAATAAAATCTGAGGCGGGGCACAGGATGAATGTATCAGGAAATCCAAAACTCTGTTTGGATTTCTTAAAGTAAGTGCTTAGAGTTCTCTGTAGGAAACTGCTGGGAGAGACACTTGCTTTTGAACTATCTTGGTTGTGCAGGAGATTAAAGTAGTCTTGTGCTCTGAAACCCTTTCTTATTGCAGGTAAAGGATGTTATTTTTTAATATAACTGTCTGCAAGTAAGCTAGCAGACTGGAGCAAGAGGTGGTAGCCCGTTCACTTGCAATATACTGCTTTTCTTCACTTAGGATGCTTCTTATGTGGAGAGGAGAGGAACTTTCAGAACTGTACTGTCTCATTTCTTCATCCTGCTACTTCTATAGCAAAGGCTTTGGTTTAAACTGCCAGTACTTACCTATTTATTTCAGGTATCTCCATGGGAAATCTCTTCCCATCTATTTCCTTAGCCTCCTGACCTGTTCTTAGCCCTTCTATTGTTTTGGTTCCTCTTTGAATAGTTTACAATCCAGTGCATTAAAATGGAAAACCCATCTCAGATGTTCAACAGCTGCATTACCTGATACCATATTCTTTGTATTTTCTTCCTCCAAGAACGGTGGTACTTCCATAGTTGGGAGTGTCTGGGCATCTTGTGAGAAGCTGTAATGAAGGGGTTTTAGAGAAACAAATGCTTTGGTAATCTGGGATGAAGCCAACAGTTGTAGGAATGAAGGGAGATGCCTGAGAGCTATGTATATTAAGTGTGTTGCAGCAGAAACAACAAAGTCCAGTGACATCTTAAAGATGACAAATTATATTGTAACATTAGCTTTTCATAAATCAGAGTGCATTTTATCTGATGTATAAAAGAAAATAGTATAATTTCTTCTTTTTTGATTTAGGTAATATGGCAGTCTGTTGAATAGTAACAAATTTAGTTTTCTTCTTAGGAGCACCTCCTTTTCACTAGATTTTGAAAGATGTGGAGAAACCACTAAAGCCAAGAGGCAGCCTAGGTTCTGCATTGCTTACCACACAAGTTCTGACCTGAAGCCCAAATCCATGTGGTTCAGAAACATGGTGGCCAGATGCAGAATCCTTCCAGCCTCTTACGGAGGTGTCTGCCTGTCGGGAGCAGTTGGTTGCACACAGGAATGGTTTTTTATGTAGCTGGTCTCAGACTGGCAGCTTCTTCCTCTAATCTGCAATCCTGACTTTTTTAAGTCAATGGTTTTCTCTGTTTCTGTAGGAAATGTCAAATGTGTTAGCTACAGCAGGTTATCATCTTTCAAAAAGTGCTTAGAAATGTCCATTATATTTATAAATGAGAAGACATTGCTGAACTCACCTTCTTTTTTCCCAAACCTGTGACAGAAACCAGCTGAAGGCAGCTTTCTTGATGTCTATTGAGTCTTCAGAAGGTTTACTGGATGAAATTGGCTCCCAGGCGCTTGCATCTGGGACATATGCATCACCCGCCACTGTGGTTGACAAGATTGATTCTGTGGCCACTGCTGACATTGTGAATGTAAGTCATGTGGTAATGTTATAACATCATCAGCAACTGTGTTGAATAGAATTCTGTCTCTGAATTTAAAAAATGGGAGCTGTTCTATGATTAAGAAATTAAGATGTCTGCTCCTTGAGTCTTTCTTGCTCCTTCTGCCCCTAACTTCAGAAGCAAAGGGAGTAATCCTCAGGGACAGTTTTTTTTCTGTAGTGGCAATGAGACTGTCGAGTCCCATCCTCATATTTATTTGTTAGAGGCATATGCTGTTAATATGGGACATTAAGTAAAAGTTTTTTTGTTTGCCTACACTTGGGATGGCATTTGAGAGCTCACTGTCCTCGAAGGTGGGTTTGCTTCTCAATTTTTTTATTTGTTAGGTTCCCTTGGAGGCCTAGATTTGATAGAAAGATGAGAATGTTATTATTATAAATGAAAATTAATATTATTTTCTGCACAAAGGTAGTCCTATTTGTAAACTACACAATTTACTTGATACTGCTCAGGAATAGAGATATTACTATAATACGTCCTTTCTGCTTTGTTGAATGTTAGTACAGTCCTGCCTCCACATTCGCTAGGTTTAAGGGCACAGGACCTCTGTGAAAGTGGGGAAAAAAGTGAAGAACTCGAGGCCGTCCCAAACCATATTTAACACACCAAAAAGGATGATCACCATATTCAACCCACCATGGATTCCTTTGAGGCACCAGGGTTCCTTCACAAGGGAGAAGTGGGGGGCTGGTGGGGCTTACTGCAACCTCCACTGCTGCCCCAAACCATTTTTAAGAGGGACTTACAAGCCTTGTTCGCAGTTTCTCAGTCTCACAGGGCTTGCAATCCTTATTAAAAATGTCATAGGGAGGCAGCAGAGGTGACAGCAAATAATCTGTGAATAATCAAATCCACAAAAGTGAAACCTATGGAGGTGGAGGGCTGATTGTATTTCCTCATCTGGAATTTTTCTGCTTAATTTTTCAGGCTGCAAAGAAATTTGTTAGTGGAAAGAAGTCAATGGCAGCAAGCGGGGACTTGGCACATACCCCTTTTGTGGATGAGTTGTAAGAAATAAAACATGGGGGCAACTTCAAAATGAACTCTGTTCTAAGGCAGTTTCATTGACTGCTATTATCATCCTGTATTATTTATAAGTTCCAGGTGCTTTGGATCTGTCAATTTACACAGATGGAATAAAGCGCAGAGCTCATGCTCATATAGTATGCCTAGCATCTTTGTGTCTTCTGTACTCCTGACATTTTTTTTTGTTGCTATCTGTTACAAATAGTAGCATATGATACTTAGCATGGAACAAAGGAATTTGAGCAGCATCCTGAAAGTCTCTCATGTCTGTAGTGAGTTGGAGGGCTCCTACTGATAGAGAACTAATCTTGTATCAGGAAAACTTAGATGAAAACCTCATCCTAGCTACAGTTTGGGGAGTCACAACTCACAAAGTTTTCTTAAGTGGATGTCCCCTGTCCTGGTCTTTAGTCATATTTTGCTCCCCTGTTGTTATGTGCCTTCAAGTCAATTCCAACATTTGGCAAATCTTACTCAGACAAGGTTTGCCATTGCCTTCCTCCAAGGCTCGGAGAATGTGATTTGGCCAAGGTCACCCAGTGGATTTATGTGGCTGAGCAGGGATTAAAACAATGGTTTCCCAGAGTTATAGTTCAACTCTCAAACCACTGTATCATGCTGGCTCATTGCACCATTGTAGCCTCTCTTAGAACTGTAGTATTAGCATTTAACAAATAAGCCAAGCATCATTTGGTAGAAAGGTAGGACACAGATGTAACAAACAAATGGTTGCCTTTTCCTGTACCATATACCTGTTTAAGATCATTTTGGTGGCCCCTTTCCAAATTCTTTCACCCTTTCTGGAAGTTAGCTAGGTAGCACTATGGGGAGATGACCTTCTTCAGGAATGGCACCCAAATCTGTGAGTCACCCTTCTCAGAAATCCTTATTTGAAGTTACCTCTTCTAGCCTTTAGATGACAACTTTAAAACTGATTTTTGGCCCTTTTTTTATGAACAGCATTGTCCTCTATACGATTGTTGGCATTGTGGTTCATTTGGCCTTGTAGGATCTGTTAGGCTGGAAATGTGAGATAGAAATGTTTTAGAATTCTAATTTATTTTAGCCAGTTGGCTCTTTAGAAACCTAAACAAGGGATCCCAGTTCCCAGGAGGAGCTGGGAATCATTAACAGTCTAAATGGCACACTAATGCTAGCCCCAAACTTATAGAGCTTTACAAAATGCAAAAAGGCCCTGTGTTTGTTTTTTATTCTGAAAGACAAAATATAAATAATTTAAAAATAAAGCAGGCAAGGAGCAATTTGTATCACTGAGGAAACTTTGGCCAACGTGATTCTCATATGCAGTTTGACAACTGTATGGCTACACAAAAGAAGCCAGCAAACAGAAGAGTAAGCACTCTAGTGTACATACAGTTTTTTTCAAATGTGGGATTTGTGGGTGAGAAGTTTAAAACAGAACTCTCCTATACTTGCTGATGGCTAACGTCAGCATATGTTTGCAAGGAGGAAATTAGTTTTTTGAAGTGACATATTTTGCATTCATTTTTAACTCTGTTAGAATTATTTTGAAGTTAAAGCTATCACTTACCTCTAAAAGTGGAAGATGGCTGCATGCTGGTCTTGCAAGCATATTTTGTAGCTTGTCTAGTAGACTTTGAAAAACATGATGTTTGTACGTTTCTAAAAAGACTGTAGTCTTTTTTACCCCATCCTTCTGAGATAATCTCTACCTCCTGCCTCCTCAGAAGGAGCATCCCTTTTTTCAAAAACCAGGTTTTAAGATCATCAAACAGATGAATCGTATTTGCAAGTTGCAACTGTGAGAAAGAATCCAATTAGAGAAACCCAGTTCCAGACAGTGCAAAACTGGAGCCCTTTTCCTGCCTATTCAAATTCGTAAGCAAAGTTTTCGAGCCAAAATGCATCAGAAACAGAAGAGGAAGATGACAATGATGGCTCGGCATCACGTTTTTTCATAATCCAGTATGGAGATGAAGATGTCACGTAGGAAGCTGAAGTATCAACATCACTTTCCTCTTCAAAATCTTTATGGATCATGATGTCGCAACCAATGTCTGAACCCACAGTAAATGTGTATGTTTTCCTTTCAAAGATATGCCAGTCTTTCGAGATCCATTTTGGCTGGCTAGAGGGCTCAAAAGAAAGTGATTGTACAGCTTTAACATTAGAAAAAATCTCTGAGTGCATGCTTCTGTTACTGAGAGGAGCACCAGTGACTCCAGTTCGGGCACAAATGCCATCTTCATCAAAGCAGACTGTATGACCCCCACCGACAACTTTGTCATCTTCATTGTCAGCATTGTCATCATCACCATGAGGAACGTGATCACTTACAACATCCTCAGAGCCTTCGCTGCTTGTCCAGGCTTCTTCACTGGCACAACTTGATGTCCTAAAATTTACAATGTGATGAGTTTTAGAAAGTAATTGATTCCAAAAGGACAGGTCCTTTCTAAATCAGTGTTATAGAGAGAACCTGTTCAGTTTTTCACAATACCTAAGCTTCCCTGCATGCCTGTCTCTTTCACTTGGATGACAATAGGGTGAAAACCAACATACACGGATTCCTCTTTTCAGTAACCCAAAGGTGTGTGTCATTGATGTATAAAAACAGAACACATGCTTTTTACACTAAAGCAGAACATGTGCTTTTTACACAAAAGTCCAAGCTTCAGTCCCTGCTATCTCCAGTTAAAAGGATCAGGCAGCAGCTGTTATGAAAGAACACTGTTTGAGACCTGATTAAAATCCCTGATAATCAATATGAGATTAGAAGGACTAATAGCCTAGCCTGAACTGATCAAATCAATTTCTTATGATCCTAACTTTCCAACTACCTTTCTAACTAGCAGGTATTAAAATAATTCCTAGTAATCAAAAATACTGTGGACTGAACCCTGAAATATAACACATTTTATCACCTGAAATTCACAAACCACAAGCTTGGAACCTGCATTCACCCGCTAAGAATGGGAAAAAATGTGACTCTGAGACCTGCCATTGTTTTTTGCCACATTCAGGCCTTCGAGACTCCCCAAACTATTGTTTCTTGGTGAAGGAAGGAGCAAACTGTCATTCCTAGAAGCCAGGAATTCACTTTCCGAATTGATTGGAAGGCCTCCTTCACTGTTCAGTGTCAGAAATGCACATTGGCAGTTCACATACCCCTGGAAAGAGCTGGGGTGAAAAATTTGCCTCCAGGCCCAGCAGTTTCCCACCCCTGCTGTAAGACCTGATGAATGGAGCATGGCCAGATGTGGAATGATGTCTCATTGTTGGGTTTCCTTTGTGAATGAGTTCCAGGGAGCATAATTGTTTTACTCAATTTTGGTGGTTCTTTTCTCATGGGCTAGGAAGGTTCTGAGATAGATTGCACTGGTAAACTTCCAAGTTCAGTATAGTATACTTGGGATTGTCCCAGAATTACCCATGAAGGATACTATGAGCTTCTTCCAATCCTCCCTCTGTCCCAGTCTGCCTGAGTGAGAAGTGATTCTTGGTTGCATCAATAGGAGTATGATGTCTAGATCGAGGGAGGTAATGGTACCACTCTATTCTGCTTTGGTTAGACCTCATTTGGAATACTGTGTCCAGTTCTGGGCTCCTCAATTGAAGAAGGATATCGACAACCTGGAGCATGTCCAGAGGAGGGCAACCAAAATGGTGAAGGGTCTGGAAGCCATGTGCTATGAGGAGTGGCTTAGGAAGCTGGGGATGTTTAGTCTGCAGAAGAGAAGGTTAAGAGGGGACATGATAGCCATGTTTAAATATTTGAAGGGCTGTCATGTCAAGGAGGGAGTGGGCTTATTTTCCGCTGCTCCAGAGACTAGGACAAGGAGCAATGGATTCAAGCTGCGGGAAAGGAGATTCCACCTGAACCTCAGGAAGAACTTCCTGATGGTCAGAACTGTCTGGCAGTGGAATATGATGCTTCAGAGTGTGGTGGAGTCTCCTTCTTTGGAGATTTTTAAGCAGAGGCTGGATAGCCATCTGTTGGCAGTACTTTGATGTGTGTTCCTACATAGCAGGAGGTTGGACTCGATGGCCCCTGGGATCTCTTCTAGCTCTATGATTCTGTAAGCTATGTGCATCAGGAAAACCCCAAATGTGCTCAGCTATTTCTGCAGCCCTATTCAGAGAGCCTCCACTTGCTTGACTGATGACAAGGCATGGCATGACACCTCATCTCTGAAATCCTGTTGCTCACATCTCACCCCCCACCAATAACAATACTGTTGTATGCCTTCAAGTCGTTTTCAACTTACAGCACTTTTAAGGCAAACCTATCATGGGGGTTTCTTGGCAAGATTTGTTCAGAGACGATTTGTCTTTGCTTTCTCTGAAGCTGAGAGAGTGTGACTTGCCCAAGGTCACCCAGTGGATTCCCATGGCTGAGTGCAAATTCAAATCCCAGTCTTCAGATTCATAGTCCGGTGCTCAAAACGCTACACCACAGTAGCTCTCAGTAACAATATTAGCACATAGCATTCTAGCTTACTGCTAAAACAGTGTTTCCTCTTTCAACAATTAATTTTGGATCAATGTTTTTATACAGTTGAACTAAATAAATGGAAACAGCACTGGGATTCACACTGATTTTTTTTTCATTTAGCAAAATATCTTGTTTTTCAAGCATGCCCCGTTTGTGTAAGTCTGTTTATTCTTCAGTAGTGAAGTTCTATGGGCAGAGCATTCTGAGGAACAGGTGATTTTGTTTTGCTATGCATGGCAACACAGAGGTGCTTGAAGTGGAGGTGGAATGAAATTATCATTGCAAACAACCAGGACTGGGGGTAAGAGTCCCATGTCAGTGGCAGATATCATCTTCTGGTAGGATTAGAGAAGATCCCTGTCTGAAACACGGGAGAACACACAGAAAAGAAGCATAGAGAACAATGAGCTAAATGAACCGTCCAACAGCTTCTTATGTTCCTGTTTGGACATAATGCTTTTTAAAAAATTGAGTTCAATCAAGGTATCTTACTAGGAACTGTCTCCAATTTTTAAAGAATACAGCTGCTGATCTTCTCTTCCGCTAGCCTAGCTTTCCATTACTTGTTTTCTCCATTCCTTATGCAACTTAACAATACAATTCTTTGGGGATGGAGGAAAAAAACATCTGTTTTATATAATAAATGTCCACATCAATCACTAGGATAGTCTGATGAATATAAATGAATTCCACAGATTGCTTGGGAAAAGCTAGTACTATGCTACTGCAAGTTTTGAAAATTATGCATTGATGGATTTTGACACCTCCTTAAGATTTAGTTTAAAGCAACAGAGGTTGTAGCAAAGACAACTGCTCCTTGCAAAAATTACTCCTATTGCTAATCTCCCTTGGAGTCCTGCTGTTCCAGATCTCAGCAGTTTGGGACATGGAAGACCAACTAACTTTTCCTCCAGTCCCCTTCTGTTGACTTCATGAAACATACATAAAGCTGATCAGATTGGAGAGAATATCTAGCTATGTTATCCTAAGCGTAAAACCATTACAGGTTTGTTTCTCTACTTATTTTCAGCAGGGTAGATAAGGCCACTGCCTTACATCAAGTGACACCTCACTGTCCATTTATATGCCAGGATGAGAATTACACAAGATTTTACAGAGGATGTAATTCTTTTGTAAAACAAAGCACATGCCCCTTGCAACCTATTTAAGCCCCCAAACCGGTTTTGTTCAAAATTGGAGTTGACCTTCTGGTCTGAGGGAGCCCAGAGCAAGTGCAGAAGTGGAGAAGGAAGATTACCGTCAAAGTTGCCCAGTTCTGGTCTACATTGCTGTAGCTCTGCAGAGTTTCAGACAAGGCTTTTCCCTAACACTAGCAAAGAATACAAGGACAAAGCCACTCAGCTCTGTCTCCTATTTAAACTTTCCCATTCAAGATACCTTGTTGTCTTTAGATTTTTCAACTTTTATCTCCAACTAGTGTATATACCTGGCGTTGCCCAGGGTTTTATTTTCTCATAGGTAATACTTGTTAGAAAGATTTGAGATCCTGTATCTCTAATTCCTCAAACTGTCTTGTCCAGTACCTGTAACTTTTCCTCATATTCCCTAATGCAATCTATATTCAGAGTTGTTAACATACAGAGGTTGGGTTCCTGAGGGAAATACACTGCTCTCCTCCTTGCTGCTATGCCTTGTCTCCATAGCAACCAGCCTATTCAGAGCTCTCTGGCTGAGAATTCTAAAGGCCCCTCCTTAAACTGCAAACCCCAGGATTCCATAGAATCTTCTTGAGTAGCCAATCATATGAGGTCTTCACCTGACACAGACAAACTTTGACTTTTATCTATTAGTTGGTGCCCTCCTGTGCTGTCCAGAACCTTTCCCCAGAATTCCAGTCAGGAATGTACAAGATTCTTACTCTTCTATCTCAGGTCCCTTTCTTTCAGGAATGTTGTTGAAGGCAACTTCCCATCTTGTTGGCAACTTCAAAAAATCTCTGTAAACCTGGATCTGTAGAACTGTCCCAATAGGAGTTGTGTGCAAAAGTTGCCTTAGCTCTCGCAGTGTCCATCCTAAGACATTAGCGTGTCCGATCTTAAGTAGGGTATCACCTGGCAAGGAGAAGCAAAGGATTTTTAATAATATACTAGTTGCAATATCAGTTTTGGTTACAAATATGACACTGAAAAATGAAAGATGCCTCTTAAATTCGTGGCTGTGGATGCTGAACACCATTCCTTTGTCAGGAAGATTGCTAGTTCATTTTGCAGTACAAACTGTTTCAGCAAAATTTCTATTCTAAGCTAACAATGTGTAAATTTGTGGGGGGGGAAACAGTGCTGGTAAGCTCTGCTTAAGTAAACAAAAACATTTTGGACCTTCTAGAGACTACCTAAAGACTTCTTCCAAAATGTATCTTAAGATCACTTTTTCCCCTCCTCAGCCTCTGCTTTTGTTATGATTTCCATTTTGAGGGCCAAATTCACAAGATCTATGCTTTTTCCGCATAGCAGGGTAGCTAGAGAGGCAGGCATATGTGCTTTCCACTTTTCTCTCCTTGCATGCTCAGTAAGGGATTCTGGAGGCAATACCTTGTGTATTGTTGGCAGACATACACAGCTACAGTAGGATCAGCTAGAGCAAAATTCTGCAAGCTTTATTGCATTGTCTACTGCAGCTGCACTGCTGCAACTCAACATCAAAAGGCTGTATTTCTCCAGTCTTCCTTCATTATCCTCTGAATGCTGCTAAAAAGTTCCCAGCTAGATAGAAGGAAAGGAAAAAGGAGAGCCTGGGCAGCTATAAAAAGACCATAAAAGGGTCTTTCACTGTCAGAAACTTTGTTAACTGAGGTATGCTTGTATGTTATATCCATAATATTTTTAAAGCTAATCTTGGAGCTGCCCCTATCTGAGCGAACTTCCACAACTGGAGTGGCTGCTCCCATTGGCTGAAACAGATAAAATATTGCTACATGATCACACCACGTTTTCCTCTTCATACCAATCAAGTTAGATTAGAAGACATTTCAAGAGAGCTGTGACTGGGAATGCGGGTGATCTCCACTTCTTCAAGATGGAGCTCATAGAGCCAAGGTTGGCCCTTCTGCTAGGCAGAGTGAGGTGGCTGCAGTTCTGAAGTGCTAGACCTATGGGAGCCATTTCTGGCATCCCTAAGCTACTTGGTTGTCTTCATGCCCTGTCACTGGTGTTGAAGTAAAAGTAAATGCTCCTTTGATTGGCTTTTGTATGTGGGACAAGGGGATGCTATATGCTGCCCTTCTCAGGACAGATTTGCCCTGCACTAAGCAAGAAAGGGTGCATATGGAGGACAGATTCTTCCAAAGTGTGCCATGAAAATTCAAAGGCCCTCCAAGAAGCCCCATCTGAGACCAGCCTACAGGACATGCCCCCACTGGGAAAAAAGAGCATCTCTCTTTCTCAAGCTCTAGAATACCCCCAGCATGTTTCTGTGTTTTAGTCCTTACCTGCCTGGAGTTTTCCGTCTCTTTCCGCTGCACTTTTCTCTACTAGACCTGATATCTGGAGATAGGGCCCATTTTGAATGAGAATCAAGCCTAGTCCATCCTCTTCCATTTGTATATTTGTCTTGACTGTAGTGCTCAAAGTATGTTCAGATTCCTCCATTTCTGAATATTCCTCTAAAGGCGAAAGAGGAATGGGGCTTAACCGTTTAAAAGAAGTTCAGTTTCACTTTCTACTCAATACAGGAAGCCCCTGCCATTCTAAACCCCATTATTTGATGACTCATTCTTTTGATACTTCCAAACTAAGGACAAGTTCCATTAATCCAACATGGAGCCTGCTCTTTCATCAGTTCTTCTTGCCTATCGAGGCTTGTTTGGGACTGCTCAAACATGCACGTGATCCCAGGTGTTGCCTACAGAAAGCGGAGATGCGCTGGTTGAATTAATGGAACTTGTCTCTATTGCAAGCATTGAAACAGCAGGCATCTGTCAGTTCTTCTTGCCCATGGAGGCTCCCCTGGGAAATGCATGTGCTGCTTGCAAAGTGAGATTAGAGGGGAGAAAAAAGGCACCAAGCCAACTGAGAGAATTTATAAGCCATGCACCTGATTTTTTTTCCTTAAACAAGCCTCCACAAGTCCTTCATGTTCCTTTCAGTAGATGGGTTCTGCTTTTCAACCATTTCTTCTTTCTGATTCTGCTCCCATCCCTAACCTATCAGATAAGCAGGGAAGTCTATATAGTAAACCACCAAGCCCATCATGCCCAGTTCTGTGATATAAAACGTGTCTAAACTACACCAGGAAATAGTTGCAAGTACATTTTCAAGTACATTTATAGCTGCCCTTCTTTTAAGCAGCTCTGATTCTGTCCCCATCCACTTCACAGCAACCCTGTGAGGTTGGTGAGACGGAGAACTTACACATTCTGTACTGATTTTTCTCTTTCCCCTAGCCATACTCTTACAACACCTCCGGAAATTTTCCCAGGGATTGGAAAGGTAACTCTTTGGACTACAGCTCTCAGAAGCTTCAGCCAATATGGCCACTAGCTTAATGGTTCAGGGAGTCCAAAAAAGTGACTTTTCTAAGCTCTGCTAGTGACTTAACAGGAAGAGTGGTCAGGGATGTGCACTGTGCAACAGCATTCCAGAGTGCCGTTCCTCTTTCTCTTCTTTGATGTTGCTGCCTGCCTTCTCCGAGCAGCATCCTCCGCTCAGAGAGGGGGGAGGGGGAAGTTGTAATATATACAAAATTGTAATATGGACCACCTTCTCAAACTAACATTGCAATCTATCATTGCATACGTACATCTTGTGAACCACTGGAAAAAAATACTGTAGAAATTACAGTTAACACATTCTTTCTGAAAAGCAGAGACTTTTTTTTTTTTTACTTTTGCTCAAAGCATTCTGCTTGAAAGGCCAATAAATTTGCTGTTTTATAATTGTTTTGGACCTTGACTTGAGGTCTGGTCTAGGCTTGATCTAGTTGAGCCTAGGCATAATATAGCTGAGTATCCTATTTCCCAGTAACCAAACAGATATCTCTGGGAAGTTCCCAAACAAGACAGGAAAACAACTTTCCCACAGAGTTGGCATGCACCGATATATTCCAGCGGCAGATTGCCTTTTAATAGGGAGTCCACATTCAGTTATATTGACTAATAACTGGGTTTGAACTTCTCATCCTCCATTAATTTGTCTAATCCCCCTTTAAAATGATCTAATACCCTAAAGGCACCAGATCTCATCTGATCTTGGAAGCTAAGCAGGTTAATGTAGATTTGTACTTGGATGAGAGACCACTTGTAAATGCAGTCATCCCTCTATATTTGCTAGGGTTAGGGGCACAGGACCCCTGTGAAAGTGAAAAAAACATGAATAACTCTAGGCCCTCCCAAATCATATTTAACACACAAAAATGTATGATCACCATATTCAACCCACTGTGGATTCCTTTGAGGTGTCAGGTTTCCTTCACAAGGTAGAAGTGGGGGGCTGGTGGGGCTTACTGCCACCTCCACTGCTTCCCCACACCATTTTTAAGAGGGACTTACAAACCTCATTTGCAGTTTCTCAGTCTCATGAGACTTGTAGTCCCTATTAAAAGTGGCATAGGGAGGCAGCAGAGGTGACAGCAAATAATCCATGAATTATCAAATCTGCAAAAGTGAAACTTGCAAATGTAGATGGCTGACTGTACCAGATGCTATAGGCTATATTGCAGAGGGAGGAACTGGTAAAAACACTTCTGAGTATTCTTTGACTAAGAAAACCGTACGAAATTCATGGTGCCGTCATAAGTCAATAGGTGACTTAAAGGCACATACACAGACAATCCAATGATCTCTGCAAAATTTTGCAGTATCAAAGTATGTCCATTAATTCTGTTGTGAACCTGCCACTCACCTGCATCCCAGTCCAAGTCCCACTCCTCTTCAGAATCAGAGAATAGGGTTTCCTCATCATCTGTAAAGAAAGCAATAATTGAATTGTGTTATAAAGCTCATTTTGCCTAACTGGAAGCCAGGAACAGCACAACCATCAGGCATTTGGCTTAGACGGAGGATGCTGGGAGGCAGCAGTAAGTGCTGGATGAGAAAGCCTTTTGCTAAGAGGCCTGCCTTTCACCCCTCAGTCTAGCCTGTGATCTTCAGGTGGGGTGGAGGATGTTATCCTATCACCAGTATAGAAGAAAGATCCACCTGCCACTCCACCTGGCTTTTTTACATCAAATGGATGGGAGTGACATCTTGTTCTCCACCTCAAGGAGCAAAATATCCTGGGCCAGGCTTCCTAGAAGCCTATATATTCCTTTGTCATAGGCCATTTCTGCACTAGACTGTTATAGTGCTATTATTCCACTTTTAACATCCTGTGGAATTCTGTGCTTTGTAGTTTCCTGAGGCCCAAGGAGCTTGCTGGCTGAGAATTCTAAAGGCCCCTCCCTAAATTGCAAAACCCAGGATTCCATAGGATGTTCAAAGTGGAATAATAGCACTAGAACAGTGCAGTGTGGAAATGGACATAATGTCCTGAAGGACAAAGTCTTACCTCTTGAGTCAGTGTTACAACCATAATGCCAACAACTACTTTTGAAGAAGTTAGAAAAACCCTTGCTCAATCAAAGGGTACTTATCAGGGCCAGCGTCCAAAGAATGCCTCGAAACATAGCCTACATCTTAGGCATGCCAAATGGGATTGTTGACATGCTTTTCTTTTTCAGTTAAAAGATTCTCATATTGTGTCACAAACTTCATTAGAAGGACACCTTCTTTCCAAAAGCCATTTGCCATAAAACACTAAAAGCTGAAGTTGAAGACATTTGAGTCCCCAAAAGCTCCTCGGGCATGCCAAATTAGTCGTACTGTTCTTGGGATCCCAACCAAAGTTCCAGTTTATCAAAATCCTAGTAGTCCTTTAGCAATTCTAAAAGAAAGACAAGTCCTAATGTTGGTCTGCAAAGTCATAATTGATCAAGCCAGAGAACTGACTGACATTAATAATTCTCAGTCAACTAAATGGTGGCATCCATGGAAAAGAAAAGGAAGGAAAATGAGAGTGAGAGATTCACAAGTGATTTAACTTAGTTTTGGTCTCATAGTTACCTGAGGATACACATGACCACCTCCTAGCAGATGATCTTCTTCTGGTATTTGATTGCCTTCTGTCAGTTGACTTCCTCCTAACAGATGACCTCCTCCTCTCATATGACTTCCTTCTGTCAGTTGACATTCTTCTCTCATATGACCTTCCTCTGGACAAAGATCTCCTTCGGGCAGAAGGCTTCCTTGGGATGGATTGCCTCCTGGGAGATGAAGGTCTTCGAGCAGATGATTCCCTCCGTAAATAAGACTTTTTGCCATCCATGATTACAACGCCTCAAGAGATTGCCTGCGTAGCAAAATAAAAATGGAGGAATACCTCTGGTATGCCTTTTGAGAAGTGAACCCCACCACTGGAAGAATCACATGAAGGGAAAACGCCTAGTAGGCAAGGTGACATTGACACCTAGTAACAGTTTAGAATCCCAGTGCTATTGAGTTCCAAGCTTCTTGGAACCTCCAGTGATGGGTAAAGATTAGAACCTGGCCTGACAAATGCACTCCATCTTTGAATGTCTCAAGTATTCTACCACTCTTGCGGGGAGGGAACTGTGTCTAAAATGGCCCCTTCTGTAGGTGGGCTCACACTTAAAGCAAAGGGTTACACAGGAGGCCAAAGTACTAGTCATGCACAGGGCTGTAATGAGGTCTTCTAACATCATGGTTTTTGCTCGAGTCTTTACAAAAAATATTTTATAAAAATTTATGTCTAAGTAAACACACCATAGCATCAGACTCTGCAGATTTTTCCCCACTTAAGCCCTGCCATTGCTTTTGTCCTATGCCAGCAGCCAGCCAAGGTTCACGGCTCTCCAATCGGAATCTTCCTCAGCAGCTGCGGACAAACTTTATAATGATTTGATAGCCCGCAAAATCATTTCAATTTCAAACAATTTAAAATTTGAAATAGTACAAATAGATCACAGTCTCACGACATGTTAGACTATATAATAACTTAAGAGATTTTAAATCCCTTAAAACCAAGGGTAGCCACCTTGGCCTTGTAGCAAAACGAAACAAAATCTAAAATTCCCAAAAGCACGATATCTTCTTTGGCCAACCAAAATGCATAAAATACACCATGCTTTTGAGGCTTCTTCATCAGGCAAAAGATGCTAAAAAAAATAATATAGGAGAAGAAATGTGATGGTGTTAAGAGTCTCAGGCCTACATTTTGTATCAGATCTTGTTTCTGTTGTAGTTCAGTTGGTTTCGAGGAATTGCAATGCAGAAAGAGGCTGCTCCCGCCTTGGCCATGTGGGAACTAGAAAAAGGACAGTAAAATTTAAAACTCCATTAGCAGCAGCAAAGTCACTCCCCTTGGGATCCAAGGTTTCTCTGACATATATGAAGCTACTGGCCCCTTCCTTAGGCAGAGAATATTGGCTTTCTCAAGAAGTCTGTGTACTGCTACACCTGGGGAAACCTTTAGGTGTTATTTAAGTAAAAGCCAATTATAGTCCAAGAGAAAAAGGGGTTACCTTTGCTGGAGCTAGAAACTGTCAAGAGCTCTGAAATGTTGGCCTGTGACTCCCAACACCATTACTTTTATTCTCCTGTATGACTTTTTAAAAAACATCTTTTGTCAGATGAAGAAGCCCATGACGTTTCAAAAGCTTGCAGGCTGTGTTCTGAGGCATCTTGGTTGGCCAAGAAAGGGTTTGGGATTTCTCTTCAAACCAAGTACACGAACTGACTGAATACAATTATTAGACCCTAAAGGTTTGAACAAAAAGCCACCTAAACATCAGGAGGAACTTCCTGATGGTAAGAGCCCTTCAACAGTGGAATATGCTGCTTTGGAGTGTGGTGGAGTCACCTTCTTTGCAGCTTTTAAAGAGAGGCTGGATGGCCATTTGCTGGGGATGCTTTGAGTGGGTGTTCCTGCCTGGAGGGATTTGGGCTCAATGTGTTGTGGTCTCTTCCAACTCTTGTGATACTACGTTTCTATGGCTATTTCCACACTAGACTGTTATAGCACTATGATTCCACTTTCAACCTCCTATGGAATCCTGAGGTTTGCAGTTTAGGGAGGGGCCTGAGGATTCCCTAGGATGTTGAAAGTGGAATCATAGCGCTGTAACAGTCTAGTGCGGAAATGGGCTATGTTTTAACTTGGTGCCACAGTGAAGGCAACACAGGCTAATTAGGTTTTCCACAATGGGGGAGGCAGAATAGTTCCCCTCCCCAAAATGAATCAGAATAGTGGTGTTGAGGACAGGGATTAACACTTTAACCTGCGTTGTTATCTTGATCCCAAAATGTTAGCTCTGCACTCTCCTGTGGTCCAAAAAGATGCTTTAGGGAAGGAGGAGAGATTTAAAAAATGTGCTGTAGGCTATATTTCAGAGGAAGCAACTGGCAATACCACCTCAGAGTATTCCATGTTTAAGAGAACCCTGTGAAATTCCTGGGGGAATTATAAGTTGACAGGTGACTTGAAAGCGTGAGCATACACACACACGTACTTCTTCCCCCCAGGTGGAATCAGGTGGACGCATTTTGAGACATTAAAGGTAGGGATGGGACGAATCCAGAATTTTCCGGATCCGAATCCCTGGAAGGTTCTGGGAATCCTTGAATCTGTTTAATTCTTTTTTTTTAAAAAGGGTTTAAAAAGTGATTGTCCACTCTGCACATCCCTGCAGGCCACCTTCAAAGCACTGGCATCGGCGGCAGCAGTGGTGGGGTGCGGAGAAGGGGCGATGGTCGTCTTTTCACACCCCTGCCACAACGAGCTCAGGCTCTGGGGCGTTCAGGAACCTACTTGCCTCTGCAGACCTGATCCTGAGTGCTCTTGTGATCTCAGACCCCGGGGCTCACAGGAGCGTGGCCATGGCTGGCCCTACTCACCCCTGCGGGCCCAATCCCAGGCACTCGATCAAGCTCAGTTGCTGGGGTTTGCAGGAACGCAGCCATCGCCGGCCCAACTGGGCCCTACTCGGCCCTACTCACCCCTGTGGGCCCAATCCTGGGAGCTCGCATGAGCTCGGGGCCCAGGGCTTGCAAGAAAGCAGCCATTGCCTTCCCTATTCACCCCTGCAGGCCTGATTCTGGGCACTCGTGTGAGTGCAGGCTCTGGTGTGCCCTGCACACTGTTCCTGCACGGAGGGCTGGAATGTGAAGGGAGGAACGGTGGGCAGCAGGCACTTCTGGATTCAAAAGATTACGTTTGCCTATTTTACCTTGGGGATTCGGATCCGCAAATCTCAAATCCTTACTGAGGATTTGGTTGGCTCATCCCTAATTAAAGGGCAGCAAAATCCAGCTGCTGAGAGTGCCTGACCAGAGAAATGAAATTAAGACTTGGGTACTACAGTAAGACTTGAGGGCCCTGACAACTAGTCAAAAATGGGCTGACAGAAGTATGTTTACCCAAACAATAAATTCCCTACATACATACATCAAAGTAATCTGGACCATAATGTGTCAGGTTTGCTTATAAGAGACACCAAAGAGAGCACGGTACGATATAAGCCAATTTACAATAGAACAGAAAAGGATTCTCATCCTCCAACTTTCTTCTTTATTATCTTTGTTTATAACACGAGGCTGGAAAGTCAGGGCTGAGCATTCAAAAGAAGACTTTGAAACAAGGCTGATTTTCATTTGCCTGGGGATAACGCTTTGCATTTAGTATAAGAGTCATGCATAATGTATTAGTCATGGTTGCTTTTATAACTATTTCCATGCATAGAGCAAGGCTTAGAGATAACCAGCATGGTGTAGTGGTTTGAGTGCTGGACCGTTTCCACACTACACTGTTGCAGTGTTATTATTCCACTTTCAGCATTCTGTAGAATTCTATGGTTTGCAGTCTACAGAGGCCAAAATCTCTCTGGCTAAGAATTCTAAATGCCCCTCCCTAAGCTACAAATCTCAGGATTCCATAGGATGTTGAAAGTGGAATAATAGCACTAGAAGAGCGTAGTGCGGAAATGGCCTTGGACTGCAACACTGAATCATAGAATCATAGAATCATAGAAATGTAGAGTTGGAAGAGACCACACGGGCCATCCAGTCCAACTCCCTGTCATGCAGGAACACCCTCAAAGCACTCCCGACAGATGGCCATCAAGCCTCTGCTTAAAAACCTCCAAGGTAGGAGACTCCACTACTCTCCGAGGCAGCAGATTCCACTGCCGGACAGCCCTGACTGTCAGGAAGTTCTTCCTGAGGTTCAGGTGGAATCTCCTTTCCTGCAGCTTGAATCCATTGCTCCTTGTCCTGGTTTCTGGAGCAGCAGAAAACAAGCCCCCTCCTTCCTCTACGTGGCATCCCTTCAAATATTTAAACATGGCTATCATGTCCCCTCTTAACCTCCTTTTCTGCAGACTAAACATACCCAGCTCTCTCAGTCTATCCTCATAGGGCATGTTTTCCAGGCCTCTCACCATTTTGGTCACCCTCCTCTGGACTTGCTCCAGCTTGTCAATATCCTTCTTGAATTGGGGTGCCCAGAACTGGACACAGTATTCAAGATGGGGTCTAACCAAAGCAGAGTAGAGTGGTACCAGTACCTCCCTCGATCTAGACACCATACTCCTGTTGATGCAGCCGAGAATTGCATTGGCTTTCTTGGCTGCCACATCACACTGCTGACTCATGTTCAGCTTGTGGTCTATGAAGACTCCTAGATCCCTTTCACACGTACTGCTATCCAGCCACGTGTCCCCCATCCTATATTTCTGTATTCCATTATTTCTGCCTAAGTGTAGGACCTTACATTTCTCTCTGTTGAATTTCATTTTGTTCGCCCTGGCCCAGCTCTCCAATCTATCCAGGTCATTTTGAATTTTGATCCTGTCCTCTGGCATATTAGCAACCCCTCCCAATTTGGTGTCATCTGCAAATTTGATGAGCATGCCCTCTATTCCTTCATCTAAGTCATTGATAAAAATATTGAACAGCACTGGGCCCAGGACAGAACCTTGTGGCACCCCACTAGTCACTTCTCTCCAGGATGAAAAGCAGCCATCCGTGATCACCCGTTGGGTTCGGTCGGTCAACCAATTACATATCCAATTAACAGTAGCCCTGTCTAGCCCACATTTTACTAGCTTCGATGCAAGAATGTCATGGGGAACTTTGTCAAAGGCCTTACTGAAATCGAGATATGCTACATCCACAGCATTCCCTTCATCTATCAAGCTAGTAACTCTATCATAAAAAGAGATCAGATTAGTCTGGCATGACTTATTTTTGAGAAATCCATGTTGACTTCTCGTGATTATTGCGTTGTTTTCTAAATGATTAGAAACTGAACGCTTAATGATCTGCTCCAGGATCTTTCCGGGTACCGATGTCAGGCTGACTGGGCGATAATTATTTGGGTCCTCTTTTTTTCCCTTCTTGAAGATGGGGATAACATTTGCTCTCTTCCAATCTGCTGGAACTTCTCCTGTCCTCCAAGATTTCTCAAAAATTATAGCAAGCGGTTCCGAAATGACCTCTGCCAGCTCTTTTAATATCCTAGGATGCAATTCATCTGGCCCTGGAGACTTGAATTCATCCAATGCGGCCAGGTATTCCTGTACCACCTCTCTACTTATTAAGTGCCTCATTTCCTCTGCTTCCTCCCCTGCTCCCCTACCGCCAGGTTGAGTGCTTGTATCCTTCTGGGAAAATACGGAGGCAAAGAAGGTGTTAAGTAGCTCTGCCTTTTCTCTCCCCCCTGTGAGTAATTCGCCATCTTCTCTGCGTAGCGACCCTACTGTCTCCTTCTTTTTCCTTTTGCTGCGTACATATTTAAAAAAACCCTTTTTATTGTTTTTAATGTCTCTGGCCAGCCTAAGTTCGTTCTGTGCTTTAGCCTTTCTGACCTCCTCCCTACATCTCCTGGCTACTTGCTTAAATTCTTCTTTGGTGGTTTCCCCTTCTTCCATTTCCTATACGTGTTTCTCTTAACTCTTAGCTCAGCTGAGAGTTCTTTAGTCAACCATTCTGGTTTCTTCAGATGCCTTCCATTTTTCCTCCTTATTGGCACAGTTTTAGACTGTGCCGTCAGTATCTCCTTTTTAAGGAACTCCCATGCCTCCTGAACTCCTTTCCCTTTCACTATTCCTGACCACGGAATTCCAGCCAGCAGCTCCCTAAGTTTACAGAAGTCCGCTTTTTTAAAATCTAAGACGAGTGTCTGGCTACCCTTATCTTCTCCTTCCCACTGAATGCTAAATTCCAACAGGGCATGGTCACTCCCCCCTAAAGATCCAACCACTTCTACCTCATTCACAAGGTCATCCCTGTTGGTCAAGACCAGATCTAGAATATTTGATCCCCTTGTGGCCTCTTCCACCTTCTGGACCATGAAGTTGTCTGCAAGACAAGCAAGAAACTTGCTGGACCTTGCTGTCTTGGCAGAGTTTGACTGCCAGCATATATCTGGGTAATTGAAATCTCCTATTATTACTGTATCTCTCCTCTTTGAATGTTCAGTCATTTGGTTGAGGAAGGCGTCATCCAAGTCCTCAGCCTGGGTTGGAGGTCTGTAGTAAACCCCCACCAGAATATCCCTATTGTTTCTCGCTGCCTTAATTCTTACCCAAATGCTCTCTACCTGGCTTTCTGGGTTTAAGCCCAGGATCTCTTCACAGATGAAAACATCCTTGACATACAAGGCTACTCCTCCTCCTTTCTTGTTTGGTCTATTTTTACAAAATAGGCTATACCCCTCTATTCCTATATTCCAATCATGAGACTCATCCCACCAGGTCTCAGTGATGCCTATCAAATCGTATTTATTTTCTTGTACTAGGAGTACAAGCTCATCCTGCTTGTTTCCCATACTCCTTGCATTAGTGTAGAGACACTTAAGTCCCAGGCCCTTCCTGCAAGTCCTGTACTATTGTTTCTACTCCTCCCGCCATTGGCCGCTTGTACTACTTGTCCAGTATCATTTGGGCCTTTTCCCCCTGTGTTCTCTGAGTCCTTGCCCTGAATAATATTGTCTCCCTCCCCAGTGGATCTTAGTTTAAAGACCTCTTAATCTTCCTTGCAAGACTGTTTGCAAAAACATTCCTGCCCAGTTTTGTGAGGTGCAGCCCATCCCTTGCCAGAAGCCCATGTTCATGGAAATTCAGGCCATGTTCCAAAAACCCAAACCGTTGTTGGCGGCACCATGTGCGGAGCCAGTTGTTGACCTCTACTATTGCCCTTTCCCTACATGCGCCGTATCCTTGAACAGGGAGGAGAGACGAAATGACCACCTGCACACCAAGGTCCTTAAGCTTGGTCCCCATACGCTCGTAGTCCTTTGCAATGTGGTTTAAGCTGCTCCTCGCAGTGTCATTGGTTCCCACATGAACCAAAATGAGGGGCTTATAGTCAGTGGGTTTGACTAGCCTGGTTAGCCTCTCCGTTATGTGGTTGATCCTGGCCCCAGGAAGACAACAGACTTCTCGATTGAGCTTGTCCGTTTTGCAGATTGCTGTTTCAGTTCCTCTTAGCAAAGAGTCCCCAACAACCAGAACTCGCCTCCTCTGAGACTTGTCCTGGGCTCCTCGGCGAACCTGTTCTACTCGGACTGCCTGGGCATTCTGTTTAGGCTGGGAGTGTTGATCTAGTCCCTGTTGGTGAAGTTTGATTCCTTCTTGTTGACATTCTGTTCCCTCCGCGTGGTGCTCCTCATTGTTCATAAGGCCAAGTAGTTCGAAGTGATTGTGTATGCTAAGAGTCTCTGTTACCTTCCTGGTCCTTTTACTCCTCCGTGTGACATTCGCCCAAACCTCCGTTTCCCGGCAAAGTGTGGTGACTTCCTGATCTGGCAGCTCCTCCGTGCATTCGGTCTTCTGGTAGGTCTTCTCTGCCCTATCCAAAAACTCCTCCCCTTCCCTAATAAGATGGAGATCAGAAATTCGTGCCTCCAGCTGGCGAACCTTCTCCTCCAAGAAGGTGACCAGCTTGCACTTGGTGCAGGTGTACCCGAGAACCTCTTGTGGCAAGAAAAGGAACATGCCACAAGCGTTACAGGTGACTGCAGCAGCTCCCTCACCTTCCATCCTTGAAACTACAGAGAGTAGTACAGGAGAAGCTCGAGAAAGTAAAGGAGTGCAAGTGCGCGCGCCGAAGGCGCTTGCCGTTGGTAGCTCCTAATAAAGCTCCTCCCCGCTAGCTGCCTCCTCCCTCTCGTTAGTCAGACCGTGTGATCAGGCAGAGCCCACGGCCAGGCAGTAGCCAGCAAACAATAGCAAGCAATTAACAGCAAAAACAAGCAAGGCCCCCAAGCACAGCAAAAACAAGCTCAGCAAAAAAAACAAGCCTGTGAAACACACCTGGTCTAGGACGTCTTCACAGGCCCAGCTCTCCTCTGCTCTTTCCTCTGGGAAATCCAGAGGAAAACCAGAGTCTGATTGCCCACTCATCTATGGAAACCCACTGGCTGACCTTGGGTGTGTCACACATACAGTCTCAGAAAATCCTGTGATAGGGCCACCATAAGTTGGGCCATTTCTGCAGTAGCCTGTTATAGCACGATGATTCCACTTTCAACATCCTTTGGAATCCCCCGGATTCCAGAGGATGTTGAAAGTGGAATCATTGCGCTATAAAAGGATAGTGCGGAAATGGCCTTAGAAATGTCTTGAAGGCACAAAACAACAATAAATCCATATAAGCTTTGCTTCCACATAACGATAAATTGGGCCCCTTAGCTTATCCTGGTTTATTGTAAAGAGCAGGGTTGGTGAATGCAGCTGTTTTAATCCTGTTTTGCTCAGCAGACTTTCCCTTTTGTGCAAATGGAGAGAACAAGATGGATAGCTGACCTGCAGATGTTCCTGAACTACAGCTTGCGTGAACCTTAGCCAGTGCTGTGAAGAATGCAGGGATTTTTAGGTTGGCAATATCTGGAGGGCCACACTTTGCCCACCCCTGGCTAAAACCAGAAAGAGGTAGCTTACTGTGGTGTCCAAACCTGGGATCCAGACTTCTTTTTCCCAAATAAGGCAGGGTCCATAAGGCAACTGTAAACTCAGGTTTGCTGTTGGCTTAAAATTCTGTTTTGTATGGGAGCAACAAACTAGGATCTCAGGCTCAGAAGTCTTAAATGATCTTTTGCTGGTTAGATTTACCAACTTGCATGAAGGCATGATGGTGGCTTAACCTTTCCACACCACAAATTCACCTTTCCAACATAGGCCATTTCTGCCCTACACTATACTAGTGCTATTATTCCATTTTCAACATCCTATGGAATCCTGGGGTTTGCAGCTTAAGGAGGGGCATTTAGAATTCTCAGCCAGAGAGCTCTTTGGCCTCAGTAAACTACAAAGCCTAGAATTCCACAGGATGCTGAAAGTGGAATAATAGCACTAGAACAGTGTAGGGCGGAAATGGCCATAGTCCCTTGTACCATGTCAGACTATTTGTCCACCTAGCCCAGTATGATGAAAATAGCTCTTCCAAGAACCCAGACAAAAGGTCTTTTTTGTCAACGTCAAGGTCAAAATCTGGCATCCAAGGTTCATATCCCATCAGAGATATCACTGCCATACTCTGGAACCTCCTGTTTTTATTCCTTTCTTCTATGTTTTCATTGCGTATACACCAACCCCTTCCAAACAAGTGAAGACAAGAGGGAGAAGATGCAGTTGCACTCTCCATCAGTCTGGCGTTCTCCCTTTGTGGTGCTTATATGGACATATCTAGAGGGCAAACAATTGAGTGGCAGTATTCTGCAGAGGAGGAAGGGGGCCACAAAGAGAGGACTTTGACAGCACATGGAACTTCCCCACACCTGGAGATGCTACCTGTCCTTTTGCTAATATGCTAGGTGATATTTTCAAAAAAAGGGCCTCTGTATACAAAAACATGTGCTTTGCAACTGAGCAAGGATCTTTCACTGTGCTCCTTTCAAAGAAATGAGCTCTGAAATGCCTCTCTTCCCCAGCCAGTGCAGGACAAGTGAATAGTTCCATCTTCGTGATCTCCCTCTTTCCCATTTGTTCAGATAACATACAATTCAGTTCCAAATTCTACTGTACTTACTTCAGGTAAGTCTCCAGATGACTGCAGCTTGAATGGCAGTTTCATACCCAGTAATTTGTGCAGAAGATTCTAAAAATAAACTGGATAGACAGTCCACACTTAAATGTCACATGGTAATTAGCTTTGCATGCACCAGTGTCATGGGTGTGTAATTTCAAGATGGATATTGTAAGGAAGGGGGGTTGCTATGGTTGGATATATTTTTAGAATTCTTACTACTTTGTGGCTTTGGAGTTGCTAGATTTGGCAGTCTAAAATACCAATCATTGGTCAACCATCCTACATCAGTGGTTGCAAGTGGATTAGGTTTAGATTTCTGATCACTCGAGTTTAGTTGAAGGAAGTCAGCCTAGAAAAGCAGTGTGGTGTGGCTAGGTCGTTAGTTAAAAAAAGATCTGCTCTTCCTCTGACTATACTCTACTATGGCCATTTCCACACTACACTGTTATAGTGCTATTATTCCACTTCCAATAGCCTATGAAACCCTGGGGTTTGCAGTTTAAGAAGGGGCATTTAGAATTCTCAGCCAGAGAGCTCTTTGGCCCCCGAATTCCACAGGATACTGAAAGTGGAATAATAGCACTATAACAGTCTAGTGCAGAAATGGCCTATGTCTCAGTCTTTCTTATGTGCTATGTGGGTGTGTATTTGCCTTTGAGTTGCCTGTTAATTTAGGGCGACCCAGTGAATTGCATAGGGTTTTCTTAGACAAGGAATACTCAGAAGTGGTTTTGCCAGTTCCTTCCTCTGAAATGTAGCAGTGACAGAGTACAGGGGAGGTGGTATCCTGAGTGCTGGAAAAGCCACCCAGCAACAGGTTGCCAGGCAATCAGCATGGCCACTCCACAGAGAAACTTTTACTGGGAAGGAAGGGTTGAGGGCCTGAGCGGAAATGTATTTACAGCAGGCGCACTGGTTTGGTTGAGAGACATTTCCAAAGGAGTCAGACTTTCAGGTATCAAGGGTGAAGGGTAAATCCATCAGCCAGAGGAGTTCTCATTCAATCAAGGGGGAGGTGTTGAATGAGAGTGATGTTTTCTTAGGGAAAACCTAGAGAAGGCACAGAACAGAAATTAAGCCACTGTTAAATCTGGTCAGAGAGACTGGCCTAGATTTGGCAACATAGCCTTTGGTAAAGAGAGCTGTGGTGTGAGTGAGAATGAGAGAGAGAGTATGTATAAATACAGTATGTGCTCCCAATGCAAAATATTTTCAACAGAGAGAAATGTAAGGTCCTGCACTTAGGCAGAAAAAATGGAATGCACAAATATGGGATGGGGGACATGTGGCTGGATAACAGCACGTGTGAAAGAGATCTAGGAGTCTTGATAGATCACAAGCTGAACATGAGTCGGCAGTTTGATGTGGCAGCCAAGAAAACCAACACAATTCTTGGTTGCATCAATAGGAGTATGGTGTCTAGATCAAGGAAGGTAATGGAACCACTCTATTCTGCTTTGGTTAGATCCCATCTTGAATACTGTGTCCAGTTCTGGGCACCTCAATTCAAGAAGGATGTCGACAAGATGGAACGTGTCCAGAGGAGGGCAACCAAAATGGTGAAGGGTCTGGAAGCCATGCCCTATTAGGAGCGGCTTAGGGAGCTGGGTATGTTTAGTCTGCAGAAGAGAAGGTTAAGAGGGGACATAATAGCCATGTTTAAATATTTGAAGGGATGTCATGTCGAGGAGGGAGCAGTCTTGTTTTCTGCTGCTCCAGAGACTAGAACAAGGAGCCATGGATTCAAGCTGCAGGAAAGGAGATTCCACCTGAACCTCAAGAAGAACTTCCTGACGGTCAGAGCTGTCTGGTAGTGGAATCTTCTGCCTCAGAGAGTGGTGGACTCTCCTCCTTTGGAGATTTTTAAGCAGAGGCTGGATGGCCATCTATTGGGAGTGCTTTGATGTGTGTTCCTGCATGGCAGGGGGTTGGACTCAATGGCCCCCATGGTCTCTTCCAACTCTAGGATTCTACAATTGTATGAAAATTAACCTCCCTATTATTAACTTAAAAAAAAAAATGAAGGTGAGAAGATAGGCTATCAGTCAGAAAAAATAAAATAAAAGAAGAGAAAGTTCTGTTACAAAAATGACTGTCATGCAGGCTAATGAATTTATTCTCCGTCTGTCGGGATGTAGAAATTAGCTACTAGATTTTGGGGTGCTGGCAGGATGAGAGAAACCGTATACAGCAGTGGTTCTTAACTTGGGGCCCGCAGACCCCTGGGGGTCTGCAATGTCCTCCCCGGGGGTCCACAA
Source organism: Ctenosaura bakeri (assembly GCA_948474755.1). Lineage (NCBI taxonomy): Eukaryota > Metazoa > Chordata > Lepidosauria > Squamata > Iguanidae > Ctenosaura > Ctenosaura bakeri. Next base: position 267,168 of record CAOLHI010000227.1, on the reverse strand, counting down.
AGCCTCAAAGGCTGCTCAGCCTATCTCCTCCCCACCTGACAAGAACCAAGGCGCAGGCAGGCAGATAGGCAGGCAGGCTGGGCCTGCGCATTGCTGTTCCGTCTCCTTCTCCCTCCCAACACCTCTGAGGGAGCCCTTCTTCACTCATGAGGGAAAAGATCCGGATGTATTTCTTCTTTGTGAGGTGGGGAGGAGAACTTTGACCAAAAGATTTTGAGACCCTTGGAAAGCTGCTACAGAGTTGTTGTTGTTGTTTTTAATTTATTTGTATCCCGCCTCTCCATATGGATTGAGACGGCGAACAACTTAGAAACAGCATGTATTTCGATACATTTTTCTATACATGCCCCCAACAAGCTGGGTTCACCCACACCTGCCTATTTCCCGAGGGTGTTATGCGGGGGGTCCCATATTTGAGGTCGGCTCCTCACACAAACACCAAAGGCAAAGGGTGAAAAACCTTCGCAGCTTTTCAAATGACTTTTTGAACTAAGCTGCACCTCACAACTGATCAATCACAGGCCATTTCCACACTACACTGTTATAACGCTATTATTCCACTTTCACCATCCTGTGGAATTCTGGGGTTTGTCGTTTCCTGAGGCCACAGAGCTCTCTGGCTGAGAATGCTAAATATGGCCGGTTATCTTTCCCTCAAGCGCCTCAACGGCCCCTCCCTAAACTGCAAGCCCCAAGGTTCCATAGCGGGTTGAAAGCGGAATAACAGCACTATAAACAGCGCACTGCAAAAATGGCCCTGGATGAGGCTGACCAGAGTCCTGTGGCCGCCCGTTTACTCCCTCAAAAGGAACCGAAGCTTATTGGCGCCTTCCTCACCGCCGCCCAGCACGAGGCCAACGGCTTCCCGCCTCCAACCACCGAAGCCCCACCCACTCTCCCCTCTCCCCTCCCTCAGCTCTGTTTTCCCCGGACACGCCCCGCCCCCTCGCCATATTTCATCCCAAAGCCCCGCCCGTGTATTCAAATAAGCCCCGCCCACCCCAAGCCCCTCCCTCTTTTCTCCTCCGAAGCCCCGCCGTCATTTTGTTGTCGTCGTCTGCTCGGCTAAACCCCGCCCTGTCTGGGGCAAATTGTGAGGAGCGCGCGGGGAGATGAGGACGAAGGCCTAAGCTTTCGCTTCCGGGTCATGCGGCTGTTGCTCCGACGGGTGCTCGGGTTTTGCTTCCGGCGCCGTCCCGAGTCGGGGCGGGGGAGGGGGCCGGCTGAGCCCGCTCCGGTGAGGCGGCGGCGGTTACCTGAGGGGCGGGTGGGCGAGGCCCGCTTCCTTGCCTGCTGAGGCGCCCTTCGGAGAAGCCGGCGGAGCCATGGAGCGGCGGCTGTGAGGAGCCCCCGGCCCGGGGCCCCCGCCTGTGGGAAGCGCCGGGCCGAGGCCGGAGCCGGAGGACATGGACAAACTGACTATCATCTCAGGATGCCTTTTTCTGGCCGCCGACATCTTCGCTATCGCCAGCCTGGCGAACCCGGACTGGATCAACACCGGCGAATCCGCGGGTGGGTGAGGGCAGGGCAGAAAAGAAAGCGCCCAGGACGCGGGGTTGGGAAGGGAAGGGCGGGAGGCAGGCCGGCCGGCCGGCCGGACAGACTGCCTTCGGGTGGTGGGGTGGAAGCTTCAGAGGCGCTGTGGGGTGGTGGCAGGTCTGCTGGGAGCTGGTTGTGCGGGAGGAGCAAGGGGCCGTTATGGTGATAACAATGGTGACCATTTCCGCGCTAGACTGTTACAGCGCTATTATTCCACTTTCAGCATCCTGTGGGATCCTGGGGTTTGCAGTTTAGGGAGGGGCCTTTGAGGCGTTTGAGAGAGGGATAACCTGGCCATGCCCACACCTTTGAGGCCCCTCCCTAAACTGCAAACCCCAGGATTCCGTAGGAGGTTGAAAGTGGAATAATAGCGCTATAACAGTCTAGTGCGGAGATGGCCAGTGCGAAGCAGAGGATCCGATGGGAGTAGACTCCAGTCTTTGCAAAGGCTCGAGCCGTTGGGAGAGTCGGGTTTCTGTACTGCATGGCCCCCTTTGGTCGTCGGGGCTGGAAGCAGCGGTTGTTCGTGGTTGTACTCTAGCTGGCCGGGTCAAATCTCCAACCTCTGTTAGGATTTAAGGTGGTGGAGTAGGTGGGCCGTTGGTCTGATCCAGCAAGACTCTTGCTGTGTTTGGGAACCGAGGAAGAAGCTGGGCGAAGTGCAGTTTGGTGTATTCCAGCTCTTCAGGCCGCTGCTAGCCGGTCAAGTAATCTGTGCTGGACTTAGATGGACTTTTGCTGGAATTTAAGGTTTGGAAACAAAGGAAATTGGTTTAGGAGGTCAGGGGTGGGAGTATAGTGTGGGTCAGTCCAGCTCTCTCAAATTTCAGCCTAGGGCCTCTTTTCTAACAAGATTCTCAGCATTGTAGTGAATTTGCAGGAAATTCCTGTTCATTGTCTTTGTGGCAGCTTTTAGCAGGGTTAGGGACTGGAGAGTGCCCTCTTAAGCAGGAACTGTGGCAACTGATTATCAACATAGCTGTAATGTTTAAATGGAACTTGGTTAAAGAGGCAGTGGGCTGTTTGGTGTTGGGGACTGGCTGTTGCTTTCATGTCCTTTTCGTGGGGCGTCCAGAAATACCTAGCTATCCACTGTAGGAAGAAGGATGCTAGACAGCTTTCTCCTATTTATTGCTCTCTGGATTTGACTACAGTTCCCATTGTGGTAGTTTGCTATGTTTTCTGTGGATAATAGAGGTTGTAGTTCAACATATGGAAGATTCAGGGTCTGATTAGTCAGTATACTCTTCTTATTGCATTTGTTAGAAACAGAAACGATAGAGGTGCTTCTTTCTTCTTTGTCCTGCAGGCTCAGTGAGGAATGTGTGTAGCTTCCAGATTTTTTTTTACTCCAACTCAGGTCAGAAATGCCACTAGTTGGGATGATGGGAATGGTAATCCACCAACACCTGGAGAGTCACAGATTCCCCATCCCTCTACTTGAACCATGGCAGGCAACATTTGAGACTTATGGTATCTACTATTTTTCAGTAAAACCTTAAGTTTTGCAGATGAGCTGAGTGAAAAGTAGTAATGGTTCAGGCAAACCCATATAATTGCCTTTGAGCACATGCTCAGCCCAGGAAATTGCTATGAGTATCAGGAAGGTCTCACACAAGGCCTACACCTGGTTTTCCCAAAGGTTCTTTGATTTTTATTAGCCCCATTTAAGAGAACAGAAAGATCTGTTATTTTTGTAATTTTAAGAAAACATTTTTTATTAAACACATAGGCATGTAAGTATATAAAACAACACACAAACAGAAAAAAATAATTCAAAAGTACACATAAGTAAGACTAAATTTAAACTACACTAAACTAAAACTAATCAGTCTTACGGAGGTTAACAGTATTTTGACTTCCAATCTCTCAGTTGGGGGTTGATTTTTTTTGTAATTGTTAAATGGGGAGAAAGCTGAAGGCCTTGCTGATTTATTGCAAATTACCCCAGGATCTGCTGTCATGTCCTAGACTATCTTGTGTCCACCCTTACCCTAAGCTTTGGAAAGTAACAATATGAAGTAGATCACAAATAGAGACAAAAATGTAAGAGATAAGTGAGAAGATTGGTCTCCAGCTAGAGGAAGAATCTGTGGATGATGTATGGTTTCTGCTTTATCTTTATATTTAGGAGACTTGAAAATTCAATCACAATCTGCATTTTTTGTAGATTTTCACTAAATCAGCATGTAGACCGTGTTCTACCATACCTGAGGGTATCTGCTTTGCAGATTGGCATGCAGTGAACTTACTGAAAAGATGCTGCACCAGGATAAAATCAGTATGCTTTAAAAAGATTTTTCCATTGTTCAGTATTAATGGGAACAATTGTATAGTAATCTGTTGGAGAATTGTTTATATAGGCCCAGCATGAATTACCTGGGAGAACGTACAGGCACATAGGAAAATAGTGTTACTCTGGCAACTCAAGGTGGAAAGCACATCTGATGAACAGTGAAAGGGAGAGAGGATCTTTGTACTGGTCAAGTTCTTGGGTGATGTGAGTGTTAATTACATCTGGGTTTGTCAAAGATCAGGCTCTGAGTCTTGCACATTTATCTCAGACAAACCATACTTTATAAAATGTGATTTGAAAATAAGTCGTAGAGAGAAGTTGCAAAGTGGGCTCACTAAAAGTGAGGAAACAATCCTTGGTTTGCCAGCAGAGGGTGGTCCAGGTTGTTGCTTTGAAGGCAGTGTGTATAAACAGAACAGAAGAGAATTGTTTGGATCCAGAAGCTGCTTGTGCAGATGAGTTTTCTAACTCCCTGTTACAGCTTCTTGGAACCTCTAGCCTCATATCCTTCATTCGCTCTTTGGGTTTTCATGTAGTGGGGGGCACACAATGAGAAAGTGAATTACAGAGGCAGCTTCCACAAGCCAATCCCAGCCATAGGCTGTAAAGAAGTAACACGAATTAGAGCAAGGGTGGAGAAACTTTGGTCTTCAGGGTATTTCAGTGTCCAGCTCCCAGAAGCCCCAACCAACATGGACAGTGGTGAGGGATTATAGAAACTGTAGTCCAAAACATCTGAAGGTTCAAGTGTTCTGCAGTTTACAGCTGGAAGAACCTGTGTTTGGATGTCTTGAAGTTCCTGAATTGGTTCTCATAAACAAGTGGAACTATCTTGGGATTTACAGTCACTAAAATGAAAGATGAAACAGAAATAGGGGTCTTTGGAAAAGAAAATTACGACATTGTAAGTGAAAGGTGGGGTGGGTAGGTTAATCACAGAAACCAGGCAACTGTGATAGCCTTTTTATCTATCAACACTTGGGTCATCTGTGAACATGTATTCGCATATGACCCCAAAGGAAGAAGTGCTTATTCTGCGATTGCTTAATTGTATCAAGACAGATTCACAGTAGTTGTGCTGAGAAAGGCTGCTGAGAGAATTGATTTTTTTTCCAGCATGATAAATCTGAATTGGATCCGTGTTTGCTTTGTAAATGTGATAATGAGTTGCAGCCGCCTGAAAGGCTATGCTTGGGATGTCAGTATGGGTTTGGTTGGTGCTGGTGTTTTTGTTTTTCTTGATGCAATTATAAATGGTAACCATTTTGTGTGTAGGTGAGCCTGCCTAAAAATAAGGATTTAAATTGCAGTGCCAGAGGGTACGTGAACTAGAACAGTTGTAATTAATGCCACAGTGTTCTCCGTGTTGACTTGCAGTGAAGTTTATCTGACAGCACAGGTTGACCTGCAGTTCTGTGGATATTTTATTCCTCTCTTGTCCCTGTTTCTGATTGTTTGAGATCTGTGATAGTGAGTATCCCCAACAGTTGGGCATGAATATCTGTAGGGGGTTGGTGTCTCTGTGAACTGCCAAAAGAAAGTGAGGCTTTTTTTTAAAGGCTTAGCTTTTGTAAATCAACTGCATCACTCGCATTTATTCCATAGTACCATATTTGCCGGTCTATGAGATGTACCAGCGTATAAGACGCACCCTATTTCTATGTTGGCAAATTATTATTTGTTGGTTTATAAGACACACTGACATATAAGATGCATCCCATTTTCAAACAGTATTTTTTTGGGAAAAAGTGAGTTTTATGCACCAGCAAATACAGTACTTAAACTTTTATTTTGCTTTTTTAAATTGAGCCATTCAATCCCATGTTAAGTCTTTTGCAACCAACTCTTTTCCTTGCTGTTGGGCTTTTATGGAGAGTGAACTGTGAGGCTTTCCTACAAGTGCCTGCTCAAATTCAAAACTGCTTTCTAACAAAAGACATCACTGCTTGCTCAGTGTTACTTGGGAGCAACCGGTAAGTGCTCATAAACATTTGTTGTTATGTGTCTTCAAGTAAACTCTGACTTATAGCAACTTATCATAAGATTTTCTTGGCAAGATTTATTCAGAAGAGGTCTGCTATTGTCTTCCTTTAAGACTGAGAGAGTGTGACTTGCCCAGGGACATCCAGTGGGGTTCCATCATTGAGCAGTGATATGAACCCTGGTCTCCCAGAGCTCTGGTCCAACATTCAAACCAATATAGTCTCATATGTATCACCATAGAGGTCACTCTATGATGTGTAAAAGAAAGAGACCTGACTTCTGAGACAACAGGAAAAGGCAGAGTATAACAGTGGGGTAAATAGGGAGCTGGTGAAGTCAGGGTTAACCTGGATGATATTGCTGTTACTTTCTTGACTCTTCAAGATTCCTTTTGGTCTCTGCTTCTGAATCACATAAAATTTTTACACAAGATGTTGTGTTGCATGTTACTTAGAAGACAAGGGATCTACAAAATTTGTAGGTATTTATGTGCATTGTTGTTCTTATGGGGGCCCATCCTCGTCACTGGTGTACTTTTTTCCTCCTCCACTTAACCTGTTAGTTCCTTCATTGTTGTTGTGCGCCTTCAAGTTTCTGATATATGACAACCCTAAGGCCAACCTTGTTAGAGGGTTTTGTTGGCAAGATTTGTTCAGAGGGAGTTTTTGAGGCTGAGAGAGTGTGACCTGCCAATTGTTACCCAGTGAGTTTCCAGGGCTGAACGGAGATTTGAACCCTGGTCTCCAGAGTCATGGTCCAAATGCTTAAACCACTATATCACACTAAGAAGCTTGAATAAACTGATAAGAACACACAGCACCTCTCCAGTCCTCAGAAGTGTCCTGAAAGGGAGAACACTTGTGGGAAGAACACAATCATTTGTGTCAGGATTCTTCTCCTTTGCTGATGATGTTGCAAAGCAAGAAGGTTATTAGTTTTGCAGGCCATTGGTGACCCAAAGTTGTAAGGGATGTTAATTCATTCACTGCAAGAGTTGAATTGCCCTCTTTTACATGCAGTGAGCCTACTGCTTGTAGTGTGTTCTGGTGTAGCATGTTTTTGACAGATCTGCCATTTTCCCTAGATTTTAAAAACATTACACTATATGAGTATGGAATCTATCGCCTCTTACAAATTTTCTCATTTGGTCACTGTTCAGTAGTTAGCTCTTACTGGGTTTTTTTAAAGCTTCCCTATGGTGACAGCAGTTGTTTCCCATTCCTCGTGCTTTGCAAGCTGACATGGCCATAGTTATAATAGAACCTAGGCAGCAGTTGTACCATTGCTCAACATCAGTGTCCTGAATCATCTGTTGTTGTTGTTGTTGTTGTTGCTTGGAAAAATAATCAGTTAGCTTATTTTTTTGTTGATTTCTGGAGCTTCTGTTTGTGTGGGAACATGACTGTACATTGCTACTGTTGCACAACTTCTCCTTGAACAGATGCAGAACACTATTGGATTAAGTGGAGTAGACCCACTCGCAGCAGCATGATCTAATTTAATAACAGGCTGAATGGAGCTATTCTGGGTGAAACAGAGGTCATACAAAATGGCCCTTTCTAAGGAATACCCAAGACTTTGGCAAGCAGAGAAGTGAGGTATGCCCAGCAATGGATATTTATATTTTTTTAGAATGAAGTTTTGCCACTTTTCATCCCCGAGGAGTCTTGAAGTGGTTCCCTATAACAAAATCGGCAATGAGCATGTGTGTGAGGGAGAGAAATGTGGCAAGTTTAGAGAAGTGTTGCCATCACAATGATGGATCCCACAGATTGTATCGAAGCACAAGAGAAGCTTGTTGCTGTTCTGCTGGTCAGAGAGAATGTGTGGCAGGTGAGATGAGTCATCTTCTTAAGCAGTCTTTCCTCAGAATAGTCAGTGCTGTTCATGGTTCTGGAAGGCAGATGCTCAGCCGAGTCCTTTCCCGAATCACTTATTTATTATTGAAATATTTATATCCTGCCATATAGCATTGGATCTCAGAGCAGCATGTAAAATTGATTTGTACAGTTTAAAACAATTCAGTATTTCAAACAATGAAAATAGTGTAAATAGATTAAGAACATATTAAACAATGTAATAAGTTAAAACAGGTTGATATTAAAAAGTTTTAAATCTTGTACATGTACATTTGAAGACATCTAAGTTAGCCTCAAAGACTTTAATAAAAAGCTGTGTTTTAACTTTGCCAAAATAAAATGAATGTTGGTGCTCCAGATGGAAGGCATCTCACAAATGGGATGCCACAGCAGAGAAGGACATCTCCCTTATCTTCCCACAATGTGTTGATCCTGATCCAAATGGGATGCCACAAGGAGAAAAGGTTCTCTCCCATGCCTTCCCACAATGTATTAATTCTGTCCATAGAAAACAGAGACCTCACTCCTCATCAGGCAGACATATAAAGAGAGATACTCACATAGACATGTAAGGAGAGACATTCCTTCACATGTTGAGGTCACAAGCCATGTAGGACTTTAAATGTCCTCACTAGTACATTGAATTCAGATTAGGTAGCCAATTCCATTTTTTGAAACACTAGTGTTATATTGTTTCTGTACAATACTCCAATCAGCAGTCTTACTACTGCATTTTGCCCTAGCTGTATCCCATAGATAAGTGACCATGGGGATAAAAAGGAATTCCTTGTTGTTACTCTTTGGAACCGGCCCCACAGGTAGGAACAGAGCGACTGTAAAAGTGCTTCTCACTCCCATCTGGTATCCCTCTCCACTGAGATGCCATGATCAGTTGTATTGAAAGTGTTTTAAGATACCTTGGATCAACAGGGTAGCACTCCTTCCATCTCTTACTCAAAGCAAGTCTTGAGTCAGGGTGAGTCAAGCTTACACTGTATCCTGATCTAAAATCAGACTTAAAGAGAATTAGATAATCTATTTTCTCCAAGAACATCTGAAGTTGTCCAACCAGGATATGCTGAAGCACCTTGATTAGAAAGGAGATGCTAGTGATAGAATGGTCATTCCTACAAACCTCTGGGTCTAGGAAAGGGTACACTATAGCCTCCTTCCAGCAGGAGCCACTTTCCTCTGAGAAAGTGAGGCATTTACCACCTCCTGGGCCTATCCACTCAGTTCACCTGGGCTACATCTTGTCAGGCTAGATGAGTAAGGACCAAGCTTATATGTGGTGGGACAAATTGATTCAAGCGTCTTGTCCACATCATCAGGCTGCAACAAGTAAAACTGATTCCAAGAAACATGGCCAGACAGAACACTGGATACTTTCCTTAGACATTGCAATAACTATGGCATCAAGTTATGAGCTTTTCTCCTCAAACCCTAGCAAATTTAGTATAGTATGTAGCAGAGCAAGGGTCTGATTCCTGGTGTCTCTGAACTGATCCCAGTAGGCTTCTCAGCATTCCACAAAGTTCTCCTAGATAGCATGGGGAGGATCTGGTGCGGATGTTGAAGTCCTCCTGAACCATAATCTTGGCGATTTCCAGTACCCTGTCTGGGACTATTATGTCCAGCTTAGTCAGGAGGACTGCTAGGAAGTGGGCTGAATGGCACACTAGTTATATTCCTCTTTTGTCTCTTTGGCCCAGCATAAGGTATGAACCCAAAAAATTGCTGCTTGAATGGATGGATTTCTTTAAGAGGGAGGTGGAATCTTGATGAATGACGGTAACTCTCCAGTCTCCCACCTTTAATCTGCTTCACTGAACGCCTGGGTGGATAAAGCTGGTACAGGTTCAGTTTACTGAGCTCATCCACTCAAGTCTCTATAATGCATGCTAGGTTCACTCTGTCATCTACAGTCAAATCAGGCATGCTGGTTGTTTTATCCTGAGCTGACTATACCAACACACCAGAGCTAACAGGGTAGCCTGGTTCTTCTCCCTCTGCTCGAGATTAGATTGATAGGAGCAACCTGTCTGAGGTGGGGTGGGTGGGGGGTCAACAGTGGTGTGTTGGTGCTGCTGCTGAATGGTAGGTCATCAGAGCACATGTACGGACAGTAGAGTACTATAGCCTGCAGCAGCCCAGCTGATGAAACCACAGATGTTTGGTCAAGCAGTTTTAGTAGTGAAAGTTGCTTCAGTAGAGAGTTACAATTTTGGGAAGTTTTAAAGCCAAGGGGAAACTTCTAGAAATGTTGAAGCCACATATGTTCCAGACTTCGTGTCTTCTGGTTTATTAAACAAACCAGACAGGGGCTGGCTGAGTAGGTAATGAGAGTGATTAATGCTTCCTTACAATGCCTTCTTGATTGGTTCTACTGAAACTCTTGGTCACTTTCAGTATCCTTCTAGGCAGCCTTTTTCCCCAACAGTGTCCAAGAGTACATCTACACAGTTAAAGATAATGCGCTCTTTCCTGGAGATAACTCATATTTCATAGTGACATATGCTTTTGTTATATCCTGTTTAGATTACTGTAATGTGCTGTATGTAAGGCTGCCTTTGAAAAGTACCAAGGAACTTCAGTTGGTCCACAGAGCTGGAGCCCAGTTGTTAACAGGGGCAGGCCACAGGGAACGTACAACTCCCTTGTTGCAACAGCTCCACTGTCTGCAGGCCCTTTTCTGGGTGAAGGAAATCAAGATCAGGAGCCACAGTGAACTTGTACTGTATGTTCTTGTTCTTGTGTGCCTTCAAGTCATTTGTGACTTATGGTGATCCTCAGGCAAACCTGTCACGGGGTTTTCTGAGGCTTAGTAGGTGTGACATGCCTAAGGTCATCCAGTGGGTTTCCATGGCTGAGCAGGGAATCAAACCCTGGTCTCCAGGGTTGTAGTCCAACGTTCAAACCACTACTTTGTGTAGTGTTGGTGTAAAAGTCTTCCTGCTATGTAGTTTTTAGAAAGACTTTAATGGGAGTAAAGATGTGAACAGTTTTGTTTTAAATGTTTTAAACATTTTATTTCTCATTCTAAAGTAATTTTTTTATGTTCCAGTTTTTATGGGGAAAAGGGTTTTGGAAAAACCAGGGACACAGTTTTTTGCCCATTTCCTCCCTATTTTTTGTTTGGACTTTGACATTTCCATGAGTGGTACATAAAGAGAGATTTTCACTGTGCATGCTACACTTATGGAATGTACTCTGGGGAGAGGCTCAGTTGGCATCTACTTTACTCTTACCTCTGCCATGTGAAACCCTCTTTATTACCCAAGGTATTTAATGTGTTCATGCTTTGACTCTTCCTCAGTATTGTTACCTGAACCTCTCTTTAATTTCACCACAAATTAAACACTTCATCTTTAGGAGCATGTGCTCTATCATTGAGCTATAGCCTCTTGCACACACAAAATTGAATCATGCATTGACCAGAAGCTGAACCTTGCTCATCAACTTGGAAGATAACTGTGTTAATTACTATGTCACTAACCAAAATACATAACTTGGAATCTGATTTGCTAACCTGGCAGTCAGAGTACCCAGGCTGCTAATTGCTGTCAGTCTGGAATTCTAGAAAAGTTGTTATTATTTTGGATTGCAGCTGCCATGCTTATTGATAGAATTCGAGAGCTGTAGTCCAAAAAAAGTAACTCTTTCAAGCTTTTGGAGGTACTGTAGTACAGCTTGCTAAATGCAGTGTTCCTGACAAGGATTAGATAGTTGGGCCTCTTCAGCTTCAAACTGGTGTTATAATCTTAGTTGCTAGCTCCAGCAGAATTTGATTGAGTTTGTATATATAATTACATGATAATTATATGTGGGGATGTGTGAGTGTTTGTACCTTGTAAAAAGAATCTAGTGGCTTGAATTAACTTAAGTGCTTTTATTTCTTTGTGTGGGTACAGAAGAGATGTCTTATATTAATTTCTTTAAATGTAGCATCTTTAAATTAAGCTCTGATTTAATTGTGGGTAATTAGGAAATATTTGGGAGTTCTCACACCCCCAACAAGAAGGAAACCACCTTATTCACATACCAGAAGGAAGGCTTATATCTGTGAAACTGAAATGGATGCCTGTGCTTCAGTCATATCTGGCTGTACCATACAGCTGTCTTCTGAGCATCTGTTCAGTGACAATCCACAATACAGAGAATAGCTGTGCTACAACCACCACTTCAAGATTATCATAGATGTTGGAATTTAACTGCTAAATCCCAAAAGGCAACTCACAAAATGAGAATTCCTCATAACCACTTAGAGTAATGCATCTTCTTGTTATGGCCATACTGTTTGCAATTGATATGTCAGTCTTGTCATAGTGTTGACTTGTGGGCTGCTGCTTCTAAATATGTAAACTCAGCTGTGTGTCTCTGAAGTGTAATACAGGGCACACAAGTGACCTTGTTCTTTCTTAGATTTAAATAGCCCCATATGCTGCTGTATTGTGACAGTAATAAGTTATGAATTTTAATGATATATTTTAACTGCTCGTCTAGTTAGTTCATTCTTTCTCCTGCCCCTTTCACATCTTTCAGCTTTCCCAAAGCGTTTTCCATATGGACATCTGGTTGTTTATCAAGCTGTTAATAAAAAAAAAAAAGATGGTGTGGAGGTAGTGTGCCATGAATATTTAAAATGGCTGCATTAGTCACAGATATTTGTCCCCCTGCTCTTTGCAGGTATGTATGTATAAAGGAGCAGTTGTTTTCTTGTTTATATACTACAGCCAACTGTACTTTTCAGTATATCAACAAAGAAATGGGGACATTAAAGGACTAAGGAGGAAGCTCTGTATTTAAAAGATTTGCCTTAGTTTCTTATATTTAAATCAGATTTTGTTTATTTGAAACTTGAGAAACATTTGGGTGTTGTGTTAGAAGTAGCAAATTGGAGAGATATGATTCTAGTGCTAGAAGTGCTAGAATCATACCGGTAGTTGAAATAGGGCCTAATTCTGATAAAACAGTCCCAGTTCATCAAATACATTTTGTTGGAGCAAGAAGATTGGCTTTTTTCCCCACAGGCAAAGAGCCTTTATGAGTCTTAATGAAAGATGCTGTTGTTGCTGTTGTGTGACTTCAAGTCTTTTCCAGCTTGTGGCAACCTTAAGGCAACTCTATTGTTGGATTTTCTGGGGTCTGAAAGTGTATGACACGCTAAAGGTCACTTAGTGGGTTTCCATGGCCGAACAGGGAATCGAACCCTGGTCTCCGGGGCCGTAGTCCGATGTTCAAACCACACCAAGCTGGCTCTCGTAATGAGAGATACTCCTGTTTGAAACAACTTGCTCAAGAATTGACAGAATAATATGCATAAAGACCTTTTATGTCCAGATTACTACTCTGGAGCACTAGCTTCAGCACAGCTTCTTCCTTTGCTCATCAGAGTTGGCATAAGTACTAGAAGTTCATGAAAATCCCTATAATGTTTTCCATTACTCAAGGCAATTTTTTTTACTTATGTATATAAATTGATGCAATTAATTGTAATAATCTATTTATATGATGCTGAGTGCTTTTATTTCATTCTGGCTGATGGGTGGCTGATAATGTAGTTTCAAGTTTAAAAAAAGACCCTGAAGTGTTAGGTGTTCAGCACCTGGTTATTCAGGCTTATCCAGATTATAATCTGGGAAAGATGTCATCTAGTAAACAGATGAGCGACAACTCATTGTGATTTCCACTCCTTCAACCTGTTCCCCAAAGTTTTCTGCTGGCATCCCAATGACCTACTTATAAAACACTTGCAGTCTGCTGTATGGTTTTTACCTCACCCTTGAGGAATTGTGGTTCTAATGAAATCTGCCTTGAGCATTTATGTGGTAATGCAGAATAAATGGGAGTAATAAAGAGAAGACATTATATTGATGATATTAGTTCCTCTATCCCTGAGCTGAATGGATGAATAAAAAATTTAATATAAATGTTGCCTGCTAATCAGGTTAGGGTCAATATTTGGCATAAAAACTTAATTTCACCCTGTCATTCTAAAAGTAATATGCCTCTGAAACAAAGCTCTCATCATGCCTCCAAACACATTCCATAATGCACTGCTGAGTGCTGTTAAGATAGTGGCAATGAAAGCACTTTGAACTCTGATGTGCTGATGATCTGTGAAATTTATAATGAAACTGAGTCTGATGTGCTTTATATAGTAAATACGCAGTGGCATTCACTTTGTAGCTACCCTCCTGTTTTAAGTTGCTGCAATCTAAAGTTTGCTGGACATTGTTATTATTGTCACCAAAGCAGTTTGAATTTTCTCCTGTGTGCCATTTCACAAGTCTATTGGATATGGGAGGTAGACTAAGGGGGTGTGCCTTAATTTGTGGTGAAAGTGCAAATAAGCATACTCTTGGTGTGGCAAGAGTAACAGAGCTATGGGCATACCCCAGTTAACAAAGCCTCTGGCAAAGAAGCTCCTTTTTACGAAGTCTTTTTTGTCTTTCCAGACCACTTTTCCTTCTCTTCTTCTGTTTGACTGGAAGGTTTTAGCCACACTGCCACTGGGAGGGTGGTTGAAGTAGGGTGGACAAATACATACTTTCAGGTTGCAGCAGATGTCTGCAACAAACAATGCAATAAAACTTGAACCGGGTAAGAAAAGGATTCTGTTTTAGCTGATCTTACTTTAGCTGCATCTGTCTCCCTGTGACAGTCAAGGTATACAGCAGCTGTATAGGTGCTGAGGTGGGGGGCTCATTCTCAATCCAGGAAGGTGACACACCTACACCCTTCAAGCAACACACTAACATGTCATGACACACCATTTGGAAAGCCCTGCTCTGAACCCTTAAACATCAATCACTTTCATTGCATAGGAGATCTGTGCAATAGTCCAATGACTACTATAATCCCTGGTGTCCCCTTTTTGAGAATTGGAATCGAACATTTCCAGTCTGTGAGCCATTGTTTTGTTTTCCACATAATGGGTTTAAAACTTGACTTGTGTTAATAATAGAGCTTTCTATTTTTCTCTTTCAGTTAAAATTGATTTCAGTTAAAATATGGGCACACTGCTTTGAAATTATTAATCAGTGATATAGTACTTCACTGACACTTAGCTGTGTAAAATAAATGGATGCCAGCCAAGTCTTGGAGAAATTGTAGCAAAGTTGGTATATTTCTTTGCATGTGTTGGCTCTGTCCAAACGTTTAAAGATTTGGTTGGACCTTTTGCAGTGAAACATAAATAATAAATGAAGAAAAAATCATTCTCGCCAGCCCTTGGTCTACTTTCCAGATTTACTGAAGAAAACAATACTTGTCTAGCAAAAGACAGATATTCTTGAGTCTAGCTATTCATATGGTGATTACTCATAAATGGAGTGGTCTACACAAGCCATGTTTGAACTGTGATTCCTTATTACAGAAAAAATAGATACAGGAGATTCACAACTTGAGAGATGAACACTATGATGATTCTTATTCCGGAATGGTTTCTATTTATTTCATTTATTAACAGAAACAGAAATCAGCCCAATCCACTTGGTTCTTATGTAGGACTTTGGAACAATATCGCCACTTAAAGACTAGAACATCTTATGCTAGACTTCTATATGCAGGGTTTAAGCTACTTCTATAGACTTGTACTGCTGTTGAAGACTGTCATTTCATGCATTCTACTTCATTTCACCAAAGTTTTTTTTGATCTGACAAGTTTTGTAAAGTCATAATAATTCCAATAGAAGTTGTTGTTGTTGTTGTTGTCGTCGTTGTCGTTGTTGTTTTAAAAAAGGATTTATATCCAGGGGAGTGATCAGACTGGTTGACAAGAGCTGGAGTCCCCCGTGCCTCCTCTATACCCAGCATAAAACCAAACAGTTGGCCGCCTATTTTGCAGGCACGTACAAGTGCAGCAAGATGTACCACAAGAGTCGTCATCTTTCCTCTCTCGGTCCCCAGTGAGTTAGTAAATTCTGTGGGCTTACTTACAAAGACGGTCTTTGCTCCATCTGGGATTCACATGGAGTTTGTTTGTTTCTGACTTCTAGTTCATGAGCCCTGAAACAAGATGTGAGTATGATTTCACTGTGGGTTACAACAGTCTTCTCTTCTTTAGTCATGTGTCAAGTTTGCAAAGTTGCCTGATTACCCAGTAGCTTAGACACTTTTAACTAACACCTACTGATCTTGAGTGTTTTCCTACCCCTGCTAGCTCCATTACTGGTGTGTTTGTCGAATGAGAAATACAGCAAATTATCACAAAGGCAAAAGGCAGGTATGTTAGCCTGACCACATTTTAAGGTATACTCCCTCCTTTCCTTTGCAAATAGAATTAGCTTGCATCCCTCTGGAACTCACAGCCAAACTAGTTGTAGCATCAATTATGTGACTAAAGGAATGTGCATGTTCTTTGTTACTGAAGTAGCAGCTATGTGGGGAAACCTGGACAGCTTTGGAACTGTGGAGGTAGATCTATACAAAATTCTGCTCTTAAGAGCTGCTGGTCACTTTTCAAGGGGAGACCCCACTGCTTCACTGAAAATTTTCTTTAAAATGCCAACAGCAGTCTTCCCCCACCCAGGAATGTGACAAGGAGAACAGTTGTTGTTATGTGCCTTCAAGACATTTCTAACTTATGGCAATCCTAAGATGAACCTATCACAGGGTGTTCTTGGCAAGATTTTTTCAGAGGGGGTTTGCCTTGCTTTCCACTGAGACTGAGAGAGTGTGTGACTTGCCCAAGGTAATCCAATGAGCTTCCATGCTCTTGCAAGGATTTGAACTCTGTTTTCCAGAGCCATAGTCCAAAACTTAAGGTGGGCTGTCCACCATACCAAGTGGGGTCTCATTCCTGTGCTACCGTGGCTGTTTGAATCATTCAGAACAGGTCCACGTGCAATTAATGTTGTGCCTGGTTTGGCCCTAATGCAGTGTGTGACATTGTGCAGGACTCCATAGTCAACACCCTCAGGTAGTCTCTACAGATTAGATGTAGCAAGTGAAGTATCATCTTCATTGGCTTGTGGTTGTTGTGAGGAACTTAGATTAGCATGAGGGAAACCAAGATTGGGCAACTGCTCCATGTGGTCCCCACAGTTGTGTTTTCCCTAAACTGAGATAGGCATGCCATTATTCTGGTTTCAATTTGGGCTGATTTTCATTTGTGATTTGTAGAGGAGGGTGTCACAGGGCTGTGGGGAACAAAACTGCCAAACCATGAGGCAGTTTTGTGTGGTTTAGGAAGATTTTTGACCCATAAATTGTTAAAAGAAATGCACTTTCTCACCCCGGTGTAAACCCAGCTGTTACCTATGTTGAAAGGAATCTGAGAAGCTGGTACCTTGAAAGAAAGATCCATTGTTTCTAATCAGGGATTGTCTAGTTGTGTAGCTAATCAGCTGCAGCAGACTGCCAGCCACCACCAACATGTTTGTTCCAACTCTTCACAAGAACTGGAAATGCTTTCAGAATTTGCTATAAATCATTTCATTTGATGCAAAATCATTTGAGTGTCAGTCTAAGGACCAAACCCAAGAATCTTGACTTAGATTCATAGGAACTAGGAGACTTCAATTCCCAGAGTATGGGGACCTTTTCCTCAGTGTATATGCACATTCTTCAAAATAGCAGGAGGTGAACTTGTATAAATTGTTTTACTGCCACCAGACTTACTTAAAGAGAGCACATTTCACCTGGCATGCCAAGCAGACTGACTTCTTGTTGGAAATTGGCAAAGCACAATCTATTAGTGACTTCTTCTGGCTTATTAAAGGATTTTTCCTTTGCAGTCAGTACTTGCATATGAATTGGATTATATAAAACACTGACTTGTGTTTTTACCAAACTAAGGAAGGGCTGCTGTAGGTCCACACTTCTGAGCTTGGCCTACTTTTCTTTTCTTTTCTTCTTCTTTTTTCAGAGTTCAAGCTTTCCTCATTTTCTTCTTACTTCCTTTGTCTTTTTTGCAACAAAGCGGCAAAACAATTCTTTCTTCTGCACTGAGAGGTACTGGCTTGCTGCAACAGAACGCTTGAAGAATGCCCTCCCAGTGGACTGTTAGTTAACTTGCAATTGTGATACTTGGGACTTTATTCCTAATACATATGTTTGGCGTTGGGAATTAAGTAATGGTAATTTAAGTAAAATGACTATGATGATGATCAAAGCTCAGAAGCAAGAGTTCTGTTTGGGACCATCATAATTTTCATGTCACACATATCAATAGTTTTATACTATTGAAGTCTTCTGGCAAATGATGCTGGCCCAGTCAAATTACACACCTGGAGAAATATTTGAGCCAAATATTAATTGAGATTTTGATAGGCCTATACTCAAGTACATCTTGAATTCATCCTTGTACAAAGAGGTATGTATAATATTCAAATGGATGCCTGACCTTGTGCAAGACATGAGCCATTCTGGACACTGCTGTACTACCAGTTGAGGCTAAAAAACCAGCTGGAATGGTTATATGTTGAAGTATTTGTGCCTCATTTTTTGCAATAGATTTGGAATCTGGCTTCTTAATCTCTGATTCCTCCATCCCTGTTTTTGGTAGAAACAAACATTCCATCCTCTCTCTGTCAGAAAGTATATGATGTCTCCCTGAGTTCAAAACAAAACATACAGGAGTCTGAATAGAGTGTGGGATGAGCCAAACTTCAGCCATGCTTTTTGACTCTTGAGTAATTTGTATCATCCTTCAGTACAGTCTGTCTTTCTCCTGTTAGTCCATATCCAAACATTTAGAGCTAGCAAGACTTATATTCAGATGACAGATAGAACCCCCACCCCCCAAAAAAAATCCGTATAGGGAAAGTCAATGTGACAAAGTAGCTAAAGCACAAATAGGGAACCTTTTATCTCTGGGGGTTGCTTGATGGTGATAGCTACGACCCTGGTAGTAAATATTAGCAACCAAGTGCCTAGATTTCTATTTCTTTCTGGATCAAGTCCATGAAGTCAGGCAGATTTTGTGCAGAAAAAAAAGCTATACAAGTTCTTTTGCCCTCTGTCAAATGTCTGAACTCTTGCACTCCCTGCTCCATATTGAAGATTTCAACTACTGGTAAGTTCTTTTGATCTATTATTGCACTACACTTGTCATCTTAGATATTTTATTTTCCTTCTCAGGGCTCCAAAAGAATTGCTGTGATGTTTTGCTTTATGGGTGTCCTTGCAGATTGCTCCGACCATGAGTGGGGAATAAGTGACCCTTCAGATATTGTTGAACTACATCTCCCATCATCCTTACCATTGGTTGTTTTGTCTGAGGTGATGAGAACTGCAATTCAGAAACATGTGAAGGACAACATATTCCCCAGACCTGTGTTAGAAGCTTCCATGGACATACAAAAGAGAAACATCCCAATTGAAGGAAGTCTTCCACACCAGAGTTGCATCGTCTGTGCTAACTGTCCATAGTGTCATAACACTATGAGCTTCTGTGTTTTCCTTTACATTTTTCTCTGCTGTGTGAGCATGAGTTTCACTGTGAAACCTTTTTGTTTGGAGTAGACAATGGGTTCTGATGGTATTTAGGAAAACGTATTTCATAATCTTGCTTTTCTCTTTCTGTCTCAGGCAGTCCTCAGTGGAGTGGAATGCGAGGAGTGTTGAAGATGATAGTAAAATGATAAGATTAAATTCTTATTCTTAAATTATAGATAGCCTCCATGTCCCTGAGAGGCCAGCATAGCTGGTTACTAAGGGTGAAGTTGACCCAGGCAAAAGTAAAAGCCAAGGTAAATTTAGTCCTTAGGTAACAGAAAAAGGCAGATAATGAGAGTGTTAGTGGCATTGGCTCCTCCGTGAACTTGTAATTTTAAGAAGGGGTAGATCAACCAATTTGCCCAGATTAGAAATGGGCAGGAGAATATAGTGGACATAGTGACCCAGTTCAGAAAGCTGACCCAGTAGATCACTTTGTTTGTATTTAATAAGTTCTAAGCTGTAGTGCTTGGTCCTGGTGTCCTCCCCTTGTCCTCTCATGTATCTGTGAGGAAACTCCTGGTTTCAAAAACCATTTTTCCATGATGGTCAAGATGTTCTTAAAATTCCTTAAAAATTGTTTACAGGAGAACTTTAAACTGTAGGATATGTTATCACTGTGCGTTATGTAATCAGGAAGTCTCCTCTGCTTCCAGGAACACGACTGGGAATCACAAAATCGTAGAAAGGGCCCCATGAGCTGTCAAGTGCACTCCCCTACTTGATTCAAGATTTCCAGCTAAGCATTCCAGCAGGTAGCTGGGAATGAGAGCACAAGAAAAGGGAACAGTCATAAACATGTGGATGTCAAGACCCCCCTGAATAGCCCCAGGATTATTTTTTTTTGGAAACAAAGCCAAGTCAAACTTAATTAATACTTGGTTGGGAAACCAGCCATCTCTAGATCGGGCTAGGATCTGGAGATCCTAGAGGCACTCTTGGTCAGAGTTGATATTGCTAGGCTGAGGTGGTTTTTCTAGTTCATGCTCTGATAAATTGTGGTTTGTTGGCTCTGTTAATCTGAAATGAGCCAGTGATTTGCTTTACAAAGGACTGCTACACTCTTTCAAGAACATTATGGAAACATTTTGAAGATGAAGCATTTTTTTTTTTTCTGTTCCCCTAAATGTGCAGGCTGTGGTCGATGTCTGCCTCAGAATTTTTTTCCCCCTCAAACCTTGCCTAAAGTTGGACAGTGGTAAGGATCTTTATAGCAGTGTGACCATCCATTTCTAACTCCCACAAGAAGATGGCTGCTGTAATGACATCCATGAATTCCCATTGTGGCCAAGTTCCTCCATTTGATCTACAGCAGCGTCAGCAATGCAGAACACTCTTG
Source organism: Ctenosaura bakeri (assembly GCA_948474755.1). NCBI lineage: Eukaryota > Metazoa > Chordata > Lepidosauria > Squamata > Iguanidae > Ctenosaura > Ctenosaura bakeri. Next base: position 246,710 of record CAOLHI010000227.1, on the reverse strand, counting down.
AGAATTCAACAGAATAAGGGTTATAGAAATCAGATGAAGATGGAAAGGGATTTGAATCATTAATATATATGGTGTTCTCAGGGCTAGACAAGTCATGGAATATAACACAACATATAGAACCTCATCTTTGCAGAAAAATGGGTAGTACAAATATACTTTTTTTGCTCATATTTTTCCCTTTGCAATGAAAAGGACTAGAAACTTGCCTTCTGCCTCTTCTTGTCCAGACAGATTTTTGGGGGAAGATTCACCAGACTTCATCATAGCAGTCTCCCATTGTCAGGAACAGATTCACTCTTCACGGATCAACAAACTTAATAGAAGATTTATTGTAACATAGTAAGGGATGCTGTCTTCAGACGTTAAACTGAAATAAAATTTTCCCCCCCCCTTACACTTTAACAGACAGTTTCTCCTAAGATATTGTAAAAGAACGAACGTCATCATGCCAAATGGTTCCTTGAAATTCCAGCCAGAAGGAATGGTTGGCGCCTGGGAATAGCTAACAGCCTACTATCACTATTTCCTCAGTCTACTGCTATCCTAAAACAATAAAACATGGAGGACTCCCGACATCCTGCCCCACTTTTTAAAAAAAAATATACATAAAGATACACAAAATATAAAAAAATCACGGAACAGTAGAAAGACAAGAAAACTAAATAGTAATATGAATGCAGTAGCAAGTCGTGGGGCGTTGGGGAAAATCAGCCGGCGAAGAATAGCGAAGGTGCCCTCTTCAGCAAACTGGAATGAAAAACAGGATGAATAGCCTTGAGGGAAGAAGGGGGAAATTTTTAAAAGAGACATCATTAATAGCCCTTTTCACAGGAAAAAATCCCAGAAACGGGGAAATTTTTTTGACGGAGAAAGGGGAGGAAATGTTCTTAGAAGAAAGGAAAACCAAACCCCCGGGGTGGTAAAAGGGGGTTTGGCTGCCGTTTACGGTCAGCGAAACGTTTGTGGGAAGCTTTAGCGGATGCTATAGCATCTGAGACGGTTCCAAATGCCAGAAAATTTAAGACCCAAGCAGAAACAGAAGGAGGAGCGGGGAAGAGAGGGGGGGGGGGGGAAAGGGAAAAAGGAAAGGGAACCGTAGACTTTAAGGGGGGTTTCCCCGTTGAGGTATGAACCGCAGAATTGATGGCAAACTCAGCGAACGGAAAGGGCGGAGCCCAATCATTCTGGTTCTCAGAAACAAAACACCTAAAAAATTTTCAAGAGATTTGTTAACACGCTCAGATTGGCCATTTTTTGAGGGGATAAGCCTGCTGAGTTTCTGAGTGACTCCCAGGGTTTTCAGTAGACAAGTCCAAAACTTGGAAGTGAAAATTGGATCCCTGTCCAAATGATCACCGAAGGTAGCCCCGTGAAGTTTCCATACATGATTAACGAACAGGTCAGCCAGCTGGTCAGCACGGGGTAGTTTCTTTAGAGGCACAAAATGACATTGCTTGGAAAAGTGATCAGTAACAACCCAAATAACATGAAAGCCGTGTGAAGAGGGAAGAGACCCGATAAAACCCCATGCGATGACCGACCAGGGGCTAGCAGGCGCAGGCAGAGGTTGCAGGAGCCCTTGAGGTTTAGATGTGGGCGACTTAGAAACGTTGCAAGTGGCACACTGCTTAATGTAAGTTTGCACGGAGGGGTTTAATCCAGGCCACCAAAAAAGGCGGCGAATCGCATGCAATGTCTTCAAAAACCCAAAATGTCCAGGGGGTTTTGGGAATCATGATAACGATGAAGTACCTGCTCGCGGGCAGCAGGGGGAACGTAGACCTTGGTGCCATAAAAGGGGAGATTGTCAACCCATTCTATTTTATCCTTGTTTGCCGGTAGCCAGGAGTCTGCATGCGCTGCATGAATGATAGCATCGCGGAGAGCGGAGTCACAAAGAGAGGAGGCAGAAAGCCTTGTCTTTGCTAATGCACGAGTAGTCACTTGAGAAGCCAGAGAGGAGGCAGGAAACAAGGTATTGGAGTGGGAGGACGTAGCAGGGATCCGCAAAACAGGGAAGTCGAGAGAGAGGGTCCGCCAGTTGGTTATTTCGGCCAGGTTTGAAAACAATTTTAAATCGGAATCTCTGGAAAAATTCAGCCCATCTCGCCTGCTTGGGGGGAGAGTTTCTTAGCAGACTGTAAGGCTTGCAAATTCCTATGATCAGTCCAAACTTCAAAGGGGAGTCGAGCCCCTTCAAGCAAATGACGCCAAGAGGACAGCGCAAAATGGATAGCCTTGGCTTCTTTCCCCCCAAATAGGCCAATTAGCTTGTTGAGGGGAAAATTTCTTTGAAATGAAAGCACAAGGCCTGAGTGCTCCTGTGGTGTCATGTTGTAAAAGAACGGCTGCCATGGCAAAGTCCGAAGCATCCGTTTGCACAATGAATTGCTTCGTACTGTCGGGAAAAAGGAGTAAGGGCTCAGACGTAAATTTAGATTTCAAATGGTCAAACGCCGATTGACACTCAGGCGACCAACAAAGTCTATGCGCCTTGCCCGCAGTGGATCCTTTAGGTTTCCGTAGAAGGTTGGTGAGTGGAAGCGTTATGGCAGCAAAATCCTCAATAAAGTTCCGGTAGAAGTTCGCAAAACCAAGAAATTGCTGCAGTTGCTTCACAGTTTTAGGGACGGGCCATTGCAAAATGGAGTTAATCTTCGAAGGGTCCATTTTAAGTGAACAATCTTGAATCCTATATCCCAAGTAATCAAAAGTTTGGGTGTCAAATTGGCATTTAGATAGATTAACCACGAGGTTGTTATCTATAAGCCTTCGTAACACTTCACGAACCAATGACACATGAGATTCCATGGAATCTGCGTAAATTAAAATGTCATCCAGATAAATCAGAACCCCCTGATACAACAAGTCATGGAAAATGGTGTTCAAAAACATTTGGAACACAGATGGCCCCGATTGTAAGCCAAAGGGAAGAACCGTCCATTTAAAGTTACCTAGAGGAGTTGCAAAGGTGGTGAGCCACTCAGAGTCCGGGTCCATTCTAATCCTATGAAAAGCCTCTTTAAGATCAAGTTTGGTGAAATATTTTCCTTGAACAAGATGGTCCAAAACAGTCCGTATCAGAGGTATGGGATAACAATTGGAGGAAATAACCTGGTTAATAGCAGAGTAGTTAACTATCAGTCTCGGATGCGCTGGGATCTTTTCTCTTTCGGAAGAAGACAGGACTCGCCGTGGGGGCTGTAGAGGGCTTGATAAAGCCGCGAGCCAAGTTTTTATTTAGGAACTTCTTGAGAGCAAGGAGTTCTTTTTGGCTCATGGGATAAATTTTCGGTTTAGGCAGGGTGGCCCCTCAACTAATTCCAGTTTACAGTCAAAGTCCGTGTGGGGAGGCAATTTGTCAGCCTCCCTTCGTGGAAAGCCTTTTGGAAGTCTCGGTAGTGTGAAGGAATTTGTTGCAATTCTTCATGGGGAATAGAAAAGTTTTCATCTGAAGAGGACATAGTGCCAGCAGTCCAGTTTATCTGGGGGTTATATTACGAAGCCAATCGATTCCCCAAAACCAATTTGAACTGCATCGCCTTGGGAACTAGAAATCGCATGCTGTAATTGTTTTTGTCCATTTGAAATGAGATGGGCTTAGTGATTTTACTAATTACTCCCCAGTCATTGAGGTCCCATCCATTTGCGTTAATTTGATGGGGCATTCCAAGGGCTCATAAAGAGTTTTCAATTGTTTGGCCAATTTGGGGTGTAACAAACTTCTGGAGCAGCCAGAGTCAATTAATGCCCTATGTACATGCAAAGTCCCATCGCTGCCACTAATCGCAACCGTGGCGTAGAAATGGGGAATTTTAGGAGTACTTACAGATGTTCCCGCCGCTTGCCAGTCATCGCAGTCAGGTTTTTAATCTCCATCTATGTCAGATGAGGACGAAGAGGTGGTTTCATCATCGGGATCGGAGTCTCCTGTCGCCGCTGCAGGGTCCTTAGAAGTGCGTCTAAGTGGTTGTTTGGCGGCCGCTGTCTGATGTGTGAATTCTATATCCTTTGGGTCTGCTCGTGCTCCCTTAGTCCCAGTCGGAGCTTGGTTTCCGCGGCAGGTGTTGGCGAGGTGGCCCGGTTTTCCACAGTTAAAGCACATGCCCAAACGGAGACGTTTGTTCCGTTCCTCAGCATTGGGCGGTGGGACGCGAGGTTGTCGTTTTGGCACGTCTTGTCTTTGTCGTTCAGCTGAACAGTCTGGGTTATGCCTTCCATTTCAGTAGCTAGTCTGACCCAACCTAGCAGGGTCTGTGGATTGGCCTGCATTAAGCACCCGTGTAGAATATCAGGATTTAGTCCATCTTTGTATAACTCAATTAGAATTTCATCACTCCACGGGACTTTGGTGGCCAGGTTTCTAAATTCACGGGAATACGTCCCCACATCGTTCCTGCCTTGTTTCATTCGTTTCAGTTGATATTTGGTGTTTTCCAATAAATGGGGGTCTTCAAAGCGTTCCCGCAGATGGTTCATGAAGAGCTGCAGATTTTCAGTTTCGGGGGCGGGGATCTAGGTTCGCTACCCAGTCTGCTGCCAGTCCTTTCATCCTCTGGCTTAGGTATCGAATTCGGGCCGCATCATCCCGAAATAGATGGCCGTGATCAATCATGAAATTGTTTGCCATAGTCAAAAAAAAGGAGAGTTTCTCCCCCTTCCCGTTGAAGGTCGCTTTCAGGTCTCCCACATTTCTGAGTAACAGTGGCGCTGGCGTGTGCCCTGTTGGTTGCTGGGGCGGACCAGGGGTGCCTGCCGCCGAGACAGCCGCTCGTGGTTCTCCTCCTGGTGATCTCCCTGTCTGCGAGGGACGGATGCGCATCTCGCGTAGCATGGTCTTGAGTTCGAGTATCTCCTCATCTTTTCTTTCCAGTTCGGTTTCCATTTGCTTTATCTCCTCCAAAAGGGATAGGTCTTTTGCTGATGTATCCCATCTAGCAGCCCTTCTGCGTTGTCTCAACGACGTATGTGGCTTTTCTCCCCAGACCCAGGTTTGGCCGCTTGTGGGGGTTTCCATAGCCTCGGTCAGGCGCAATTTTGTCTTGGTATCCAGGGGCACTTCAGTTTCTGTAGCTCCATCAGATTCTGCAGATCCTTGCTCTTCTTCAGTAATCGACTGGTCCATCAATTGGTGCATTTTTTGAAAGGATTCTCGAGCTTTCTGTCAGGAACAGATTCACTCTTACACGGATCAACAAACTTAATAGAAGATTTATTGTAACATAGTAAGGGATGCTGTCTTCAGACGTTAAAGCTTGAAAATGAGACGTTTCCCCCACCTTACACTTTAACAGACAGATTCTCCTAAGATAGTTGTAAAAGAACGAACGTCATCATGCCAAATGGTTCCTTTGAAATTCCAGCCAGAAGGAATGGTTGGCGCCTGGGAATAGCTAACAGCCTACTATCACTATTTCCTCAGTCTACTGCTATCCTAAAACAATAAAACATGGAGGACTCCCGACACCCATGCAATTGCTTTTAGTCCCTGTGCTTGTGAAGACAGGAATGTGGAGAAAGCCAGAAGAAAAAGTGTTGATGGCAGGGGCTTTGCTTCTCATTTCTCATCCCAGTCTAGCTACTGGGGGTGTAAATCCTTTGTGTTACCAGAAAAGAGCATGCATCTGGCAATAGTCAGTATCATGCGCTGCTGCTTTTGGCTAGGAAAAGAGAGTAAGAACCATGACCTTTATTTTCCAGAAGATGGAAAATATGTTCCTTTAACAACTATAGTGTGTTGCCTTATTTTCTCAGTCGGCTGGCTGCCAGTCTCTTTTCAGATGTGATTTGAAGGTGTGACTTGTGGTGGCCACAAACGGGATAGCTGTGCCAAGCATATTCAACTTGCCTTGTGGAAATGGCCACTTTTTAGGCAACTGCATTAATTTGAATTTAAACATCTGTGGAAGATTGACTTGGAATATGTATGTGGGTTTGTTTCTTCCAAAATAATTATTCATATTCAACCTTTCCTCCAAGGAGCTCAAGGTAGCATTCATCTTCTCTCTACCACATCTACACTACTCATTTCACTTATTTGTTTTTCTCCTATAATCTTGTGAAGTAGCTTAGTCTGAAAGATAGTGACTGGCCAGCAGTCATCCTACTGAGCTTTATGGCTGAGCCTAGTTCAGTACTCTTAACTGCAAGACCACACAGGCTCTTGGCTGCATTGCAGGATTCTCTATCTATTTCTAAGTTATATTTTGATTTTTGCAAAACATATTTCTTCCTCCAACTTAATGCCCTTCAGCCTGTCAGTCTAAAATTCCCATCATCTCCCAGCTGAAGCTGGCATATGCTTTTATGGCCTGCCTGGGTTCCCAAGTCTCTTGACTTCTACCTGGGGAAGTAAAGCTGCCCTTAAAGAGTAGATGTTTCCCTGCTTGTCATCTCTAAGTCAATCTTTTTTCTTTCCGAATCTCTTTGAGTAGTTCTCATGACCTGGCCATGAGAACCTAGCTATGAGAACCATGAGAAAGTCTTTGGAGCTGAATATGTCTAAATCCCATAAAGAATGGAATCTTTGGTTTAATTTTAAGTCAACCCATTATGGCAATGTATTTTCTTTTCCTTGTGTGCAAGATGTTACTGGGTGCCAAATGTCCACACGTTTAATCACAGGCTAGTTATTGCAATCCTGTAACACACACATCTGCCCCTCCCTCAGCTGTCTCTTTGCTGGTACCTCTTTCTCAGTAACTCATCAATTCTTGGTGACACAGGGCTGCATGCAGTAGTTTGTTGAACTGTTAAAATTAAAACACAGATGAGCAAAAAAAAAACCTTGCACTCAGCAGCAAGATTAGCAACAGATGTTTTTATAACATTATGAAAGCCCTTAGTTTATGAGCAAATTAAGTGGAACAGAGCTACAGAAGGGCTGTATTGGGGCCAAGTAACTGTGTTCAGTAAAATTCCACTGCAGCTCACAATACCATAGCATTTTCAATCTATAGTCTTGCTTTTATTCCAAAATAAGCATGGCCTTCATCGTTACATATTTGTGTTTTTGTAATGGAATTTCAAAAAACAGCATAGCTTAGCAGTTTTCAGAAATAGAAATGAAGCCCCAGTTTAAAAAGTGTGAAGTCCCTGAATTCTGTGCATTTTTCACACATCTTTCACTCCTTCAGATCCTGTTCCCCTCTCTGCACACACGCACACACATACAAACAAGCAGTTGTTCTTATTTTATTCTATGGGTTTAAAAATCTGTCTACGTGTTGGACAAGTGTGAGCAGGAAGGGGCGTATGGAAGTCAATGAAAACACCATCCCAGTGTACATCCATTGTGAAAAAGGCAAATTCTGTGTTTAAGATTATGAAGGAAGGTCTCTTAAAGAAAGCTGGTAATATCATAATGTCTTTATAAATGTCCTCTTTCCACCAGCAGCTGGAGACCTTTTTGGTTCAGACCGACCTTGGAGATGTGAATTGGGTTAGCAATTTGTGTTTATGTGAAGCAGTATGCTGTATTTTATTATAATTTATTTTTAAAATATTTCTGTTAATAATTTATGTTTTAAATATGTCTTAACAGTTTTATTCATGCTTTCAGTAGCATCAGTGTTCAATTCTTTTTTAGCTTTTGTAGGATAGGATTTTTGATGTAATATTGTTATATATTTTTGTAAACTGCCTTGGATCCTATCATGGGAGAAAGGCAATATATATATATTCAGAAAATATGTAACATAAGATATATAGTACAGTTATAGTTTGAATGCTGTGCACAGTTCTACCCATTTATACTAAAATAATAACTATTTTTGTTATTGTTTGCTTCTTTTCTGTTTCTCTTAATGTGATTATGATTATTGTAGAAGTGGAAAAGAAGCAGAAGAGGGCCGCCAAAATGATTAAGGAGCTGGAGGAAGAGTCTCATGTGGAAAGGTTACAACTTCTGGGACTGTTTAGCTTAGGAAAAAAAATAAGGATGGGTAGCTATGATAAGAGATGTATAAAATACAGTAAGTGAATAGGGAAAGAGATTTTTCTTTCTACTCTCATAGTGCTAGAACGTGGAAGCATGCAGTGAAGTAGAATAGTGGGCTGAATAGTTCAGAGAAAAAGAGACTCAACTTCCCCCAGAACTTAAACTCAGAAATTTGTTACCATAAGATGTTGATAACTGCTGGTATGACTATCTTTGAAGACAGTTGGACAAGTTCAACATTATTATTAGACCTTAATGGCTGTTGTTTATAAGGTGCTTGTAGCCACTGTGTGCTTATGGTTAATGATAGATTTCTGTGTTATCTTCCACTGTGTTGTGCTGTTTTCCTTTTTTTGGTCCACCAGTATTCACCAGTGTTGCAGTTCTAACTGTCTGTCCTGCCATCTTCTAAAAGCTTGGGTTCTTACCCAAATGGACAATGTAGCATGACAATAATCAAGTGAAAAAAGTGGTTTTCTTTCCTACCCATCAAGTCCTTAGGTGGGACGAGCTTTTGATGAAAAATTGATCCTGGTATATATTTCCTAGAATGTAAGCAACACAGCAACACTCTCTGGGGACCACATGTATGCACAATATCTGACAGGTTTTCCCATGTTTGGAGATGGAGGGGGAGTAGGAACCACATCCATTTCGACTAAAGTAGATTACAGAACAGCAGCCATTGAAAGTGAGAGCATGCATGCTGTGTGCTAGGAGCCTCAAAAACACCAGAGGGATACAGACTTCCTCAGAGTAAAGAGGGGTCTATCTGCTGTGATTTTTCTTTTACATCATTCTATATTGAAATTGCGGTTGGGGTTATATTCCAGAAAGCAAGGAAAATGTGAACCTGTCTCTCCACCCACTGAAAAGATGGGCACAGCTGATGTGAGACTTAAGAAATTTGAAAGGTGAACTGTTTCCGTCAAGGGTACCTGTGGGGGAAAGGATACAAAGCTAAGGCTTGTCTCTGACGGAAGATAGATAGAGGAAAGATGGCCTATAAAGGGAGAGAGAGAGAAGTGTCAACTGGAGTAGGGTGAGAACGGACTAAACTTTTGGAGAGCTGTGAATTATTACATAGTTCAGGGGCTAACACATTATCTAACTGTGTCTGAATGCATTTCTACTTGTTTGTTCTGTGTTACAACTGTGTCTGACTGTTCCTGTTAAATTTTGCAGGAAAGTCTGGCCATGCTTACTACCATGAACCCACTAAGTAACTCACCCATTGGTCCCTATGGGAATCACCTTGAGGTCCAAGTACCCAATGTAGGAAGGGATCTTGAGGGGAAAAGGGCAAGGTGGGAGTGTTTGGAACTGTGAGGCCAGCCTGGAGAAGGGATGTGTCATATCAGTGTTAAGGTTCTTGGGCTTATACCCCAAAAAGCAAGGACATTCACTCTAGATACCACTTCCACAACTGTTAAACTTGAGCACATTCACAGTCTCTACTTCCACCTGAATGTGCACACCAAGTAAGCACAGGATGTATCCTTCAGTCTCTAATATTGTAGATCATTGCAACCATTGGCATTCTTTCAGAACAGAAGGAAATGTGGTTATTTACTTTCCAAAGTAGGGCATTTAATGGTGAGGTAGCACAATATTTAGCAGAGATTTTCTTACCCTTGCTGAAAGTATTGCTGAATCTCCTTTTTGAGGAAGGATTTGGTTGAAAAGGAAAGTCATTCAGAGAAACAGGTAGATCAGACCATAAGGGGAAACCATAGAGTCTAAGGGTATGCTGCTCTCTGCCAATTACACCATGTTTATAAGTCAATTTTTTTATATCTGGTTTACCAGGTGCTAACTGCATTAAACACAGGTAGATTCCCTTTACCCAAATATAGCTCAGTTGAGCTAGGCTAGTAAGGAAGGTGTAACGGAATAAGACTGTGCTGTAAAACTGGAGTTTGTAGTTGTCGGTGTTACACAAATCTGTTCAGTTTCAGCTGTTTCACCCTGCTATGTTCAGTTTCAGCTATTTCACCCTGCCATGGAGTGAGATGGTAGTAGGATTATATAGTAGTGCCTACCTGAGGTGGAAGTACAAGAAAAATCCATTAATGTGTCCATGTTCTGATTTTGCACTGAAGCGGGGGGGTTGATTTGCAGTAATTTCTATGCCTTGGGAGTTAACGTCTCTAACCAATTTCTTTGCTTTAAGCTGAAGATCGAAAACAATCCAGTATTGGAGGCAGTATATAGGTATACCTTAGCTAACAAAGCCTCTGACAAAGAAACTCCTTTTTTGCAGAGTCTTTTTACACCCCCACCCTTTTCCTTCTAGTCCTCTGCGTGGCTGGATTTTTTTTTTAAGCATCATCAGCACTTTGAGAATAGTGTAAGAGGACTGGAAAAACAGGGTTTTGGTGTTGTGGCAATATGTCTGTAGTAAACATTGCGCTAAAACTTGAGCTGGGAAAGAATGGGAGTCTGCTCTAGCTGGTCATACAGTAGTTATGTATGCTAACAACAGGCAAGGTGAATAACAACTGTCTCCAGAATGCCTTGCCAGGCCTTTTGGAAGAAACCTTCAAGCAGCCTCAAGAAGGTTTAAAATGTTTTGGGTTGCCATGTAAGACCTGAACTGCTTTTCTTTTGTGGGGTGGTGCAGGAACCTACCCATATTCTTTTCATGTTATTTCTACCTCAGGTATCAAATTTTCTCTTGAAAAAGTAATGCCCAAGATCACATCTGTTTTGTTAACTGAGGTGTACCCAAATATGTGAATGCCAGTTGGTACGGAGAAGAAGCAGGATGCTGTGGTTTGGTTTGTCTTTTTTGAGCAGATGTTTCTGTTCCTATCTGTCACACTAAGGGGATGCATTTTAACTATATACTACTCTGGAAGGTTATGCTGAAGATTGGCTCATAAACAATGAGAAGTGCATGAAGGAATCTTTAGCATACAGTGTGCCCTCAGTATATGCAGGGGATCATTATGTTTATAAAAAACTTGAAGCGCCGTATCCTGTTATAGTCAGTGGAGGCAAAAAGCGTGCACCAGCTGAGTCCATTAATTGTAATGGGATGTGACACTTTGTCTGGCCTTGTCTTCATGCATGCAGAGGTCATGGTAAGGAAGGGCCCACTGTACGTGTAATCGTCTCCCACTTCTCCATCCTTATTAAATTCTGTTTCTCAGAACACAGGTGAATTGGAAGCTGGCTAGTAACTGACAAAAAGCTCTTGATCTTAGGTCCAGTATTATGCTTTGCTTGCAGAGAAATAGCATAAACTCGACAAGTTGTTCAGCACCAAACTTGTTTTTTTGTTTTTTGTTTTTTCCTGCAGAATTCTGTCATTGCTGGTTGTAGTGAGATCAAAATCCTCTTCAGCTTTAGTTAAATCCTGTTTTAAAAAAAAACCTGTGAATGATTTTCACCGCATAACCAAACCTTCTCTTTGAGAATAAAGGTTTCATATTCTTCTTGTCTTGGATATGCCAACTTTGAGAAGAGAGGGGAGAGAGAGAGAGAGAGAGAGAGAGAGCAGCCACAAGCGCTATTTATGCAGACAACATCTGTTCTTCCCAAAGTGTTTTGCTGTAGACTTCTGAAAGCTTTTGAGTGCTACCCTGGGAGCATAAGAATCCAACCAGACCACCCTGTAACATTCTTTTTGTTGCCAGAGGGGTTGAACAACAAGTAGTATTAATGCAGGAGTGCAGTTAACCATGCTGTAAGGGTTCCTGTTGGACAAGCATCCGCCCTTTTGTTGGTGTTTCTACCTGTGTTCACTTCCATCAAATTTCATCTAGCCTCGGGATAATAAAGGAAATTGACTATATAGTTTGAAGAAACTGTGTTTTGAGGAGAATATAGTACTTGTAAAATTGGAATGAATTGCATTGTCTGTCTAGTGATTTGTTATGTCTTAATCTAGAGAACGTGTGACCTTCCAGATATTGTTGGACTAAAGTAGTCCTAGCCAGCACAACCAATCCTGAGGGTTGATTGGAGCTGCAATCCAGTAGCATCTGGTGAGCCACAACATCCCCACTCCTTCCTTGAAAGATTCTGTCGAAAACAGTTACAGCTGGCCCTCCACTATTGTGAGTTTAGATTCACAGATTTGGTTATTCATGGGTTATTCTAATTATTAATTTAATTTATTTTAAACATTCTTACTGTATTTGCCCCTGCCGTGTTAAAAAAATGAGCTCTCCCTAGGAATCTCTAGGTCCTTCAGGCATTGTTAGGTTCTCCGGTGTGACTTGGTGGCCCACATCCATCAGAAGTTGAGCACAGAATTGCACTAGAGGACCTAGAGGTTCCTGGAAAAGTGTTCTCAGGTTAAAAAAAATACAGTTTGTGATTTTTATTTTTTATTTTTCCCCTCTTTTGTGACGGTCTTGTGTCCCTTACACCTGTGAAAGTGGAGAGCTGATTGTATAACAATTTCAGTTTTGTTTGAAAATCTGCTTCTATCTCTCATACATAGTCACCTATTCTCACAGAGGTCTAAATTCATCCCCTTTCTGGTGATAGCAATGAATGTGTTGCTATCCTTGAACTGTTTGGTTTAGAGGTGTAACTGATCACAGTTTTGCTCAAAACATGGATTTGGACCCTTGGAAATACATTACTTTCTGTGGCATGGATATTTGCTTCGTCTTGTGTATTTGCAACAGTCACTATAGTATCATTGAGACCTTATCTTCTGGAGAGAGAGAAAGACAAAGACAGAGAGAGGCAGAGAGAAAGCATGCACTGTGGGGACAAGTTGTTTTGAGGTATCAACTTTAATTAACACAAGCCATGATTTTATATGTATGAATCAGTGTGGAAACAATGTGTTAAAAATAATGTGTTGTCTTAATTTGTTGTGGGTCTTTGGAATGATGATGAGGAAATTTCATATTGTGCTTTTAGTTTAATGATGCTTGTATTTGTTAAAAATTTGGTATTACAAATAGGGGACTTTGGCCTGTTCTCTTGTTGCTCTTCTCTCCCTGTTTGCAGCCCGTGATTGGGAGTAAGGAGCTATTTAAAGCCTGGGCAGTTTTCACAGGGAACAGGTGCTCTGGTTTGTGGGCTGCCTCTGGTTTTGTTTTAAAAAGTACCAAGCTAATGAAATAAGGTTTTTCTTTACTTACATTAACAAGGACACATTAATTCATGAAGCCTCATGAATGAAAAAAATTGTTAAGCTAATACTTCAGTTGTTTTTTAAACTAGTGTTCTAAACTCTAATCAAAATTGAGTCAGGATGGTAATCTCACATTTGGAGAAAAGTGTGAACAAGTTATTTTTATTCTCCCCCTTTTCCTCCTAGCTTGATTACAGAATATATTCGTTTCCAGACCACAGAGTGAAGCACTGTGTTTTCCATTTTCAGCAGCAGTATACTGCCCAGGAACACACCTACTTTGTTAACTGAAATATACCTATATAGGGGAATGCAAGGGAAAAGAAATGGAGACAGAAAGGAAGAAAACTATTTTAGGTTTAACTTGGAGATGGGTCACTGTGTAACCAGGGGTGCAGAGAGAAAGGCATAGAGAGAAGGAGATAGAGATGTTGAGATTGCAAAAAACCATGAAAGTAAATGAAAGCTTAAAGGAAGGATGAGAAGGGTCAGAAAGCTAACAGTGGGACTGGTGAAATGAGGTGCATTATAAGCAGAAAATGTCCGGTGAGCAGCACTAGAGGCTTAAGAGTAGCAGTAGAAAGACCAGCAGAAACTGCCTGAATGACAACTGAGAAAATGGGCAAACAATTTCTAAGTGTCTTCAGAAAAAAAGTGATGGAGACCCAGTGTAATTCTTCTATCTGTATTGTATTCAGTAGTGAAAGAGAAAATGAGGGAGCTTGTCCCCTTCTGGCCAATCCAAGAAGCACCTACGGTAAATCAGGTAGCAGTGGTTTGGGGATTAAGTGGCTTGTTCCTCCCCCGCCCCCCATGCCTTGAACCACCAAGGAATGTCTCTCCCATATTATGAACTGTGGTTGTGTCTGCATGATTTCTTCTTTTTTTGGATCCTTGCTCATGACTGGGATCACTTTACATTTCTGTGTGAAGCTAAATATAACTGCCTTAGGCAGGAGCTGAAAAGCTGTGTGCTCATTGTAGCTTCTGGCTTGGCTGCCCTGGGAGAGGTCCAGGATTCAGCAGCAAGAAAGGTAGCATTTGGAATGTGTATTGCTGGAACAGCGAGACTCTGACCACAGGACAATTATTAGGATACATTAGTTGTGCTTTAAAATTACTTGACATTTCTCTCTCTGTGTGTTGCTTTTTTGTGTGCTCGCCTTCAGCCTCCTAACATTCCAGATCAAAAAGTTTTAGATTTCAATGACTGTTACAATGCTCATGTGACAGTCCTTTAATACTGGAAAGCAGCAAATGCCCACAACAACTCAGCATAGTAGATGTAGGGCAAGCAAGCATTTAATTAAAACTGTGTCCTAGGCAAGAATGCCTTCTGGCTTTTGAGTCAAACAGTCTGTTCTTGTATGTGCAAGCTCAACAAAACCCTCATTGTGCTCTCCAGGGAGTTGTTCAAGGGTAATTTTTCAGTGCTTCCTTTCTTATCTTGGAGGTGCACTTTTTTTTAAAAGCAAGCTAGAAACGCCAGTAATACATTTGAGGCAGTGACTAGTCTTAAAGTGGGGCTTGGGAAATCCAGGTTCTAATTTGCACCAGGTCATAAAATACAGTGAGACAGTCACACTGTCTAAACTTGTCTTGCCTCATCTTTTTGTGAGACTGAAGCGAGTGGGAATAGAAACATATGTTAAGCTCACTGCGGGAAAGTCAGCCTTTAAATTATAAAGAAAGCAACATGATGATGATGATGATGATGATATAGATGATAATATAGTATCACAAAAGCTCAGATGACACATTTCTTGCTTAATATTCTTCACAAAGCAGCATATGCCTGCCAGAGTAGCTGTAGTGAAACACATGCTTTTAATAAGACATGTGTGACAATCTTGGTGGTGAGCCATTTTGAAATATTGGTAAAATATTAATAAAAATGTGCTGATCTGTCAATATATTAAAGTGCATGCAGGGCGCACTTTAGTATATGCACATGCAGAAAGTCACACAGGGCATATACACTTGATCTTGAAGCTGAAATGTGCTCCCAAAAGTGCAGTTCAGCTTCAAAGAAAAGTGTCCACTATTTGTGAGCCTTGTTTTACAGAAGTATGGATAGAGGGTTACTGTTGTCATACACAGCAGTAGGAGTGGCAGATTTGGAAACGGCATAGAGAGCAGTCCTGGTGAGTTAGTGGGTTAGAAGTTATCCACACTTACTGTGAACAGTTGCAACCTAAAATGTGGAAACAGCAAACAGTGGTCAGATATTTTAGAAATTCTCCATGCTTTGAATGGGTCATAATTCAGAGTGTACAGACTTCTGTCTTAATCTTCCTCTTTTTAATATTAAATGAGTGGCAATGTGCTTCATAGTATGTCTGGCAAGAGTTGGAGATTGTGGAGGTAAGAGTTATGAGTTCAGAGCACAAGTCTGAACATGCTCACCTCTTGATCTGGTTCTGTGTAATAAAGCTTCTGGCTTGTGGTGCCGTGTTTTGAATACATGTTCTCAGATTTTAGTTTTAAGAAATACAGTCAGAAATAGTCTCTGTTCAGAACAAACTTAGCTACAAAAATTATTTGGGGAATGTCATTCTTGATAAGAGTATAAATAAATCTATTCTCTGAGTGTGAGAGCAAATCACATTTTGAGGCATGTGTATTTATTTTGAATGGAGTCCATATTTTCCTTGTCATCTTAAACATCTTAATTCCCAGCAGATAGATTTCGACTCTTTTCTTTATACTGCTAGGGGGCCAAACACGGGGCTGAAATGGAGGTAATTTAAGCTAAATGTATGTGACTTTCAGGCCTTGTTCTCTCTGACAGGTGAGGAGGTGAACTGGTAGCTGGCATGTAGAGTTGAAATAGGGGCCTAACTGCATGAATGAAAGTTCCTCTTCTTCCTCCTGCCCTCAGCCCCCCCATAGATAGAAAAAAATCAAACGAACAAAAGACTTTTTTTTCGCTAGCTCTGCCCTGACATGCTAGATTTTTGTGTGAAGAAGACAAGTGACCTGCAGCCCTGCAGCTGGAAAGGATATAGACCACACTGAAGCTCACCTTACCACCTGTTCAGTTTTAAAACTAATTGCCTGGCTCTTTCACAAAAAATATTTCCTGAATAGTTTTGGGGTTTTTTTGGTAGAAATGCATAACTTTTTTCCTCATAAATTCATCTGAAGTGCAGTGCAACTCAAAGTCATGGGCTGAGGGCTGGTGCTGGTCTCCAAGCCTTTGGCTGCTGGTCCCTGGTGGGTGGGTGAATGAATGAATGAATGAATGTATAGAGAAGCATTTGTAGCAAGTAGGCTTGAATATGGTACTTGTCCCCATAAAACTGGAAGAAAATTGCCAGTTCCCCACGGCACATAGCTTGAGATTCACTGTCTCAGTGAACAATACTGTCCAGGTCTCTCTAAGTAAGAGAATAAAAGAGAGGTGAGCAAAATCATGTGGATGATACAGTATAGAGGTAAGCAACTTGGGTCTGTTCAGAGGTTTTGGGCTACAATTTCCATAATCTCTGGCTATAGGCCACATTGCATGTTGATAGGGGTTTATTCACATTATAGTGAGGCCATTACTAAACAAGAAACAAAAAACAACAACAACCCTCCCTGAATCCCACCATTTTGAATAATTATCAACCAGTCTCCAATGTTGCATTTTTTGGGCATGGTTTTGGAGCATGTGATGGCCTCTCAGCTCCAAGGGTTTCTAGATGAAACTGATTATGTAGATCCATGTCAGTCTGGCTTCAGGTCTGATTATGGGACAAAAGACATCTCTGGTCAGCTTGATGGATGACCCACACCAGGAACTAGACAAGGGGAGTGCGTACCTGTTGGTTCTGCTGGACTTTTCAAAGGCTTTTGATACATTCAACTGTGATATCCTACTGGACCAACCCTCTGGGATGGGACTTGAGGGCACTGTTATACAGCGGTTCCAGTCATTCCTGGAGAGGAGAACTCAGAAGGTGGTGCTCCTTTTGGACTCCTTGGCCATTGGTCTGTGGGGTCCCTCAGGATTCTGTTTTGCTCGCCATGCTGTTTAACATCTACATGAAATTGCTGGGATTGGTCATCCAGAGTTTTGGGTTCGGTGTCACCAATATGCTGAAGACACCCAACTCTGTCTCCTTTCCATCTGATTCCAAGAAAGCTGTTTCAGTGCTGAATGAATGTCTGTAGTCAGTAATGGACTGGATGCTTAATCCAGACAAGACAGAGGTGCTCCTGACCTGGATGCCCAGGTCTCAGCAGTGGCCAGGAGTGCATTTGCACAGTTAAAACATGTACACTGGCTGCACCCATTCCTTGAGACGTCAGATCTGACCTCAGTGACACACGCCTTGATTACATCTTGGTTGGACTACTGTAATGCACTCTACGTGGGGCTGCCATTAGAAACTGTTCAGAAACTTCAGCAGGTTCAAAATGTGACAGCCAGAATGCTGTCTGGGGCCAGTTACAGGGAGCACATAACCCCCTTGTTAAAACAGCTTTACTGGCTGCTTATTTGTTTCTGGGCACAATTCAAAATGCTGGTCATGACGTATAAAGCCCTATACAGCTTAGGTCCAGACTATTTGAAAAACTGTGTGTGTCTATATGAACCTGCTAGAGTTCTAAGATCTGCAGGGGAAGGCTTTCTCTCAGTCCTACCACTATCCCAGGCTTCTTTTTAAAATTTGTTAAGTTTATAATTTTATGTGTTTTTAAATGTTTTTTTAATAATAAAAATCATGTCAGTAAAACAACATATTCGTGATTAATACAATAAATAAGTAGTACAACAGGTGGGGATACAAACCTAAATCTACCTATATACTCTATATCTTCATTCCTATCTTCCCCATCTAGATTTTGCTTCTAACTAGATTGTCTTTACAAAAGTATGCTAGCGTGATAAATGAGGATCTATTTTCTCTGTTTTAAACCTATCAGGACTCTACTAATATAAGCTTGAATGTGATCTTACGTATTACTTTATCGCATTTATCACTTTAAAATCTAATATTAACATTTATGTAGGTACATTCATATATTATATACATTAGGATAGTCAGAATGAATTTTAACCATATCTCCTTCATCAATCAAGAAAGCTTGCTATCGACAAATCTCCCCATTTGTTTCTAAAATGTTGTATAACTGGATCTCATTTCTTAACAAAAGTACCAAGGGGGATCCCTCTCAGTAGCATCATCAATTTATCCATTAATACCTTATCAAACAATTTTGTTTCCCAATTGTCTACATTTGGTATTTCTGATTTTTTTTCCAAATCTTAGCATAATTGATTCTTGCAGAGGCTGTCATATAAAATAAGATTTCTCTGTATTTCTTATCTAATTCATCTTCTGGCATACCCAATAAATACATTTGTGGTGACATGTGGAAGTGAAAACCCAAAATTTTTTCAATCTGCAAATGTATTTCTTTCCAATATTTCTTAGCTTTTCAACATGTCCATCACATATGGTAGAAAGTGCCCCGTTCATTCTCACACTTCCAGCACTTATCACTACAATTTGTATATATTTTTGCCAGTCTTTCGGGAGGAAGATGCATTTTATAAATGTTTTCTTTTAAGTTCTGGCATGCTGTAAATGCAAGTCTTTTCTTCCAAATTTTCTCCCAATTTTCCAGGTCAGTTGGATGGCCCAAATTTTCAGCTCAACGTATCATCGGTTCTTTAACAACCTCTTCTTCAGTATCCCATCTTAAGATTTTATAAGTTGCAGATATTGTCTGGGAGTTCTTCTCAAAAAAATATCTCATCAAAAGCTGTTTTTTCCATTTGAAAACCATTCATTTTCATCTCCATTTTTAATTTTTCATTTAACTGTCTGTACAACAGCCAATGATAGTTTATACCTTTATTTCTTAGTTCTTCCTGCATTTTAATTGTAACGGAGTCACCTTGAATTTTTGTTAAATCTTTATATGCTATTCATTTGCCTTGCAGGATATTTTCTCTTTTATATGTTTTTAAATGTTTAAATGTTTTTAATGTTTTTTAACTTTGTGGAAGCTGCCTTGGGTCCCACTTGGTGAAAAAAGGAGTCATATAAATTCAGTAAATAAATAAAAAAAACCACTGGGGAACGTTTGGGGAGAATCAACAGCAGTGAGAGCAGTGAATGTAAGATTTAAAAATAACTGTGAAAGTGCATTGGGCACAAGTCGAGTAACCATAGGAAGTGGGAGCCCAACATGATAGAATTGGAGTGTAGCCTGTTTTGCCCCAAACACCCCAAGATTGTGCTAGTTGTATTATTTATTACTAATGTATAATATATGTGTCTCTTGATTAGAATAATTATTTTCAGGATATCCATTTTATTAGTGCCTCACTACGTCAGATTATGTGCCAAGAATCTCCACAAGGGGAACTGCATTGTGTGTTTATCATAGGCTACTCACAGGCTTATGTAGGAAGGGAATGGAGTCTGTGCTTTGGGTTTTTTTTTCTTCCACAGCCTGTTCTTCAGAACAAGCAACACAACTGTGTTCTCGAGCTACTGAGCTATAGATTGATCATAATGATTTGTCTGTAGGGTGTGTGACACAGTTAATGCCATACTCCCTGCCTTGAGACACTTTGAATAATTCAAAGGTGTTAAGTGGGGAAGAAGCTGGTGCTGTGGTCTGTGCTTTTCCATCCTTTTTATTGCACACTCTTCTTTGTTTGTTACCTAGGAAACCACGATGGGCTGGCATGTTGATGATGAGATGAAGTTGGAAGTTTTAGCTGTCAGAACTATCTTCCATCTCAGTGAAACAAAGCTTGATATCTTTTCCCCACTGATCGGCTGAAATGCACTTAAATTGCCCAGGATTATGTCGTCCTTAAAAGTTGCAGGGGTCTCCTCATTTCCTCCTCCTGTTTCTAATTCTTCTGAGAGAATGTAATGACAAATAAATGTAGCATTTTGAACTGTAAGCATCATCTCTCGGAAATGGTTTCAAGTGTTAATAGTTCCAGTAGCGTGATTGAAATTGAGTTTCCGAGAACACAAGGAAAGCATTGATGACAGTCCAAGCTCAATTTGGATGGTTGAGGGGGGCGTGTGTCCACATGAACAAGAAACTAAGAAATGTCAGGGTATGTGATGTCATCCTTGCTGGTTTACTTAGCTCGTTCATACGGTTAGAGTTTAGATCTGACTGCCTGTGCAGAGAGAGAAGAGAGTACAGTTGGCCCTCCACATTTGCAGGATTGACTTTCATGGATTTATTTATGAGTTTCTTCAGCCCTTGCGCTCCCCTCAGGTGCTTTCTGAGGGAATCTTCCCTTTCGGTGGCTCCAATAAGGCCATGCAACCCTATAAAAATGCACCTCTGATCACCCTTCTCCGCCGGCCCTTGCCTGGCCAGCTAAGAATAGCTCACAGCCCAGTTTCTCAGCACCGTAAACCCTCTCCTGATGCCACTCCCCATCCAATGAAGGAGATGGATGAGAGACAGGTACCCCCCCCCCAGTCCCTCTCCTTTCCCTGACCTGGTTTGGACCCTCTCTACCATGCCTCAGCCCACTTCCCACGGACATATGCACACGTTTTGATATTTGCAATTTTTTCACTTTTGCAAAGGTTCTGCACCCCTAACCGTAGTGAATGTGGAGGGCCAACTGTGTAACTTTACTGTGTCTTTCTTGTTACTCTTGTGTACCTTGGATTTTTCAGAGCTGCTGTCCTTGGTCTTTCCCACCTTCCTCCCTTTCTGCTCCATGCTTTAAAAGTGGGCTTGGGCCAATGTCCTGATTATAGTTGCACCGGGGTATCTCAGTATCTCCTCGCTTTACTACCAAATATTAATGCAAGGGGAACTACTTTTATGGCTGAAGCTGCCGTTGTAGAGTTTGTCCCATTGTGTTTGATAGCATCTGGGGCAAACCACAGCTTCATAATTCTCACTCAACTATCTTGAGTTTCCTGTGCACTGCTGGGTCACCCATAATTGCTGTATTTGTTTTTATGGGGCAGTGAGCTCTACCAGAATAGTTTTTGTTTTTCTGTGATGACTTACTTCAAAGTGAAAGACATTTCAAGGCCTTATTCTTACCAGCAACAGTTGACTGTCCTATCCCCATAGCTGCATTCACTGAGTCATCCCTACAAATGTGTAAACAAATAGGGGTTGGTTAGAGTTTCAGGGTTTATCCCAGATAGTTAGTGATCAAATCATGCTCCCCCAAAATGCCACTTCTTGGTAATGGAAATGTCAACAAATTCTAGGGGCGCACCTTCTTTCATATGGGTAGACTTGTAAAAAGAGTGAAAGGCTATTGTTCTAAGATTTATATGCGAATGCAAAAAATTTTAAAGGTGGATTGTGTAAGGTCTCCAGAAATGCTTTTTGGGCATTATGGATGAAGATCTGGATGTAAATGTGGACTCCTTCTCTTTCTTTGTTATATGGTAACATGTGCAAGAATATTGTTTGCACAAACCTGGAAACAGACTGTCAGCAACAGAAAATCAGATTGTTGAGGTTGCTGAATTATCTGAAATGGCCAAATTAACATTTTAAAGAATAAGTGAGTTGCAGAATTTTTGAAATAAGGCAATACAATAATTTGTAGATGTGGTTGTTAGTAGTTTGGATGGATGGATCTCAAATAGTAGAATAATATTTTTCTTTCTTTTCTTGTTTTCCCTTTCTCATTACAGTTTGGGGGTGTCAGTCCTTCTGTGTTTTTGGATTTTTGTGTTTAGCAAGTAAGCTAGTGTTCTAGTGAGTTAGTGTTTAGTGTTTTTATTAGTTCACTGTTTTAGTATGGTGTTTTAATTATAGTTTATGTTTGTGTTTAAAATGTGAGAGTTAATATTGATAAATAATATTGATATTGAATTGAATTGATAAATAAACCCACCCAATATATATAAAAGAAATGTCAACAGATTTTTACAAGAGTCCATTTTTGCAAGGGAAGATGCTTGTAAATAATTTCAAGAAAGGTTTAATTCATTATCTTATGGGTGGAGAGTGGCACAAGGAGCATTATCTTTAACCCCTAAGAGTTTGTGTTGGCTTCACAGGGCAGTTGTGGCCTCCTTTATCACAATGTTCTTGTGTATTGCAGTGGCATTTTGTGGTCTTCCCTCTGGAACCTGGGTGGCAGATGCTGGATCAGCATTGCCAGTTTTAGTAATGAGGAGTGGGTTGTGCAGATGGACGGCACTGTTGCTGCAGCTTGAGGCTTTCAAGCTAAGCTGGATTCATTCCTCTGTGCAAATTCTCACCTGTAATAACAGCACTGCTTGCCTCTCAGGGACCACACTGTCAATAATAGGTCTTTACATGTGTAACTGAGTGGAAGTAAGCGCACAATCCTTTTGATATCCCCAGTGGAACAGCTTCCATCAAAGTCTTCATTCTCTTCCTTTTGAATGGAAAATATAGAACATGTTTTTGCCACTGTGAAGTCATCCAGCGCCCAAGGAAAACAGCTCTTTTGCAGAAGGAGAAGCTGTAGCTCTATTGCTCAATTAAATTGTAGCCAGAACAATGTTGGCTTTTGAGGATCATCTTGAAACAGAGGCTGAATTGTCAGTAGCCTACCTCTTAAAAGAATGGTCAGGTTTCCCCTTCTGCAGTCTAGTGCAGTAAATGGGCCTTTTTTTTCTGCAATTGACAAGAAAACGCTTTGTCACAAATTATTTGCAGGCCTTTATCTTTCCCATCACAGGGGGAGTTCTTTTAGTCAATTCTTTTCTCAATCTTGAAAGTGGAAAACACTAGCTAGTGATAATTTAAAAAAAATTAGAAAACACTAGCTAGTGATAATTTAAAAAAAAATAGGGCAAATGTTTTGGTTCACTACCATGGTCTAGAATTTGATCTGTGTGCATGGCACCCTGCAGGTTTTTCTGTTGAGCAGAATATCTTGCCAGGGACTCTCCCCAGCCCTTCTGTATAGTGATGCCAGACCCCTCTAGGTCTTCTACCTAGGAATCTCCACTTGGCCCAAATGGGTGCTGAAGCTTGTTTATTGGGTAACTTCAAGTGGTCCTAAAGGAACTGAGTTGCTGATGGGGTTTGTTCTGTTTTACTTGATGCATTGGAGAGAGAAGGACCTGCTGAGATGTGTGACACTGTATACATCTAGTGCTCCTGTGAAGATTCTGAGGCTTGTATGGATGGATTCCTGGTTGAAAAGGGGTTTTGTATTATATGTAAAACCTTAGTATGTTATCGAGTCAGTAGGGAGTATCTCCTCTCTCTTTCCTATGATATTGGCACATGTGGTTACTCAGTAAAAATAGGAGTGATGAAGGGCATAGGAAGGTATTGTACAGCTTAACTTAACAATGTGTAGTTTGAACTTCACTGCCACAAAACATTGATTTGAACCCATTTAGAAAGGAGACTGGGCAGAATTCATGGTCTGTCAGCAGCTGTTGCACATGATAGCTAATGGAGACTCCCAATTAAAATAATGATACTTATTATTTATATAGCAACTTCAGTGTTCAGAGTGATTCCCTGCATAGTATTCTGGTAATGTTTACAGTATCCCTTTGAAGTAGGTCATTCTTATCTTCCCTGTACTGCAGATGGAGATTGTGAGGGAGAGAGGTGTTGCCTTACTTAAGACTGTGTATGGAGTTTGCAACCGTGATAAGGTTTGAGGCAATGCCCTCCTGAATCACAGCGTACTTTTTGCTGTTGCAGCAAATACCACATGGTGGAGGGCATCAGTCTGAGAGGGTTGCACGGACCTTAAGCTTAGTCTGGTAAGAGTGTTCTTCTGTTTGCTGAATTCAACTTTCTCCTGGTTCTGTAGCTGAACAGGCATTACTAAATTAAGTCAAATAGCAAAAATGTGAAACTTGCAATCCAACCTTGCTTGTCTCAGCTGTGGGTGTGAGTGAGAAAGCCGTGTATTCATTGATCGGGAGCCTATATTCCCTGGAGATGCTGGAGCTTCCACTTCGCCCCTACAGTACAAACACCAGCCATCACTTTGGTCAGTGGCTTGGCTTTGGAAAGTGAAATAGTTTCCTCTTAGGAAACCACAAAGTATAAAGCTCAACTATATTTCCACTCCAGAACAACTCCCAAGAAGCCCCATTTCCCCCTTCCAAGCCATTTATACCCGTATATGTATATCTCCATAATTTTTGCCCTTTTTAGAAATAACACATTTCAGTTTGCATCGATAATCCTCTGTACTGACACAAGTTATTCTACATTTAAGAGGCTTAGATTATTAAGGCCTCTATTCTAATTTCATTGAAAGGAAATCTGAGCAATTTAAATGGCTTGATTGACAATCTAGTTCAGTATATTCTCTTTTAAGCTGATTAGCTACATCATTTAGTTTGTATAGTCTGTCTTCAACCCTCAAAGGCTCAGGGTGGTTAATGTTGTATAATATGAAAGGCCAATTTGATCTTGCTAGCAACATGTATTTGCAAGCAAGAGAAAATCCATGTTATTGTTCTCATTCACTGTTGGCTTCTGCAAAGCTGTATCTTCTGTTTTCGGTGTGGCTCTTGATTCCCTGGATGGAGACCTTTGGGAACAGTGGTTCCCAGCCTGGGGTGTGCATATCCCCATGGTTATGCACCAGGACATTTGAGGTTACACACACACACAAAAAGGAATAATGGGGGGGGGGTCTCCAGTTCTCCCTCACAGGGATGAAGGGGCGTGCATGCAAGGAGGAGCCACTTGCCTCTTCAGAGCTGAGCCCAGTCTCCTTTGAGGGTGGGACTTGAGTGGGGCTGTGTTACTCCTCCATTCAGGGTAGGCTCAAGAGGGTCAGTCATTTCATCTGAGGGGAACCAGAGCAGGAGAGTAGTAGTGAAAGCTCTGAGAGGGCAAAGCTCCAAGTGCAAGTGGTGCCTGAATCTAAGCACAAGCCAAGTGTAGGGGAACTGAGCAGAGAGTGATTCAGGCCAAGCGGCTTCTTGCAGCAGGTTCTCAGAGATGTAAGGCAGGCCTCTCCATTTCCCCAGACACCAGACATTGGTTTCTTCCTTGCTCCTGAAGGGAGGAAACCTGCCCCAAGCACCTAAATGTGTTTCAGGGCCAGGATGATGCTGGTAAGTGTGTGTGAGAAAGAAGTGAGTGAGAGAAGTGCATGAAGGAAAGAGTTGTGGTCACAATGGTGGTGGTCATCTCTGAAGGGACAAAGTCACCAGAGTGGGGAGACAAGGCTTGATCCGTGTCTGGTTTTTGTCACCTTTGTCATCTTGAATTCATTCTATCTTTTAAGTTTTGAATGTAAATATGCATGCACTGTCTGTTCCTCTTATTTTGCCATTGTTTTTAAATCCCATTATTGGCCTATTTATTTACAGTTACAACATATAGATTTGAAGTAACAGCAACTATATTGATTACAAAAGTTTTGCTAATATGAGGGGTACAATTTATGAAAATGGGCTGCCAAGGGGTATGCAAGTGAGAAAAAAAAAGGTTGGGAACCACTGGTGTATATTTATTTATGGGCGTAATTGCAACAAACACTCCCTGTGGTGTTTGGTGCATATGTGTGTGCCTGTACATTTCTTTTTCCTTTTTAAAAGTATTTTTATTAGCAATCTACATGGTATGATAGTATGTTGTCCCTTCCCCTATCTGCTCCACCACAGGCAGCATTCCCGGATTCCAAGTGGAATTAGACAGTTACTATCAAAGGCAACTACGCTGGCTTCAGAGGAAGAGATGAGCAGGCTGGCACACCTCTGTCATGCCTTGGTTGCAGAAGCTGGTGAAAGGCCTTCTCTCCATCCCAGCTGTCAGGACTGTGGCCTTAGGGGAGAGAACAGCAGCCAACACCTGTTGGACTTAATCCCCTCCCACACTGCCCTTCCTTCTTCCTAGTGTGTCATGTCTTAGGCAGTAAGCCTGAGGGCAAGGAATTGTCAGACTAACAAGTTATAAGCAAATCCTAGAGCCTAAAGAGAGTGGCAGAAATATGTCAAGTAAATGACAGCAACAGACACTAATCAATATCCAAAAAGTGCTCACGGTAGCTTCTAAAGCATCTTATGGTTCAATAATGGGACATGTTCTGAATTTGAGCTTGACATATGTGCTATAAATGGGTGCCATGTAGTCTCCAAAATGTTTTCGGCTATTTTGCCACAGGCAAGATGAAGCTTGAGTGTCAGTTTCTCTAACAATGTGAGAGTCCAAACTCTGTTGAACCAACATGAGTGGGCAAAATTTGTAAAGTTCTGCCAGGTTCTTTACACAGGACATTTTAGTTTGCTTTATCTTGAACCAATGAAATAAGTAAGAAATTAAAACTGTGCATTTTGATTAGTTATTTTGTCTGGGGTTGAAGGGAATTACAGTGCAGCACATCTGGAGAGTATCAGTTTGAGAAAAGCTCCTGCAGGAGAATAAGGAATATATCACCTCCAGCATTGCCTCTGTTTGTCAGGTGTTAGGGAACACAAGGTGGAGGGTGAAGTTGTGCCATTGGCATTCCCATAGGCAAATAATTGGCCATGGTGTGAACAGAACGTCAGGCAGACAGGCCCTTGATCTGACTATGCAGGGCTGTTCTTGAGTGGTGGAAGAGGGGCGAGAACAACTCAATAATTAACTTACTCTCTTTCTGTTTTCGGTGAATTCAACCAGCACGAGCTTCTTCTTGCCTCAGTATTATATTCCATCCCCTGGTGGCCATTCTCCCTTTGCCTTTCTGGGGCACAGATCTGTAATTGTGCGTATCTCATTTCCCATATGGAATGATTACCTTTCCCCTTTCACCATCCTGGAGCAGCCATTGGAACAAGTGTAGCATAGGGTAAGAGAGAAGGGAATTTAGGAAAAGAGTTGCAGGTTTGCATACCAGTGGAAATCAGACAAATAGCATAAATGCTAATTTTTTAATAAATATTTTCATTTTTGAACTTGCAGCGCTGAAGGAGACGTATCATAGTTTCAAGTCATTTAATCATGCACCTCTTGAATGCACTAACTGTAGTTCAATTCAAACCAGAATTCTTTGCTTCTAACTAATATGAAACACATGATTATGTATTTATTTTGTGTTATATACACAAAGGCGTGTTGCATTGGTCTGTTCTTTTTCTGAATTGAGCTAATGTGGTATAAATCTGCCATTGCCACATGAAAATTATTCATTACACAGCCATCTTCTGTTAATTATCTTGTCCTGATTTTCTGGAAACTAGACTCTGCACTATGGCAAATCATCAGGACATCTGTAACAACTGAAATAGTTGTAATTGTGTCCAACATTTAGCACTGTGATAAACAAGCTTTCTCATTTGGCCATAGTCTGTGCATCTCTCCAATGTAGTTCATCTGCTTTGGAAACATTCAGAAACTGATTTTAAACATGAGTTCTTTAAAGGAGCAAGCTGTGAAATGTAGCTATTATGGAGACATGTGACACTATTGCAAGTAACTTGGAACATTCCAATAATTACCTGCCACTAGATGAATTCTTTTGCAGGGGCACCGTCACATTAGTATTACTCTTAAGTTTTCAGTTTATGTCCATCCCTGTCCTTCACAATTACTACTGTGAGCCTAGTAATACCATGTTTTTGTGGGAGGAGCTAGTTGCAAAAATAGATGGAGCTATCTTGTGGAAATTGCTGGTGGAAAAAAAGGACCAGTCTATGTGTAATTCAACAATGTCACCCAAGGGATAAATTAAGCTGCCAGCCAGGCCACCAACTCATATGGACATGAAGCTAGCACAAGTACACACATAAGAGGCTTGGAAAAAAATAGATGAAGCTACATTGGCAATATAGTGACTTCTCTAACAGTCTAGATCCACTGTTAGATGAGTTCCTCAGGGCTATCGCAGTTATAATTGTTCATGTTTGATTATAATTAGGGTATATGTGTTTCTAACCAGTGTTGACTGTGAGAGTCTGAGTGCCTCTCCAAACCAAGGTTAGCATTACAATCTTTGAGATTTGCACACTCCCTTCTATTCTGGTGTGGTTACAAGGTGTTGGGAAGCTTTTATTCCCATTTTAACTTCATTGCAAGTGGTTATGGCATCTGAATCCAGGGGATCTGTGGTTTGTTGAAACAAGTCAACTTCAACTTAGTTTGGGAGGCTGATTTGTTTCTAACAAGCCATCATTAGGATTAATAAGCTAAGCATTTGGATATCATGCTGTAGTTAATATAATATGGAAGCTTCTAATCTTCTGACTATGCCAGAGATGGAGAGAAGGAAGTATGTGCGCCCAAGCTAAGCGCATACTTCTAAAACCAAATAGTGGTTTTAGCATTACATGAGAAGACAGCCAGTGAGAGTCCAGTTATGGGTTTAAGTGAATTAACTTGCACTCTCCTTCCTTTGCCCGATTGGGTAGAATGAATTGTAGAAGTTTAGTCTACTTAAGGAGAGAGGGGTGCAGGGTCTGTGACTCCTCATATGTTTTTGGACTACAACTCACATAATTCTTGATAGTTGATCATGCAGACCAGGGCAAGTGGGAGCCCCTGAATCCATCAACACCTGGAGGGCCACAGGCACACACCCCCTTTGAAAGAGCTCCCATGAGTTACCACTATCTGAACCTTTAAAACAGTGGCTGCTAGTTGTGATGCCTATGTAAAATCTCCAGATTCAGAGGCAACATGCCACTGAATACCGGCTATTGGGAAGCAGCAATGAATAGGTGCTGTTGGCTTTATCATTCTGCCTGTAGTCTTCTTGGAAACATCTGATAAGCCTCTGTGAGGAGACAAAAGTCTGAAACTGATTATTGCTTGTAATTCAGAAGGGCTCTTCTGAACATTCTCATTTCTGGGAGTTGGGGGAAATTAGCACATCCAGGATCTCCTTTCCTGAAGCTTCCATTAATGGCTTGTCGTGTGTGTCATTTCAGGTGCTCTCACAGTTGGCCTTGTGCGACAGTGTCAAACCATTCATGGACGTGACAGGACCTGTATTCCTCCCCGGTTGCCTCCAGAGTGGGTCACCACCTTATTTTTCATCATCATGGGCATCATTTCACTGACTGTCACGTGTGGTTTGCTAGTGGCTTCCCACTGGCGAAGAGAAGCAACTAAATACGCACGGTGGATAGCATTCACTGGAAGTAAGTGTGCCCTTGTTTGGCTCCAGAGTAGGTATTGGCTGTTGTCCAAAATCTTCAGAGTCACCTTATCTTTTGGAATGTCAGCAAAGGTGCATTTTTGCCTACTCTGCAATGCCAGAAATGCTTCCAAACACTCTGGATCCTTCTTTCTCTTGTGGGAGTGTGAAGTCTTCTCTGCGTACAGGAAGCATCAATATACTGGCTGTTTCTGTATGTACTGGCTTCTCTTCCAGATGAAAAGATCACCAACAAAGCCAGTGTTTTCTGCCTCTGCAAGATGTCAGAAGCCACTGCCTGGACAACTCAAATCTGCTAGTTTGCCATAAGTGGAATAAACTGTGAATGTTTGCTATTAATCCAATAGAATCATTGTTCTAAAAAATTATCCATTAGTTTACAGTCAGTGGCAATAGTAGTATCAGTCATTGGCATTAGTGTCCATGCAAGTGTAGAACTTCCAACTTTAGGAAAAGTACTCTTTTTGATTCTGGTTGCAGGGGGAGATGCTAATGCAAATAGAAGGGGAGAGTTTCTGCCTTATGGCCCAGCAGGGGGTCTATCAGAGGCATCTGATTTCTAGGAAGAACACTAGCACCCAGAAATAGTACAGCACAAAGTTCCAGGTTTTCCTGGCGTGTCCAGTTAGGTGTAGGTAGCAGATGATGAGGCCATGCAGCCTTGCAGCCATGATTTGAGGAGCCTTTCCCAGCCAGAATAGATTATAGATGGACTAACCAAATGGGCTGACAGTCTGATCTGACATAAGTCAGCTTCCTGTATTCCCAGGGTGGAGAAAATTTCTCCTTCTAGATGTTTTAGCCTGCAGTCTCCCTCAGCCTCATCCAGCATGGTCAGTGACGGTGGATTTGAGAGTATTTTCTAGAACATCTAGAGCAGTGATTCTCAAGCTTTTTGCTCCTATAACCCCCTTTGCATCTACATGAGGATGTTGCCCCCCCGCTCCATGTTGCATCCTCCTTGCCCTGTCCTACACCTCTCCTCTCACAGGTCTCTTGTGCTCTTTGCCTCCTCTGTTCACTTCCCTTTTCCCTGACCATGACAAGCGGCCATGTAGTTCTTAAGAGGCATGCACCTCCTGTGCCAACAGTGGATGTTCTGAGAAGCTGAGTGGGAAAAACATAGAAAAAAGGGAAACCGATTTTGGTATGCCTGGAGTTTTAGGAAGGTACAACAGGGAAGATGATTTGCATCACTCTTTTACAGGGACAGTTTATCCTAAACAGTTTGTGCATGCATACACACACACCACACACAGGCTTGCCTTTCTTTCTCACATTTGCTATACTTGCAGGCTGAATTCTCCCCCTCCCCAAGCAATTTCCATACACACCCTCAGGGTTCCACCTCACAGTTTGAGAACCACTGGTCTAGAGGACTGGAGATCCTCAAGCCTGCTGTGTACTATATGGCATGCGTCTTTTGGATTGTTGTTGTCATGTACCTTCAAGTCCTTTCCAACTTACAGCAACCCGAGGGCAAACATATTGTGAGGTTTTATGGGGCTGAGAGTATGTGACATGCCCAA
Source organism: Ctenosaura bakeri (assembly GCA_948474755.1). NCBI lineage: Eukaryota > Metazoa > Chordata > Lepidosauria > Squamata > Iguanidae > Ctenosaura > Ctenosaura bakeri. Next base: position 216,090 of record CAOLHI010000227.1, on the reverse strand, counting down.
GGCCACCCAGTGGGTTTCCATGGCCAAGCAAGGAACCTAGTCTCCAGGGTTGTAGTCCAGCACTCAGGCCACAACACTGTCTCTCTTCTTTTGAGCACAGGATGCTGAACTAGATCTATCAGGGCCACCCTTGATGTCCTTAGGAAAGAGAGCAGAGTGACGTAATTTTGTGTGGAGGAAGAGGCTGGACAAGGTTGAATTATATCACTGTTGGTTAAGCCAGCAGCTTTGTCCCATCTGAGGTGTTGGAGAACCTAGGGGAATGTACCCCTCCTTGCTGGGCTCCTGCAAATCCCAAAATAAAACTTCCTTTGTAGTGTAGGCAAATAAAAGCCTGACCTTGCCATGCTGTAGAGTTGAATAGTGGTGGAATAGACTGAACCACTTTAGACTGCAGATGGGTGAGAGGGTATCACATTATTGAATGATCCTCTCTAATAAGGAAAAGTTTGCCTGCTGTGTTCATTTTCTCTGCACAGGTAGAAGACCTCTTATTTCTTGGATGTGCCATTATTTCTGTGCAAGGAGCTGGGTTTCTTTTAACTGATATCTGCCACCTGTAGTTTGGAGTAGTAAATCCATTCTTTCACCTTCACTCACCTCACTCTGCATGCGTGTGGAGACCCAGCTTGCATTTGGTGCTAATGATGAAGTTGCACTAAATATAGATTCAGAGAGCTAAAAGTGATATTCCAGTGCCCTTGCCCACTTAAAAACCTGCCAGTGTGAATGACAAATATAATTGTACAGTCGCTTTACGGGTGGCAAGGCCAGAAGCTGTTTGAATTAGGAGATTACTGGTAAAGTAGTCCTTGTTATAACATGTTTTAAATGCATCACCTTCTCTCTTATCAACATTCTGATGGTACTGTGTGATTGGTAAGCTTTAAGCTCCCTCTAGTGGTATGGTTAAACTGAGGTCGCCGTAAACTGAATTAAACCTTTCTGTTGCATTTCAAATTTGGATGGGAAGGCTTTATGTGTTTCAGGAGTTCCATGGTAACAGTCATGCCATCTGTGGCACAAGAACCCATGAGTCTTTTTAAATTTGTGGGTAGGACATGACCACAGGTATTTGCTCCAGATTGTTCGTGGGGTGGGGTGGTTATCAGCACAATATAATCTGTTTTTTATGGCTTGTGTACTTTGCCCTTATTTATTTATTGTGTGCTCATTCTGCCTTTTCTTTTAACATTTCTAAGGTCACTGCTCATAAAAAGAATAAAAGTTATATAAGTTTTGAAAACACTAAAACTTGGTAGGGATAGTGTTGGATAAATTAATTTATGGAGGATGCTCTGTAACTGGGATGCTAATAAAAGGCTCCATCTTTACTTCCATCATACCAAATTTCTTATGGCAGGATGCCTGGATCTGAAAAAAACTTGATCAGGAAAATAAACCTAGCAGGTACATCAAAGAACAAGCAATCGTTGAACTATGGATAGATGCTGGAATCCTCATGACTTAAATCAGAGCTGGAGGATTACCTGCCTGCCCCATTGACCACTCCTCATGAGCCAGATGGCATTAGAAGGTTGCAGGTTGATTTGGTCCTAGTCCACATCACTTATATGATCAAAGGATTCAGTGTGTACTTTTTTCCTACTAGACTTTGGGCTGCCTCATTGGTGCTACTTTATCTGATCGGTTCAGTAGAGGCACACAGATGGATAAGCTTGCATTCTAATAAAATGGTGGAAAAATGGACATTTGTGAGGAAAGCTACAATACTTGCTGGTCAAAGTTGTGAAAAGGTTTGAGATTAGGAAAGTAATTTGTCAAACTACAATTCACAGAATTCCCAGCCAGCAACCTTGCTGGCTAATAGATTCTGAGAACTATAGTCCAGAGAGTAGCTTTTCCAAGTTGTGAGAGATATAGTCCCAGATTTAGTTCCCAGCATCTCTAATTAGAAGACTCAGGTAGTGTGACATAGGTAATCATAAGACCTTTAGAAAGTTGCTACCATTTGGAGCTTAGGATATTGATCTGGCTTGTACAATGCTTCACCAGTGTTGTTCTGTGTGTTATCTCTGTAAAGAAATGGTTAGGATTTATTTTAAATTGATATTTGCCTGGCCCTAAAATGATGACCCAGTGGGTAAGTGGCTAGTCAGCCTGCCTGAGAAGAACGTGGTTAACTGTCCCATTCCAGAGAAGGCTCTTTCCCCGGTACTCATCTTCTTGGACTAGGAAAAAGCTTTTCATAGAGGCAAGAGGTTCTGTCTGATATTTGTTGAAGGTTAGGAACTGTTTCAGAAATGAAGCACCCAGTATGAGTAAGGATCTCTTGGCTTGGCGTGAGCACACACATCCCTCCAAACTCTTTTTTTGCCCTACCTTTTAATGTTGTTTATTTATTTACCATATTTCTGTGCTGTGGGCTCTATGTGTCCGCTAGGTTTTGGTTCCAGGATCTCCTGTGGATACCAAAATCCTTGGATGCTGAAATCCCATTATATACAGCGGTGTGGCAAAATCATGTCCCTTATATAAAATGGTGAACAGCTCAGAGATTTGTTTTTTGGAATTTTTTTAGTATTTTTGAGCTGCAGATGGTTGAATCCATGGATAAGGAGGGCCAACTCTATTGCTTGATATTGCTTGATATTGTCCAAGATTCAGATTAAGAATCAGTAAAATTTTTATTACAGTCAGTGTTCGGCACATTACAATAAAAGAAACAAGTGATATAAAAAAATTAAAAACTCTTTAAATATAACAAATAAATAATTAGAAACCATTCAAGACAGTCCCACAATCAAAAGGAGAACACAGGAAATAATTACTGGAAGCAGTCTCTGCAAAGGCAGACATGTTTTATGTAAGCCATCAAAGAGAAACTGTTTCTTCCTCTGAATTTCCCAAGAGAGAATTCCAAAGCATGGAAGCAACCAACATCCATCATGTTGTCACATGGCATTTTGGTGATTGCAGTAATATCAATAAAGCTTCAATGGAGAGCTCAGCAACTGACTGGGCATACAGAGGGAAACAGGCTGTGGCATGTTGTGGTCCTTCTTCTGAGGAGTGAGATGAAACTTCCAAGGCCTGAAGACAATGTGGTTTTCCTGTGCTGTAAATTATCATCCTGCCTCATCTCTCCAAATCTCACTAACTTGTTTTTCTCTCTTTTTCTACAGTGATCCTATTCTGCATGGCAGCCCTAATCTTTCCCATAGGATTTTACATCAATGAAGTGGGAGGCCAACCTTATAAACTGCCAAACAACACAGTGGTTGGTTCATCTTACGTACTGTTTGTTTTATCCATTTTCTTTACAATAGTGGGACTTCTATTTGCTGGCAAAGTGTGTTTACCTGGCTGACGAATGCCTAGATTCTGCGCCATTTGGTCATGAAGGAGAGTAGGACGTCCTACACATTCTCGGGAGGATGTCAGTGTCGGGCTGTTGCCGACTTAACCAGAAGAAGGAGGTCTCTGTTTTCACTATGCACTTTGGATTTTTTTAAAATTTTTATTTTATTTTTACAATGGAGAGCCTTTCCCATAACCAAATACAGACAACCTTGACTCATCTCCTGAGCATCTGGATGTGGTCAAGTGTGCACTGTGATAGGAACTCGTGTAGGAGAAGAATTTATTTTCTACACAGCTGAGCAGCGTTGTGCCACCGCCCCTCTCCACATTGCTGTACTGTACCCTTTTAAAAAAAAAATCTGACAGGTTTGAAAATCTCAAAAAGTATTTATGAACTTTGGTTGACCAGAGGTTTGCCAAGGGAGTTGGAAGTGGGGCTGGCCTCACTCTCTTTAGGAAATTAGCATCTTCTTTCTGTAATAGGCAAGAAGTGCTTGCTGTCAAAAATAAAACAAGCAAACAGATCAATCTTAACACTAACTGCACCCTGAAGCCGATAGATCAAAAGGTGTTCTCGGAAACCTGTTACAACAAAATGCTCATCTGGCACTGCCCCCAACCCTGTGATCTGTACAAACACCAAGGAACTTTGTTAGGGAGGGGGGAAGGTGGCTGGGAATTCTTCCTTATATTTATATAAATATATATATATATTTTGCTGATGCAGTATGCAGAATGTGTATACATATATATGTGTGTGTGTGTGTGTGTATACATATATATATATATATACACACACACACACATACATACATACATACAGAGACAGACAGAAACACACACACACGCAAATATACGCAAGTTCCTTGAAGAGAACTCTTGGGAGCTTCACTAGCAAAACACTGTGGTGTGAAAAACAGAACTTGATAGGAAAGAAAAAAAAAGAAAACAAAGCCATTTCTCTGAAGGCTGCATAGCTGGGGAAGTCTTCAGTTTACCTCATTCTTTGTAGCAGCCCTTGGTTTTAACTGGTTTTTGTAATAGGTACAACAACTCCACGCCTTTTTTAGGTGCAATTTTAAGTTAAGCTAAGATGGTTCATTTTTTTTCTTTGTATGATAATTTATTTGTATATTGGGAACAGAAGGTGAAATCGTGTCATGCTTTTTAACAGTCCCAACCTAGTGATGGGAAATTACACTACTTAAATTATGAGCAACTGTTACATTCTAGAGGTGGATCTCTCTCCCCGCTGCCCTGATTTCTAGCTTTACTTGTTATATTAACATAAGTTGAATCACAGGCATGTATGTTCATGTTCAAATCCAGCATTGCTACCAAAAAGAACAAGGTGGTCAGTTGATGTTCTATTCGGATGTTTAAAAAAGGGGGGGGGCTTCATAATGCACAAATATTGTTTTCACTCTTCGGTCTTCTTTCATTATATTGTTCACTTTACTCAGTTGCAGGCCACTTCCTAGTAATTCTTGTCAAGAGTGTTTAGTAGTCTACCAAAGGTGACCACTAGCTTGCAGTAGCCAAAAGGAGACATCTGAACAACAGATTCTTGCTAGAGTCTCCTGAGAAACACTACCTACCGACTGTGCTGGCCACAACCAGCCAACATTAAATGTTCTTAGCTCACATCATTGGTCACAGACAGTCTGTTTAGGGCCCCTGTCAGTAAATGCCTGACACCAGCCCTACTTGGTTCAGTGTCAACTGCTTATCCATTTGGAACACAGAATATTCTGAGAAAAGTTGAGGCCTTGCAAGAGTTTCAGAGCCAATTTGTTATTGCAACAATTACACTAAAAATTGGTTGGGGAGTAATGGCTATAGATACTTTCAATATAACAGAGCATGTTTCCCCCTACCTAGGGAAAGAGCTAACTTCTGCAAAAATATGTGTATGTGTGTTGGGATGTGCCATCATCTCTATAGGATAACATAGGATCTCCAGACTGGCACCCGATTCCTTATCAGACCACAAGATTCACTTTTGGCTTAGAGAGCAACCTTGGCCTATTAAAATGTTGATTAGGAAAACATGTTACAAAATGTGGGGCTCCCTATGGTAGAATAACACGGTGGAGTTCCAAATGGTGAATGACTTTGAAATCATCCAGACCTTCCCCGTTGTTGTAAGTGGCCAATTTAATGAAGACAGAGATTGTCTTCTCTATCGACTGTATGAATGACTGTTTGTTTTTCCCCCATGGAATATGTAATTTTTTTTCTGGAGTGCTTGATGGTTAGAAGTCAAATTTGTTCACTCAGGTGGCTGATGAATTCTCACACACACCAAAAATCAAAACAAAACAAAACTTGCAAAGTCTTATGTGTTCTCATAACTATCCTAAAATGTACCCCTGTTAGGACTTGCTAGTTTTCAATTTGGAAAAAAAGGGGTTCAAAAAAACCCCCAAAACTACATAATGTGGAAGAAGCAGGTCTTGTTAACAAATTGCTCAGAAGAACCTTCAAGTCTTGAGTTTAGCTGGCAAAATTGTAATTCAGGGACTGATACTTATCATAGATGAGTATACCAGTAAAGAATTTTTGCTTCTTTGCCTTGGGGGTGGGGGAAGGCTGAACCCTAGTCATGGTTGCCAGAACCCTTTATGATAAAAATGACTCTTTCTCCAAGATGTATCGTATCGTAAATAGCTCCATGGAGTAATTGAGAGATCATCCTCTTTCCCAGAGCTCTTCTCCTTGGTCTGCTGCTCCGTCTGGCTTCTTCCTAGAGTTTCTAATACTGTTTTTGTCTCTGTCCCTGTGCTTGTAGTGGCCAGCTGCCATGGAAAAATTCTGACATTTTCTACCTTCCAAGCACTGAGATGAAATGGTGATAGAAAGCTTCACCTGATCTTTGCCTTTTTGCAGGCCAGGCTGCTGTTTGAAGTGACAGAAGCAAGGTGGTTGTACTTATAATGGAAGGTAGCTATAACTCTTATCTTGACCCATAATCTGTCTGGCCAGGGTTAACTGTATGGCTTACCCATGCCTCTTTTCATACGTTGTTTGCTTAGAGGCACTCTTCAGAGAAAAGAAAACAGAGCATTTGAATTTATTGTAGCTGGGTTGCATCTCTACAATTTTACTTTTTTCCCTTTTCTCCCAACTTCCCATGTGAATTCTTCCCACCGCCTCAAAATCATCTAGTACAAAACACAGTTCTTCATTGGCATGTCATACTCAGATGTCCTGCTCTCTGTATCTTTGTGCATTGGAAATCTGTGCCAACAGAAGACTGCTTCTAAGATTTCAGAGGTAACTACATTCATGCGCAAACTTGTAGAGTGTGCAAATTCTTCCCATCTCCCTCCATTCTACCCTTTTCCATTAGATTACCCAAAAGAGGAACAAAATAATTTGGCTGCTTAAATCTTCTTTCTCTTAGTCATGTGGAAAACAGTGCAAATAATATTATTAAAGCACTTCTTTGAATCTCAATGCAACCACTAAAAAACAGTAGGAACTCCCTAAATGACAGGTTTTTTTAAGCACCAGGAATATAAAAGTTCCCCTACAAGATCATAAAATGGAAAGATTTTTGTCTCTGCTGCCTCATGAGAAAGAGATACAAGTCCTGAATCTTGTGTTCTCAGAGCTCATCCAGAAATCGGGAGGTCCAAGGGAAATGGAGCAGGTAGAATCAAGTGTGACTGTACTACAAGTTAAGTGATCTGGAAGAGCCCCAAGAAGTCAGTTCGCTGCACAAAGGAGAGGCCACCTCTTAAATGGGCAATGAGAAAGATTCACTATAGGAGAATGACCCATCCCCATACAGAGAAAAAAGTCCCCCCAGCTGTTGACATTTTCCTGCCACAAACCAACTGGATTAAAACACATACCTTTTGCCATGCAATTTTATTAGTGTGGAGACTGGAGCACATCCAGTCTGTGAATGGGAGTTTTACCTGTCCATCAGGAACTTGTGCAAAACCCAAGATGGCCACAGTTAGCAAAATGCATTAAATGTCTGACTTTGGGGTCTGTACAACTACACACTGAATTATTTTATTTGGAGTTGAGGGAGAGAGAGGATCAACAGTTGTTTGAACAAAATCACAAAGTGCAGTATTAATTTATAGCAGAAAGACCATATCTTGTAAACTGTATATAAAAACACAGTTTTATGGTGCAATTGTCCGTCAGCCTTCTGTCTGTTATTTTGCAGGGGAGGGGAGTGTTCAGTGTGTGTACATTTCTTTGCATACCTAAGAGCATCCAGCTTCTGTTTGCACAAGGTCTCTTTTTAAAAAAGTACATGTTTTTCAGGCTTTGGAATGAATGCCTGTGCCCTTAATTTTGTTCAGTGGGTGTGATTCTTTTTTCTCGTTTTGCCCAAGGAAATCTTCATGGATAGAATGAGCATTCACATAAACCCTTTTACAATTCTGCCAATCTTTCTTGTAAGGGCAGTTCATCTGTATTAATATGGGCTTCTCCACTTAGCTGCTATTTCATTTCATTAATGACCCCCAGTGAATTTGATGTATACCGCCTGTAATACACTCTTAACATCTCAATCTGTGCTCATTTAGACAGGCTAACGATAAATTTGTATGGTCCTTTGTCTGTCACCAATAAATTTCACACAGATGGCTTTTTTCATTATTGAAATGTCTGCAATGTGGTTTCTTTGAAAACGTATCTTGGTTTCTTTTGCTGTCAGTACTTTATCCCTGCTGTCTGTTGAGATTAAAGGCCAACTTGCTTGGAGAGGATCTGAATGCTTAGGCCTTATTCTGCAAACTTGACCTGCCTGAGGGGCTGAGAATCACATGGGGATCTTTGAGACCATTTTGTGTTAATGGTTTCCAAACTCTGCTAAATTTACATACACTCTCCTGCCCCTCCCTCCCACCTAGAAATGTATTTCCATTCCTGTTTGACCTGCTGTTAAAATGTTCAAAAGCCTGTGAAAGACTGGGGGCGGGGGGGGAATGAAGGAAGTAGAATTTTCAAAGAAGCTCTTCTGCCAAGAAGTTGTGCGTTTTGTCCCTATTCCAGAAGAGTGCAAGTTCTTTGTGATGGTCTCTCCCTCGATCCTCTACACTCCACCTCCCCACAACTGCTAAGGATTATTTTCTATTTGGTTGGACATCTTTTGCATTTAATTTCCAAACAAACTATTAATAGAAACTGTATAAAATGAACATAATTTTCTTCACTTGTATTTTTGTTATTGAGCAAGTTTATCAAAATAAATTGTCTACTTAATGAAACGAAGCTGGTTTCATTATTATCGTTATTACAAGAATGATTGTTATTTAGAATGGGCAGCCGAATATTGTGGCAAATAAATTCTCAAGTTGTGTAACTTACACTAAACCATGGGTAGTTGATTTTTGGCCTCTACTTAAGACTTCAGGTCCCATGAGCCCCAGGCACCATGGCCAAACCAAGAATGATAGAAGTTGCAGTTTAAGTTCAAGGACCACAGGTTCCCTTGTGCCATTTTGCTTCCTTTCTCTTTTATGTCAAGTTAGCAATTCTGTTACTGACAATAACGCCTGATCATACACAGAACATGTAAAAGTTGTCTCCAGACTCCGTTCAACTTTAGTTGAGCTAGTTCAATTTCTTTTATCCCTTGTGCAAAATACAGTATGTTCATTTGAATGTATACCAGACCCCAAAGGCTTGGGGGGCAGGTATTGCCCACCTGGGACCACATTAATTGAAATAGGTACAGCTAAGATGCTTTGGCAGTGCTGAATTTCATTTAAAATCAGAAAAGGCACTTGCTATCACTGCTGTTGAGGGATAGTTAATACAGGCATACCTCAGTTAACAAAAGCCCCTGTCAAAGAAGCTCCTTTTTGCAGTCTTTTTACAGCTTTTCCTCCTTGTCCTCTGTCTAGCTCAGTGGTTCTCAACTTGTGGGTCGGGACCCCTTTGGGGGTCGAACGACCTTTTCACAGGGGTCGCCTAAGACCATCGGAAAATACGTATTTCCGATGGTCTTAGGTTCCATTCCCTCCTCGGTGGTGGTGCGCAAGCGCGAGCCACGTGCTCGCGTCCTCCTGCCCCTGTTCAGGAGGGACTGAAATCGCTCCCCTTCTCCGCTACCGGGAGAACCTCCCATCTGACAAGCCAGCTTGGGGGGGCAGCGGCAGCACGGGGGGCAGGCCCCCTCCTCGCCATGGCCCCTGCCCCACTAGCCATGGAGGGGGGCGCTGTGGAAGGGCCGGGGGGCCGCAAGGGGGCGCTTTTCCGGGGGGCGAGCTGTGCCCGGCGCAAAAGGCAAAGGCCCTGGGATTCCTCCCCACCACAGCCAGAGTCGACACTCTGGAAACTTCTCCCACACTGCCCCCTCCCAGCGGAAATGAGAGCGAAGCAGAAGCAGAGCCGGGGGGGTCTCGGAGTTTTTCCCGGGGGAGACACATGGCTCCTCTCTCCCTCCCTGCCCGCCCCCCCACTTCCTGGCTGGCGAGGCGGCCTTTGCCGGGGGGGGAGAGACATTGTTAATAATAAATAATTTTATGGTTGGGGGTCACCATAACATGAGGAACTGTATTAAAGGGTCATGGCATTAGGAAGGTTGAGAACCACTGGTCTAGCTGTTGTTGGGGTTTTTTTGGGTAGCATTGGCATTGGGAGGTTGGTAAAGAAGGGCATAAGAAGGTGTCAAGAACTGCTACTTTGTGTTGCTCAGGAAAACACATATAATTTCCATGTTTATTGGAAACAATAGGCTAGGAAAACAAATGTTGCTGGAGTTAATACCTTCTTTCAGCCACTTTGTTATATAGTAAAACACAACAGTCCATCAGCATCTATTCCTGACGCCCATTGATGGTTTTTCCAGGTTTACACCCCCCCCTTTCCTCTAATTGCCAAATGGGTTTTCTTTGGTTGAAGCAACTCCTGTCTACAGTCACTTTGCTCTTTAGAATTTCCTCCTTGGTCTTTGATATTCTAATTTTAACCCCCACCATTATATCCTCCAGCCTAATCCTCGTAAATCAGCCTCTGATTGCTGTCATCTAAGCACAACAACCGAATGTTATTTACCTAAGCTGGTGAAATGCTATTTATTGCCCCAGCCAATAGACAATACGGACCATTTGATCTCTAAGACAATACGGACCATTTGATCTACTAATTCTCAATTATATTCCCACTGTTCCTGTTACACTCAGCATTTCTACATATCTACACATGCCTCCTCTATTCCACAGACCGCTACATGTCTAGGAGAAAGAGCAACATGGCACATGGCCTTCCACTGTTGGGTTGCGGCAGTGGACCTGCAGCAAACAATGCAATACAGTTTGGGAAACTAGTGGGACTCTGCTCGATCTAATGTAGATAGGACCGACAACTGGCAAAGCAAACAGCAGCTGCCTCCAGAGTTCTTTGCTGAGCATGTGCAAACAGGAAACAAAGAGGAAAGGGGAGAGCATCTTGCCTCACCAGCTACCTCCTGCATATTAAAGCATTGGTTTGGCCATCAAAATGGAAATCAGAAGAAAAGCGGAGGCTCGTGAAAGAAGAAGTTGTCTTTGGATGCATTGTGTAAGAAGCTTTCATGTGGTTCTTAAACTTTTCTTTACCATGTTCCCCCCTTAAATGTCTTTTGTTGCCACGGACCACCAAGACTTACGGAGTCTTCTGGCTGTTTGCATGGTGGCAATAAATGCTTTTTCTCAGTCATTCATTCACTTGCATATTCTCACTGTGTGCAAAAGGAGCAAGTGCCGAGTACATTTTTTGCTATTGAACAGTTTCATAACTTTTAAATGGCTTGAGATATTGCAATGGAACTTTGTACAAATGATGTCTATCACTGGCAAAAGACCCCCGCTCTTTCATATCAATGTGTGCCATCTATCTGTCTTTCTTTCTTTGTTTCTTTCTCTTAACTGCAAATGCTCATAACATTTTTTCCCCAGCTTTCACAGACTCCCTGGGAGGACGTGGCACCTCCTCCCCCCTCCCAGGGTTTTTGCAGACCCCAGGTTGGGAACTGCTGCCCTAGAAATTTCAGAATGCTTTTGCTTACCTATATGAGGCTTACCTGGCATGATTGGTTCATTTGACCTGTGCAGATTATTAGTCTTGAATAAAATTTGCTGAAGCATGTTGAACGTCTCTCTGGCCACTTCCACACTACACTGTTATAGTGCTCTTATTCCACTTTCAACCTCCTATGGAATCCTGGGATTTGCAGTTTAGGGAGGAACATTTAGAATGCAAAGCCAGAGAGCTCTTTGGCTTCGGTAAACTACAAACCCCAGAATTCCACAGGATGTTGAAAGTGGAATGAGAGCACTATAACAATGGAGTGCGGAAATGGCTTCTGTCTCTCTGGCCATTTCCGCCCTATACTGTTATAGTGCCATTATTCCACTTTTAACCTCCTGTGGAATTCTGGGGTTTGTAGTTTACTGAGACCCAAGAGCTCTCTGGCTGAGAATGCTAAATGCCCCTCCCTAAACTGCAAACCCCAGGATTCCATAGGAGGTTGAAAGTGGAATAAGAGCACTGTAACAGTGAAGTGTGGAAATAACTCCCCCCCCCCTGTGGTTTAGGAATCTATCCCTATTCTTTCCATGTTATTTCTGTCTCAGATACCAAATTTTCTATTGGAACTCATGCAAAGGGACTCATCTACTTTGTTAAGTGAAATATAGCTGTAGCTCCATTAACCTTGAATCCCAGTATTGGGAAAAAGACAGGACATAGTAGAGTAAAAACAATACTAACAGGGGCAGCAAATGCAAAAACCTTAATAAAGCAATTGATGCTTTAATGCGGCTTCGTCCCATGACCCCGTTAGGCTCTCTGGAGGGTCCTTCTCGCCTTGGCATCTTTGCTTTCCAAGTCCAGGAGATCTCTTGCTGCAATCCCTCCCCTCCCCTGGGCTGAGCATGGTTGCTTCCGTTGCCCTTGGCAACTGAAACACATTAGGAGCCAGGGAGCCTTTCTTAGGCCTCATCTTTTCCCCGTGCAAAAAGAGGGGTGTGTGAAAGACTAACAAACTGGTGGTGAGTTCAGACTTTTCAGTTGAGGGTACTTTGAAAGCTTTGGGACCCTCTTCAGGAAGGAAAGGGGGAGCAAGAGTATGAAGCCCTTGGAGTCCAATGTGAGCCAGCTGTCAGCTCCAGAGTGGGTTTTGAATAGAAACAGGTAGTGGAGAGTGCTCCTGAGCATGTGCAGAATTGCCTCGTCTTTACCTCTGAAGTGAGGCAGCCACAAGTATCCCCACGCATGTGGGTTCTGTTGCCCATCTATTGTGGGAATAGCTGTTGGATACTACATAGTAAGGGAAGACCATGTGCAGAGAAATTACATTTTTTGGCTTCAGTTTCCAGAATCTCCAACCAATACGGCCAGAGGCCGAGCTGGGTAAGGAATTTTAGAGGCCGTGTAATCCAGAAAGATAACTTTTCCAAACGTGTATTGTTCAGATCGAAGTACAACTAAACTGCTAAGCAAGGGGGCACACTCATGTTTTGAAAATTGCTTTTCCTTTTTTTAAAAACAAAACAAAACAGAAATGCCAAATTTTGCCCAAACAGAAGATGGCACAAGTACTGGACCATGAGCTGCTCTTAACAAATCTGAGGTAAGAGTCTTGTGGCCTTTGCGCATGGTGACTGTGGTGGGAGGGATGTCCACAGCTAGAAAGTCAACCTGAGCAACTTTGCTGTGTTGTTTCTGTCTGACCCATCAGAAATAGCTGGATTGGGCACCCTCTAAAAAGGGCCACGTTTTCCCAGTCTTGGGGAGGTTTTGAAGACCTTCGCTAAAAAATACATGCGCTGCTTTCATTTATTATTATTATTATTATTATTATTATTATTATTATTATTATTATTATTATTATTTATTTGTATCCCGCCTCTCCATATGGATCGAGGTGGCGAACAACTTACGAATAGCATGTATTTCGAAACATTTCTATACATGCCCCCAACAAGCTGGGTACTCATTTTATCGACCTGCAGAAGGATGGAAGGCTGAGTCAACCTTGGAGCCTGGCAGGTTCGAACTCACAACCTTGTGGCTTGCAGTACTGGCATTTAACCACTGCGCCACCAGTGTGGGAAATTCTGCTTTCACATACACTCCAGACCAGCGATTCTTAATCTTTTCTTTACCGGGGAGCCCCTGCAAATATAATTTGTTGCCAGGGTTTCCCAAGGCTTAACTCTGGATTTAAATATTTAAAATTAGATTTAAGCATTCAAATATTTATTTATTTACGGCTTCTGTAAACTAGAATTCAAATCGCCGCTCAGCTGTAGCGGAATTGAGATAGAGACCCACAGTTTTTAGAAAAAAGATTTATTTGTGCACAATGTCCCAGTGAGATACTTCTCAAAAGTCTGGGCCCCGCCTCCTTACATTCAGAGCAATTTATACATCTCCAATACAAATACATCACATGATCAAGAAAAGAAAACTGACACGTACAAATGGTTCCCACCATTCTCCAGCGTAATCTTACAAATGTTGCAAAGCATAGTGAGGCACATTCCATCCTCCCTAACATTCTGTCTCAGAGTACCATTGTATTCCTTTCAAACACAGAGAGAGACTTCAACTGCAGAGAAAACAAAACGCTCCAACTGCTCTTCCCTCACACCCAGAGGTCATCTAGACTGACCCACTTTACAGCTACTGGGTGACCTTGAGCAAGTCACATTCTCTCAGCCTCAGAGGAAGGCAAAGGCAAACCTCTCTGAGCTAATCTTGCCAAAAAGAACCTCTGTGATAGGTTCAGTTTAGGTTTGCTGTAAATCAGAAGTGACTTGAAGGCACACAACAACAAAGTGCCACTGATGGAGGGAGGTTGTTTCTAGCCATCATGTCTCCTCTTTGAAAATTGACTTATGGTGACCCCCCAGGGTGAACCTATCATGGAGGTTTCCTTGACAAGGTTTGTTGCCTTTGCCTTTCTTTGAGGCTGAGAGAATGTGACTTGCCTGAGGTCACCCAATGGGTTTCCATGGCTAGTAGGGATTCAACCCTGGTCTCCAAAGACATTGGGTGTGGGCACATGCTTGCTGCCATGTTCTTTTTGTCAGGGACACAGCAGAGGGGTATGTCTGTGTACGCCGAAGCTGCTCCCTCATTTGCAAACAAGGAAGTAGTTTCCGTACCCACAACCCGCCCCCCTCACTGCCATATCCCTGTTGCTGCTGTTGGTGTCCAGCAGAAGGACTTCATGGACCCTCTGTGAGGGCTTTATGGACCTCTAGTGGTCCCTGGACTCCAGGTTGAGAACTACTGCTCCAGATATTTGGGACTCTCACTCTCATAATCCCTTGCTATTAGCCATGCCAATTTGGTTTCTGTATGCTGTAGGCCCAAACATATATTATTTCTGTCTCTGATACTATGTTTTCTGTTAAAGAAATAATGAGGTATACGTGTGCATTTGATCAGGTGACTGTTCCTTTACATTTACACTTATGTGCATAGCTCTTCAGGTATCCTAAAATTAATATGCTAACAATTTTAAGCTGTGTTGTTTATATTTAAAGAAAACAGTGAAGTCAACTGTATGCTGGATTGCTGTCAGGTCTTAGAATATTGATGGCTGCATATAATGCCTGGAAAGGAAGGAATGAGTGCTTTTGTGGCATTGCAGTAACGATTATTTCTTTCTTTTGCAGTGTAAATTCAGGGTCTAAAGTCACTATGCCAAAAGGACGCAGATCTTGGCAGAATGTTTCTGTAACAGACTTTGAAGAAGATAATGGATTATTGGTTACTAATATCAACCAGGCACATGATTTACTGGTACTGTATGTGTTCAATGAAATTAAAGGAGCTGCAGTCTATGAGGCTTATGTGACAAACATTTCAGTTGTGAGGTCTGATCATGTGGGCATGATTCTTGGAAGAATGGGAATCTCCCACGTGTATAGTAAATACATGTTTTATTTATTTATTTATTTGTATCC
The DNA here is from genome assembly GCA_948474755.1 of Ctenosaura bakeri. Classification (NCBI taxonomy): domain Eukaryota; kingdom Metazoa; phylum Chordata; class Lepidosauria; order Squamata; family Iguanidae; genus Ctenosaura; species Ctenosaura bakeri. The sequence goes on along the minus strand of CAOLHI010000227.1, from coordinate 200,833 downwards.
TACCTCTCCATATGGATCGAGGCAGTGAACAACTTACAAATAACATGTATTTCGAAACATTTCTATACATGCCCCCAACAAGCTGGGTACTCATTTTACCGACCTGCGAAAGGATGGAAGGCTGAGTCAACCTTGGAGCCAGGCAGGATCGAACTCACAACCTTGTGGCTTGCAGTACAGGCATTTAACCACTGCGCCACCACGGCTCCATGTTCTTCCAAGACAGTGAATTTTGGCAAGTTAGAGCTGGACAGATGGTGAAATTTCAGTACCCTCCAAAGTAAGCTGTTCTGTTGAAAAAGTCCTCTTTTAAACTCACAGAATGGAGCAATTATGATTAAGTTGCCCTGGTGGCACAGTAGTTAAAATGCCAGTACTGCAGCCACAAGGTTGTGAGTTCAATCCTGCCGGGCGTCTTCCGTCATTCCACAGGTCGGTAAAATGAGTACCCAGCTTGTTGGGGGCAATTAGCTAACATATTGTAAACCACTTAGAGAGCACTTAGCTGATAAGCAGAATAGAAATAGAAATCAAGTTGCAAATGTTCCACTAGAGTAAGTTAGTCATACTTGTAGTTGCACAACTCCAGCTCTTTCTGCCTGAAACTGATCATCTGGATCCCTTTCTAATCTGATAGTTAACCTTTTTCAAAATTGCCTTGAGCCACTCTCATAGCTGATGTTATCTGAAGGCTAGACGGAGGAGTAGAGTCTTTATTAATTCTCCTTGATCTCTTAATAGCCTAATTTCAGTGCTTATTGATTGTGGTTTCTGTCTGAGGAATGCCTTGTTTACTGAAGACAGAGCTTGGAAAAAGTTTATTCCTCAACTACATTTCTCAGAATTCATCCCCATAATACTTTTTCACAAGCTCTGACTGATGGGTACTATACTTACATAGTGTCATATAGTCAAAGTGAGATCTCATAAAAGTTGTTCTGCCTTGTGTCTGGATCCTCTTGCTACATAATGTGCATATCATAACTTAAAGCACATATTTTCATACCTTATGTTGCAGGAAAGATACTTTTCTTGCTCTCTAATTTAATTGTTCTCCTTTCGTCAACAGAGGCTTAAGAATGCAGCGGTGTTGTTTGCAGGATTAAAAGCCACAGATAACTGGGTTAAAGTCTATAGTCTAGAAAATATGCACCTCACATTGGAAAATCTGATCAAGAAAGGCAACGTTGTGCTGTAAGTACAGAAGGCCATCTTATTTCAAGGTGGTTGTACCTGCTGGTTCATTCATATTTCATTGTTTCTATTTAGAAATGCAAGTGATGGAACAGAACATATTGAATTCAACAAGGAGGCTGTTCATGATTTTGAAACGGAGTTGCATGCGTAAGTATCCAGCAGCGTGACTCCTTTTTATATTCACATCTGCATATCTGCCCTGGAGAGGAGACATCAGTGGACTAACCAGACAAAAGGCCATTTCCACACTAGACTGTTACAGTGCTATTATTCCACTTTCAACATCCTATGGAATCCTGGGGTTTGCATTTTAGGGAGGGGCCTTTGAGACTTGGCCTGTTATCTGAGAGCAGTAGTAGGCTTGAAAACACAAGCTGCTAACTGGTTTTTTTGTTTTTTTGGTGGCTGTATCAGTTTCTCCAGCTGTACAGAAACTGTCTCAGATACATTATTTAAACTGACAGCAGCGGAACATCTCTGATGCATTTCACTGCCTACTGTCTTTCCTTTAGTGTCAGTCTGCCTTGTTTTGTTTTTTTTAAACAATGGTTCTGCCAAGTTAGGATTAAATTAATCCCCAGTGAGTAAATTGAGCAAGGTGACCTGGTTTTGCTTCACAGCTAACCCCCTCAGTCCTTAAATCTGTTTGTTATGCATTGTTTGCAAACGTCCATTCATTGAAGTGCACGTGCATGCATAGTTCAGTGAGGGAGGATATGTTTTGCATGTAGAAAGCCACGAAGTTCCTTCTCTGACGTCTCTAATTAAAAAGGATCTAACGAAGTAGGCTGGCAAAGGCACACACACCTTACCAGAGACCTCCCCTAGAGGTACTGCTGTGATCTATTCAGCAAATTTCCTAGCATCTCCTGTCAGAATTATGCTTAGGAACAAGAAGTATACAAGCCCTATCTCTTTTGCCATTTCAGCATATTGCACTAGATATCTTTGTTCTGTTTCTCCTTCCCTTCCCCACAGAGCTATTGATCTGTATGACAAACGAATCCAGTGGCTGTTGCAGGGCAGCAGAAAGGTAATGTGCAAATTTATTCACTTAAAAGCCATCATCTATTAATTGGGAAAAGGAAGATTAAACTACATAGAGTCAGAAAATGGAACTAAGTAGCAAGAGATTTCAGGCAAAGAGAGAGAAGTGTGGTTGAGTTCTGGAGCCTCTTGTTTTATTGATTTTGTCCAAGCCACCAATACATATAGATTCTAGGTCTGTCAGCTCTTAAAGTCAACAAGTTCTTCCTCAGTGGAGTCCCTTTTCTTGATATTTGAATCCATTTGTTTCCGGAGTAGCAGGAAAAAAGCTCAGTTCATCTTCTACATGACTTCCCTTTGGTTATTTAAGTACATCTATCATGTCATTTCACAATCTTCTCTGCTCAAAGATAAACTCACCCAACTCCCTAAGTCATTTCTCATAAGGTTAGGTTTCTAGACTTTTGGTAGCCCTTCTCTAGGCCTGTTGGAGCTTACCAATATCCTTGTTGATTTGTGGTGCATAAAATTTGACAAAGTAGTCCAAATGAGATCTTACCAAAGCAGAACAGGATGGTGCCACAGTAGGTCCCCTGTATCTATCCAAGTGACCAATATCCACAATTTCACTTACCCACACCGAAATGCAATCTGAAAACATTTTGTTCCCATCTCTTTTTGGACCACAAGTTGTTGTTAACTGTTACATTTTTCAGTTGTGCACTGGTTTGGACTGCAAATAATAGCTACCAAGGCTTCTTTCTTTTAGATTCTGAAGTTCTGTCAAGTTTCAGGGCCTTGTCTCCAAGCTGCATACTCATCTCAATACCTACATCATTCATCTTATTTAAAAACAGTGTTCTGTTATCCATGTTTTTACTTATCTGTGGCCAATATGGGAATATTTCCCTCATGGATAGGAGGGAGCTACTGTATTATTCTCAACAATCTGGATGCTACGGTCCTATTGATGCAGCCTACAATTTCATCGGTGCTTTTGGCTGCCACATCACATTGTTGACTTGTTTAGCTTGTGGACCACTAAAACCCCTAGATCCTATTCACATGTACTGCTTGTTAAAGTGTAACTGCCCACATCCCTGCCTAAAAGTTTCTTGTTTCTTTGCTGGCTCTCGTGGTCATGGCAACTGATAAGGAGTTTCCCACAGCAGCCTGTGGGAAAGCGAAACAAGATAAGTTTTCACACAGTGGCAAATCATATATTTTGTCTAACTTTCTGTTCTCATTCTCTTCTTGTTTTTCACTGCCTTAAAACAGTCTGCTTGTCAGCCTTGCTGTGCAGACACATACAGAAATGGATTTTACCTAGCTTTGCTTTTTCATGTATTCCAGCCTTGCAATAAATACGTAGTTTAGTATATTTATGGCCTCCCTCTGGTCTCTTTGAATTTATGCTGTTTTGATCTACTTTTGATGCACTGGCGAACTGTGGGTCATGCTGGCGTACAGCATGCCCCCTGGGATTCCTCAACACTGCTTTCAAGCCAGCCATCACCCATCCTATATTTATGCATTTCGTTTTTCTTGACTAGATGTACCTTACCTTTATCCCTATTGAAATGCATTTTATTAGTTTGACCCAACTCTCCAGTCTGTCAAAGGAATTTTGAGATCTGATCGTGTCCTCTGGGGTATTTGCTACTTCCTTTACTTAGGCCATTTCCACACTAGACTGTTATAGTGCTATTACTCCACTTTCAACATCCTATGGAATCCTGTGGTTTCCATAGGATGTTGAAAGTGGAATAAATAGCACTATAACAGTCTAGTGTGGAAACGGCCTTAGTGTCATCTGCAAATTTGATAAGCATTCCGTCTGTTCCTTATCTAAGGGGCACAGAGAGAGTTTGATTCTTTATATTCCACTGGACAGCAGCTGCAGTTACTTGGTTCCTACCACAGGGAGGCGCATTCCCTCCTTGTTTTGGCTTTGCATAATGGCCTATCAATTTAGCAGGAGGAATAGTAGTTGTGGATTTATAATCCCACATGTTCTAGGGTGGCCACTGTAACAACCTGTCCAGCTAATTCCAGGACCCCAGCTGTTGCCAACAAATTGCTGAAGAGTTTAGGAACTGAGTCAAATGGAGACAAGGCCTGTTTGCAATGATATTTAGCAATGATCCAGATTAATCATAGTATTATTTTTTTCTAGTTCTCTTGTTTTCTCCTCTCCAGATGTTTGGTATTATTCCAGGCAGCAAAATTGGAGTGCTGGTTGACGCATCTGATATAAGTTGTAAACCAAGGCTGCGGGAATTTCAAAGAGATCTTCTGGTAAATATTACTGAAGGCCAGATTGGTTTTTAATAGTAGGACCAGCCCTTAAATTGATGCTCAAAGTGGATGGTGATTCACATGTTGAACTGGAGCTAGTGAAACTGTGGATTCAAGTCAATTGGTCACTAGGCAGTCTTGGGCAAGTAGTTTTAGTCTGTGGCCATTTCCGTACTAGACTGTTACAGTGCTATTATTCCACTTTCAACATCCTATGGAATCCTGGGATTTGCAGTTTAGAGAGGGGCCTTTGAGGACTCTCTCTAAACTGCAACTTCCAGGATTTCATAGGATGTTAAAAGTGGAATAATAGTGCTATAACAGTCTAGTGTGGAAATGGCCTGTGTTACATCAAAAAACAGTTGAGTTTTTGGGTACCTGAACCACTAGCAAGTTGTATTTGGCATGACTTGTTATGAACTGCAACCCACTTCCTCAGATGCCATGAAACCAGATTCCAAATGAAACTTATTCATCTTTGCAGTACCAAAAGATTATAGTTGCTTCTGCTCCAATAAACATGCCTCTTGCCAGAACTGTTTCAAATCCTTACCAGTTTACATCTTTAAGACCTTCCTAGGAATCTGCAACTTTTAAAACTGTCCTCAGAACCACCTCTTAACACACTGTGGCTTTTGCACACCACATTCAGTCTCCCCAGTTTACTTGCTATGTGAGTCCACACTGGACAATTTCATGGAAAGGCAGGGTTTTTAAAATGCGTTAAATAAATAAACTGCATTAGATTCACAAACAGGCAGCTTTCACTGCTGCCATTGTTTTTCCTAGGTACTGAAGTTAGGAGAGTGAGAGCTAAAATGTCCCATTATTATCAGCCAGGTACAACTGCAACATTTAAGTTCATTCTGTCTACATCAGACTTTTTTTCCTGTTGCAATTTTTCATTAATTTATTTGGCATAATTCACTGGAGTAGTAACTCCGTGTTTGGTGATTCCAATCTTTTTATGCATTAGTTCATTTCACTTTACCAGGCAAAAGGCAATTTCTTTTAGAACATAAAATACTATTCCATAGTGAAAAGGTTGCCAAACTGGCATGACTGTGTTTGTAAATATCCAAACATGAATTTTTGCTTTGTTTTGGTCCTGGAAAGGTAATATTTGTTTTGTTTTCCAACCAGGAAATGACAGCACTGCTTTTAACAAATTGTATGGGGAAGGGAAAGAATATAAGGAACTCTATATGGTTGGTTCTGCGAGGGGCAGCCCTGATAATCCTTGACTGAAACTTTTTGTTTTATCCTTAAGTTGTTAATAGATGAGCAGCTGTGTTACATGAAGGAATTATACTTCATTGCATTTGGCACTGAGGCTTCATCTCTTTGGGAAAAGCCACAAGCAGTCGGTGTGAACGTGTAAGTCTCTTTTTGGCTCAGGAGCTTTTCTGTGTTCTCTTGCTTGTTTCTCTTGTACATCATTGCTTTTCATAGTCTCATAGAAACGCAGAGTTGGAAGGCAACTCAAGAGGTGTCTAATTCATCCCTTTGCCAATGTGGGAATCCACAGCTCAAACATTCCAGACCATCTAACCAGTTTAAATTCCTCTAACAAAGAAGACTGTCTTGGCATCAGGAAGTTCTTCCTAATGTTTAGTTGTATCTCCTTTCATGCATTGATTCAGGTCCTGTTTTCTGCTGATGGAGAAAATACACTCTGTTTTCAAAAAGTTAAAGGTTGCTAGGGTATTTAAAGAAGGATTTTAGGAATTGCTTGTTAGTTGCACTTGCAATCTCAAGAGTGGTTTCTGAAGATACCTTCTGGCTCTGCAAGGGCAAAACACAACAAGCTTTCATGTGAATGTAAACTAATCTGCACTGGAGTGTAGATGTCACTGGAACAGAGCAGGGGTCACACCCCTGTCCCAGGAACTCAGAGAGGACTCTTACCAACAGCCACAGTCCAGAGATATGAGAGGAACGCAGCCAGTGTACATGGAAAAGGAGAAGCCAGGATCCTGTCAGCGTTTATATGAGAAGAACTTGTTAATTAAGCCAAAGCTGGGTACAATGCTGAGCCTGTATAACAAGAGGCCAGAATGGGAGAAAGCTGTTGGAACCAAATTTGTTCTTCAGCTACACACATCCCTGGAATATAATGGTTTTCTGTATCTTAGTTATGCAGAAGGTACAGGGTCACTTTATGTGAAGGATCAGAGCTGCGGGAAAAGCTATGGTTTACATCATTTAGTTATTCTGCTTGCTTTTTAGACCTCTGTGGGAGTTTCAATCAGCCTATGTGACTGGGTGACCTGAATTAAATAGCTTCTGGAGTAGTCCTTCTGGATAATTACTTGGTTGTGTCCCAGTGACATTGTAGGAAGTCACCCTGGTGGTGTCATTAAAAATCAGCCAAAATTGCTCAGAGCATGTAATCCAAATGAAGAACAGAAATGCTAACAAGTGAGATGCGTGTGTGTGTGTGTTGTTGGAAACTGAGGCCATTTCCGCACTACACTCTTATAGTGTGATGGTTCCACTTTCAACATCCTATGGAATCCTGGGGTTTGCAGTTTCGGGAGGGGCCGGCTAGGATGTTGAAAGTGGAATAATCGCACTATAAGAGTGTAGTGCGGAAATGGCCTCAGTTCTCTTAACTCTGCACTGGACAGAAGCAAACTTCTCAGCTCATTTTTTAGTACCTCTGCAACCCCAAAGAGTCTACAAGTAGCCACTGGGAAACAGCCCCCAGCAAGAGGGGCAGCATACTATAATATAGATGGGATTGTGTGTGTATATATGTGTGTTTGTTTGCATGTATGTGCACAGATGAGTAGACAGACATACACAGTCAGCCCTCCACATTTGGCTTTCATGGATTTGATTATTTGTTTGTTTTTCTAGTCCTTCCCCCTCACCTCAGGTGCTTCTTTTCTGGGGAAACCTTCCCTCTTGGTGGCTGTGATCAGGCCAGACACTCCTTTAAAAAACCTGACTCTGGTCCTCCTTCTCCTCCTCCACCACCAGCCACTGCCTGACCAGCTAAGGACAGCTCACAGCTTGATTCTCAACATCATAAGCCCTCTCCTGATGTCCCACACACCCAAGAAAGAAGATGGGTGAGGAGGTATAGGGGCACCATGCCAACCAGCTTCTCCTTCCCTCTCCTTTCCCTGGCCTGGTATGGATACCGGGGGCTTGATCTCCCCACCATACCTCAACCCCGTTTTCACAGACATACACACATTTTGAGACTTGCAGTTTTTCCACTTCTCGAGGGTCCTGTGCCCCTAACCCTAGCAAACGTGGAGGGTCAACTGTATGTGGAATTTTAGAAGTTTATACACTGGAATTCTTTCCCACTCCATGGAGCCCAGTAGAAAGGGTTGGACCCTGGCATTGGTCTGCCACTTAAGGAAGACAGGAAGATAAATAGTGCGTTCAGCTGCTTTTACTAACCCATTGCTTGCTTCACAGCTATTAGTATTCGGAGACATGAAATCTCTGAACCACCACTGTGTTGAACTACAACAGCATGGCCAACTGTGGTGGCTTCTGGAAATAACACTTTTCCTTACAGTTTTCTCCTACTTCCCTTTTCAACCCAGTGACCCGCACCACATCTTATAATATCATGGACTGGCCCAAGAGATTTGGGGGGGCCGTGACACAGGACAAGCTGTCCCTCCCCACGTCTCATACAGAGGCAAACTGGAATTTCAGTTAAATCTTACTCCCACCTTAGCAATTGAACAGTATCTTCCATGGCAGAAAGTTAGTGTGTGGATACTGCACAAACCAAGTGACAAACGTAACTTTCCTCCAATGGAGGGGAACCAGTAACAGAGCTTGGAGTGTGTGGAAGGGGGTGGGAGGGGGAGGGGCTACAGTGGGAGGGGTGTGGCCAGGGCATGTGGGGGCGTGGCTACGGGCTGGTACGCCCCAGAAACGTTGCTCCCTGGAGTGAATCGCTCCCGCCACCCCCATGGCCTTACACAACTGAGGGGAATGTCCCAAGGGGCTCAGTTGGGTCATTCCACTGCCGTGTCCCACCATCTGTCACCCAAAGCGATTCTTTCATTCTGTAAGTTGATTCTTTGTTGTGTATGTGTGGACTGTCTTCTATCATGTCTGGCTGCCAGGCATTTACAGATTGGCATTGGGATCCCACTAATACTGTCATGTATGGTTTTGCTAATTATTTTTAATGTTGTTTGACACTTTGACTTGTATCTAACTGGCATGCACTATATTCTATTCTCATCCCCCTCTGCTAGTTTACATGAAGCAAAGCAATGGGTACAGGAGCTGAAACCCAGTGGAAGCTGCAATTTGCTGAAAGCTCTGAAGAAAGCCCATGTCATAAAAGAACTGGATTCACTTGTCATTATTGTCGGAAGCTGGTAGGCCACGTATCGAAACCAACAGCAAACTTTGATTTTTTTGTTTTGCTTAATAAACTTAATTATTTGATTTAATTTTTTGATCAGCTTATGAAATCGTTAATTTCATTTAAAAATCATTTAGAAGAACTACAAATAAAAAGCAAAATAATTAATTTTGTTACTAAAGCAGTTATAACATTAGTCTTTAATTGGAAATAATATCAGTGATTGTTCAATATTAAAATGATAGATTTTAAAATGATTGTCAACATTTTAAACGAATCAGTCCTAACAAATACATAGGACCTTTCTGCACTACACTGTTATAGTGCTATTATTCCACTTTCAAGATCCTTCAGAATTCTGGGCTGTGTAGTTTCCTGAGGCCAAAGAGCTCTCTGGCTGAGTATTCTAAATGCCCCTCCCTAAACTGCAAATCCCAGGATTCCACAGAATGCTGAAAGTGGAATAATAGCACTAAAACCATGTAGTGCAGAAAGGCTCGTAGTTAACCAATTTATTTCCAAAATCAAATACTCTGGCAGTTATTAGTCAGGGATGCAACAATTTTAAGCAGCTCTGGATCTGGGCAGTTCCTAGATGCCATATCGGTCCATCTCTCTCTCTCGTTGAAAAGAAAAAGCAACTAACAGTGTTATTTTTAGAGAGAACCTGGATCCCAGCAAGATACTTCAAAATTTGAAGATAATTTAATTACATTGAACAAAATTATTGAAAACAGATATTTATGAAAAGAATCAACCCCTTTGGCTTCGTACTTCCTCAGTGATGTACACTGAGATATTTGACTGACGTCACCAAGCAAGGGAGAAACTCAGATGTTTGTTGCTTGTTATAAATACCTGTTTTCAGTGATAGATAAATAAATAGACAGACAGACAGATACCAGACAGACAGACAAATTACCAGATTTCAGGTTTTAGGTAATACTATGGGGCTTCTTCCATTTTATGTAATGCTATGGAGCTTCTTAAATTTTGCATCACTTCAGCATGTGTCAGTCCAGAACTGCATCTCCCACCTTTTTCTCTGACAGTTACAGTATTTTCTTCTTTCCGAAACCAGTCCAGATCAGTCTTCTGATATACTGTCTGACTATATCCAACAAAGTACAGTGGGGAGAGATCTTCTCATCCATACTGTCACATATGACTGTAGCAGTCAAGTGCCTCCGGTAAGTCTGTAGTTGGGGGTCAGGGCATAATTTAGTGCATGCAGTGAACCCCAGTTTCAGCCACTTGCATCTCTAGTTACCAACAATTGGTAGGAATTGAAGAAAATTCTCCCTCTGAGATCGAGATGGGAATCTGCAGACTGATGAACGACCACAAGTTGTTTGAGAGGCTCCTTAAATAGGGCTGTGTGAGAGATCTGTTTTGTTTCAGCTCTGATAAGAATTTACTAAAGTTTCCTCATATTCAGGATGGAAATACCTACAGATTTAAAAAAATTCAGATGTGAGAGAAGATGAAACTGATAGATTCACCTTCCAGGCAGGAAGTTTTGAGTCTTCCAAGCCACCAAAATGTCTCTTTTCAAAGACTTTTCTTCACAAGGCTGATACAACGCAGTAGCATTGTATTGTCGCTTTTAGATCTGCACGTTAAACCGGTTTGAGATCGTTTTGTCCTCTGTGGTTCCGTAGGAGTTGAGATCTTAGCGCGGATAAAATTTACGTTAAACTGATGTATTGTAAAAATGGAAAAACTCCAACGTAGACCACCCAAACCGTTTCTGTTGCATTTTTTCCTACATGCGTTACGTCGATTCACACCACTTGTGCTAAAACACAACAAAGTTTCTCCAACTTCTTTTTTTAAATTGACCAATCAGCAGCGGTGGGGTGGAGCGAGGGAGGGAAATAGGAGTTCCACAAGAATTGACGACGTGGAGGCTACAGACGATTTTCTCCACTTTACTTCGATAGAAACTGGAGGGCATGCAGATAGGAATCGGAGTAAGTCAGAGTAGAAAACACTGCTCATGACACACGGTGAAACGCTCCTCCATTCTAATGTGGAAATGGCCAAAGTCTGGGGGCTTTATCACACAAGGCAGGTAAATCACAAGTGCAGCAGGGCAATAGTGTCTGTGGTTAGGACTTATCACATGATATTATTTCTTTTCTGTTGTTCTCCTGGTGGGAGACTGTTTGAAAACTAAATTAACATTTAAAAAAACATTAATGACCTCCTTCATAAGAGGAAGCCTTTCCAAATGGTGTCCCACCAGGAGAACAAAAGAAGAGGGACAAGGTAATATGATAAGTCCCAGCCAAAGACGCTGTAATGTTCCTGTAATTGTGATTTACTTTAACAGGCAAATTGTCGCTTGTTTGAAGCATTTTTAAATGATATTTGCCAATGTGAGTAATGGGGCATGAATTTGTTGCACTGAAACAATCAGGAACTGTTTAATTGTGCATAGAACTGTGTGTATGCATAAACCAAACATGACCATTTAGACAAGCTGCAACAAAGAATTGCTTTAAAAATGAACATTTTTGTAACTTTGTAATTGTTTTCTGGTTAGATCTAGGTTTTTTTCCCTCCTATTCATTATAAAGTTCTGGTTTATTGAATCTGATACTTTTGGAGTTCTTCAGTGCTAAACGATTTTCTTTGATATAATCAATGTAGGCTGTTTTAAAAAGCATGGCTGAAGATGTGAGAGGCAGTTACCACTGTTATTCGGCTAAAAGGGAAGTAAGTGATGGAGTAGTTTGTGCACTGTTTTAAAAAGTTGTTACGAAGATCCTTGGCATTGCACTAGCTCATTCATTTGGTTATCAAAATGTATAAGAATCTTCCTCCTGGAAGAGGCTAGTTACAACATCAAGAGAAGGAAAAGATCCAACCATGTTTTAAGATTCATGCCAACATTGCTAGAAAGTATTTCATTTCGTGCCAGTTTCACACATGTGAGCCTCCCACTTCTGGCCAGATTTCCGCAAAGAAGTTGACATTGTACTTAACCATTCCTTTATAGAGGTTCAATATTTCCTTCTATGCAGCAAAGAACAGCTGTTGGGGAGAAGGGCATACAATTTTAAAAAGGAAAATGACTGGGGAGATCAGGAGTAAAATCTGTCTCTCTCAGCCTAAATTGTCCCCCATGTTTTTTTCTTAAACTGTGATAAAAATTGTGGAAACTCCTGTTCACAGATCTCTCCCTGCACTTCTCATCTGGTTACAAGATGAAAAATAAAAAATAGCACAGGAAAAATGGAAGACTCATCTTACAGAGTTCATAGGCTGTCTGAAAAGTTTTTGAGTTAGGAAAAAATGGACAGGAAAATATGTTTTCTGGGTTGCTTTTCCTGTATCTTTTGGTCTGTTAAACTATTTAAGTTTAAATTTAACACTCTTAGATAAAGAAGCTGTACATCCTTGCAAAGCAGGAGTAAGCAACTTGTGGCTCTCCTGATGCTGTTGGATTATAATTCCCATCATCCCTCAATTTAATGAAAATTCCAGTCCAGCAACATCTGGAGGGCTGCATCTTCCCCTTTTGAGGGTTGGAGGTGCCTCATATTAAAGACCCACTGGGCTTTAGAAAATTCATTTTGGTTTATGTGTCCCACTTTTGTTTTATTTTGTTTTGTTATTGGTGCTTTCATTTAGTTTAACAGTGATCCTTTGGACTGCAGCCCGCAGTATTCCCAGCCTGGATGGCCATTGGTTCGGGGTTTTTTTGTTGTCCCAAATGAGAACTTCTTCCAGGTTCTGGGATGGCTATATATTGTCTCTAGAATCAGAGGCAGTATGCTTCTGTATTCAGTTGCTGGGGAAGATGAAGCAAAGCATGTAGCCACCTTCATTTTCTGCAGACAAATTTGTCACAGGCAACTAATTAGTGATTGTGTGAACTTAGTGAGCTCAATAGACCTTCACTTTGGTCCATCATGGCTCTTCTTACATTTATAATTTATGGCCATTTCTGCACTAGACTCTTATAGCGCAATTATTCCACTTTCAACATCCTATGGAATCCTGGGGATTCCATCGCGCTATAAGAGTCTAGTGTGGAAATGGACCATGTTTCTGACCTTAATGGGATATTTTTAAATCTGAGTTTTGAGATTTCATTTAAAAAGTGGTAAATACATGCTAGAATTAGTTAATATTATATTTTTGTATAATACAATATTGTAAATTATAAGAAAATAATGAATACGTGCTAAACTAGTGCATCTGCAAATTACTTTAAATAAATCTGATAATCGCCTCCATCTTTTTTTATTGTGCTACTGTGCAATCAGAATTGTGAAAGCACTGATATCCACCTTGTCCTTCGTGAACATGAAAAAGCCAATCACTTGCTCAACATCATAAATGAAATCTACGAAGGCAGGATAGTTGACTCACTTTTTAATTTAATTAAAGATGTAAGTACTTTTACTTTAGAAAGACAGTAGATCCAAAAAGTTGTGGAATGTCTAATTTCTAATGTTTTATTTCCTCCTCCTCCTCCTCCTCCTCCTCCTCCTCCTCCTCCTCCTCTTCTCTCTTCCTTCTTCTTCTTCTTCTTCTTCTTCTTCTTCTTCTTCTTCTTCTTCTTTTTGTGTGCCTTCAAGTCATTTCCAACTTATAGTGACTCTTAGGCAAACCTATCATGGGGTTCTGTGGGACTGAGAGAATGTGTGATGTGCCCAAGGTCATCCAGTGGGTTTCTGTGGCTGAGCAGGGATCAGACTCTGGTCTCCAGGGTTGTACCATTCTATTCTGCTTTGGTTAGACCTCATCTGAAATGCTGTGTTCAGTTCTGGGCACATCAATTCAAGAAGGATGTTGACAAGCTGGAGCGTGTCCAGAGGAAGGCAACCAAAATGGTGAAGGATCTGGAAGCCATGCCCTATGAGGAGTGGCTTAGGGAGCTGAGTATGCTTAGTCTGCAGAAAAGAAGGTTAATAGCCTTGTTTAAATATTTGAAAGGATGTCATGTCGGGGAGGGAGTGGGCTTGTTTTCTGCTGCTCCAGAGACCAGGACAAGGAGCAATGGATTCAAGCTGCAGGAAAGGAGATTCCACCTGAACCTCAGGAAGAACTTCCTGACAGTCAGGGCTGTCCAGCAGTGGAATATGCTGCCTTGGAGTGTGGTGGAGTCTCCTTCTTTGCAGGTTTTTAAGCAGAGGCTGGATGGCCATCTGTTGGGAATGCTTTGTTATGTGTTCCTGCATAGCAGGGGGTTGGATTGGATGGACCCTGTGGTCTCTTCCAACTCTGTGATTCTATGATTCTATGTAGTCCAATGCTCAGACCACTATACCATGCTGGCTCTCTTAAATGTTGTTAGCTAACTACCTTGAATAGTGTGTATGCACTAAAATCGGCTGGAAGATTTTCTATAGATAGATAGATAGATACCCTAGCAATGTAATCCTTCTCCATATTGTTGATTTTTGGCAAGTCCTGGCTCAAATCAGAACTCTCTTTCCATATGAAAAGCATTTGTTGTTGTTATGTTCCTTCAAGTCAACTCTGACTTATAGCATAGGGTTTTCTTGATAAGATTTATTCAGAGGAGTTTTGTCACTGCTGTTGTCTTAGACTGAGACAGTATGACTTGCCCAGGATGTCCCCCCCGCCATTGATTTTCCATGGGTAAGTGGGAATTCAAATTCTGGGCTCCCAAAATCCTAATCCAACACTCAAATCAGTGCGTCATACTGGCTAATAATGAAAGTGTTTTTTAAAAAAATATTCAGGGAAAATCAAGTTTGGGCTCTTAGGACATCGAAAGGAGGTTGTTTATATCCTATAAGTGGTGGCACATGTTGAGAAACATAGCCTATAGCTTGATGGTAGAGTGCCTGGTTTTCATGCAAAAGGTGTCAGCTTCAATCCCAGGCATTTTCAGGTAAAGTTGTGGGTGACCTCTGACTGAAACCATGGAAAGCCACAGCTACCAGCTGGTATAGAGCCTTTATGGGAGACAGTAGGGTGCCACATGGATGAATGGTTTGACTCAATATGATACAGCTTTCTATGTTTCAGTGTGGTCCATGCTTAGTTTCTTTTTTTTAAAAAAATACATGTTTTGGTTGCTTGGTTTTTTAAAAAAAATAATAGGCCTTTTCCTCACCCCACGTTTTCCTGAAGTTGTCCAGTGGGGGATCGCAGCAGTGGCTCTGCCAGGAAGGAAGCGCTCCCTTCCGCACTGGCTGGCTCCGTAGAGAAGGAAGCATGATGGCCATACCTCTTCCTTCTCCAGCACAGCCGGGTACTTTCCCAGCTATTGTACTTCTTTGGCTTCCACAGGACAAGTAAGTCCGGGGTTGTGGCACGATCACGTGTCATTGACAGGGAAAACTTATCAGTGATTTAATCCATGAGTGCACTACCTGGGGATGGGAGAAGGACAGAACCATGACGACATCATGCAGAAACGTCTTTGCGGTCCCGTCCTTCTCCTGTCCTCATTACCGGATGGGAGGGTGCTGTAGAAAGGACCATAGATTCAAACATATATTGTGTTGTATGGCTTAACTTCATAGTGAGAGAAATTCATACTTCAGAATTGGTGGTCATGTCTGATAGTGTAAGAAAAGGCATTGAACACCAGATCAAAGGCCCGTCTAGTTAAGTATAGTCTCCCTGCCTCCCACAATGGCCAACCAACCATGTTCCTGGAAAGCTCACAGGTTAGAGTGTGAAAATAGTAATGCTCCTCTGCTGTTGTTATCCAGCAACTAGGTGGGCCAGTGTGTGGTGCAGTAGTTAAAAGTGCTGGGGTGCTCTATGCTACTCATTGTACAATCTTCGGCTAGCCACACTCTTCCATCCTAATGTATCTCGCAGAGTTGCTGCTGTGAGAATTATGTGTGGAAGAGAGACATGGGCACTTTCCACAGTACCCTCCCACCCCGCAATGGGGATGAGAGAAAGATGGGACTACGACAGTGCTTTTGCATGATGGTGTTGTGATCCCATCCTTCTCCCACCGCCAGGTGGTACAATCACGGATTAAATCGTGGATAGGTTTTCCCTGTCAATGACACGCAATTGTGCACTTACCCATCCCACACTTACCTGTCTTGCAGAAGCCGCAGAAGTGTGATGGCCATGCTTTGTTCCTCAGTGCATCCTGGGGAAGTACCCAGCTGCACTGCAGGAGGAAGAAATGCACTCCCTTCCACAGGGAGCCAGCCAGTTCAGAGGGGAGCAAAAGGAGGATTGAAATGTAATGAACAAATTGAATAAATAACAGGTACTTCAAACAATATATTGTCTCTAATTAGGGAGATGCCATCTCAAAGACTGTAGACAGATTCATTTGAGTAACTCCCTTTTCGATAACCCTTTCCTGTTTCCATATCTTGCAGCAGCAAATTCCATATATTAATTATATGTTATGTGAAGAAAGATTTTTTCTTGTTTTTCCAGAATCTTACTGAGAGGACAAAAACATCTCTCTTTTTATATGCCATGCATAATTTTATAAACCTTGAGCATGCTTCCCTGCTCTTGGGCATCCTTAGCGTTTCTCCACTGGGAAGCTGTCCTAGATTCATCAGTGTGTGGAGAACAGCAGAATGTGCTTTTCCTCTGCAGCATGTCTGCAGTGTGTCTTTTTATTTTAGCTACTGATTTTTGCAGAATCTTTGCACTCAGAAACTGACTAGGCACAGTGGTTAGATCAAGAGTGGAAGCCCCATGGACCCTCCAGATGTTTCAAAACTGCAACTCCCACAGTCTTGATCGTTGGTCATGCTGGCTGGGGCTGGTGGAAGCTGGAGACCAAAACATGTGAAGGACAACAGATGCTTGGCTTAGATTTAGGTCTTCTATGAACATAACCCCACTCAAACACAAGGCTTTCTCTGTAACTAGGCCAGATACTGTCTTTTGGCTTAACCTACCAGACAGGGTGATTCTGAGAATAAAAGCAGGAAGATGTATACCCTATTCTGAGCTTCTCTGAGGAAAATGTAGAATTAAAAAATACAACAGAGATAAAGATGTTTATACTGGTTTCTGAAGAGAACGTTTTACATTTTCGTATTTAGGGTACCATGGAGAGTTTGAAGGTTTCTTCAGCCATCTGCCTGCCAAAACCACCAAAACATGAAAGTCCACTTATGGTACAAACCCCAAACGTTTTAGCCAAGAGTTCGGCTGAATGGCTGAAAACAAATGGCCTGAAAGGTAAAGTAGATCAAAGAATTCCACATGGAATGAAGTCTTAACTCAACAGAAAAGGATGCTCATTTATCTTTCATATTCTTTTTTCTATAGCCAAGAAACTGAACCTTTATCAAGTTTTAGCACCAAATGCCTTTTCCCCAGTAGAAGAATTTGTACCTGTGCTTCAGAAAACAGTATCATCTACCTTACATGAGGTAAACTTATTTCTGATTTTTAGCGATTCTAAGGCAAACATATCACAGGGTTTTCTGGGGCTGAGAGTGTGTGACTTGTCCAAGGTAACCCAGTGGGTTTCCATGATTGAGTGGGGAATCAGATCTTAGTTTCCAAGGTCATAGTCCAACATTTGTACCACGTTGGCTCTCAAATACAGAGTACCTGGGGTTCTTAAAGAATAAAATAATTAGAATGCTTACAGTCCAGCATACTTCTTGATATATTTGTATTCATTTGTTCATTTAATTTATGTCGCACATTTCTCCTGAATGGGACCCAGGGTGACTGGGACCCATGTAGGACAGGAACGGGGAGCATAGCCCATCAGGAATTGTTGGATTGCTTTCTCTGTCATTCTAGTGATAGACAATGGGAGTCACATCTCCAACAAATGGTTTCCCAGCTTCTATTTCAAGACATCTGGTGTTTGTGTACGTTGGTTACGCTTTGCAAATGTGTGATCACAGAGTAATTTAACTTGATGTAAAAAGGAAAGGGTGGAAGGAATCTCACAGCATTTTTAAGACTAATTGGTTGCCTGATTGCTTTGACACTTCACGACTGGCAGGCCGGATACTTGATGGACCTTACACAAATTAGAAAATTTATGACAGAGTCATAATTTGCGTCTTCTTGTGTCTTATTATACTCTGACACGACACTCACAACTATATAAATGCTTGTATATCTGTGGCTTTAACGTTGTTGTCCTGTGTTTTCAAGTCGTTTCCAACTTATGGTGATCCTAAGTCAAACCTCTTATGGGGTTTTCTGGGGCTGAGAGTGTGTGACATGCCCAAGGTCACCCAGTGGGTTTCCATGGCCAAATGAGGAATCAAACCCTGGTCTCCAGGGTTGTAATCCAACACTCAAACTGCTATGCCTTTGGCACTCTGAGGAAGTGGACTGAAATTCATGAAAGCTCATGTTAAATAAAATCAGTCTTAAAGATGCTGGTAGATTTCCCCCTCCCTCATTCCTCTTTATGGTGAAGCAGACTAACACAGCTGTTTCTTGGCATATTATCAAATGTGACTAATACAAATACTCTGTTAAAGTTTTGAACCCTAGTCAGCCAAGTACTTTGGATGCTTCCCCAACAAATTTCAGAATTCTGTTGTTTGTTTTTTGTTCTAGAATTTCACATTCATGAATTAATTCTGTCTAAACTTGAGATTTAGATATCGGACTGCACCCCAAACATTTTTGTGCAAATTCGGGACTAACTAGCAAACTTTTGCTTCTTGAAAAATGCTGTTTGGGATAAATTCGGTGTGCAAAACTTTTTAAGAGTTGTTTCTGCTAGTTTGTTCCATTCAAATCATAAATGAAATGATTACACCAACCTGGGCAATTTCATATAAAAGTCTCTAGCAAATTAATAAGATGTAATAGCTGTAGTTTTCGTATTATTAAACTTGTGCATTTGGAAAAAAAACCTCCTTAGACTTCTCTTTATTTCTTATTCCTCTTCCCAGTCTATTCATACAAGCAGAAAACAAGGAGGCCATCCACTAGTGCATCATTTTGGTGCTCATGTGCCCTTGGAGCAGCCCTCCAGATGTTGGGCTTTATGGGCTACGACTTCCTGCATTCCTTGCCATTTGTAATATGAGCTACAGCCCAGCATCCAGAGGACCAGGCTTTTCCCATCCCTGTTTCAGGCCAACAGAAGGGCAGAGGAGAGAAGTGTCCATCTCCTAGCTACTGTCAGATGAAAACCAGGCTCTTTGCTCTTCTGCTCTTGTTCATCTTTTCTTGCTTTTAAATCCTACATGTATTTACAGATGCACATATCTCTTCTCCAGCCTCCCAAGGAATACACTGTAGAAGGGGTAGGCGATGCGTAGTCCTCTAGAAGTTGTTGGACTTCCATCATAGCCAATCCAAGGTGCACTGGAAATTTCGGTACAACAACATCAGAGGTGCCATAGATTGCTCACCTGTCCTCTCTAGAAAACATCAGCCAGAGGACTTCATTACATGATCGGTTTGTTACAAGAGTACACTGGCTGAGTTCTGTGTTTGATCTTTCCTTATCACACAATGTTGTGACTCTCCCGTTGTTGAACTGCATTTCCATTGATTCTTGTGGGTTTTTTGGACTTTGAGACCGTTTCCTGGTTGTATTTTCTCCTGACATTTCACCTGCATCTGTGGCTGACATCTTCAGAGGAATGTCCTCTTAATAGAGGTTTTTAAAAAGCATGCTGAGCGATCAGTTCCGGTCGTTCCGGAGCGGACTGAAGTGCGGAACTACAAAAAGTAGTCCGCTCCAGTCCACTCCACAGTGCAGAAGACCTCCATTGGAGGTCACTCTGCACCATTTTAATAGGCCGGTGTGGAAAGGGCCTAAGTCTCTGGTACTTTTGTGTTTGTATTTTGCCATAATTGCACACTTGCGTTGCTGTGGCAATCATCAGCGTACTGCAATAACACAATTATAGCAAAATTAATTAAAAAGAAATATGTACTGGGGAACTGAAATTGAGTAATTGGAGCAAAAGGAAAAATAAATTGTGTACATGAAGGTGAGGTCAGCCAGGCAGTGCAGAATGATGATTGTGGGAACATGTGTCACCAAAATGGCTCGATAGCATTATTGCAGAGAAGACATGAAAGTGATTGTTTCTATTCTGGTATGTTTCTATTTGCTAAAACAATGTGATTGCTATGAGACAATGGGCTGGTGTGGTAAAGCCCAGAGATAGTATTCATTTTCTGGCAAGCAAGGGAGAAGGCATTGTTTGAGTATCATCCTTGTGGCATGTCCTTCTTCCACACTTTCAGAACAGCAAGGTTAATATTTTGTTGTTTCCTTCTCATTTCAGAAAGCAATGATGCAGTTTGAATGGCATGACGGAACCATTAAAAACATTCACGTAGACCCACCAATACTTTATGACTACCAGGTGAATGAGAGACTTCCACGTGTAGGGTTCCCTGAGGCCTGATTGGATAGCATTCCAGATAAATCTATTATACCAGGGGTGTCAAACTCAATTTCATCTTGGGTTGCGTCAGCATTATGTTGCCCTCAAAGGGCGGGTTGTATCCGCAAGACTATATAAATATATCTACTCTGTTATCATATTAAATAATTGCCTCTGCATTCCATTATTACTGGTTTTAGTAATAACTAGCTCTGAAATTAGAAGTCTAGGAAAAATAATGACAAGCAGATATTCAAGTGTACAGCTACTGTACAATTTATTGAAGAATGAATTTTGAAAACAAAGTTATTTTTTTAGTCATCAGACAAATATTAGCAAGCACTGTTTATTGCATTAACTTTGTTTAACTTTTTGGTCCCAGCTGAGACCCTCTCTGTGCCTCTTTCTGCCCCCCAGACCCTCTCTATGCCCCTTTCTGCTCCCCGGCCCCCCGTGCCTCTTTCTGCTCCCCCTCCCCTGTGCCTCTTTCTGCCCCCCTGCCCCTCTCTGTACCTGATGAGCCCAATCTCCACATTGCAGGCCCCCAGCTGCCAGTATTCTGAAGAGGGGCCCAGCAGCCAGCACTTGCAATCTACTTCTACTTCTGACTGCTCCTCTGTACAACTCTTGTGAGCCAACCATACAGCACATTGCCATGGTAACCTGCAGCAATGCTCTGAGGCCTCTTGGAGTCAGAAGTAGAAGAAGATAGTGAGTGCTGGCTGCCAGACCTCTCTTCAGAATACCAGCAGCCAGGGGCCCGCAATGTGGGCATCAGGCTTGCCAGGTGGGGGGGGGCTGCTGCAGCTGCAGGGCCACATGAAATGACCTGGCAGGCCAGATTTAGGTTGTGGGCCTTGTGTTTGACACATGTGCATTATACTGTCCTGGCATTCAGCTGCAGAGGATGACAAGTAGCCAACAGAATAACTCACCAGTGATGCTTTCTCCAAACATATATGCATTCCAATATATCTGCTGGCAAGTCAACATTACTGAGTTTGCCACTGTGTGTATTGCCACTGTGTACCTTGTGGCTTTGAGGCCCCTCCCTAAACTACAAACCCCAGGATTCCATAGAATGTTGAGAGTGGAATAATAGTACTATAACAGGCTAGTGCAGAAATGGCCATGCATACGTACATGCATGAATTCAAGGTGGGCTAGATTGTGTATCCCATCTTGTCCTTTGTCTTAAGACATACCATGGGGTGGGGTGAGGATGCCTTAGACAACAAAACATCATATGTCAGCTTTATACAAACTTCGCATATTCCTAGCTCATAATGCAAATATGACCAGCACATAAAACAGAAAATGCTAAACTATTTTTAATCAGAGATTAACTGGTGTAATTCATTCTGCATGATAAGGAAATGCCCTCCTTGATTTTAGTGTATTTGTTATAAGCAGAAGATGCTGCTTTTTATTATTAAGATGACTTACCTCATAGTATCTACTCAAATAAATAGCAAGCGGTTTTTTAGTGTCTTAGGCTCAGGATTCTCTGCATACAAATTATATTATGTAGACTTGTGGTGTACTTACACTGCACAATTATAGCAGTTTGATACCACTTTAATTGCAGTGGCTCCTTTGAATGGAATTTTGGGATCTGTAGTTTGGGGAAGGACTTAGAATACTGTATTTTACTCCCTCCAACTGCATCACTAGAGCTTGCTGGCAGAGAATTTTTAAGAACCTCACAAAACTGAATCTCAGGATTCCATAGGATGGAGCTATGATAGTTGAAGTTGTGTCAGATTTGTTATAATTATGTAGTGTGGATGTGCCTTCAGTGATTGGAGACAGCAGCACTTCTCTGCAGGGTGGCTTCCAGGGATGAAGGAAAGTTGAGGTTACAGAATGAGCAACTTGTCCATAGACCTTTGCAAACCAGATTAGGCCCACAGGTTAGAAATTCCTCTCTTCTGACACAGAAGAAACATCTTTAGAGCACACTTAACAGGACAAGCATTACCATCCTCGACCCTTCCCAGTAGCCCAAATTATTGTCTGAAATGAAATGTCTATGTAATTTTTTAATTTTATTTTTAAAAATAATTGCAGAAGTAAAAGACACATATATTCAGAAAAAAGGGAAAAGAAAATCAAAACTGATAGTAATGGAATATTCGGTGCCTATGTCATTATTATGGTGTGGCCACAACTATGTTTGCATTATTTTCACAGAAGCAACTTGGAAGGATTGTAAGGACGTATGAAAGGCGTATTGATTGGCTCTACATTGGTAGTAGAAGAATTTGGGGGACAGTAGGAGAGAAGAGGTATCAGTATTTTTTCCACTACTTGTGCACCCAGTTCTATGACATGATGTCTAACTTTTTCCTTTTGTTTCTGTTTCTTTTTATCTTATTTTGACTATGTTGCCTTTCAGTAAATACTGTGCTTGCTGGTGTATAAGATGCACCAGTATATAAGACGCACCCCATTTATATGCTGCCAAATGCTATTTGTTGGTGTATAAGATGCACTGGCATATAAGACGCACCCCATTTTCAAACAATATTTTCTGGGGAAAAAAGTGAGTCTTATAAGCCAGCAAGGGCAATACAGAATATTTTTTGAAAAACAGCAAATATATAAAAGTCAAAGAATAAAACAGCAGAGCACAACGTACCACATTCTTTCACAAAATGGAGGAGATATAACCATCCACCAGAACAATTTAATGTTGCTTGAGTGTTGCTTTGAGTACCAGACCTGGGGAAAGTTTGAATAACCTGGGCAAATCAAGTTAAAACAAAAATATTTGCCTGATGACAAAATGACATCAGAGTTGGTGCCAGGAGTTCTTTTGCTGAAGTCATCCCATCCACAGGGCCCCTCAAAAGCAAAGGTCTTCTGACCATAATAATATCTGATCACATAGGGTTGCTGATACAGAGGTGGGATTTCTCAAGCCCTGAAGCCAAAGCCGACTCCTCCTGGAGTCCTAAGGTGACCTTCTAGGGTCCCAACCCATTCTAAATGGTTGAAGTGCCTCTGCTAAAACTTGGTTAGTGGCTTCATGAGCTTTAAACTAATGTGTGCTGGTATTTTTACCCTTTCTTCCCAGTCAGAGGAATATGACCCCTGACAACTTATGGGGAATTGAACTGGCCAGTGGGCTGAAAGAGGTACCTCGTCTCTGTCCTAGAGTATGGCCATTTCTGCACTAGACTGTTATAGCGCGATTATTCTGCTTTCAACATCGTATGGAATCCTGGGGTTTGCAGTTTAGGGAGGGACCAGCCCCAGGATTCTATAGGATGTTGAAAGTAGAATAATCGCGCTATAACAGTCTAGTTCGGAAATGACCTATGAGTGGTAATGTGTATGAGCTACATCCAAACGAGGCCCTACATCAGTGCTTGGAGCATGGAAGGTGGGATATGATATGCTGCAATATGTTACATTTTATGAGCTGCCAATGGGGCATCATTTGGGTAGTATCAATAGGAATCAGAAATATGGTGGTTACACTAATATAATTTCCACCTCAAATCTGTAACCCCAAATCTCCAACTGTCAGGTGGAGAACTATTAGATCTCCAGATGTTTTGGATTTCAACTCCCAGAAGCCCCCAGTTTTGGCAGCCCACCGAGGTTCCTCAGCTGCCTAATTAGCTAGATAACAGCAGCTCCGTAAAACAGCCTCAGGGCTGAAGTAAACTCTCAACACAAGAACAGTCCAGAAAGGGAAAAGTCCAAAAGTCAAACTGATAATCTGAGTGAAGTATCGAGGTCCAGGGTCCAAAGCACACAGGTAGAGAATGCAAGAATCACCACAGCTGTCACTATCAACAGCATCAGTATTTTCCTGCAACCTTCTGTTTTGAGGCCTCTGATTATATAGCCTCAGCATCCTGGCCGCTGTGTTCTAATTAACAAGCCCTTCCCTTCCAAGCACTGCTGGAGGCCTGGGCTTACCCCTTTACCTCCTGCATTGGCTGCTGTAAGTACTGCCTTTCCATGATTCTGGGGTGTGGCTGCTGGGAAGGGACCTGTCTGGGTCCTGGGGCAAGGGCATATTGTACCCCAATATATCCAGAGAACCACAGATTTCCCCAACCCTGCTTCAGAAGTTCCCTGCTCTAGATTCCACAATTCTATTTCATATGTAACTGACACTGGTTATTTGACATACAGGGTTGTTATACTTATTGATGTCTCCAAAGCAAATTCCATGTACATCATTCATATCCAGCATTCCCTGCGACTCTTACTTGAGGAGCAAATGCCAGGCAAGCATTTCTTCAATATCATAGCGTAAGTAACTATGAAGCAATGCTGTAACTGTTCGTGGAGGATACGTCCATCAGTGGGCATTGAGCATCGTTGCTGCATGAGCCATCTGCATTAAGAGGAAATACTCATCTAGAGATGGTTGGAGATGGAAAAACACTAGAAAAGTGTGAATGAGAAGTAGGGATGTCATTCTTCACTAATTTTGTTCTTGAAGGAAGCGATAAAACTGGTAATTTTAGCAAGTTTCTTCCTTCTGTGAGAAGGTCTTAAAAAGTTGTGCAGTTTCTTAAGACTCTCTAGTTTGGGACTTACTCTGTGTAGAATGTTTGCATGTTTTTGTGCAGAAAATGGCACTTTTTGCACAGAAAATGCTGTTTCCTTATAGAAAATACTGGTTTATCTGCAAATAAATAAATATTTTAAAAATCCAAATTTTGTGCAGAATAGATTCTGGACTGCCAAGATTCTCATGAATCCAGGATTCTCCTCATCATGGTTTCCAGACACTTGAGAAACACATTTTTTCAATCATTTTTCAAATATTATTTGAATATCCTTTCCATCTCTAGCCAAGAGACACTTTAAGTATAGCCTATAAAAAAGCCTCTGACAAAGGCCATTTCCACACTATACTATTATAATGCTATTATTCCACTAACATCCTATGGAATCCTGGGGTTTGTAGTTTAAGGAGGCACATTTAGAATTCTCAGCCAGAGAGCTCTTTGGCTTCAGCAAACTACAAACCCCAGAATTCCACAGGATGTTGAAAGTGGAATAATAGCACTATAAAGAGTGTAGTGCAGAAATGGCCAACGTATGGTGCTGAAGGCTTTTGAGGAACCCTAGAAATGGGAGGATGCTTCTCTGATGGCTTAGTTACTGGCTAGAGAACTTGAAAAAAAAAGTAGCTTGTTTTGGTACACCTACCTACGTCCCAGATAATCCCACATAATGTGGCCTTAATGTTATACCTTTCTAGTCAATATTAATTATTGTCCTATATTCTTGCAGCTTTGGAAGTGGTGTTAAGGTCTGGCAGCCTGAAATGGTTCCTGCACACCCAGATAATTTACAAAGTGCCTGGAAGTAAGTAAATACAGTTCCATTTGTTGCTTTTGAAATATCGGCAGAAAGCCCAAATTAGTCTTTTCTTTTCCCTTATTTTCATGTGGATGTTATCGGTTGCAGGCAACAGGAAGTATAAATGAATGCCTCTAGTGAGAAAAGAGCATATCTGGTGCAAATTCCAGATGCAAAATCAGTTTTTGCACATCCCTTCCTCACAGGTCCTGCCATTCCTTTGCTACTAGGCAATATCTAAAGCTGCTTAATGGAACTCCAGCTTTAACTGCCACACAGCATAATAAATACTTGGGCTATCATATTAGAACTGTGGTAACACTTGACTGTTTGCCATTGCTGATTTTTTTTTTCTTTCTTTTTTGAAAGATGGGTACTGACCCTGCAGTGTAAAGGCACTAGAAATCTTATGGGTGCACTCAGAAGAGCTGTGGAGGTGGATTTCCAAGAAAAAGACAAACATGAATCTCAAAGTCTTTACTTACTCACTACTGGAGTTCCCGACCAAGAGATGGTGGGTAGGAATCTGTTGTTAACTTACAATACATCAAGCTCCACTTGTTATATTTCCCAAAATTTTATGTATGCTAACTTGCACATTTAGAGAGACTTTGACATGTATAGGGAAGATTACATTTATATATGTGGGTCTCCTGTAGCCATTTTGAGATGATACTGTCTCATGTGGTCTCTGCTATATTTTCTTTATTAATGTTTGTACTGATATACACATTTTGAAATTATTAGCACTCTTAAGCAGAGCTTGGAGTGTTCCTATTAGAAGGAATGAGTGTAATGGACATGCTGTAACCTTATGACTCCCAGAATATCACCGTACCACTGTTAAGTTGTGGATGGCTTTGGCATGCCACCATATTCTTTCTTCTTAAAAAGAATGCTTTCAATTCTGTTATCAAGAACACAACCCTTCACTCACCCAAATATCTGCTAAATTGAGATGGCATGAGTACAGTAAGCCACAGAGCCTATTACTTCATCTCTGAATGTGTAGAATTCCCAGCACAAGGGATGGCACCAATGATCCTTGACAAATACTGCTACCAGCTCAGCAGCCACACCCTTGAATACATGAAATTGGCAGATCTCTTTAGTCTACCTTATGACACCTTCAGGTAAGGGGTAGTGCGTTCGTGTATCTTTCAAGATCCAAATCCCAGGACTTCTTGATTAGCAGGAATGATATCATCTGCAATGCCTTCTGATTTGACAGCAATCCTCATGGTAACTGCAGGTTGAAATGGATTTTCTCTGCAAAAACACATGGCTGTGAGCTCTCCTTTTGGGCAAACT
This sequence comes from Ctenosaura bakeri, assembly GCA_948474755.1. Classification (NCBI taxonomy): domain Eukaryota; kingdom Metazoa; phylum Chordata; class Lepidosauria; order Squamata; family Iguanidae; genus Ctenosaura; species Ctenosaura bakeri. The sequence continues at coordinate 174,046 of CAOLHI010000227.1, read as the reverse complement.
TGAAGTATTTTAGTATAATTGAGACTTAAATGGACAACTAAGGCCATTTCTATACTATCCTGTTACAGTGCTATTATTCCACTTTCAATATCCTATGGAATCCTGGGCTTTGCAGCTTAGGGAGGGGCATTTGGAATTCTTAGCCAGAGAGCTCTTTGGCCTCAGTAAACTACAAACTCTAGAGTTCCACAGGAGGTTGAAAGTGGAATAATAACACTATAACAGTGTCGTGCAGAAATGGCCTAAGAGCCATTAGCTTCACAAAAAGCCCTGCTCCTTGCAGAGATGGAGACTGCTAGAAATAGGCCAACATAACTGCCTGTATTTTGGGATTTCAAGACATCTCTGTGAGAGTGTAAGATGATCTCCTGCACTTTAAATTTTACCACTGGTAAAATCTTTCAGCATTAGTGCCACTAACCCAGATTTAAGAGAGGCATTCCAGTCTTTTATAATGAGGAGAAAATGTACAAAAGTTCGGTTTTGCATCAGATGATAGTATCATGGGATGGGTTTTCTAGCCATTGGAAGAAATCTGAAGAGTCAGCTTGGGACCTTAGGAGCTGAATTTGGCCCCAAGACCTGAGGTTTCCCACCCCCGATATAAATGTGAAGCAGTGATATTGACCATTTCTGCACTACACTGTTATACACTTTCAACATCCTATGGAATCTTGGGATTTGCAGTTTAGGGAGAGGCCTTTAGAATTCTCAGCCAGAGAGCTTTTTGGCCTCAGTAAACTACAAACCCCAGAATTCCACAGGATGAAAGTGGAATAATAACATTATAACAGTGTAGTGTGGAAATGGCCATTGTCACATTAGGATGCATTTGACTTATCACTTTGCCTTCCAGCATGCAATATGTTCTTACATGACAGAGGTCTGTGGAGGCTGTGACTTGCAGCTCCATGTCTGTCTGTTCAGCATCAGTGGCTTTCCCTTCGATGAAGGCGTCCCCCCACGCTACGCAAGTTCAAGTGAAACTGCTGCCACTTTTAAAGAAATCGTGCAGTCTGCCAATGGACGCTTTCATTGGTTTGGAGAAACAGGTGGGCTGATGGATTTCTGTATACTTTTACTTTGCCTGCAGCTTCTGCTCGGGAACTGCAGATAGGCTCCTGTACTTTTCCAAAATTGAGGCTCTTCCTTAGTTCCACTGGGATTAAGCTTTAAAACAAGAATATGTCAGTGCTTCCTTTTGAATCCTTTCTTATTTATCCTTGTCCCAACCTCTACAATGGACGTATGTCCCAAATCTCTCTTTCTTTCATGGGGGTATAGAAGGCTGCCTAATACAGCATCAGATCATTAATCCATCTAGTTTACTATTGTCTGAACCAAGGGTGGTACAAATCTGCTTCCTTCCAGAGGTTGTTGAACCTTAATTCCCATGGATCCCAGGCAGCACAGCTAATATTTCGAGTTGATAAGAGTCATAATCCAACATCATCTGGATCACGCTTCTAGTCTTCACTGAGTAGGGTTTGAAGAGTTGCACATGTATACCTAAGATGGCCTTTTTCTATGCTTCTTTCACTCCCCACCCCACACTAGGCATCTATGAAAGTGATGATATCAGCCTTATCCTGTCTGAGATGGAAAAAGCAATCAGCTTTTCTCATAAGGTATGCCTTCAAATCTGACTTCTTCTCAAAAGGCTGCCATGCTTATTAAACTGAATGGCAGACAACTGTTCAGAAACATTCAGTGTTTGTTCTGCTTTTGGGAAGGGTGTCCAAGATGGCTTCACTGAGTCCCCTCTTTCCTCTCCATCATTGCCAAGATCAGGAGGACAAGCCAGGCAGAAACTGCAGCTCCTTGTCCTTGCTCTCATCTTTATTAATTTGCTTGAAGAAGGCAGACAAAGGCCATTTCTCCACTACACTGTTATAGTGCTATTATTCCACTTTCAACACCTTATAGATTCTTGCGGTTTACAGTTTTGGGAGGGGCATTTAAAATTGTCAGCCAGAGAGCTATTTGGCCTCAGTAAACTACAAACCTCAGAATTCCACAGCGTGTTGAAAGTGGAATAATAGCGCTATAACAGTGTAGTGCAGAAATGACCAAAGAGGCAAGAACAGCAGTGGAGCATTAGGAGAGTCCAGTAGAGCCAGTGAGTATTGAGTAACTGAGCAGATGCTCAATAGTACCAACTTCTGACTCTGATATTAGCCCTGGCCACACTCACAAGCCACTTCTTGTGTTTGTCCCAGTGATAGCTGCTGCAACAAACTGATGAAATATAAAAGGGAGAAGTGTGTTTCTAACTTTCAATAGGAACAGGCTAGAGAATCACATCATATATATATATGTATATATGTATATGATTTCTTTCCCATCAACTGGTGTACCCAAGGCAGCTAATGAGCCAGTTAGAATAAGAACAATAAAATAAGGTCTGGTAGAAGTATACAGAAGATAGAAGATACAAGCAATCGTTACCCTAGGAAGCTGACAGAGAAAGAGAGATAGAACTCAGTTTTATCCACATACAAGGCATGTTTCAACCTCATGCTTTCACATGTTTGGGAAGACAGATCTCTACTTTGCTTTCAGACTGGGTGAAAATAGTCATTGTTATTTCCTTTGAGGTTTAGCCAAGATAGGAACTGCTGAAATGACCAAAACGTTTCATAGAATTGTTGCTTGCCAGAGAACTTTTAAGTGTAAGTTTTTCTTTTCAGTGTGCCTTGCTAGTGGAATCCTTAAGGCAACGAGCAAGAGGTAATCAGTTGATTCCTGAAGAAAACCTGGCAATATTAGAGAAACCAGAGAAGAGCAGGCCACAGAAACTGTCCTCTCCAAAACCGACAGCCCTCACCCTTGCCAGAATGGTATGATTGAGTTTAGTATTTAAAAGATGAAGCCTTTCTTGGTACCACCATCATTTCCTTGAAAACAGAAGTATATTTATGGCGCCCAGTATTGTCTCAAATCTGGTTCTGGAACCAGATACAGAATTTACTTTCAACTGGCATAAAGTTGGCAGTTCCCTCCACCAGTGAACAAGATAGACAATCAGGAAGGGTTTGATTTAAATCCCCAACTTCCAAGGGACTTACTAGTTAGCCTGCCATGGCAAGAGGAAATTCCATTAGGGATTTCTCATTAGGAAGAAAAGCTTAAAATAATCCATCTTTCATATTATATTTAAGGTGGGAGATTCAGTAAAGATGAAAAGGAGTCTTAGACCCTTTCCACAGGACGATGCTCTCACGCGTCACCCCATCACAATCTCAGCAGCACCTCTGCCAGGATGGGAGCGTGTCCCCAGTGCTCCTCTCCGCACGCAACCGGCTGCCTGCAGAAGGGAGCATGAGGGACATGCCCTGAAGCCAGCCTTCTTCCCATGCTGTGGTGGAGAAGGAAGAGCGTCATCATGCTTCTGGCCCTTCTGCATGACTGGCTGCAATGGAAGGCTCACACAATCAGGGGCCATCAATGGAGTTTTTCCGTCAATGATATACCCTGCAATCTTGCCAGCTGGTGATGCAAGAAGGGCAGGACTATGACAACGTCATGTGGAAGCATTGTCACGGTCTCAGTCCACTAATGTTCCCATGCCAGGAGGTTGCCATCCTGCAGAAAGGGCCTTACTTCACACAGCACACAATAAAATGAGGAATTTTCTACCATAACATATATAGCTACCAAACAGATTTAAAAGAGAATTGGGGAGGTGCATGGAGGAGAAAACTATCAGAGGCTGCTAGTCATGGTGACTATATGTTGCGTTGTGGTGTGTTTTCTGTATTCCTGTTAGTTTGGAACACAAGTAGGCTTCCCAGAGGAACCACTGTGGAATCAAAATGCTGGGCTAGATTTGGTCTGATGCAGCAAGGGCTCTTCTTACGTTGCAGGGATGTGGGAAGACAGAGTGCTTTCAGATTCATGCCTCCTTATGTCAATTACTGGGAAACATGCTCCCACAGGATAGCACTGTTCTCATGTTCTGCTTGTAGGCTTCTTATAAGCAGCTGATTAACCACTAGATCAGTGATTCCTAAACTCTAGTCTTCCAGATGTTTTGGACTTCAACTCCCAGAAGCCCAGCTGCCTTGGCCAATGATCAGTGAAGTCCAAAACACCTGGAAGATTAGTTTTGGAAACACTGCACTAGATAAACGGAATGCAGAAACAGACAGGACTTTGGTTTGATGCAACACAGCTCTTTTTATGTTAAATATTAACTGTACCTTTAGAGTTTGAGAGGCCACCATGACAGAGACAGAAATGGCAGCACGAAGGCCCTCCTCTGGCGTCCACCAAGTGCCAATCCAGAAATTCCACCAGGTGTGTGTAAGTTAAATTCAGAAATGAAGAACTATGTGTAAATAAACAGCTGGAATTGCCAACAGTACTGTTGATTATAAACAAGTACATTTGATATCACAAGCTCCCTTTTATTTTTTATTGTGCACAAATCAGAGAGAGAAGTGAAACCAAATTAATTAAAAAAAAGTGTTAAAAGTGTTATGAGATTTTCTCTGTCCACTAAGTAATAGAGGGTATGCATTTGTTTTCGCAGTGAAGCCACTCAAGTCTTTTAGCCATTGAAAGGACACTCCTGTTCACCAAGAGTTAATTTCCAAGTTGTGGGCAAATTGTTTGAGAGTACATGCAGAATTAAAAGACTGCTGTGAAACAAAATTAATTTTGGTGATAACTTTTTCCTAGAAGGAAAACAGCCACTGGGGCTAACCATGCCATATGTTTAAGAGATGCATGTGGAGAGTTACAATACCAATAGTGAACAGATAGTTGTGGAGTACAATATACCTAAAACAATGAGGGGGCAGAATTAACAAGTTTAAAACTCATAGATATATGTAACTATGGAGTTACAATCCATTGGGTTGGACCGGGAAAAAAAAGAGGTTATCTAATGCAGCATTCAATTTATTGGAAGATTGTAATACATCTTCTAACACATCTTCAATACAGTTTCTCAGTATTTTGAAGGATTACATTTTACTAAAATCAGTAGGTCTTGCTTCTAAATGTATACGTAGGTTTGCCCTGTTATTATGGTCATTGTCATCATCATAACAATTATTTCTCTCCTCCTCTTCTCCATAATATGTGATCATTTTTAGTAGCATTATTATGATGGTGTATATTTTGTGAGTGAGGAAGATTCCACAACCTGGTCTTTAAAATGAGAAGGAAAGTGGAAGAAGAAAATGTGGCCCTTGAGGTGAAACCTATGAAAAGCTGTGACTGGATTTTTTTCCTTAAACTTGGAAAAGTTTCACTTTCTTTACTGATAGGGCTGGCTCTGATCCCCATGTCACTCAAATCAATGGTGGCTTGAACAAACTGTGACTTGTTGTACAAAGAAGTTTCCTTTTTGGGTGCTGATAATGAACAGTTTGGGTATAAATAGTTGAGGGAGCCAAATGACAGATAGTCTTTCCACTGAACCAGTGGAGGGCCTCAGTGTTCTGCCTCTCCATCTCCTGCAACCCAAGTAGAACAGAAAATAAAAGATTGTTGTATGGAGACTGCTATATAAATACTGATGGTGTTACTGATAATGACGAGGGTGATGGTGTTACTTCGGCCCAGGCCTACCTGGTGATAGCACTAGATATCTATTTTTTGATATCAAAATCATTCGGCCTTCCCCTGCCGCCCTGCTTCATGTGTTTGCGAGGCCTCCGGAGAAGCACGTAAACAGGCGTGGCCGGTAATTGTTGGACATTCCATTCTCCACCTAGGCAGGCATAACAGAGCCACTCCATTGCTTCAAGGACCTCCCTGCAAACACCCTATTGCTTAAGCACGACACTAACAAAGGCACCCGGCTCTGAGCCGATAGTCTTACAAAGCCAAGCTAAGCACCTTGCATGTGCATACTGGCTACATCATTGTTGATTCTGCGCTAAGCCGATCATGTTAAACTTGACCTTTTCCAAAGCTTTGTCCCGCTCCAAACTTGCATTGTTCTCACTGAGTAAGGCATGGCCTGCAGTCACAATTCACCCTATATAAACCCCCCGATTCCAAGACACCTCGGATTGCTCCGGACTTCCATCCCGCCTTGCTGCCGCTTTGTCTGGTGAGTTCCCCTCAGCGAACCATGCTGAGTTTCTTCCCTACCATCTTCAAGCTTCTTCAGAACTACGAGAAAGGTGTCATATTGCCCATTTCCCCCGAAACTCCTTATTTCTAATTCTTCCATTAGCTGTGTGATTGTGGTGTCTTTACTGTTTGTTTGTCTTTTAATAAAAACATCATTTTTGCTATTTTAAAACTGTCTGTCTGCTTGACTGACCTGACCCCATAGACATTGGGTTGCAAGATCCCTGCTAAGTTACCCTGCCTCTCGCTAGCTTTAGTGAGTGCTCCAGCTAATTCTCCCCAGAATTGTGTTTGTGTTTGGCTATTTGGGCACCCCTCCCGGGACTCCCAGAGAACAGGGTAACAGAGGTGATGGTGATCATGATGATTTTTGGAAATATTCAACTGCTGACTTTAGCTAGGTTGTTTCCTCTAATGATTTGTTGATTGTACATTACTTTAATTTTATGCTAGTGAGCAGAGTATCTTGTGCTGTTCACTGATTCTTTTCAATGAATATTAAATTACAGTAATTTGTAGCTAAGAAGGATGAGTTAAGGATTAGGCTTCATATTAATAATAGTTAATAACCACTATTCACAAGATTTTTCTCAGTTCTTCTTTCTATATCAGCCTGAGCCTACCTCACAGCCTTTTTTCCATTAGTTTGACTATCATCTTGATTCAAAGATGGAATCTTGGCCAATCAGGGCAAGTGATGTATTTAAGTCTCAAAGTCAAGTCTCAAGTCCTTGAAGATACTTTCAAGTCAAGTCTCAAGTCTGGAAGCCAACTTTATACCTCAACCAAAATTCCAGAATTATTGGATAGAGTGAAATAAAGTCAGTTTTAACAATTTAAGCATGGTCAGCTCTCTACATTTGCAACTTTGCCATCTGTAGCTTCAGAAGTGGGAAATAGGATCCTCTCTTACTCCCCATTACTGAAGATTCAAAAACTTTAAAAGGAAAGATCCTTCCTCTTCAACCCCATTGCCTAACACATTTGCTGTTCCCCTCTGAGAAATGCATCCTGTATTCTGGGGATGAGTCTTGTCTTTTACTCTTAGGAAATGTTTTAAAAGGCTCCTCCAATATGCAGCAGGGACAGGCTGCTGAGCAGACCTCAAGTCTGCTTCAAGCTCATTGCCTAACCTATTTGCTGTTGTTTCCCTCTGAGAAATGTGCCCACACTTTGGGCTTGAGAGAGATTGTCATGGGACTAGTAGGCAAAAAGAGATGGAGGCGTTGTTCAAAGTCATGAGGTTTCTGGATGAATGTGTTATGTTACTGAACCAAGGACGTCAAGTCTGTCATTAAAAATATACAAATCTCGAGTCAAGTCAGTGCATCATTTATGGCCGAGTTGAGTCCGAGTCGAATCACTGAAGCAACTTAAGTCCGACTTGAGTCCGAGTCTATCGACTCAAGTCTACGTCAATGGAATGACTGTATTCCAAACTTAGGAGCCAATTTTCAGTGCTAACCCATGCCTAGTTTTATAAAGCAATTAATTGAGGGGGGACTCCCTGCCCAAGATGGATGTGTGTATAGATTGATCATGGTGATAACAATAATGATGATGGGATACACACAGTATGATCCTAGATGCAGTACAGTAATTTTGTTGTGATGTTGCAGTACAGTCACTGAGCGAGATTTCTGTGTGGAGGAAAAAACACAACTCAAAGTCAAAGAAGCACCCGGAGGTTTCACTCTCATTGTTTTACACAGACAAAGGAAAAAATGTAGGTGGGTATCCTAAAGATATGGTTTCTTTTTTTCTTTTCTTTTTTTCTTTTTTGGTGATAAACCATTAAATTTTTAAAAATTTCAGTATAGGGAGGATAAATAGTTTTTCCTTTTCCGTTGTTACCCACAGCTGAATTCTCAAACTTCAGCCAGTGATTTTTTTTTCTTCTTTTGGGGAACAATCATGTTAAATGTTGCAGTATGAACGAAAGGAAAAGATGGTAGTCCTTTCTGCAACAGTTGGATTGGCACTTGAACCTTCTGTAGACTGCATGACTGCATGTTAAAAGTAATGACTATGGCCATTTCTGCACTAGCCTGTTATAGCGCGATGATTCCGCTTTCAACATCCTCTGGAATCCTGGGGTTTGCAGTTTTCGGAGGGGCTGCCTGGCCCTTCCCGAAACTGCAAACCCCAGGATTCCAGAGGATGTTGAAAGCGGAATCATCGCGCTATAACAGGCTAGTGCGGAAATGGCCCGTGCCCAGAATCCTGTTAGGACATTAAGTTAGTGGAAAGATAATTACACAAGTGGTTGTGATTTTTCAGAAGTTGAGGAAGCATGGTCTCTAGCGTAGCCAGTTTACACACAGTATATATGCAGACTTCTCTTTTATTTTTTACTTGTTGAGTGGGAGCTACAGAACTATTCCTTCTCAGGGCACAGTCACTTGTGCAGTTTGGAGTGCCACAAGTATTGTTTTCTTCTTGCTCCTAAAACATGGATTAGGAGGCAGGAGTCATTTGTTGGGATTGTTTGATTATGTTATTTAGAAAGCTTATTTATGAAAAGAACTAACAAAATAATTATCTAAAAAGTGACTATAAAGTAAAAAGTGATATGTTGTGTTGCTCTGTAAAAAAATAAATAAGCAATGTTAACGTGTTACATTTTAGCACCAGAGAGCAAAGAATTACTTTTTTGAAGTTAAGATTCTGAGTAGCAACAAGACGATATAGAGGGAGGTGTTACAAGGTTTGTCCTGCATCCCCTGATGCTAGTTTGGCACCATTAAGTGCAACAGAAAATGGTGACCTACTGTCTGTGCAATGGTGGCAAACTAGCATCAGGGGATGCAGGGCAAACCTTGTAACACTTCCCTCAATGGCCATTTCCGTACGGGGTGAGGGAATCGCCCTGTGACGCTACTCACCGGACTTTTGGGCTCCCCGGTGCAGTCAGCGCTTCTCCGGAGCAGTGTGTGGCCGCCGCTCCGCATTGCTCCGGGGATGAAAATGGCGGCTTCCAGTTGGTCGAGGGTCTCGACCAACTGCTGAAGCTCACCAGCCTAAAACCCGACCCCAGCAGATCACAGGCTCGCACCAATGCGAGCCTGTGAATCTGCATAAGGGAGCAGGCTCGCAGTGACGCACTCCATGCTTTTGAAATACCTGTTTTTCAAAAGCATGCTGGATGACCACTTGGGATCGTTCCAGAGCGGGCTGGGGTGCGGATGTACAGTAAGTAGGTCCAACCCAGTCCACTCCCAGGTGCAGACGTCCTCCCTGGAGGATGCTCTGTCCCGTGTTAAAAACCCTGTGTGGAAATGGCCTATATCATCTTGTTGCTACACAACACTTGCCAAGCATCTGCTTCCTGCATTTGCTGCCTCATTCAACCTAATGAAAGGGCCAGCCTTAAAGGACCCTTTGTCTGATACAATAACTTACTTATGTTCTTAAAAGTACTGAAAGCAATACCCATACCAACAAACCTATACAGATTTGTCCTTTTTAATTCATAAAACACTTTTTTTGTTGCCTGTAGTAGAACATTGCTGCTGCTTTTCCTAGGTGCAGTTTATAAAAAATATTCAAACCCCAAGTGTGTGAGGAAGCTGGTTCCCAAGGTCATTTTGCCTCATGAAGAAGAAATATGCTCCAGCAAGGAGGTACAACAGTCTTCATATTATGCTGCCTTATTTGCTTTGTGAAGCATTTCTGGCTTTCATTGGGCGCTGCATACCAGGTACACATCATTAACAATCTGTCATCCTTTCTCTCCAAAAAGTGGTTGAGAAAATTCGGTATAAAGAAACTGAAGCTCGAGTTGCCCAGTCTCATTTTTGGACCTCAGAGCAGGCATCAGAAGCGCATGGTAGAATCTTTGCGCAAGCAAGTTTCAGCTAAATACTGTGACATCTTCCCTAGCGTAGAAGTGCACGTAAGTCCCATGGGTCTGTTTCCTTTTTTAAGCATGCAATCTCTTTTCAGTCATCTCTGCCTGTTATCCAGACTTCCATTTCGAGGATTACAACTTCATTTTTCCATGCATAAAATCAAATTCACATTGGTCTTTCTCAGGCTGTAAAATAAGGAGCTGTTGTATGTAAAGTTAAGACATTGGCTTATTGCCTGGAAGGTTGGAATTGGAAAAGGTGAGATTTTTTCCCTGACAATCGTACCCACATTTGTATGCAATAAATAAGAATAATTTATTATTGTAATAATATTAGTATAGAACCCAACAAAGAGAAAAGCAACTTGAGGGATAATTTTTTGGGAGGAGGGCTGAGAACATCTGTCACTGAGGAAAGAGATAAGCACTCTTCCCACTTACCTCCTTCAATCAAATGTTAGGCCTTATGAAGGAAGAGCAAGAAGAGAGTGGGGAATCTTACCCTTCCCAGTAGGCTCAAGCAAAAGCAAATTCCTGCAACCTTTCCTAGCTTGTGTGTTCTTCATCATTAATAACCTTGCCATTCTGACCACACTCTGATGTTGCTTGGCTGTTTTTCATCTGTGAAATGTTGAAAGGTCAGCATCACTTAATGCCACTCTTCCACTGTTCACCTCTTACATCAGTGGATTGCATGTGACCCCAAGTGTCACTTTTTTCCCCCAAAATTCCTGATACGTTCCATGTTCTGGCTCCCAGTAAATTAGACTTTAAAAGTGCAATCTGTTTTTACATTATCTTAATTGTATTTAAATTATGTACTCTGATTTTTATAATGGCCCTCAGGTGATGTCTGTGTATACAGTTACCTCACTGGTTGTTTGGAGAATATGTTTACGATGACCAAACTGTTGGCCTTGCAAAATTCAAGCAGTCACTCTCCTGCTTCATTTCTTGATCATAGGCTAAATTTTCCTGTAATCTTTAAATCTGCTGTTTCCTACTTTTGCATTCCAGTTGACTATGATTACTAACAAGAAGTCCTGTTCTGGTGTGTTGTCAATTTCCTCCTAGACCCCAACATGGAATCTTTAATTTTCTTCTTCTTCTGCCTCTGTAATTGGAGCATGAACTTGGTTTATGGTTATACTGATGGATTTTTCCTGAAGTTTTACTGATATTATTTGGTCAGACTTTGTGTTATATCCTTTGACTATGTTTGCTGTATCTCTTCTTCACTATTAATGCCACCCCATTTCTTCATAGATTTTCATTTCCTGAGCAAAACACTGTCTAATTTTCTGACTCAAAATGTCCTCTGCTGTCCACTTTAGCTCACTCACCCCAAGTGTTGCAATGTTTATACATTTCATTTCCTGTTTTACTGTGTCTAGCTTCTCTTGATTCATGCTTCTCACATTCCATGTTCCTATAGTACAGAGCTTTCCAAACTGTGTGTTGTGACATGTTAGTGGGTTGGCTGCAGTGTGTAGGTGTGTTGCGCGAACATAACAGGTGGAGGGGCTGCCTTTCCGGCCGCTGCTGCCACCCCGGGCCAAGGATGACCCTGGCAAGGGCAGTGGCGGCAGGCCAAGCTCAAGTGGAGGTGCTGTCTCTTCCGCCATCGCTACAGCTGCCTGGACCGAAGAAGACCCCAACGAGGGTGTCAGTGGGCCAGGCTTAGGTGGAGGGGCTGCCTCTACTTCCTGAATTACTTCCTGAATTACTGTGTTGCAAAATGATGGACGTCTAAAATGTGTGTCACCAACATGAAAAGTTTGGAAAGCTCTGCTATATTATCTGTCGTGCAGTTTCTTAATTTCCTTTCCCCTCTGAGCACATCAACAGCTGACATCCTTTTGACTTGAGTCCAGTTACGTCATTAGCCACAGCAGTACTCCTAATTGTCTTCTGCCATACCCCAGTAGCTTGTTCAGTGCCTTCCAACCTGAGAGTCTCATCTCCTGGCACTATCTATGGTTTCATTGTGGATTGTCTCATCATAGGATTTGCATGGTAAAAGGCATTCAAAAGGGGTTTACTGTGCCTCCTTCTCCATGGCACTAACAAGTGTTAGCTACGGGTGCTACCGCTGTTGTCTTTGAGAGATCCTCCATCAGTGTCACCCCTCTCCTTCCACTATTTCTGCTGCCTGGTAGACAGCAAAAGTCTGTCTGACATGGGAGACCCTATCGGCAGCACTGCTGCCATCAGCATAGCCTCTTGCTTCACAGGAAAGTAGTGTCACAATGGGCTTTGTATTTGTAGTAGAAGTTTTTAAAAAAACCTCACTTTCCCCATCATCTACATCCTTATGTTGAACTGCCTGGTTTGGACTGGCCTTAAGTAAAACAAATTATCTTCAAGACTGCTTCGTCAGCCATTCCAACTAAGTGGTTTCTGTGTTCTCAGTTCCCATCAGTCTCTCTCTACCCTTGCTTCTTCTTTTCCCAAATGAATGTTCACAGGCTCACACTTTGAGTCATATTACAGATTAACCTCGGATCTCCAACTCTTATCTCATTGATGATAATTCCGTGCACGTATACTATTTTTGTATACCGTAAAAATCACATCTGTAACAACACTTTGCTAATTGCGTTCTAGGGTATTGTGAAACACCTGCAGGTTCAGCTCAAGGATTTGGAGGATTACATTGAGCAGATGAAAAAGGTGCTGCGACGTTATGTTCAAAGATTACAGTGGCTTCTCTCAGGTGTGTACTATCTTGACAGTGGGAAGTCATTGAAGTGTATCACCTTAAAGTACAAAATGAGCCTGTGTATTGTCATAAAGTGGTTTGCGTTCCATAGATCAGAGCCGGCAATCAGTTCCCAATCACTTTTTGTACGTTTGTAATAGGATGATTAGTATGTTGTATGTTCATAACAGGATGATTAGTAACATAAATATCTGTGATGTTTTTAATATGTAATTTAACTGATTCATTTCTTTTCTTTTCTTTTCCTCTCCTTTTGCTCACTTGCTTCATCACCTTTTTCTTTCTTTCTTTTCTTCTTTGTCTTTCTTTTTCTTTGCTTCTCTTTTCTTTCTTTCTCTCTTCTTTTCCTTTTTGTATATTGTATTTAGATGCATATTAGTATGCTATGTGTAATATGTATATCTTGTTTTATTATTTGTCTTTTTTATCCTTCAATAAAGTTTATACACATTAAAAAAAATTTTTTAAAAAGGAAGTCATTGAAGTATATCACCCTAAAATATAAAATGAGCCTGTGTATTGTTGTAAGGTGATTTGCATTCCATAGATCAGAGTGGGCAAGCAGTTCCCAACCACTTTTTGTCAGAAACACACCCCTATGCCTCGGGGGGGGGGATCCAGTAACCCTTCCCTCTGCCGCCAAAAATCAAAATTGCCAAATTTTGCCAAATTTAGTGGTTGACTAATTTTGCATCAAGTTAACTGGCTGTGGACTCCTCTTTGGCAGGGTGTGGTATTTGCTGCTGTTGCTCTTACATTTGTTTTATTTATATATTCATCCAAGATGGAATCTCGACATATAAATTTGCTAGTCAAGGCTGAGTTACCCACGTTCCAAGTTTTAAACGTCCAGTCTGCGTGTTTGTTGTCTCGGACTATTTTCTGGTAATTCCCAGCACCACCTGTGACATTTTATTCCCATTCTCGACCGGGTTTCTTTTTCATTCCGAGACATGTCAGATCAATATGTTGGTACATCAGTGAAATGGCAGCTTTGCACTGTAACTCTGTAAATCTGAGGCAGAAAAATAAAAATTCAGAGAGGAGAATATATGTCCTTGAAACCCTCACTCCCAAAAGAATGGAACAAGTGAATGTAGACCACAACTTTCAAATTCCAAGGAGGTATACTGTGAGATCTCATACCTCTTTATATCAGTATGAAAGAACTCAATGTTAGTCAAATGAAAGCTTTTCTGCAAATAACAGACTTCCTTACCTTATCATACATCAGAAGTCTTTCATTTTTTAGAGAAACTATGGTTTAACTAACGTAGTTAACTTTATGGTCTTTTATTTGCACTTGATTTTAGAAATATCTCAAAAACAGGTGGTGTTCCTGTTGTCACTGCTAATGCTATTGTCTGTGCTACTATGATAAAGTTCATGGATCCCACAGTTGATTAAAACTGTAAACATTCCCTATAATTAGTTTTGAATCTTTCTATAGTGAGCTTAGTTTGCTCTCAAATGAATTGTTATTAATCCTAAATGGATTGTAATTCATACAATAATTGTTTAGTGTATTAAAAACAAATTTAACATTTTCAAATAAAATTGCCCATTTCTCAAAACCAAAAGTGGATTTGGGACTGCTCCTGTTTGCGCATTTGTTTGTTTGTTTGTTTGTTGTTTGTTTTTCGTTCTGGGAAATCTTTCTGGCCTTTAAAACATCCCAGGTCAGAAAATTTGCCTCTAGACCAACTAAGTTAGTCACTCCTACCGTAGATGATAGATTGAGGATGAGAGATAATGAATTGTCCAAGATAATCCAAAATGTTCATGGCAGAGCATCTTTTCATCTTGGAGATCTGGCGGGAAAGGCGAGAGCTCAATTTCATGTACCACACTTGGTTCCACCTGCAAAAATTCTAAGATTGCTCCATTCATTTTTCACACACACACAAAATTGAATGGTGTTCTCATGATAATCATAATGATCGTGTTGCTGTTGCTATCATAATTTAGTAATATATACCTGACAAAATTGGATGGATATATTTTTTTCTTTTCCCAATCCACCTTCTTCCAGAGAAGAAGGGACATGGGAGAATTTCCCTAGGCAGCTAGACACGTGTGTCTTGGAGTTCCACTTTGGGCCAAGGGAAGACGGGAGAAGGAAGAGTGCAAGAACCTCCTTCCTTAACAAACCTATATAGCCTCATGGGGACATGCAGCTGAAATGTTCAAAGCTGAAATGGGGTCCATTTCTGGTCCAAAGCAAGCAGAGGCAAGGGGATGGGGTTCTTGCTTCAAACGCTAACATGAACTCTAACAAAGTATCAAAGACTGGCCGGTGAAACCCTTAGTTCATCCTCACCAGGCACCTTATGTTCAGATGCTTTGAAGCCGCTTCTAGAGGTTTAGGAGATTAGGTTTTTTTTCCTAGGAGGTCATAGTAATAGGTGTTTTTACTTGTGATTTTTCCTGACACATCATTTTAGATGAACTGAGCCCAAGAACTGGATAAGATGAAGTCACAGCATAACATAAAATGCTGAAATTTTATGTTATATTATTTTCATTTAGGAAGCCGTCGGTTGTTTGGTGTCATTTTGGAAGCGAATGTTTGCCTCCTGATTGATACATCAGGTTCCATGGACCGCTCTTTGGAACAGGTCACCCAAGAGCTCACCTCCCTTATCTGGGAACAGCTGAGGAGGAACAATACCAAGTAAGGAAGGTGCTGCTGACAGACTTCCCATAGGCAACTGATTAGCAACTATAGATAACAGAATTTAGGACCAAAAAGGCTTTGGATGCAATCCAGCTTGTCTCTTTCATTCTTGGTACACTCTCCTCTCCACTAAAGAAAAGAGAATCTATGATTTAATATGACTTAATTAGATTCTTTGACCAGCCTGTCTTTTGGTCCTTTAAGATTTTGTTAAACAAATGTTAAGATATGTCACCCTGTTTTGGCACTCTTACTTGGAAATAATAATCTTGGCATCTTGTACCCCAAATATGAGGTGAGCACCATAACCCTGAGACCTTACCATTACAGAAAAGCATACTTGTTCTGGTTTTATTAATTTTGGGTATCTACAAACAACTGTAGTGCTGGTTTATTAAATAAATGCTCTTGCCATCTCATCTGTTAATTCAAGAAATTTTATTTTTTATCTTGCTCAAAAATCTTTAATGTACATCTTTGACAAAGCAGTCAAATGCAACAATAAAATCTTATTTAATCCTTTATCTTAAAAAGAAAAACATATTTTCCATCTCGAATGTACACAGGAACAAATCACAGAACACAACCCTTGGCTGGTTTCCATTAAGTCATTTCTTTTTCTAAATGGAGTTTGCATCTCAAAACTGTATTGAAAACTGTTTCTTACTGTCGTAATGGTGGCTCGACAACTGAACTTGACTTGTTGATGAATAGACCACTTTCTTCCCAGGTTCAACCTGATCTGTTTTGCAGAAGATGTTGAAGTTTGGCAAGAGTGCCTTGTGGAGGCCACCGATGAAGCATGCCATGATGCCACGCAGTGGATGTCAGTGTTTCAAGCTCACGGGAATACTTCCATCCTCAAGGCTTTGCGGGTTTGTTATGAAGAGCGGAGTATATCTGTGTGTATCACAGCTTGTGTGAGCTCTGAACTTTGGTGTGGTTGCAGAGTTGGCATGGCCCAGCGGTTAGGCAGAGTGAACAGGCTGGCTGCAGTAGCAAATTATAGATGTCACGAGAAGGCAGCAGTTTGTTAGGAAGAGAGGTGTGGTACCTAAATGAATTATTGTTTTATTTAGTATTGTTGCAAAACTAGGAAGAATATATTTTTAAGGTAGGGAAGTGAATGTGGGCTTTTCCACCACAGGTGCCAAAATAATTTGCTTGGCTTTCAGTAGTAAGTAACTTGACTTTAGGGGTTCTGACAGGAGAGAGAGGGGGAGATTTACTGCTTTGCCTCAGGAGGGAAAATGTCCTGGACCAGCCCTCTCATAGTGAGAGGGTTTTTCACTACAAAACCTCTGCTCCACTGCTTGTCTTTTATTTTGACCCCACTTCTGTTCTACTGGCATATTCTATAGTGGAATCTTTTTCTCTGCTATAGCAACCTTCAGTTGCTAATGGACTAGTATTCCCATCATGCCTCAACAATGCCCAGGCAGGCTAGAGCGGATGGTAATTGGAATTCAACAATATTTGGAAGGGAGTCTACTGTTTTCTTCACCACTTTTAGCACAGAACTGTTTTGGGGATGTGATGTTGGCCAAGCTATTTATATATTAATGACTGCAATTTGGTGCGTTTACCATCGTCAAAAGAGGGACAAAATAGAAATTTGAAAAATTAAGGGTAGCAATCCTCTCCATGCCCTTACCTGTAGTTGTGAAATAAATTTTACCATGGTGTGGTAGAATGGACTGGTGTTCAAACTATGACTTTTTGCTTTTTCAGAGAGCTTTCAGTCTTCAAGATATAGAGGCTTTGTACGTTCTGACAGATGGAAAACCAGATACCAGCTGCAGTTTGGTTCTCAAAGAAATTGAAATGCTTAGAAAGAAACAGGCAGTTACAATCCACACTATTTCATTTAATTGCACAGACAGGTATGTGTTGCTTTGGTGGAAAAGATGATTTTAATGTTGCTGTTTTTTTAAATTGTCTGACATGGAAAAAGCTTCTATGAAGCTGTAGTCAATTTTCACAGCCTTTGCCTCTGCCCAGCCTCCTCAAAACTCTGTTCAAATGACACACAACATTTTTCAAAGTATTGTTATATGTTTTGTTCAGTTTCAAGGGCCTTTTCATAAAGTCCATTGGTTTTTCTTTTAATTTAAACTTTAACAATTTAATTTGCATATTGAGAACAAGATACAAAATCACCCTAGCTGTGGTTCCCTAACAACCTAGCAATGTCCAACTCGGTTTCGCTCTGGACCAGCAGTTATGAGTGACACTGGGTTCGTTTTCCTAGCAGTGCAGCAAGTGTATGAAAACAAAACCTTGAATATACACAATGAACTGGCCTCCTTAGAAATGTGATGATGCATGACATACAGGATATCTGGAGCCTGTCCCAAAGCACTTATTTTTTCCCTTCAACAGAGCAGCCAATGACTTCCTCAAGAAACTGGCCTTCCAGACAAGTGGACGTTACCATCGGTGCCACGGGGATGTGGACGGACAGCTGGCAGCACACCGGTTGCTATCCGAAGGCTTTAAAGATGAGGATGTAAGCTTAGCTGGCACAATGTCTTGCATTGCATCCTGTTTGTAATCTTTCACCTTGGCCTCTGAAAGGCCAAGCTGATCTTTCCTAGTCATGATGTATTCTTTTTTTCCTAAGAAAATGGCAGTCAAGTCTTCCAGCAACCTTTGTTTGATCCCCAGATTGATGGCAGAATGGACTTCCCTTCATTTCGGTGGACAGCTGCAGCAGATTTGAGGATGACCTCTGCCACCTAGAACCCATCAGGGCTGTTCTGACTGCCAAACGTGAAACTTTTACATTGTAGAGGGGGCATAATCCATTTAAGAGGTTAATTGCTACCCCTGGAGGCTTCCAGGATAGGCAGTTCATCTTCTTTTGGTGGACACATGTAACCCCAGCGCTGCAGTTTGTCCATACTTGCCTATGTTCTCCAACAGAGATGGGGAACACATGGTTCTTTGGATGTTGGCTAGAGCTGATGGGGTTGGAGTTCAAGAACTTCTGGAGTGCCACAGTGACTTACTCCTGTTCTATAGATTGTACTGAGGAAATTAACAGTGGATTTGAGGTTAGGGTTTTTTCCCCAACTGTTGGAGATCAACCCTGCTTCTGTCTGCAGAGCCCTATTCTCTGTGCAGCGTGAATGAAGAGAGATGACTTTTGCACACAGGGAATGGAACAATGACAACACCCAACATCCCTGTGTGTGTGTGTGTTTGGTGAAACAATATTATTTCACATCCAATTGATGAAAGCAACCAGAGGGGGACTGCCAATTGGATGAGGGGAGTGGTGCATGCCTCACTGCAGCAAGGAAAGTTTCCAACATGCCTAAAAGAGACTATGGTGAGGCCACTACTAAAAAAAAAGCCCTCTCTGTATCTCACTATTCTGAATAATTCTCAACCAGTCTCCAATATCCCATTTTTAGGCAATGTTTTGGAGTATGTGGTGGCCTGCCAGCTCTAGGGTTTCTGGACGAAACAGATGATCTAGATTCATTTCAGTCTGGCTTCTGGCCTGGTTATGGGACAGAGACAGCTTTGGTTGCCTTGCTGGATGACCTACGCTGGGAACTAGACAGGAGGAATGCGTCCTTGTTGGTTCTGCTGGACCTCTCAGCAGCTTTTGATACCGTCGACCATGGTATCCTGAACCAACTCTCTGAGATGAGACTTGGAGGCACTGTTATGCAGTGGTTCTGCTCATTCCTGGGGGGACAGACTCAGAAGGTGGTCCTAGTGTTACCCTGATTATATCTCAGTTGGACTGTACGTGGGGTTGCCTTTGGAAACTGTTTGGAAACTTCAGTGGGTACAAAATGCAGCAGCCAGAATGCTGTCTGGGGCCCTTGTTAAAACAGCTCCACCTGTTCATTTCCGGGCACAATTTAAAGTGCTGGTTATGACCTATAAAGCCCTATACGGCTTAGGTCCAGGCTATTTGAAAGACTGTATCTTCCTTTACAAACCAGGTAGAGCCTTAAAATCTGCTGGGCAAGGCTTTCTCTCTGTCCCACCACCTTCCCAGGTTTGCCTGATGAGAACACGAGACAGAGCCTTCTCAGTGGCCGCTCCCACTCTGTGGGACGCCCGTCCACTGGAGGCTAGGCTGGCCCCCTCCCTGCTTTCCTTTCACCAGCAGGCAAAAACATTTCTTTTTAAACAGGCTTTCATGTAAGCTGGGGAGCTTTATTTAGTAACTTGTTTTAATAGGATATTGTTTTAGGTTTTTATGATTTTATATGTTTTTAATGGTTTTTAATGGTTTTTAAATGTTTTGCTGTCTTAATTTGTTGATGAGTCCCATACCAGGAGAAAGGTGGCATACAAATATGCTAAATAAATAAATAAAATAAACAAATGAATGCTTTGTTTTGTTTTGCAGGATCCTGTTTTTCCTTTGTTTGAAGGAGATGACTTAAAGAAGCTTGCTGAAGAAATAGCAAAAGCCAGAAACTATCTAACACAGGCTACGTTCTTTAGGTTAGTGCCTAGCTATCTGTGGCCTTTCAATATTATTCCATTTACCTAAATTTTGGTTCTTAGAATCTTAGAATCATAGAGCTAGAAGAGACTGGGCATTGGAATGGAGGATTTAGAGTGGAATGGAGGATCCAGAAAATGCCTCCCAGGAGAGGCATTTCCAATATCTGGGCACCACAATCAAGGAAACTTGATCCAGAGATCCCGTTTGCCAAATCCGACAGACACAAAATGGGGCAGGAAAAGAGTGGTAATAATATTATTTCATCTGTTTTTTGCCCCAGGTCACTATTAGAAAAACGAAATTTAAGCCAAAGGAGCCATTCTTCCTAATACAACTACCACAGGTAGGATGTTAATCTATGTATGTGTGCTTCTAATATCTTGTTCTCAGGCTTTACAGAGAATCAGTGATGAAGTATAAATGCATTAATCTCGAAAGAGATGCATGTAGTACTGATCAGAAGTGGCAATGGATATTCCTCATTACAAGATCCACCCCACCCATCTTAGAGTAGGTTCAGTACAAGCTGCCTTCAAATACAGTTGGCCCTCCACATTTTCGGGTTTGACTTTTACGGATTTATTTGTGAGTTTCTCCAAACCTTGCTCCCCCCCTCCACAATTTCAGGTGCTTCTCTTCCTAGGGAACCTTCTTTCTTAGCATCTCCAATCAGACCATGCAACCCACCTCTGGTCCTCCTCCTCTTCACCAACAGCTACCTGACCAGTTAATGGAAGCTCACAGCCGGATTTCTCAGCACGATGAACCCTCTCCTGATACCCCCAAACACACCCAAGGAAGGAGATGGGTGAGAGTATAAGGCCACCATGTCAATCAACCCCTTTCCCTCTCCTTTCTCTAAACTAGAACATTTCTGCACTAGCCTGTTATAGCACTATGATTCTGCTTTCAACATCCTATGGAATCCTGGAGTTTGCAGTTTAGGGAGGGGCTGGCCGGCCCCTCCCTAAACTGCAAACCCCAGGATTCCATAGGATGTTGAAAGCAGAATCATAACGCTATAACAGGCTAGTGCGGAAATGGCCCTAGTTTAGACCCTGGATGCCCATTCTCCAAACTATGCCTCAGCCCTCATTCCACAGACACACATAAACATCTTGACATTTGCCATTTTTCCACTTTTGCAGGGGTCTTGCATCCCTAACCCTTGCAAAGGTAAAAGGTTGACTGTATCCATACGCAGAATACAGGTGGCTGCCGGTGTTATTGGTATTGAAAACATTGGTTGTTGAAAACTTTTTCCAACTTTGCAGAGACTTAAATTTGCATTTCTAACTTAACTGTCCTTTAACTCCCCACAAGCTTGCCTTCTCTTAGAACGAGACCTGCAAAAGGCCATGGCCATTTCCACACTACACTGTTGTAGTGCTCTTATTCCACTTTCAACATCCTGTAGAATCCTGGGGCTTGCAGTTTAGGGAGGGCCTTAAGAATTCTCAGCCAGAGAACTCTTTGGCCTCAGTAAACTACAAACCCCAGAATTCCTTAGGAATAATAGCACTAGAACAGTGTAATGTGGAAATGACCCATGCCATTAATAGCCCTGCTCGGTCTTGCAAATCCAGGACTGTAACTTCCTCTCCTTTTCTTGATCTAATCTTATTATGAGCTGCCTTGACCCATCATTGGAAAAAAAGATGAAATATAAGGCAAACAATAGCATAAATAGTCTGCTTTTCTTTTCTTTTTTCCTTTTATTCTACTGGGTTCTCTTAAAGTTGGAGGAATAAAAAAACAAAGGCAAACTGTACAGTTGGCCCTCTGCATTGGTTAGGGTAAGGGGCACAGAACCTCCATAAAGGTGGAAAACCTGCAAATATCAAGATGTGGAGGGGAGGCCGAGGCATGATGGGGAGGGCAGGCACTCAGGGTCCAAACCAGGTTGGGGAAAGGAGAGGGAAGGGGGTGGGTCAGCATGATGGCCCTATATTTCCTTTCTCTTGTCCATCTCCTTCCCTGAGTGTGTAGGAGAGAGTTCATGGTGCAGAGAAATCGGGCTGCCAGCCATCTTTAGCTGGCCAAGCAGCAGCTGGTGGAGGACAAGGACCAGAGGTGGGTTTTGAAAGGCCTCACAGCATGATTTGAGTCACTGAGAGGGAAGGCTCCCCCAGAAAAGAAGCACTCACAAATAATCAAATCCGTGAAAGTCAAACCTGGGAATGTGGAGGTCCAACTGTAACGCCTTCTCACACCAGGTTGACTAAAAGAGGTCCCTTACATCACCTTCTGCCTGCTCCTTTTTAATCTGGGGATACCATGGACAGAACCTGAGACTTTCTTTTCCACTAAACTATTGTCACTTGCAAGCAACAAATTAAGTTAAACCTTTATTTGAAATCCTATTGTTAATTGGATTTTGTTTTAGATTTTTAACCAAGCCACTGGCCTTCACCTTTTTAAAAGCTAGATAGAATGGACCTGTAAGATAGCAAGGAAATTTTGGAAGGAAATTCATGATGAAATCCAAAGAATTTATGGTTTTAAGTTTGAAATGAAGCCAGAGTTTTATTTGTTAAATATGTTAGGGCAGCGTAGAGAAATAAGATATCTTCAAAGGATATTGTTATATATGATAACCGCTGCAAGGTTGACATATGTGCAATATTGGAAAAGAAGAGAATATGTAGATATAAAAGAATGGAAATTTAAGGTAATGGATATGGTAGAAACAGAAAAATTAACATGTTCATTGAGAAATAAGTCTATACAGAATGTTGAAAGAGAATGGAAAGTACTGAATTGGATGAAGAAATAATATAGAAATAAGAAAGTAATAATGAAAATGAAGTGAAGCAATATTGTATATGATAAGTAATAAGCAGCAATGGTTTAAAGTAAGATGTAACAATGTAAGATTATTGTTATGGCTAAATATGTAGTCTAAATATGTATGTATGAGGACAAATAAGCAGATTCAATTGGAAAAAAGATGGAAGTGGGGAAGGGTTTTTTTTTAGTTTTAATGTAAATTTTAATAATAATAATAATAATAATAATAATAATAATAATAATAATAATAATAATAATAAAAAATAATAATAAGGCTAGATAGAAATAGTGATAAACATGTAAAAGTGGCTTTCTTTCATTAAGTGATGTTATTGCTCTAACACTGTTGTTTCAACAGAACACCGGGATGGCAAAGGAGACTGAAAGAAACTGGAGACACACTGTGGGATGGTCAAAATTTCTTTACGTACATGAACATCCAAGATTGGATTGTTATCACATGTACTATGGCTACTGCCAAGAAAGAGCTGATAAGTTGAGTTGATGAAATTCTTGACATTTGACCTTTATGCACACATTGGAAAGTAGAATAATTTGGTCCTTCAAATTGGATGGCATCTGTCTGGAAAACATAAAGAGCTACAGTTTCCCTTAAAGTGACATCGAAAATTTCAGAAGATATTAAACTGCAGCTGTGATCTGTGTCAGGGAAGTATCTTCATTAGGTCAATTCACATGAACTGCACAATTTTTGGTTTGGCCCAATTATAATCATATATATAGTGAAATCTTCTTTATAGTCAATGATTTTCCATCTCTCTCTCTCTCTTAGAATAAAAACAAAGATAAGTAAGATAAGTTTCGCATCTTGGCCATTTGGGTATTTTCCTCAAGCATTTGTGTCATTCCCTTCACCAAAACACAAACATAAAAAGGAAGATGTGTGTGTTTTATTCATCCCCGATTTGATTGAGTTGGAGGATGCGGAAACATGATCGTACACAAGAGATGTATTCAACATGATTCACAGGAATCTTTTCAGTGTCACTAAACAGAGCAAGAGTTGTATGGTTCCTGTTCAGTCCTGCTAGGCCTCGCGGAGAGCTTTTCCATGGACTGTGTGTATTGCAAAGTTCCTGGTAACTTGTCATAAAATGTCATTATAGCTCAACTTCTTGACAAGGGATGTAATTTCTTTCTTTCTAGCTTAGGAAGCAGGGCTAAATATGAATGCCTGTCACCATGTTCGAACTGTCCTGCCAAACTTAGGTGTTGTCTGGTCTTGTTTTAAGATACCAGCTAACCAGCAGAACGAGTCCCCAGAACTCATCAATGCTGGTGTATGTTTAATCTTGGGTTTAAATGTGAGCTGAATTTTCTGGCAATCTGCCCAAGTTGGCAGACTCAGGACTGGCCTGCAAATGACATAAACCAGTTCAACACACACTGATGTCTAGTCATGGAAACCAGGTATGTCGGTGCCAATCACTTGCCATATTTAAAACTGGCTTGACTAGTGATATGGCAATTGAATATGTATGGCCAGACTCTTACCACCACCTTTTGCTGCTACATTTTATTTCTCTCACCAACGAAATAATGGGAAAGTTCTGCCATTTCTTTCTTGAAAATAATATTTTCATTGTAATCTTCCAAACAGGAGAAAATCCTTGGTGCAGCGTACATTCTAAGCATTAGGCAGCATGTACCAAACAGGTCGCATTTTTGATGATGCCTTCTGCACTGAAGGTAGCCCAGATAATTGGATACTTTATACAACTATATTTTGAGGAATGTTAAAATATAAATTTAGCCTATATGAGTGCTTTGGAAAGGGGAAGTGTTAGATTTTCTGAGCAACAGTGTAGTGCTCTTCAGGAATATTCAAATCCTCATAAAGCATTTTTTTTTTTTATTACTGCCACATCTTCCAGTTGATCATAGAAATAAGGGCAGGGTGGTGGTAGTGGCAGCTGTGAATGTTACAGTTGGAATGCTGAGTGTGGATTTTGTGTATGTATACTAATTTGTGTGTACGTACAGGAACACACACATGCACACAACAAATATTAAATGCTATAGCAAAACCTTCTGCTTTATGCATTCTTTAGTTACTCTGTACCAAAATAGGATGTAGCCAAGATGACAGATAGAGAACACAGGATGTGAAATATCCCAGAGCTAATGAATGACGGTACTTTTTATCTTGCAGGTCGATGCCATGTGATGTTGACATGTTGCGTCTACAGATCTAGATATTCTCATATCTAGATCTATTTTTTTTTATTAAAATAAATTTTATTATACATAAACAATCATACAATCTCACAATACAAAACAAAAAAGACACACACACACACACAAAAAAATTTACAAATAAATTTACAATTTACAAATAAACAACATAATAACAACATAACAAGACAAAACCATGACTGTTAAAGGGAATACCTGTATCTATATATCTATTTACCTCTATTCACATATCTAACCGAATCAGAATTGGATATTCCCAATCCTATTATTTCCTTAATCCCTTTTACAGTCAATTAACATAAAAAAAATCACAATTAGTTCTAATCTATCTACCTCAAACACCTACAAACATATCCTTACTCTATTTTTCTATCTAAACAGACAAAGAAAAAATTTAAAATTTTATTGACTTCTTTTACCTTACCAATGGGTGATCCTGAAGGTTATTTTCTTTTCATTACTCCTGCTTCTCTTTTTTACTTCCATACTTTTTACTGCAAATAAATCTCTCCAATTTGTTACTCTTATCCAAAAATTTATCCGAAATATTCATTTAACTTTCACTATTCTATTTCTAACCCATATATATATATATATATATATATGTATGTATATATGTATATATATTTGACTCTTTTACACATTTAATTAATTTATCAATAACTATTTTGATACCTTATTTTACAGCTCATACCTCCTTAATCTAGTCATATAAACCTATCAAGGCATGAACTCCCCAGCTCTCTGTCCACATAGGATCTAATACGTCCCACTCCTGTCTGAAGCTATCATTACTTTTATTTTGTAATTTTAAAGTTAATTTATCCATAACTGCTAATTCATACACTTTGTCTACCCACTCTTCTAACATTGGGATTTGAGTATTTTTCCAGAATTTTGCAAAAATAATTCTTGCTGCATATATCATATAAAGCAAAACTCTTGAATATTTCTTTCTTACATTTTGGTCAATTCCGTCCAATATATTCAACAAATATATATCCGGTTTCATATGAAATTTAATCTTTAAATTCTTTTCTATATTTTGATGAATTTGTGTCCAATATTCTTGAGCTTTGCTACATCTCCACCACATGTGGAAATAGTTACCTATACCTTGGCATTTCCAGCATTTGATTAGTTTTTTGTTTTTGTGTATATTTGATATTTGTACAGGTGTAAGGTACCATCTATAATATTGTTTAAAAAAGTTTTCTTTCAGATAATTGCTTTTAGTAAATTCTTGGTTATTTTTCCATATCTTTTCCCATTGCTCTAACATTATAGGGTGACCTAAATCCTGGGCCCATTTTATCATATTACTTTTAACAGCTTCCCCTTCTAGTTCTAACCCTAAGAGAAATTTATAAATTTGACTTAATGGTCTTTTTACTCCTGGTTTCAAAATTAAATCAAATTCATTATCGTCCATTGCAATCCCTTTTTCTTTTATATCTAATTTAAATTTTAATCTTAATTGTGTATGCAGGAACCAATGTGTATTGAAACCATCTTTAAATAATTCTTCCCTACTTTTCAACTCAATATTGGAACCCACTTTCTTAAGAATATCCTTGTAAGTTATCCAATTTCTTGATTTTATCTTTTCCAAACGATGAAATGCCTCATGTGGGGAAACCCAATACGGTAACTTTGTATGTAGTTTTTTCTTTACCTTTAGCCAAATCGTTAATAATGCTTTCCTGATAAAATGGTCCATGAATATCTTATTATTTTTCTGTTTGTCATACCGTAAATATGCATGCCAGCCATAATAAAGGTTAAAGCCTTCTAAACTTAATAATTTTGCATTTTTTAATATTATCCAATCTTTCAACCAAATTAATATCGCTGCTTCGTAATACAATTTTAGGTCTGGCATGCATAATCCTCCTTTCTCCTTCACTTCTTTTAAGTATTTCATTCTGATTCTCGGTTTCTTTCCGTTCCAAATAAACTTACTCAAATCAAACTCCCAGCTTTTGAATGGTTTTTCGTTCACTATAATAGGTATATTCTGAAAGAGAAACGTCATTTTTGGCAGGATATTCATTTTAATGACCGCAATTCTCCCTAATAATGATAACTTTAATTTTTTCCACTTCTCTAAATCTTTTCTAATTTCCCCCCATATTTTTTTATAATTATTTTCAAATAAATCTGAATTGTTTTTCGTTATCATTACACCTAAATATCTAACTTTTTTTGATATATTAAAACCCGATTTTTCTATTAACTCTTTTTCTTGTAAATGTGTCATATTTTTCGTAATCATCACTGATTTTTCTTTATTAATTTTAAGCCCTGGTACCTCTCCAAATTGTTCCACTATTCTTGTCAACAATTTAATACTAGTCAAAGGGTTTTCCAAAATTATTACCAAATCATCAGCATAAGCTAATGTTTTAAACTCATATTCTTTTATTCTCATCCCTCTAATTTCCCTATTATTCCTAATTTTATTAAGTAAAATTTCCAAATATATTATAAATAATAATGGCGATAACGGACAACCTTGTCTCGTACGTTTAGTAATCATAAATTGTCTGGTGGTTTCTCCATTTATTACAAGACTTGCTTTTTGTTCATCATATATCGCATTAATCCATTCTTTAAATCTTTTGCCAATTTCCATCCTACTAATTGTCTCTAACATAAATTTCCAATTCACCTTATCAAACGCTTTTTCTGCATCCAAAAAAATTAATGCTACTTCTTTTTGATTAGATTTTTGATAATACTCTATAGCATCCAATATTATCCTTATATTATTTCTTAAGTACCTACCAGGTAAGAAACCATTTTGATCCTCCTGGATCCAATCTATCAAAATTTTCTTTAATCTTTCTGCTAGTATAAAAGCAAAAATTTTGTAATCGACATTTAATAGGGAAATTGGTCTATAGTTTCTTTTATCCGCTTTATCTTTACCTTCTTTTGGAATTAGTACAATATTAGACTCTTTCCATGAATTTGGGAATTCTTGATATCTAATAGAATTTAAAACTTGGTATAATAATGGTATTAACAAATCTTGAAATGTTTTGTAATATAAAACCGTAAATCCGTCTGAGCCTGGGGTTTTCCCCACTTTTAATCTCCTTATTGCTTCTCTTATTTCTTGCATTGTAATTTGACTATCTAAATCATTTCTTTGGGATTCCGTTAATTGATTAAATTCAGTCTGCTGCAAATATTCTATAATTTTCTTTTCTTGTTCTTGTCAATAATTTCCATATTTATAACATTCTTCAAAGTAATCTACAAAGATATCCTTTATTTTCTCTTGTTGATTATATAACGTCTGTCCTTCTCTTATGCTTATGATATTATGTTTTTCTTTCTCTTTTTTGACTTTATATGCAAGCCACCTTCCAGGTTTGTTGGCTTGTTCAAAATATCTTTGTTTGGTGAATTTCAAGTTTTTTTCCATCTCCTCTACTAGTAGCGCTGCTGTTTGATTTCTCAATATTTTCAGTTCTTTTTGAATTGTTTTATCCGAGGGTTTCATTTTTAGTTCATATTCTTTTTCCTGCAATTTTTTCCCTAAAAATTCCTCTTTCTGTTTCTTACATTTATTTATCCAGGCCTGTTTATTTATGAAAAAAACCCCTCATTACTACTTTGACTGTTTCCCACACTATCTGCGATGATTGTCCTTTATCCACATTATTTTCTATAAGTCTTTTTATTTCTTCTTTTGCTTCCCGAACTATATCTTCCTTATGCAGTAAACTATCTTTTAATTTCCAGCTAAATTTATTTATTCCATAGTGTAATGACATTCTTATCGGGCAGTGATCCGAAAATGTTCTAGGTAAAATTTCCATTTTTGTTATATTTTTTATCATCTCTGATGAAACAAAAAACATATCTAATCTTGACCAACTTTTGTGGCGGTCTGAGTAGTACGTATAATCTTTTTCCTCACCTTTTATTTTCCTCCATACTTCTTCTAAAGAAAAATAATCTAACAGTTCAAAAAAACTTTTAGGTAATTTCCCCTGATTATTTCTACTTAATTCATCTTTTTCTTTCAGAGATCTATCTCATATTGGATTTATAACCCCATTCCAATCCCCCATCAAAATCAATTTGTTACCCCCTATCTCTAATAATATTTCTAACAAGTTCTTATAAAATTTACTTTTATTTACTAAAGGGGCATACACTGCCACTACTACCAATTTAGAATTGCTGATAGTGACCTCAACTGCGATAATATGTCCTGAATCATCACTATATATCTTTTTCGCTACATATATGTTTTTTATATAAATTATTACTCCCTTTTTTTCCTTATCGTTTAATGATGAGAAACATTGCCCTAATTTTAAATTTTTAATGTAATTTGAATCTTTATTTTTAATGTGGGACTCTTGAATTGCAATTATATCTAAATTAGATTTTTACAAATAATGAAATATACATTTTCTCTTATGAGGGGAGTTCATGCCTCGAACATTCCAAGAAAGTATATTTATTCTCATTTTATATTAGTATCCTAAAATATCTCCTATTCCGTTTCTTCAGTTGTCTCTTCCAATCCTTCTATTTCTATATCTTGTAAAAAATCAGCTTCTTCTTCGACCTCTTTCTCTTCCTCTTCTACTGCTTCCCCTTCTTCTTCTTGAGTGGTTCCAGAAGCTTCTTCCTCCTGTATTTTCCCCCTTTCT
Source organism: Ctenosaura bakeri (assembly GCA_948474755.1). NCBI lineage: Eukaryota > Metazoa > Chordata > Lepidosauria > Squamata > Iguanidae > Ctenosaura > Ctenosaura bakeri. The sequence continues at coordinate 144,547 of CAOLHI010000227.1, read as the reverse complement.
CTTCTCAATTCTTTCCTTAAATCTTCTTTTACCTGTTCATCTTCTGAGGGTGGTATTTTCTCTGCATTGCTTGTTATCTCCAATCTATTTAATTCTTCTTTGTTCTTTTTCCAGAATTCTCTCGCTTTCATTATTGAGTTCAATACATATCTTTTTTGTTTCCATATAAATGAAATCCCTTCTGCACGTTTCCATGTGTATCTTATCCCGTGTGTTCTCAACTGTTGCGTTAAAAAACTATATTCTCTTCTCTTTTTCAACATTACTGGATGGACATCTTTGTAAACTTTGATTTCTACTCCTTCCACAACCAGTCTTTTCGAATAACTATTCTGTAAGACCACGTCCTTTACCCTCTCTCTCAAAAAATATACCACAATGTCTCGTGGTATATTTTTCTTCTTTGCCATCTCCGAGTTTACACGAAAAATCCTGTCCAGTTCCAAACCTAATTGTTCTGGAGACCATCCAATGAATTGGGCTAAGGATCTAGTTAGTCTCTGATATAAATCTTCTTGCATTAGTTCTGGAAGACCTCTTAATTTAATTGATTTACTTCTATTCTTGATGTCCATTAATAAAGTTGTTCTTTCCAGTTGTTGCGTTCGTTCTTCTATCTTCGTCGATTGGACTTCCATCGTTGTTGTTTTTTCCTCCACTTTCTTCATCTTTTCCTTTACCGATTTTAGATCTTCAGAGATACCATCTAATTTTATACTAAAGGCCTCCAACTCTTTTTTTAGATCCATTTTTATTTCATTTCTGATGTGTTTCATTTCATTTTTCATTTCTTTCATCTCATTTTTAAATGTCGAAGTTAGTTTCTTTAGTTCTTCTGCTATATCAAGTCCCACCATTTGTGCTGTGCTTTGTTGTTCTCCTGTTGTTAATTTCATCTCCATACTAGGCAATTTGATCTCTGTGGAGGCTCTTCTCTGCAACAGAGTTTGGATTTGCGTTTGCGCACCGGCAGCCGCTTTTCTTTTTCCTGCTCCCATCATCTTGAAACTTAATAATTTAAGTTCCTTTAAATTCAATTAATTCTTCTTCTTCTTCTTCTTTTTTCCCCCCTTCAATTAGCAATTGTTTAATTGTTCAATTAGTTAATGAGGTTACCCTAAAATAAACTTAAATTTGTGTCTATATATGTATATATATATATTTTCCCCTTATTTAGCTTATTAAATCTGGTTATCCTTAATTAGACTTCTCTAAATGAATTATTCTTTTAAACCTACAAACTTCTCTATCTCATTAACCTAAATGTGTACTTAATACTTATTCACATAATCTTCCTTAACTTTCTATTCACTAGTCTATATTTATTTTTTTTAACCCCTCTAATATATTCTATCTATAATCTAAATCCTAATTTCAGCTGAATATTCTCTTCCCCTCGCTTTTTATTTCTTTTTCTTTTCTTTATCCACCCAACCGTTTAATACACACCAGATTATGAAATATTCAACAATCCATTAAATAAGTAATTGAGTGAAGGAAAAATAGATATCTATTACCAATATCACTGTTACCCTTCTAGATGATTTTAGGCAGCTCCCAGCATCTGGTGGGTAAGAAAACAATCAGAAAATCACTCAACAAACATACAGTCAGTATACAGTATACAGTCAGCAATATTATCAACAATATTATCAACAATCAACAATATTATCAACACCAATACTGCTTTATATTTCCAAATGTGTGTTCCACCAGTCCTTGATTTAAATTCCTCCCCCCTTTGATGTCTTTTACTAACTTACAAACAATTCAGAAGCTATCAGTTTGTTTAGGTTTTTTTTCCCTTCCTTCCCTCCCCTTTTATTCAAACCGTTTTATTTCCGCCCCCCATACACAGTGAACTGTTTATAGACAATTTATATGTTCTAATATATTAATACAGCTAACAGCCACTTAGACTAAATTTTTCTATGTTTCTGGACCTCCAATCTTCTGCTAATGGCGGATTCCACTTTCACTTCCTTCTTTCCGTCTCTCACCACCCGTCGTTAAATTCCAATTCAAAGTCTTTCTTCGGTGTTCGTTTATTCTTTTATTGTCAAGTCCCAGTCTCTCCAGTTTGGTTACTCAGCGATCTCTCAGGATTCTGAATGCTATCACTTTCTTCTCTCACTTTCTCTCACTTTCTTCTCTCACTTTCTCTCCCTTTCTCTCGCTGTCTCGCTGTCTTCACTCCTCTCTTCACCTCCACCTTCTTTCTCAGCAGCCATTAATAACTTCTACACCCCTCCATTTTCCTCAGTCTTAGCCCGATCTAATCTCAAAATCCACCATGCCGATATTTAAAGTGTTTAGTGTGAAATTTAAATATTACAGCAGTCTGAAATTTATATTCATCCCTTTTGCGGAGGTAACGTCGCTACAAACTTTCTTTGATCACTTCAATGTTTCCAGCCGCTCCCGAAAAAGAAAACAATGTTACTCCAACTTTCATAAACTTTTTGTTCAATATTTGTAATCCACTGTATAACTTGCTCTATCCGTCTTCATCTTACGAAAGTCAAATCCAGTTCAATAAATTCCGTTAAGTCTGGTTATATCAGTTAGATGCCAAACAAAACTTTTTCTAACTCAAGCTCCTTTCTTTCCAATAAACAATTGTTTACGATCCCCAGGGCTTTCCCGCACTGGGAATTCGCCGCTCTTCTCAAATTAGAGATCTTATTCTTATTTTCCACTCAGTAAAAAGTTCGTCGGTTCTCACTTACCCAGTTGGTTTTAAGGTTATTCTTCTGCAATTTATAATTTATCGGTGGCGCTGCGGCAAGCCGATCACAGCCACCCAGCAAGGTTATGGCGGCTCTGCGGTCCCCTCTGCCTTTCTCGTCGTCTTCTCTTTCCGCCGATCTTCCACTTCAGGCAGGATCCGGACCCCCTTCGAGCCTCCTCCGTGTCCCCCTATAACTAGGGGTCACTTTCCTCCAAGTTTAAGATCTTTTTCGAGGAAATACCGACCTCACTGCGGTACGGAATCCACCACCCTCGTGGATTCCGTCCAAACGCCGCTCAGCCTCCACCGGAAGTCTCATATCTAGATCTAGATATGACCTACAGACCTAGATTTTGGGATCTGGCAACATTTCTGTTCTGGTAATTGACAAATAGGATAGATAGGCTTTGAAACTAAACAGTTTTGTAACTGGCTATCCTTTTTTTTTTTTTTTAACTGAAAACTGCAGACCAAAACATGCAATTGAGTTGGTTGTAGGCCATAATTATGACAGATGCCATCCTACCTCTTTGTACAGGTTGAGCTTCTTGACCTACAAAGCGAGGTTCTGTTTCATACAGTTAAGTCCTACCAGTGCTGATAAAGATCAGTGTGTTCCTGAAATAAGCGTAGGTAATAACAGTGCATGCCTTTTTATATCTTGGCTATAACATACTGATAAAGGTGGCAGCTTAACTGTTCTGCTATAGCATTTTAATATTCTGTTTTGTTAATCACTTACAAATATTTGTTCAAAGTGATTGAACTCATTCTCCTGGGACTCAGAAATGAAATGGTAGCTTTATGCTTTAAAATCCACCCCCGCTGCACAAGTCTATCTGTATGCTTTGGAATCCATTTCAGTGTTGTAAAAAGCTGGTGACTTTTCTTTGCATGGATCCAAGATGAACTCATAATTCCCACCTCTACGTCTGGCAGTTTTTGAAAAAAAGAAATGCTGTACTTTCTGGATTTTCTAATTGTTGTTGTTGCTGCCGCTGTTGTTAAATTTTTTAGGTACCTGTTTCTAAAATAAATAAATGAAGGCATCATATAATTAAAATATCCAAACATTTCAAAGCAATGATATCTGTATAATATAAAACAGTTGAAAGGATCACCAGTTCTGTGCACCTCATTTCAAGAAGGAAGCTGGAGCGTGTCCAGAGGAGGGCGACCAAAATCATGGAGGGTCTGGAAGCCATGTCCTATGAAGAGTGGCTTAGGGAGCTGGGTATGTTTAGTCTGCAGAAAAGAAGGTTAAGAGTACGTACATATTAAAATATTTGAAAGGCTGTCATATCGAAAAGGGAATGGGCTTGTGTTCCGCTGCTCCAGAAACTAGGACAAGAAGCAATGGATTCAAGCTACAGGAAAAGAGATTCAACCTGAACCTTAGGAAGAACTTCCTGACGGTCAGAGCTGTCTGGCAGTGGAATATGCTGCCTCAGATTGTAGAGCACTCTCCTTCTTTTAAACAGAGGCTGGATGACCATCTGTTGGGAGTATTTTGTTATGTGTTCCTGCATAGCAGGAGGTTGGACTGAATGACCCCTGTGGTCTCTTCCAACTCTGTGATTCTATGGTTCTATCAACATTTCAGGGTAAAGCACATCTAGTGGAAGAGAGCATCCCATAGACGATGAGGAGGACACTACTGGCTGCCAATGCACTTCCAAGCCCTAAGCAATTTGGGATCTTGATACTTAAGTAAACAATCCCCCTTTTATGTGCCTGACCAAGGACTAAGGTCTGCTGTGGGGGGAGAGGAAGAGGGCCTTCTCAGCTGTGCCACCCCAATTGTGGAGTGCCTCCCCTTGGAGACCCAGTTGGTGCTAACACTAGCATCATTTAGGCGCCAAGGGAAAGCATGTCTATTCATTAAACTTTTGGGCCTCACTGACTGATCTGGACATTAATGCACATTTTAACTTGTTATTCATACTGAACTAGTTTATTTTCTGGAGTTCCAGTTTCTGGTGGGATTAACAGAGGAGGCAATCTAGCTATCATCCACTAGATCGCAAAACCCCGAGACATCATGCTTGACAAGAGAGTCTTATCCTGTCAAACAGCTGACTCTCTGATACACAGAGGGTTGTTACCCTGTGTTTTGGGGGGTCCTGGGAGGGGCGCCCAGATTGCCGAATAAAATACCAAATTGGGGAAAATTAGCTTGAACACTCTTTGGACTAGCGAGAGGCAGGGTAACTTTGCAAGGATCTTAAAACCCAACGTCTATGACTTCAGGTCAGGGAATAGGCACACAAGTTTTAAAGTAACCAAAAATAACAGTTTTATTGAAAAGCAACAGAAATGAATAACACATACATGTACTAACTAACTGGGAAACAGAATTGGAAAACTTAAGGGTAGGCAATACGACACCTGGTCTCGTTGTCCTGGAGGAATGAAGAAATGGGGTTCAGAAGGAGAAAGCTCAGCGTGTCTGGCTGAGGGGAGTTTCCTTAGAGGGCCAGAAGCAGGGCAGGATAGCAGTCCAAGATAGTCCGAAGACCGTTTGAAAGTGAGGGGTTTTTATAGGGGAGTTTGTAGCTCTCGGCTATGGCAAGCCAGGTAAGAACAAAAGGAGTTTTGGCGCTGGACAAAGGATTTGGAAAGGTCAGATTTAACATGATGAGCTTAACGCTTGATGACAGTGGTATAGCCAATATGTAAATGACTTGTTTACTGGGCTGGCTCTGCTGAGAGCCGCGCAGCTATTGTGAAGTGTGCACGTGGGGAGTTCCCTGAAGCGGGGAGCAAAGCTTAAGTTGCTGGCCTCAAAAGAGACTGAAATGTGAAAGCAATTAGCGGCAGCACTCATGTCTGTGCTTGTCCGGAGAACTTACAAACACATGGAGTGAGGTGACTGAGAGCAGGTCCAGCGAAGGCCGAATTAGATGATATCAAAGTGATACCTGGGAGCCCCCACCCAGGGAGCCATACCCGAGATTACAGGGCCTATAGGATTGGTACCCGTATATCATCTCCACTCAGGAACTTAGTGGCCATCACAGGGGATCCAAGGCTGGAGAAGAAATCGTGTGCTTCAGAGGATCGGGTGGGGGGGTTAGTGTTATACAAACCCCTATATGGACATTACATTAGCCTTTTCCAGCGCTCTTGCAGCCAGATCAAGTTTTGAATGTATCAGTTTTGATGGGGAAAGGCAAAGACCCTGTTTGCTACTGGAAAGTGTGATCTTTACTTATAATAATGAAAGATACAGACTAAACTCAATTGACAAGGCCAATGACTTCCGTAGAAGGTTTAAGGAGATTTTGAAAGAGAAATGGACCAACAAGAAGTAGAAGAGGAGCTTAAAGAGTCTTCAGAACAACAAAGAACAATTGCTTTGGTTGCAGAAGGTAAAGAAGAGGAGGACTCATCTATGAAAGAAGTTGGGACTTTTTATAGGAAACAAATGAGAGCTGATCCAAAATGGTTGACATAATCTTTTAGAGAAACATAACCAAAACTATAGTACGAAGTCATTATAACAATTACATGATGAACATCTAGATATGCAATAGCTCTCATGTACACAGTTATATATAGGATTTAAAGAGGATAAGAAGGCTAAACAATTTTAAGAGACTAAATCTGGTTTGGAATTACTGCTATGCTCCAACAATGACCATTTCACTGCAAAGATGTACAAATTTTTTATTGACGTTAGAGATGGAAGAAGAACAAGATGTTTTGTTGCCTGAAGCTGAGGAGCAAGCAATGTTCTGTAACACTTACGTACACAGCCCCAGCGCTTGTTCCAAGTTTTGGGTGGGTCCTTCAGTAAGATGTTGCTGAGGTCTGGAACAGGTTCTCAAAAGAGATACCATCAGGTTTTGGGTGATCCTCAAATGTGATGCACTCAGCAGATAATTCCACAACTCCTAGTCTCCTTTGCTGCCACCCACATTCTATAGTCTACTCAAGATGTTTTGTTGCCTGAAGCTGAGGAGCAAGTGATGTTCCCCCGTACCCACACCCAAACCATCCAAAGTTGGCCAAATAACAGATTTGAGTTCCAGCAGGCCAGCCACCCAGGCACTCTTGGCTGCAGCTCTGCAGCAAGGAGAGCTTTCACAGTAAAAGTGCTAGCCAGAAGGACCTCTGGCTGGAGAAATTCCCCCTGAATTAAAGGGGGAATGGAGGATTTCCCATTATGGTCCAGAATTCCCATTATTTGTGTTTACTCACGAGTAAATGCACAATGAATAGGAAGGACTAAAGGAGTGACATTTTGCCCTTGCTGTAAAATGCACCAGTTTGGATCTAAGGACCTGATGGCTCTACGCTGGCAATCTGCTTTTTTAAAGAAGAAAATCTTAATTTAATTTATCCTTCAGATTAAATTGGAACAATGAAGCCTCCACAGCCACCTTTCTGCCATTAAGGGCCAAGTAAGTATGTTTACCCCACAGGATCTGGACAAATAAATCAGAAAATTGGGGGTTGATGTCTTCAAAAGAAAATAACTAAGGATTGAAGCCCATATATTTTGTGAATAGACTGAATTACTGTATTTGCTGGCATATATCTCACTTCCCCCCCAAAAAAATAGTGTTTGCAAATGAGGTGTGTCTTATATGACAGTGTGTCTTATATCCCAGCAAACAGTATTTGCCAGTGTATAAATGGGGTGCGTCTTATACACGGATGTGTCTTATATGTCGGCAAATACGGTACGTTATATTTTTAAGATAAAATTGGATTTTAGAAGTGTGAGAGAAACTATAATGTGAGAAAGTTCAGACATTATTTATTTGATGTTGATAAAACTGGCTTGTTGTCTGCTTTTGGCTAGTCAGAAGACAAGTGAATTGTTAACTTTGCAATTGCTGAATGAATAAAAGATCAAAACTTTCCGGGAATATTTTCAGGATGTGTTACAGTGGATGGTGTATTGAACTTTTAAATTTGAAGAAGAATATGATAGAGGACCTGTTACCCCAAAAAGGTGGGTGACTCGGAGGTCCATCCCTGGTGCCAGTGCCTTCATGGAATGGTGGGGAATTATTTGCTCAAAGGAGGCCTGTAAGAGGGGCTTAACCTTAAGGACTTTGTGGCATGGCTAGGTCATAGTCAGGGAAGCCCTGGTGATAATAGGCTTGCAAATGTCCCTCAATGACTCAACCGTTAGAAACAATAGTGCCTGAAACTGTTTCCATGGAACAACTGTCTTCAACCTCTTCCCTTTGTCTATCGAAACTCTCCTTTTGTCCCCTCACCTGTCCCACCATTAAGGAGCTATCATGATTCCCATTAGTTCCTTTGTCACCTAATGCTAAGGCCAGTAGCTTATGCCAAATCCCATTGTCTACTCTACCAGACAGCCATTAATACCTTCCCCCTCATGGCAGAAAAACAGTATTTAAACCGTTGCTCTGAGCCAGACAACTTATAGTACTTTCGGCATACTGGCCATCACTCTGCCACTCCAATTCCTATTTTGTACTACCCTTGGACCCTTGGTCTCAGCCACATCACCTTGTCTCTTCCTTCTGGGTAGATAAATATCACCCACATTGTCCTAAACTCTTGCTATCCAACTTTTCCCCCTTTTTCTTCGGCTAGCCTTGTGTGATTGCAAGACTGCTTGGATCTTGTGTGTGTATGATTGCTAATTCCCCCAATAAAATAAAGAAGCTTACCTCTGAAATATCAGGCTGGCTTTTCCCTGCACTAGCAGCGGCAACAGAGGTGTAAAAGATCCTGTTAGGTTACCCCCCTCTGGCTGGCCTTTTCTTTGAGCTAATATTCCCCACTGTCTCACAGAGGCTCTGGCATTGTGGGTGGACCTCTGAGTCACCCATGTTTTGGGGTAACAGCCCACCCACTGTGAAAGCACAAGGGATTGCACCCAAGTCACAGGTTTAGCTGATGAGATTTTATCAGCTAAAATTTTATCAGATAAAATCTCAAGACCTGGTATAGTCCTGACCTGACAGCTCTGCTTTGGAGTCATGCATACTCATCATGCTTTCAGGCGAAAGGCAGTTGTTTCTTGCATCTCGGCCTAAAAGCAGGGCTGATTCTAACATTAAGGTGAAGGAAGTGATTGCCTCAGGCAGCAAATACGGGGAGGGGCAGTGGGGGTGCCCCCCCTGATCTCCTAGCTATTATCCTCTTCTGGGGGGCAGTTCTGTAAACACAACGCAAGCTTTCATGCTCTCCCGATCTAGCCCGAAGCCTCATGTGTTGTGATGCAGGACTCTGTCCCACTGGGGCCTCAAAGGCCCCTCCCTAAACTGCAAACCCCAGGGTTCCATAGAATGTTGAAAGTGGAATAATAGCACTATAACAATCTAGTGCGGAAATGTCCTTGTTTTTTTTAGCATCTATAAGCAGCATGCCTATAACCTGTGCTGATTGTGAATGATAGGAGTTTTAGCCTCTAACTCATTTAGAGAGCTCCATTCAGCTTGGGGAAAGCTGCCTTAGGTCATGGAGCCATATCCAGGCCTCTTTCCTGGCCTTCTCACTTTGCCCCATCTTATCTACTCCTCCTCCCCTTGGCTGTTTGTTTCCCCACTGTTACCCGTTAATTTGTTTGCATATGACCAACAGTTTTGCACTACAATATGTTTGAGGAGAAATAAATTAAGAAATGAATGTCAGAAACTGGAAGTGCCATAATTGTTCCATGAGAACATGGGGCTATAAGGACATGTGGAAACAAAGCCTGCAGGCAATTTATCAGTCCAGCAATACAAATACAGTGAACTTGGTCACTGACTTGCTTGCAATCAATTTTTACCCTGTTGTCAGTGCCTTGAGAACAAGGAGATCCTTTCGAGTGATCACATTCTGCCATTAACCTGACCAAGTGTTTCATAAGGTCATTAATACATTGTGATTAAAATTGTTGTTGTTGTTGTGTGAACCTCACCACAAGTACCACAAGTACGGAAGTGATTTGAACTCCAACCTGGTCTAATATCTTCTTGTGTACCATCTTGTCCCTCACCATAAGGACTAAAATGTCTTGAGTGAGCTCTGCACATAAACACATCCCTACTCCATTTTTTAATTTCACCCTGGGGATGGACACTGTTGGATGTTAATGGAGATAAGACACAATATCAATTGCAGTGCAGAACCATCAGTTTGGCTGGTAGGTCAACTGCGCCTCTTCCTAGAATTGGACGACCTAAAGATGGTAGTGCACGGCCTGGGAACCCCCAGGTTGGACTTCTGCAATACACTCTACATTGGGCTACCTTTGGTACCAAGTTCGGAAACTCCAACTGGTCCAAAATATGACAGCCAGATGGATTACAGGTACATCGAGGAGCGAACATATCACACTGATATTAAAATCACTCCACTGGCTGCCAATTAGTTTCTGGGCAAAGTGCAAAGAAGTGTTGTGTCAAGAACTGCAACTTTGTGTTGCTCAAGAAAACCCATGTATAATTTCCATGTTGTTCATTGGAAACACAATAGGTTAGTAAAACAAATGTTGCTGGAGTTCAAACCTTGCTTCAGCTATTTTGTTATATAGTAAAACACAACAATCCATCGGCATCTATTCCTAACTCCCATTGGTGGTTCTTCCAGGTTTACATCCCCTCCCCTTTCCTATAATTGCCAAATGGGTTTTCCTTGGTTGAAGCTACTCCTGTCTACAGTCACTTTGATCTTTAGAATTTCCTTCTTGGTCTTTGATATTTTTATTTTAACTCCCACTGTTGTATCCTCCAGCCTAATCCGCATAAATCACCCTCTGATTGCTATCATCTAAGCACAACAACCAAATGTTATTTACCTAAGTTGCTTAAATGCTATTTATTGCCCCAGCAAATAAGCAATACTGACTATCTGATCTCTAAGACTCCAGTCTCTATTTGTTCTCCATTATATTCCCACTGTTCCTGTTACACTCAGCATTTCTACATACCTACACACACCTCCCCGCATTCCACAGGTCATTACATGTCTAGGAGAAATGACAACATGACATGTCGGTTATTACCTTTAAAGCTGTACCTGGTTTGGGTCCAAGTTACCTGCAGGATTGCCTCCTTCCATACAATCCACCCCATACACTTAGGGCCTCTGGGGCCGTTGACTTATTAAACTGCCTAAGACAAGACTGGCAGTGGTCACCCAGAGGAGGTTCTCATCAGCTGCCCCTGGACTCTGGAATAACCTGCCGGAAGAGACCTGACAGCAAAATACGCTTCTGAATTCAAAAAAATGCCAAAGACCTATCTCTTCTGATAGGCCTACTCAGCCTATTTTTAATTATACTTTTAATTGTACTTTTAACTGTACTTGTATTTTTAATTGTACTTTTAATTATGATATATTTTAATTATGGTATATTTGGATTTTAAATGGCTTGTGTTTTAGTGTATTTTAACCATGATTTGTTTCTAATTGTTATCTATGCTGTACTCCGCCTCAAGCCTTGGGGAGAGGCGGGTAACGAATAAAGGCTGAAAGGCTCACATGAATGGAGCTACCTTTAGCAAGATAGATAGACAGATATTTATTGTGCGGTCACAGACCCAATAAAACAAGCAAAGCAATAACAACATAGATGGTACAAAAGTTAAAAGCATAATTGTTAAAACCAAAGTCAATTAAACATATGGATCTTAAAAGAAAACGCACATAAAGCATGGGGGGTGTATTATGTTTAAGACAGTCATTCAAACATTCCTAATTAGGGAATCATACATGGTTAAAAGCATGTGAAATCCATTTTTTAAAAAGTGTTTAAAACAGAGCAGAGAACAGACAAACCGAAAGGAAGCATATAATCGCAGACTCAACGTATTATGTATGTATCTTAATCATATTTTTATGAGTATTAACAGGAGCAAGAAGAAACTTTGCAACCGTTTCTGTTACAGATTTCTTTATGTCTCCTAACAGATAGGCCAGATACCGTTCAGGGGATCTGTCAGGTAATTTATTTAAGAGAGGTGAAATTAATCTGAATCTATCATCTCGGTAAAAGTTACAAAAGAGAATTACATGGGATAAGGACTCTATTGAGCCATCACCATGGGGACAAAACGGTTCTTTATAAGGAATTCCCTGAAAACGACGTTCTAGAAGGGCTGATGGTATAATGCTAAAACGAGCTTTGGCAAAAATCTTATGGTATTTGATGACAGTCAAGTTATCCAAATAATTTGCACTCCTTTCACTATTAAATGACAGTCCCAGGTGGATTGGAGAACAGGAAGTACAAGCAACAGATACCGAGTATTGTATATCCAAATCTTTAATACGGCGATCAAGGATCATTTTAGCTTTGACCAAATCTTGGGTAGAAAGAAAGGTATTGGAAAAGATTTATCATTGATGGCTTTTAACTAGTGGCTTTGATAATTGTCTGCTGGCAAAAGGTGCATATAGCCAAATTCAGGTTTTGAATAAAAAATTTAAGCCAGTATCTTAATGCTCATAGCCAAGTTGTGCATTCCACAGATGAAATACCTGCTTCAAGGCGCTGCTGATGGCACACAGGTAGGCACACCAAACAATCGCCGCAAAAACGCTGAGAGTATTTGTTCCATAGCCTTGGAAAAGCCTAAAATCCAGGTAGAGGTGCTGAATAACAATTGGGGCAGTACTTTGGCCTTCAATACCCTAAGGGCAGCAGGAAGAAATTGCCCACCTTTAGTATAGTAAAAGCAGACTATAGCTTTGGCACTATTAGATGCAGATTGGAAGGCAGAAGTTTGGTGAGATGCCCAAGTACCAGTAGATTGAAAAGTGACACCTAAATCTCTAAACCGTCTAACCTGTTCTGTCTTGTGTCCTGCTATAATCCATTCAGATAGAGTGACTTTTAGAAAAAAATCATAATTTTAGTTTTGCTAAAGGTGATGGTTAGTAGATTATCTTTACAGTAATCCACAAAAACTCTCAGCGTACACTTAAGGCCCACTTTACTAAAAGAGAGCAGAGCAGCAGCATCTGCACACAGGAGTAAGGGGATTTTAGCAGTAGCCAGGTTTGGCCCATGGAAGGACTCTGAGTCAAAGATTGTGGAAAGGTCATTGAGGTACAAATTAAAGAGAGTAGGTGCCAAAATGCAGCCTTGACGGACTCCTTTTTGAACAGGAATAGCTTTAGTTAGACTCTCCTGTATGCCACATCTAATTTGTATGGTGGTTTTGTGGTATAGGGACATAATTAACAAAAGAAGTCTTTTATCAATAGAAGAGGAAGAAAGTTTAGCCCACAGTCGATCTCTGGATATTGGATTGAAGGCTGATTTTAAATCTATAAAGGCCACATATAATTTGGAACTAAATGATCTTGTATACTTTTTCTATAGGTGGCTTAAAATTAAACAATGGTCAAGTGTTGACCTGTTCTTTCTAAAGCCAGCCTGCTTGTCTCCTAGAATGTTTTCATCCTCAATCCAGCTGATAAATCTATTATTAAGGTATCGGGCATAGATTTTACCCACTACTAAAAGTAGGCTAATGGGCAGATAGTTGGAGAGATCATACCTGTTCCCTTTTTTATAAATAGGAATAATCTGAGGCCCTTTTCACATGGGCATATTGCCCACGCTAGGGCGACCTCTCCAGGAGGTCTTCTTCACCACAGGGTGCACTAGTGTAGTTGGAAAAGGTGAGACTCTACACCTCAGACTGCTCTAGCACAGCCGCGGGGGTGGCGCTGCGACCTTCCCAAGTGGTTTTTATGAAACTCGCCCGCGCTGCTCTGTGGCAGCCCCCGATGAAGAACTGCAGAGACGCGGTAGCGCATCCCTGCAAATCTGCCCGGGGCGGGCTTCCAGCTGGCGCGCTGCCCTGATTGGCAGAGTACCGCCGGAAGCTGCCGGTCGCCATTTTGGGCACTGCCGAACACCGCGGAATGCCACTGAAATTCGGCGGTGTATAAAGCGGCAAACCCGTGCTCCCTGCAGGGACAGAGCAACCCGCTACAGGGTAAGCTCTGCCCCTGCGTGCGCCGCCCCGTTTCGCCCCCCTGTGAGGAAAGGGCCTGAGTCCAGTTATTGGGTAATTGTCCAGTTAATTTGGGTGAACAGGGCTGCTAATAAAGGTGCCCACCATGTGATTGAATCTCAGGAAGAAGTTCCCGATGGTCAGAGCTGTCTGGCAGTGGAATATGCTGCCTCGGAGTGTGGTAGAGTCTCTTTCTTTGGAGGTCTTTAAGCAGAGGCTGGATGGCCATCTGTTGGAAATGCTTTGATGGGTGTTCCTGAGTAGCAGGAGGTTGGACTCGATGGACCTGGGGTCTCTTCCAACTCTATGATTCTATAAGTCTATGATTCTATGATACTGACTTTCAAGAGCTGGGGCATTATGGAATTGGGTCCTGGGGGTTTACCAGATTTGAGCTGTGTAATTAGTGTCTTTATTTCAGCTTGGGTCATAGGTGCCCAGTGTGGAACATCCACAAAGTTCAAGGAATGGGAATCAGTCTCTGTGGAGATCTGTTCTCTTTGATCTCTAAATAAGGTGACAAAATAAGATTTCCACACTTGGGCAGGAATATTACACTGAATTGGGCCCATTAGGTTCCCTAACATGCCTGATACTATAGACCAAAATTGTTTGGGTTTTTTTTTGGATAGAGTTGTTTATCAAAAGGCTCCATTGCCTATACATAGCTTCTTTCTTTTTTTCATGCAATCAGAGCTTTATAATGTTTTTTAATGATATAATAGGACCGAGGCAAAGTTTTACTATTGTCCCTTCTATATTGGCAATACAGAGTCAATAAACACTTTTTTGTCTCGAAACATTCTTTGTCGAATTAAGATACACCTTTGTATCCTCATTTCGATATTCCTCATTGTCAGAGACAGAGCAGACAGCAATTGAGTATAACTTCCCAATATCACCTGCATGTCATTGGCTTCAGTAATGGTGTTTTTAAGCTTCGTGCCTTCTGGTGAATTTAAAAATGCAGAAGTTTTAACATTTATGTTTTCTGACCATATCAGCCTCTTATGCCTAACTGTCATAGCTGAATCAACAAACTGATTATTCAACTGCAAATGAATGTTGATAGGGATCCCAAGAGTAAGAGAGAGGGGCAGATGATCACTTTCTATTCTGTCCACCATATAAAAGTTTTTAACGGAACTGAACAGCATATCTGAAATTAGTACATATTCAATCGTACTGCTCCCTGTCCCTGAAATGTATGTAAATTCTCCACAAGACTCAAAAAGTGGATTCCTATTAAGTATTCTTAAAGTGAGTCGACCTGCCAACTGAACAAGGCATATGCCTGCAAAATTTATCCCAGTATTTTTAGAGTACCTGTCGTTATTAAATATGTGGTCCTCTATGTCATTCAGACACCAATACTGGGAAGCAAAAAGGGTATCATTATTAGGTCCAATTCTAGCATTGAAATCCCCCATAGCAACTAAGTAGGCTGAGGGAAATTGTGACTCTAAATTTACTATATAGTTTTCTAATTCTTCCCAATGCTCTGTGGTCTGATCTCTTCTAGAAGTGGGAGGAATATAAACATTTACAAGCAGACAACTCATACAGTCAAAGACAATTAAACAAGATATAGCAATCTGTCTGCAATGAGGCAGGCATTTAATGGAAACTTGAAGGGATGTGGCAACCAAAATGTCTAGCCCCATCTTTGGTCTTCCCTTATCAGTGGTGGTGGAAATAACTGCTGATAAGTCATTGATAAAATAACAGTTAACATCTAATTTATTTGTACACCGTGTCTCTTGAAGGAAGATCACGTCATACTCTCCAATAAAGTTTATCACATCGATGTCTCTAGATTTGTGATTCCAACCAGCTATATTCGATGACAATGTTTTGAACTGATATTTTGGGGATGCTAATTTTGTATTAATGTAGGTCAGGGAAGTGAAATTACAGCTTTGTGATTTGGCAAAGATAGACAACTCACTATGATGCTTGAGTTGTCAATCTATACAATGAATCTGGTCCAAATATCCCTCCCTATCAAGGAACACTGGCCCATTTTCTGGAGGAACATCCTATCAGGGCACTTTTCTTTTTGTAATTGTGTTGTTGATAAGGGAATAGGATCTTCTAATTTACTTAGATCTTGAGATCTGCTTGGCCTTTCTTCCATCTTCACTTTCAGATTAACTATAGAAGAAGCAGGATCGTGTTCACTCCTGCCAGTATGTAGCTCACTCCTCTTGATATGGCTTGAATCAGCTGGATTGTTAGTGTCATGTGTAGTTCATTGCTGAAGACCCACAAATAATTTATTGTTCTTTACCTTATTTAACAATAAGTTCGGAACAGACAGTGAAAGGCTTACTGAATTTGGGTTCTCTTCTCTTGGAAGCTTAGTAAAGTTATTCTCAAGGATGATAATCTCTCTATTGTTTCTGATTGTACCTGTGGAGGAAGTAATTGAAAAGAGACACTTCCTCCGCAATACTGATTTCATCAAATTTTGTGTTTGGCAACAAAGCATTGTGATAATCAGCCAATCATATTTCTCTTCTTGAGAAATATGAGTTAAACAGATTACGCTGTCCTCCAGATTGATGAGATTAACTGATCCTCTTTCAAGCTGTTCATTAATTGAAACTTTGCTGGGCAGATTCTTAACCAATGACATGAGAGGGGCATTATTTTCAAAAAACCAAGTAACTAAAAGTCCCATATTAAAAAAACTATTCCGTAATGAAAGGACTTTTTTCACTATGTGCTGATCCGTGAAAGAAACTACAGCTCTGGAGTATGTGTAGGTAAAAAAGGGGTACTCCACTTGCACAACTTTATCCACTGTGAGATAAAGTTGTGCTAGTGGAGTACCTCTTTTTTAACTACACATACGCCAGAGTTGTAGTTTAGAACCCATGGTGCAAGAGTGGGTCTTAAAATGTACAGAAGGTGCTGCTTACGCTGCACCTTGGTCAGCATGCCTGCAGGTGTTGGATAATTATTAAAAACAAGTTTATTCTTCACCAATCTCAAGTTCCAGTGCATAGTTCTAGAACTGTCCTGACCATCCAAAAGTTGTGCTGCCATTGAAAGGGTTAATTTCTCGCCCTTACTGCTAGATTCTTTCCTGAGGGTCTCTGGTGTCAAACTCTTCACACTTCTTTGGAGAGACAGAGGCCATTTCCACACTACACTCTTATAGCATGATTATTCCACTTTCAACATCCCAGCTGGCCCCTCCCAAAACTGCAAACCCCAGGATTCCATAGGATGTTGAAAGTGGAATAATCGCTCTATAAGAGTGTAGTGCGGAAATGGCCAGAGAAGAGATCACAAGTGTTGCTGGTTACCATCGTCATCATCTTCTCAGGCTGTAGTTTATTTTCATCCGCACATGAATGCAGCTATGTTGTTTCCCAGACATTTCTGAGCAAAACATTTCGGTATCCTGTCTCCCACATAGTCAAGTTGATTTTATTTGCTGTTGCTTTACATTCAAATTTAAAGCCTGTCGGTGTTTGCTTTGGACTGCTACTTACCACAAGCCTGCTTTGGGAAATTTGCCTATTATAGAAGAAGAAATAAAGCCATCCATTTCTAAATTAAATATCTGGTTTTGGGAGTGCCGTATGCAATCGTTTGGCTCAATTACAGTTCTTGGTGTTCCAATTAGGCTTCCAATTAGGCCTTATGATTCTGCAATGCGAAATTGCAGATTTCTTCTTGGGAAATCAGCTGTGGTTTGCCAAGGGGGAGGAGGGGGAGGAAGAGGAGGAGGAGGAAGAGGAGGAGGAGGAGGGGGGGCCTTTCGTTTAGGTCCCTGTATTTTGGAAGCCAGAAGTTTAAAAGTTGTTTGACTATGTGAGAGAGAGGATACAGGAATGTTTCACTAAGAAATGTCTGGGAAACAAGACAGCTCCATTCACGTGAACCTTTCAGTCTTCCATTTTCTGAACAAGAAATAAGGAGACAGCCCCATCCACAAAGACCAATGACTAGGTCCAAAATTCAGTATGCGTTTATTGAGCATAACTTCCTCCAACAGCTGTGGAATCCTCCTCTTTTCAATGACTTGTTTTTGGATGTTGTGCTTTCAACTATTGGAAATTATAGACATGTACTGCTTTTTTGATATAGGGCCCACTCTTTCATCAGTTCTTCTCCTCTTGCATTCTTCCTGTAGGGAACATGAGACAATTGCGGAAGCTTGACTTGGAAGTGATTCTATCATGGGGCTGAGAGTGTGTGACATGCCCAAGGTCACCCAGTGGGTTTCTATGGCTGAGTGGGGACTCGAACTCTGTTCTCTAGGGTTGTAGTCCAATGCTCAAACCACTGCACCGTGCTGATTCTCAATTTGCAGATTAGGGAGGAGTATTTAGAATTCTCAACTGGAGAGCTCTAGTGCTGCATCAAACTACAAATCTCAGGATTCTCTTTGATGGCAATTAAAGGGGAACCACAGTGCTGTAACTGTGTCATGTGAAAGGGATCCCACATTTTCAGATAATATTGCATCCGTTATTCATAGGGACTAAATTGTTACATTGTTAACTGCTGGGAGGATGGAAATAGCACAAGCCATTTCCGCACTACATTGTAATAGTAACATATTAATATAACATAATAACATAATAGTACATAATAACATAATAACATAATAGTAACATAGTAACATAATAACAATTCCACTTCCTGTGGAATTAATAACAAACCCCAAATTCCACAGGAAGTGGAATTGTTATTATGTTACTATGTTACTATTATGTTATTATGTACTATTATGTTATTATGTTATTATGTTATATTAATATGTAGTGCGGAAATGGCGTGTGCTATTTCCATCCTCCCAGCAGTTAACAATTTAGTCCCTATGAATAATGGATGCAATATTATCTGAAAATGTGGGAGGCCCAAGAGCTCTCTGGCTGAGAATTCTAAATGCCCCTCCCTAAAGTGCAAACCCTAGGATTCCATAGAATGTTGAAAGTGGTATAATAGCACTATAACTGTGTAGTGTAGAAATGGCCATAGTGTTGGAAATGTCTGGCTGCACAAGTTTGGATAAGACATGTTTGGTTGCCCTGCACGAGAAACTTACGTGCAAACTGAGAGCTGCACAATGGACTGAGAAACAAAACAAATGTATGGACACATGGTCCATTTATTTCTACATGTCAGCACTAATTTGTGTTCTGTTAAACCACCCCAAGGAGCAAATGCAGTTTTGGAAGGAAACTCTTTAAATACGGTATATATATTTAGTTCTTCTTCGTGGTCTCTGTGCCTCACACATTAGGAGCTTTCGCGCCTGCGCGGTAGCGTTCGGAAACTTCTAGAGCTCGTTCGCTTGGCGGGAACCCCTCCCCCACGCCGGTACTGCGCATGCTCCTCCCACCGAGCAACGGTCTCTCCTCAGTTCTTTTTCATCCGCCATCGCGTACGGAAGGTTCTTTAGCTTGTTCCTCGCTATTTCTTCTGCTTGGCTGTTTTCCTCTCGGTTTTTGGACTATTTCGGACTGTTTCTTGACCTCTCTCTCGGACTTCCCTTCGGACTTGGTAAATTAGTGCAAATTTCTTGTACCAGCTGACCATTTCCCTTCCCTTAAAATTTTATTCTGATTATGTTACCTTTCTTTTCCTTTATGCTGTTCCTAACACTACATTTGGATTGCCATATTATCCTCAAGGAAAAAAACTTTCATATTATATGTTCTAAAAAGTAATAAAATGTTAAAATTTTGTTTTGTTTTTTCTGCTGTTAGGAACAAAGACCAGGGATTTGTACAATGCACACATAAAACATATCATCTGGAAGTAACCATTAGGTGGCAAATTGTTGCACAGAGACAACCTGACTGTAAAATGTTTTTTTTTCCTACTTCACATATTTTCTCATCTCACAAATGTTATGTCCTGATTAAACATCAAAAGATCTGACAGATAGCACTTATCCCGGGACATAAATCACAAGACTGTTTGTTTTTTCTCCAAAGGAGACTCCACCACACTCCATTGAGGCAGCACATTCCACTGCTGGACAGCTCTGACAGTCAGGAAATCCTTCCTGAGGTTCAAGGAAATTCTTCCTGAGGTTGATAGCCATGTTTAAATATTTGAAGGGATGCCACGTAGAGGAAGGAGGGAGCTTGTTTTCTGCTGCTCCAGAGACCAGGACAAGGAACTATGGATTCAAGCTGCAGGAAAGGCGATTCCGCCTGAACCTCAGGAAGAACTTCCTGACAGTCAGGGCTGTCCGGCAGTGGAATCTGCTGCCTCGGAGTGTGGTGGAGGCTCCTTCCTTGGAGGTTTTTAAGCAGAGGCTGGATGGTCATTTGTCAGGAGTGCTTTGAGGGTGTTCCTGCATGGCAGGGGGTTGGACTGGATGGCCTGTGTGGTCTCTTCCAACTCTACATTTCTATGATTCTATGATTCTAAGTGGAATCTCCTTTCCTGCAGCTTGAATCTATTGCTCCCTGTCCTTGGCCCTTTCCGCACCTTACCTTTTTCCGGCGCTAGGTGTAAGGATCGCGTGAGCAGCCTCCAGTGAGCGACTCTCGCATCTGGGGTCCTTTGGCTCTGCACGATCTGCCTGGTTGCACAAGAGCCTTGCCTCTTCCTTCCGCAGTGCAGCCTGGGAGTTTCCCAGGCTGTGCTGGGGCAGGAAGCGCAACCAGCGTGGCTCCAGAGGCTCCGCACACCAGATAAGTGCACGCGGGGCCCAGGAGCAATGTGCAATCACGCACCATTTTCAGCTTCCAGCCGAAAATGAAAAGGTGCACAATCAGCGCCTGCTGGCCCCTGGAGCGTCACGTGATTGTGAGTGCATTGTGCAGATCGCTCCTCACAATTGTGCGACGCTCCAGGTGGCCTTTCACATGGAAAATGCCATGGGGAAAGGGCCCTAGTCTCTGGAGCAGTGAAAAACAAGCCCACTCCCTCCTCAACATGACATCCCTTCAAATATTGAAACATGGCTATCATGTCCCCTTTTAACCTTCTCTTCTGCAGCTCCCTAAGCCGCTCCCTAAGCTGCATGGCTTCTTTAACACGGTTTGTTATATCAACATAACTTCCAAAACACTAGTTTTCTCATACAGTTTCCATCATCCCCTTCCAGCCCTTTTAACATGGCATCAACCACCAAAGCACTACCTGTACTACATGGCAGCAAAGAGCAAATAACCTGGTATGACAGTGCTCAGTGGGTTACGAAGCATCGGATGAAAGCAAGCCTTTAAAAAGTACATGTTTTTGGGATAGCTTTCGGATGTCACAGCAGGGAAAGCAAAACAGACCTGACAGTGTGGAGCCAAGGGGCAATTGAGAAACTGCAGTAACAATCTTTAGCATGAGGATCAGCTTTACACGAAATAGATGCGCCCCTGTTTCATTTGCAGAAGTGTGGACACAAAGCAGGAGATAAAGGCACAAGTCTGTCCATGTCATGTGCTGGCTGTCTAGTTTTTCCCCCCAAAAAACAACTCAGGATTTTGCAGCAGTGCTTTATTGCAGTATAGCTTAGCCTAAAAGTGGATAGAGCTAAGGTACATCAGTTAGCCATCAGTTTGTATAGGTGCAAATAGTTTTGAGCTTGAGCAGTTTCGATTGGTGAGCCCGCGAACATCACTCCGTCTGCCTTACTTCGAATGGTTCCCGAGGCAAGGTGGATGTTTGCATACTTTGATCTCGGGAACCTGACCTCTTCCCAGGTTTTCTTAACTGTTCCTTTTCGGGTTGTTCCCAATACCTTTCTGGGATCACACATTATCTGTCTTTGATGTTCCTATTTCTATTACCTAGATGACTCTTGGGTGTTACAGTTTCAGACGTTGTGCCTTTGATTTCCCAAGCTTGATGTACTGAAATTCAAGTGATCAATCTCTTAAAGCCTAACTAAGTAAAAGCATCTGGAATACTTTCATGACAGGGCCGAGTCCTTGGCAGTCCAATACTGCTTGTCCTGCCAACATCTGGTACAGGTTACCACAGTTCACTTTGGAGAGTCACGCTAATTATTTTTCAGGTATACAGAGTAGTGATGTTCAGTGATCAGTTGAGAGACACACAGTCTGTCCAGGGCAGCTGAGCAGATGTGCAATATGGGGAATGTTTTAGCACCCAAAGAATGAAGCACCACTCCTACAAAGCTGTTGAAATCGGGCGATCATTAACTACATTTAAATGATTCTCCCAAGCAACACTATGTACAGCAGCTAGCTTTATGAATAAATATAACATCCCTAAAAACATAGCATAGATGTTATCAATCATGCAATCAGTGTAGCACAAATATTATATAATACTATGTATTATGAATGTATGTGACCATAGCCAGACGCTTAAGGGCATACAACAAAGGCAGTGATCAACATCCTGAACATAACAAATAAGTTTAAAATACTTGTACTCCAAAAATGTCTTTTGACACCCATATAGCTATTATATGGATTTGTCAATCACACAAGCCAGGCTACCAGCGGTCAGAAACCAACAGCCAGAGACCAGAAAGATAACATAATGTGTGGTCATTCGAGTGAACCCAAGCCTTATACCAGAATAATACCTTACATGAAATGGGGTGCTGAGTGGATGTGCATATTCTTGTACATCTGCATATTTCTGCCTGTCGATTATTAATATAATCATATCATTTCTGCATGAAGTTCAGTTTCACACCATCATGTATTTCTGTCCCCTTACCTTTGTGCAAAGTATCTGTGGACCATTTGCAATCTTCAGTATGTTGTCCGCTGTCTTTGTTGTACATACCTAAAGGTCTTTAAAGGAGAAGGACAAAGAAAGAGAGAGTTCGTGTCGTGTTGCATTGAACACATGATATGTATTCATAAAATGTAAACCTATGGCTCTTTGTGTGTATTTCCATAGAAATAGGCATATTACAAATCAGTATATTATATGATGGAGATAGATAAATTATCATTATTAATGAGGGGTAAAGATTTAAAGATGTTCTGGTTAACTTGGAATCCTATAATGACGATTTTGGAAGAAAAATGGGGATGTATAACAAACATTGTTATAAAACAGTAATAGGCAGGAAAAAGGAACTTAAAGTTTAAAGGAAGTTAAAGAAATCGAATATTAGATAAAAGGTTAGGTGGTTAAAAGGATAGTTGAATGAGAGAGCGATAGATTAGTGGAGGTTAAAACCAAATCAATTATATTATGGTCCACAAAATATTACGCATTTTTTTTATTAAATTTTATTAAACAAACAAACAAACATTTATATAAGACAAAAGATATGACCATAGAAATACAAATCAAAACATATCAAACAGCTGAACCAACCACAATAACCAAATGTAACGTATCTCATCCAATATAAACCCCTTTCCATTCCCTTTGCCAAATTTGGATCACTAAAGACCATTCTTTATCAACTTTATCCTTATCAATCTTTTTATCCATTAAAGCAGTCAACATATCCATTTGATACATCTCATATAATTTCAGTATCCATTGATCCAGAGATGGTATTTCATGACTCTTCCAGTTTAGGGCATAAACAATTCTTGCGGCCGTTGCCATATATAATAGAATTCTATTATATTGTATTTGATATTTTTGACTACCTGCCACAAACATATTCAAAAGATAGAACTCAGAGCAAAATTTCAAATCAATCTCCAATACACTTTTAATTAGATTATGAATTTGTCCCCAATAATCCCTTGCCCTTCTACACTCCCACCAAATGTGATACGGTGTTCCTAATTCCTTTCCACATTTCCAGCATCTGTTAGAATAATTTCTATACATTTTAGCTATTCGTTGAGGTGTGATATACCATCGAAATAATATTTTATAATAATTCTCCCTCAAATTAGCACTTCTTGTAAATTTTATATTAATATTCCATGCCTTTCTCCATTCAGCTAATTCAATAGAGTAACCTAAATCTTTTGACCATTTGATCATATGATCCTTAATTATTAACTGTTCAGTTTCTAGTTTTAACAATATATGGTAAATTTTTCCAATAACGTGATCTTCTCCAATTAAATATTTGATATCCAAGTCTTTATTTTCTAATCCCTTTTCCTGGATTCCATCCCCTTCACAATCCTTCTTAAATAATTCAAACATAATTCTATGATGAAGCCAATTACCTTGAAATCCCAAATTTTTCAGTTCATCTAATGTCTTCATATCATCCTTGCCTCCCCGTTTACATAATATATCTTCATATGCCAAATATCTCCTATTAGTTATATATAATCCTTTAAAAAAAGCTTCTTGCAAAGAGATCCATCTTGGTTTTTTTTAAATAAAACTTTTTCTTATAACTATTCCAGACTTTCAATAAACTTCTTCTAATTATATGTCTAGAAAAATCCCTATCCTCTAAAGCTTTATGATACCATAAACACCCGTGCCAACCAAATTTATTGGTCGCACCTTCCAATGTTAATAATCTTACATTCTCAGCACTAATCCAATCCAAAACCCATTTCATAGCACAGGTTCTATAATACAGTTTGAAATTCAGTAATCCTAAACCCCCTCTTTCCTTACTATCATACAAATTTTCTCATTAATTCTCGACTTCTTCCCTACCCATAAATTTTTTAAATTTTCTTCATCCAATTATCCAAAAAATTTTCATCTTTTAATATTGGTAAGTTCTGAAATATATATAATAGTTTGGGGAGAACACTCGTCTTTATAACTGCTAAACACCCTAATAAAGATAACTTCAGTTTTGACCATATAGTTAACCTATTTTCAATATTCTTCCATGTTGGAATATAGTTATTGTTCTCCAAATCTGAATTTTTATTTGTAATACAAATACCTAGATATTTAACTTTCTGCCCTGTCTTAATGTTTGATATTAGTTCCAATTTCTTTTGTACTGCTTTGTCCATATTTTTAGTTAATATTACTGATTTATTTCTATTCACTTTAAATCCTGCAACCTCTCCAAATTCCTCCATAATTTGAAATAGTTTAGATATTGGATCATTTAATATTATAAGTAAGTCATCTTACCTTTAATTTATACACCTCCACTTGAATTTGGCAGCCCCTTATCTCGGGATCCTTTCAAATCTTCCTATTTAATATCTCAAGCGTTAGTATAAATAGAAGTGGGGATATAGGACACCCTTGTCTAGTCCCTTTTTCTACTACTAATTGATCTGATTTTATCCCATTAATTATAATAGAAGCACTTTGATTATTATATATAGAGTTAATCCAATTAATAAACCTATTTCCTAAATTTATTTTCTTTAAAGCTTCCTTCATAAAACACCAATTAAGATTATCAAATGCCTTCTCGGCATCAATAAATAATAGAGCCAATTCCTTCGGGACATGTTCATAATACTCCTGTTATTCCGATCCTTGCTGAATTTATTGACTGGGAAATAGCTCAATTAGACCTGGAAGTGGATAAACTATATTGTGTTAATTCAGCAGTTGCCATGAAACAACATCTACCGAGAGACATTGCTGTACATTTCATTAGAGAGAGGGTCCGTGATTTAGTGATCCAACAGTTATAAAAACAGAATCACGGTGGAAGGATCGGAATTAATCATTTTAAAGGACTTTCCATATGAAGTTTTGGCGAAGAGGAAGTTATATAAAGAACTGACATTAGCTCTCCGCGAAAAGCAAATTAGATATAAGTGGGTGAGAGACGAAGGAGTAATCTTCTCTTATAAATTTAAAAGATATGTCATCGATACAACAGATAAGGTAGAGGAATTTTTAAAGAAGCTTCAACAGGAACAGGATATTTTTTTCTGAGAGGAAATACTCTGAAGAATCGCGGAGATCTCAAGGAAAAACGAGAAATCAGTTACAATTAAGTTTTCATAATGAAGATGAAGAAACCGATTTGATTGACATCGCAGAAGAGGGGAGTCTGCTACCTTCAAAAGAAATTGCGCACCTGCATGGAGAAGCGGAACGTGGGCTTGAAGCACTTCAGCAGATAGTCACAACTCTGAAGTGAAAATAACTGATCCTTTTTGGGGGGGGGTAAAATGGGGGGGAAGAGAGGGAAAAAGAAAAAAAAGATAAAGTAGTTTTCTAGGATGGATTTATCAATTTGTTCTTGGAATGTTAATGGAATGAATGGTCCAGTTAAGAGAAAAAGAGTTTTTAATTTTTTAGAAAAACAGAAAGTCGAAGTAGTTTGTTTACAGGAAACTCATATATTAGAGGGGGAAAGAGGTATTTACAGAATAATAAATTAGGAATATGCTATACAGCTTGTAATCAGAATCAAAAGAGGAAAGGGGTAGCAATATATATAAATCGTAGATTTCGATCTAAATTAGTTTATAAAGATAGTAAGGGACAATTTATCGCAGTGGAGATTAATTGGAATAAAGTACAAATATTATTAATTGGTCTGCATGCTCCCTTTGAAAACAAACAAAATTTTTATGAGATGGTTCTAGATTTTATTATACAATCAGATTATCAAAAAATAATATGCATGGGGGATTGGAATGGGGTTATAGATGCTAAATTGGACAGGGGGCAAGCATCTCAAAAAATCCGAGCTAATCATGGAAGCTTACCTAAGATGGTTAAAGCAAGGCTCCAATCACTGAACTTAGTTGATGTTTGGAGATTAAAACATGGACATCAATGAGATTATGCATATTATTCAGCACACCATCAAAGCTGGTCCAGAACTGATATGATTTGGATAGCTAAAAGCTTAGCTAATCTCGTTAAGGATATTCAGATATTACCAAGATTAATCTCTGATCATTCGCCACTATTGTTGAGGTTTAACCATAAGCAGAGAAGTTATAATTGGAAACTTAATGAAACTTTGTTAAAAGATGATAAATTAGTACAGAATATTAAGGAAGAACTAAATAATTTTTTTAAAGATAATTTACATAAAGGGACTAAAACCTCCATAGTTTGGGACGCTATGAAAGCTTATATTAGAGGGATTTTGATGTAAAAGGAGTACTTCTTGAAAAAACAAAACAGGGCTAAAGAAGATAAATTACAAAGTCTTTTGAAAGAAAAAGAGAAAGATTTGAAGGTTAGTCCGTTGAATAAAAAAATTCAAAATGAAATTCAAGCAATCCGTGCTCAAATTACTATGCTAAACTTACAAGAGATTGAACGAAAATGTAACTATCTTAAGCAGAAAGAATTTGAATTTGGAAATAAAACTTCTAAATGGCTGGTGTATAAATTGCGTAAGAAAAAAGAAAAAAGTTATATAACCCAGATTAAAGTGAACGATCGATTAATATCAGATCAGGATGAAATTATGGCTAATTTTTTTTAAAAAATTGGGAAATTATATTTGAAGGATAAACTAGAACCCAGGGAACTTGAAAAAATAAATAACTATCTAGTCAAAGAGAATATCTCCCAGATTTCGGAGGATATGAGGAATGTGTTAAATCGAAGAATTTCTCCGCAAGAGGTAAATCTGGCAATTAATAAACTAAAACTAGGGAAAGCCCCTGGGGCAGATGGGCTTACGGCTATTTTTTACAAGATCTTTGAAGATGAATTGGTGCTCCTCTTTTAGAAATAGTTAATCAGGAAGGAAATTTGGATATCCCCTCTTCATGGAAAGAAGCTAATATAATATTGATATCAAAGGAAGGGAAAGATAAGCTTGATATGAATAATTACAGACCCATCTCTCTGTTAAATTCAGATTACAAAATATTCACTATAATTTTAGCGAATAGATTAAAAAAAATACTAAACGAATGGATACATCATGATCAGTCTGGATTTTTACCCAAGAGACAGATAAGCGAAAATTTAAGGATGTTGCTGAATATTATGGAGTATCACAAAATATTACACATTTAAAGACTCAATTTTTAATTGTTCCCGTAGTGACAAGTAGAAAAGATTATAAATTTAAGCTGGAAGCAAAACAGTAGGATATTGGGGGAAAGGGCGAAATGAATTAAAGGTGCTAAGAAATTAAAAGATAGGATATAGATAAGAATGCCAATAAGAGAACTTAAAATGTATAAAGGAAGCTATATGTTTTGTTGTTTCTTTGTTGAAGTTTTTTGTGTGTGGGATAGGAGGGGATGAATGGGGATTGTAAGAAACGTAGTAAATGTTGTGTGTAAGTTATGAAATGTGATTTTGTGGAAATCCTAATAAAAAAGATAGGGGAAAAAAAACAAATCAGTATATTATAAATCAACAGTCTTTGCTCTTAGCATCAATTTATTTATATAATTTGTTGGATTTCAGCTCCCAGAAACCCCAATCAGCATTGAATCTGGGAGACTTAGGGGTTTATGCTCCCCAGACTATAACTTTTCCAAGCTCTGTGTAACAAAACAAATTGGAACATGGTCCCGGTCGACTGAGCTTCTGACAAAGGATGCAAGAATGCCAACACTTTGTGCCCATCCCTTACCTGGCTGGAAGCCCAGATTACTGGTACAGGTGAACCTATTTCTGCCTGCCTCTTTACACGTACACATTATCACACACGTGAAATAAAGAGCTACTATAAAAGACGTCTCTGGAACTGTAATCAGTCCAGGGATATTTGCTGCTATCAGAATTCTACAGAGAAAGAAACTAATAAATTCACTAACTTCACTGCCAGGATATTTAAAAAAAAGAAGCCCTCAGGATTACCCGAAAGGTGATTATTACTTTTTTATTATTTGTACATGCAAAATACACTATTGCAATATAATTTGAAATTTGTATTTTAAAAAACGATATGTATTTTAAGGATAGTAAAAACACTGATTTTTTGTGAAGCGGACAGCAGTACTTTGGATAACCCTCTGAGATGACAAGCCAAGTCTTTTGAACAGATTTTTTTTTAATGTAATGTTTTATTTAAAATATTTAAATTCACTTCCTCAGGCAAAAAGGCTTCTGGAGAAGTCTACATGGAATTAGAAATGAGGCCCTCCTAAGGGTTGACTGTTTAAAAAAAGGTGTTACCAAAGCTAAAAGAAAACTGCATTTATTTTAGTTGATTTTACATTCTTAATCATCTTGAGTTCGATTTTGGAGAAGAAAGCCAGGGTAGAAACTAAATAATTTAAATAAGCACCTAATTATAGTGCAATGCATTCAAAACCATTTTATTTAGTGTTTTTAATAAACATATTTAATGTTTATTTAATTTTTTGTTAATTTTTATATTATACAGTCAGCCCTCCACATTTGTGGGTTTCACTTTTGCAGATTTGATTATTCACGGATTATTTGCTATCATCTCTGTTGCCTCCCTGTGCCATTTCCAATAGGGGCCGCAAGCCTCATGAGACTGAGAAACTGCGAATGAGGCTTGTAAGTCCCTCTTGAAAATGGTGTGGGGCAGCCGTGGAGGTGGCATTAAGCCCCCCAGCCCCCCACTTCTGCCTTGGGAAGGCACCCTGATGCCTCAAAGGAATCCACAGTGGGTTGAATACAGTGATCATACTTTTTGTGTGTGTTAAATATGGTTTGGGAGGGCCTAGAGTTAGTCACGGTTTTTCCACTTCCACGGGGTCCTGTGCCCCTAACTCTCATGAATATAGGGGGACGACTGTACATTGTTTCAGACATCTTTCATTTTCGCCTATGGTGTAAGCCACCTTGGGATCCATGCTGAGAGAAAGTTGGGATAGAAATTAAATAAATAAACAAACAAACCTCATGGGAGGTGGAATGAGTGAAAAGTGATGAATTTCGTGCCGGTTCATATTCTCCAACTGTCCCAGTTTGTCAGGCACAGTCCCAATTAATCTTCTGCCATCCCAGTTTCTCCCTCCACCTGCCAGTTTCCCTCTTTGTCCTCTGCTTACTTCAGACTGCATTACAGAGAGACCGATTCAACAAAGAAAGCCGTGACACTTAGATTGTTTCCACACTAGGCTATTACAGTCCTATTACTCCACTTTCAACATCCTATGGAGTCCTGGGCCTTGGCCCTCCCTAAATTGCAAACCCCAGGATTCCATAGGATGTTGAAAGTGGACTAATAGCACTATAACAGTCTAGGGCAGAAACGGCTGGAGTCTTCATGACTTGAGCAGGGCTCTTGATGACTGGGGTTCATGGAGATCTCTCATTCTTAGGGTTGCCATAAGTCACATACTCTCCAACCATCCTGATTAATCCTCTGCTTTACCACATTTTTAGCTACGGTAGAGTCCTGGTTATCCGACCTAAACTGGCGGGCGCAGGGTTGGATAACTGAAATGTCGGATGACACGGAGCCCTGCAGCGGCCGCCATTTTGGGGGCGTGTCGGGGCGTGTTGTGGCGGGCCTGGGGGTGTGTCGGGGCATGTCTGGGGACGCAGAAATGCCTGCAGCCACGCCCCCAGGCAGCCGTGACATTGGTTAATCTGGAGCGTTGGATAACCGCAGGTCGGGTAACCGGGAATCTACTGTATTTTGAAAACGTCCCAGGTTCTTTCTCCTCCTCCCACTTTCCCACTTTGTCCCCAGCTTACTTCAATTGCTGCAACTTGAGTTCAAAATGCAGAAGTTGTTTTTACTCAGTTACAGTGTGCCCTCTGTATATGCAGGAGTTCAATTCCAGGAACCTTCACACAAAACAAAAATTGCAAATGCTCTCTCCCATTGTTGTCAATGGATGCAACATGCATGTGCCTGTGTGTGCCCAGCATGTCTGTTTACAATAATGAAATACTTCATTTAGTGAGGTAATATCTGTGTAGCAACCACAAACCAGGTTATTGCTGAAAATGTTGGTGGAAGGCAATGATAATTGCTACTGTATATTCCTCTGTGTCATGTATTGCCAACAGAGATGATAGCATCAAAATGATGCTAGCAAGATAATAGCATCAAAATTCACACCAATGCATCCATTCTCTTTTCCCATGGACTTTCCAAAGTAATTTATTGTTGCTGTTATGTGCTGTCAAAGTGCCTTAGATTTCATACCCTCAGTATTTCACAGAGGAAAACAGGGACACATATGATCAAATAACATCAAAATGTAGTCAAGATTGCAAAAGTTATTGATGAGGAAGACCACACCAGCTAAGAAAGGTTGGGCCAGTTTGCTCTTTGCTGAGTCTACAAGAAAGGCCAAGCTTCTGCCCCCTTCCCTCCTCTCCCCCTTGCTGAGTTAATTGAGTACAAACTACTCTTGCACTTCAACTCAGTCTGCAGTAATGAAAGTAGGCTGGAGACAAAGGGGAAAAGTGGTGGGGGAGAGAGAGAGAAATTGGGATATTTTAAAAATAGTTGAAAATGTGGGATAGCAGTGAGTTAATCAGGATGGTTGGAAGATATGTGATGTACAGCAACCTTGTGAATCAGAGACCTCCATGAACCCCAGCCATCGACAGCCCTACTTCAGGTCTTGCAAATTCAGTGCCATGGCTTCCTTTACTTAATCAATCCCTCTGACGTGAGTCAGTAGTGTGGACAAGCAGCTGAGTCTCAGAAGGTTCCTCACCAGAAATGGAGGAGTGGGAGTCTGGAGCTCAGCCAAGGAGAAACAGAAGCAGCCCAGAAGGATAAGGTTGAAGCCTAGTGGCGATGGAGAAGCCTGCTGTCTCAGAATAACACCTAA
This sequence comes from Ctenosaura bakeri, assembly GCA_948474755.1. Lineage (NCBI taxonomy): Eukaryota > Metazoa > Chordata > Lepidosauria > Squamata > Iguanidae > Ctenosaura > Ctenosaura bakeri. The sequence goes on along the minus strand of CAOLHI010000227.1, from coordinate 113,357 downwards.
TGTAATACTGGCAGAGGGATGACCAGTGCTCCACTACTTTTTGGTAGTCAATTATTTAGCTATTGTTTTAAAAGTGTGTGTGAGCATGCAATGAGAGTGGGAGAGAAATGGTCTTATATGGTGAGTCACCAGGCTTTGGGCCTTTTTTAAAAACAGTTCTTCCCCAATTTTTCTTTTCGCTGGGAGGGGAGGGAGTAGCAGGGAAACCAGAGCAGTTAGTAGCTCACTCAAACCAGACCAAAAATTGTCAGAGATGGATCAGTGAATGGCTTTGCCGCCCTACCCACGAAATAACGAGATCGCAGAAGGAGCTTGGGTTGAACTAGGGCAATTTATTGATATGCCTAATTAACAAGGGGTGAACTTAAACTTGAACTTAAACTTGAACTTGTATTTTTTTATGACCTGAGGAGAAAAGGGGGGGTCTACAGCATCTTCGGACTAGGGTCAAGAGGCAGCTCCCAACCATCTCCCCTAGCCCGTTGAGCGAGATACCGGCCCCAAAGCCAACTGCTGAAGTTGCATGATGACTTTTGGCCAGCCCTTGTCTGGAAGGTGAGCCCCAAGGCCCACCCCCCGCTGCGCAGCAAGTGGGGTGATCCCAGGGCCCTCCCCAAGGATAGGATTTATCCTCCACCCCAGAAAGGGGGTGCCATAGGTACACGCCGAACCTTAAACCCCCCCTTCCGGCCTGCATGATTATACGTAAGCAGTGGCAACCTAATTAATACCAAATTAAGACACCACCCTGTGAAGCCAATTACCCCGCCCTAGGCGCAGTGTAGGGTAGGTGAAAAAAAAACCTGTATAGGGAGGGAAAAAATTCCTATCCGGCCCCGAAGCGACCAGCTATCTTACAATGAAACCATCGGGGGGGAGGGTGGGTCACCTGGAACCGACGCAAATGCTGACGGAGAGGCGGGGTGGGCTCTAAATACCACACCCAGCCCTGCCTCCCCCCATCGGCCCCTGCGACGTGATCTCGCATCATGGGAGGGCGGCAAAGGCTGTCCCCCCCTGCCACCCGCGATGCTTGGGTGGCGTGGGACGAATTACCAACAGATGCGTCTCTGTTTGAGTTTAAGAAACAGAGGGACAGGCTTATACTATGTTTAAAGACAATGGAAGGAAAACAAGCAATAAGAAGTTTCAACTAATTGAGGAACTGTTCATGATTTATTATGACATACAGAGTAGAACATTATTAGAACTAAGATCTCAAGATATTAATCAATATCTATGTGATTGTGTTAAGTTTTGTTTTATCAACAGTAGATATTCTTTTAAAATTTGTATAAATATAGATAAGGAACATAGAGGCAGTGTCACACCTAAACAGGCAAAAGCTCTTCCAGGTTCGTGCCTGGCACACCCAAAAGACTGAACATAAGTCAACTGTCTTCCAAGAGAAGCTTTTATTGATTTACTGCACAGTAAAGGTCCGAGGCCTTAAAGCAAATCAAGGACCCAGACAATGGTTTTACAATCCTTTAAATACACTTTTGCCAGTATTGTCTGATTGGTTACAAGTTTAGGATCCCTCATTCGATCGGTTCTTTAACATCCAACCTGATCGTGTTAGGGTTACCCCCAAACTCTTAAAAAAGCATGTAGGGTCAGAGTTAAAATATCAGGTCCGCATGGATTACCCTGAGTAGTCTACGCAATTGCAGGTGAGCTTTGAATCAGCCTGGAAAGGTTCTCAGCTTTGGCCAAAGGGACTCCCCACCCAAGGAAGAACTCAGTCAACTCAAAACTATTTCTTACATGAGCAAAGAGAAGGACCCTTTATTGTAAAAAAAGGAGAGAATTTTGTAGATTTGGGATGACAATGACCTCAAAAAGCATATAGCAGATGTGCAAGAATATTTGCTTTCCCAGGATTAAAATTCTGATACATGGTTGACAATAAAGTAACTTCTGGTTAATAATCCACAATGAACCTTGAATCACCCATGTATTCACTCAGCAGTGAAGTATAAGAAATATTGTTACAGAGAACGTTGGGAATCCAAGCATTGACATCGCCAATTAATGTCAGCATAATTTTAAGTAGGAAAAAGGGCTGACAACAGGGACAACCTTTAAAGCTGACTACAGTTCAGAATGGAGGAACTTTAGTTAAGCAAATACAGAGGGACAGAAATAAAATTTCTTTAGCTTAGACATTTAAGCAGACAATACCCTCTATGAATTGAACTGTCCAGGGTGCTGAATCTCTAGCAGCCCTGCAGAGTAGACCAGGGAAAAGTTGAGAAGGACTATTTATTTTGTCTTTTGCTGCTTACAGTTGGTCAAAATACTAGTGGGTTACTTCATCATTTTTGGCTAACATCTTCTCTGACATTTTCCCAGGTCACACTGACGTACTGGCTTCCTCTCTTAGGCCAAAAGAATCTTTTGATGTTCCTTATTATAGTATTATCTATCTCTTTGTCAGCTAAAGCCTTGTCCAATTCCTTGGCTCATTAACTTTCCGAGGTGGCTGTTTGGCAGTGATAGCTCCTTAACTTTCCAACTCGTTCTTGGCTTCTTCCTTTTCTGTATGTCCTTCCCATGACCTCATCTCTACAGTTTCCATATGGACCATTACAGCAAAAGCTCTTATTACTCACTTCAGCAATCTAATGTAAAGCAGGCTTACATTTTCTATATAATAGCCACCTTCACAGCCTCAGTCCCCCCTTTGATGCTTTTCTAGGTCATGACATCTGACATGACCTGGTAAGTATCACTATCTCCAATTCTTCTGAGGGCCCTGTACCGTCCACTTGGTTTTATCCCAGGCTTTAGAGCTGTTACACATAACAGTAAACACTGAATACAACAACATATCAAAACAAATGGTTCCACCAAAATTATTACCAAGATTATTGGCGTCCATAACCATTTGAATCCAGAGAGCCATGAAGTGATGGTATCTCAAAAGTGGGACTATCTCAGCCAGAGAGCTGTTTGGCTTCAGTAAACTACAAACCCCATAATTCCACAGGATGTTGAAATAATAGCACTATAACAGTGTAGTGCGGAATGGCCCTTCCTCTATATTCCATATCCATATTTACACACATTTTAAAAAAATATCTACTGTTGATAAAACAAAACTTAACACAATCACATATATATTGATTAATATCTTGAGATCTTAGGTCTAAGAATGTTCTACTCCATGCAGAAAGGCCTGAAATGTCACACCTAAGCAGGCAGACGCTCTCCCAGATTCATGCCCGGCATGCCCAAAAGACTGAACACTAGTTGAATGTCTCCCAACAGAAGCTTTTTTTACTGAGTGGTAAAGGTCCTAGACCTTAAATCAAGGACACAGACAAAGGGTTTACGATCCTTTAAGTACACTTTTGCCACTATCATTTGATTGGATACGAGTTTAGGATCTGTCTTGCTCCATTGATTTCAATACATGACTAAACCGCAAATAATTTTCTTAGATCTGACCTATTAAGGATTGGCTACAATCCAGGTGAGTTAAAGCTTTGTTAACTAGCTGTCTTTCCTGTATATTTTGTACAGGCTGATTCTGAAAGAGGTAATTATATATGGAGGCATGTGATACAACGGCACTGGGAAAATTGCATGCAGCCTCAGGGAGCGGATTGTACACATTCTAAAAATGTTTCCCCAACGTGGAGCTGTGATAAGGACCCGATCCAATGGAGTTTTGCCTCACTGCAGGCAGGCATTTGATTGCAGACTCTGCAGGCACGCTGAGCCATTGTGTAAAAGAACGTCTAAGGTGTTCATAACTGGAGGTGCGGGTTATTTGGGATATCACCTGGGCTCTGCTCTCACAAGTGAAGGAGTCAATGTCATTTTGTTTGACAAACAGAAACCAAGATGGGAGATTCCCAGCAGAGCTGTCTTTATCCAGGTAAGATGCACAGAGTTTTCCTTCCTTCCTTTCTTCTATAGACTACCAACGGGTATGTACCCTTCGGACGGTTTATAAACATACAAATTCAATGCAACAAATCAAAAGTAGAACTAAAACAAATCAATCAGCCCAGACAGTATCAAAATGTTAACATGCTAGGATGTTAACAGCCAACAGTAAAATTTATGCAGTGAAGAGAAATCAAGGACAAAATGTATGTTGGGAGATTATAATATTAGCTTGGCAACTCTGGCCATTTCCACACTACACTCTTATAGCGCAATTATTCCACTTTCAACATCCTATGGAATCCTGGGGTTTGCAGTTTTGGGAGGGGCCACCCTCCCGAAACTGCAAACCCCAGGATTCCATAGGATGTTGAAAGTGGAATAATTGCGCTATAAGAGTGTAGTGTGGAAATGGCCTCAGTGTTACCAAAGAGAATGTCAAGTAGATTTTTCAAGCAGGGCATTCCACACATGTGACCTCTAATAAGAAGGCTACCATATTTTTGTAGGCAGTGGTATCTAGAGATGACCCTCTCAAAGTCCGTTACTTTAATAAATGGGCAATAAGATAACGGGAGCATGTACTCCTTCAGGTATCTGGGTCTAAAGGCTTTTAGAGTTAGTACCAACATTGTAAATTAGACCCAGAAACTAATTGGTTACCAAAGCACTAGCTGAAATGTTTGAAGCAATAGCAGAGGTAGGCCAACCTATCAATTATTGCAGTAACTCAAACAAGAGGTTACTAGCAGATAAATAGCTGTATTTTCACTCTATTCTTTTACCCAAAGAGGTCTCAGAGTAACTTACAATATATCAGCAACAAGAGAGACCTTCAGGTGTATCATCTAGAACAAAGGTGGACAAATGTACCTTGCAGGGTTTACATACTTGAGTCTTGAAATCCAAAACCTGGTGCGAAAAAACATATGCTTAGTATCAGAGATTTTTGAGACCAAGAGTATCTTTTGAATAAACAAGCTCAGTGTAATTTATAATCTTAACACATGCAAATCCTGTTGCCCTAGACTTTCTTCATTTCATCAGTAAATGAAAAGTCCTATAGTAACCTGAAGACTAAAACATTAATGATAGCATTTAATATAGCATAAGTTTTTGTGAATTTATTTATCCCTCCTTTCTCCTGGCTAAGACGCAAGGTGGCTTGCATCAAGTTAAGAGCAAAGTAAACTAAAATCCTATTTAATGCACAAGTTTTAAAAGTATTAAATAAACTGTTTCATTGAAAACACTAAATTACAACAGTTGAAAGCACATTACATAGCCTGTTTCATTAGATATATGATGTGCATGGTGTACAGTACACAGAGGAGAGGCTGGAGGTAGATGCTGAGATAAGTGGCACACTAAATACAGACAGTTACTGACAATGATCGCATCTAGACTGATTAAAAAGATGAGAAGGTCCCCGGTTTTGTTCCTGTTCTTTCTGATTTTATTTCGGAGATTCATATATGTTCTGTTTATCCCGGAATATTTTGTATCAGCTCCCAGCATGATCAGAGACTTATTCTACCAGCTCCTCAGGTCAGTTTATGTCAATGCAGTATAAAATGTGCCCAGTGAATGACAATTAACATATACCTGCTAGAGGACAGATTCATTCAACCTGTATTCGGCTCAGCCTGAGACTAGGATTGTCTTGAGACTGAGAGCCTTTCCACACTACATTGTTATAATGCAATTATTCCATTTTCGACATCCTGTGGAATGTGGGGGTTTGCAGTTTATTGACATCAAAGAGCTCTCTGGCCGTGAATACTAAATGCCCCCCAACTGCAAACCCCAGGATTCCATAGGATGTCCAAAGTGGGATAATAGCACTATAACAGTGTAGGGTGGAAAGGCCCTCAGTCTAACAGAAGACCTTGTGGTCACAACATTTGGCCTGATTGTTGGACTTTTCTGTTTCACCTCCCTTCTGCTTTTTTGTGTCACCCAACCTGTTGAAGAGTTCTAGACCAGCGGTTCTTAACCTTTTCTTTGCAATGGAACCCCCTTTAAATATATGGACCCACAAGACTTAACTCAAAATTTAAAACGCTAAAGTGTATCAAATATTTATTTAAATCTGTTCATCAAGGGTCTTCAGATTTGGAGAGAAAGGAGAAATAAGTAAATGTACCAACTACTATTCTATACAAATGTAAAACAACAGAAACAACACCAAAAATAATATCTGATGTGTAGACCATCTGGCAGGGTTGACTCAGTAGAAACCTCTGATCCTACCAGAAAACAGGAGTTCCGCCAGCTTGTCCCTCCTCTGCATAAACATGCACACAGAGACAAATATGTGTGCTTGAAAGGAAGTATCTCATTGAACATGAGCAGAACTGAAATGCAAGTACAGTTACTTAGGACTAAGGCCCTTTTCACACCCTACTCTGTCTTGTCGTCTTCCGGTGGCGATCCCAGCAGTGGCTCTGCTGGGAAGGGAGCATGACGGGAATGCTCCCCTCCGCACCAGACCAGCTCCCTGTGGAAGGGAGCGCGATAGACACACCTCTTCCTTCTGCAGTGCAGCCAGGCAGTTTCTTATGCTCCACTGTGGCAGGAAGCACCTCCATGGCACTTCCGGGCCTTCCAAAGGGCAGCTAAGTGCAAGAGAGTTGCACGATCAGGGGTCATTAACAGGGCGAACTCATCAATGATTTACCCCACTGTCGTGCCGGCTGGTGATGGGAGAAGGACAAGACAGTGACAACGTCTTGCAGAAGTGTCATCGTGGTCTGGCTTTTCTCCATCCCCGTGCTGGGATGAGAGCATCCTGCAGAAAGGGCCTAAGCTTCACTAAAAGCAACAAGGGATAAAAGTGGTGGTAGCCGTGAAAGCGCCCTTCTTCTGTTGGAAGAGAGATGAACTGTGCCAGTGGGGAGAAGCTGGTATTTCACCACTCTTTTGACTAATGACTGTTTACGTGAGACCTGGGCTCTGGCCAATTTTGAGTGCACTTTTTGGATAGCGCTTAAACAGCTTCCAAATCAGTCCGGACTCCATATTGTGAGAGAGATGTGTTCTTCCTCAGTCAGGCTTTGTCTCCACAGAAGCAGCTGTCCTAATCTTGAGAATGCATGGGAGCTGCCCGGCTTCTACTTTTCCCTCTCCCCTACTTTGCTAAGAGTCTTGAGGGGTTCCAGGACTAAGCACTCAGCTTGGGACCACTACCAGCACCCCCTGCTTTCCTTCTATTCATTGTGCAACTGATAACTCCTACCTGGTGGTGGCATCAAAATGAGGGAATCAGTGACACCCTCCCTTCTGCTCCATTCACTTCTCTCTGCACATGGACCCCCTGTGAGGAGATTGTGCCCCCTAGGGGTCCAGAGACCACAGACTTCTGTTCTAGATTCTGTGCTGTTTTGCTTGGTTCTAGCGGAGGCCTTCCCAAGCCGAACTTCTATTTGCTTATCAATCATATCATTGCTGATGCTGATAGTGTCTTTTGATGTAGTAGTTAATGCATGTAATGTGATCAGAAGATATTGTGATTGCAGGCTGAAATTTCCAAATGAATTGTAAGCAATTTCTCATTTTAATCTGTCTTTGAAATTACCTTGCTCCACAATTTTAAAGCAGTGATGTAGAATCTAGTGAGATTGAAATCATCTCTCTCTTCTCTCTCTCTCTCTTTTAATATTGCTGTTTCTTCCCTGTATTTTTATTCTTCTTGTCTGTTGCTAATGAGTAGTTATTTAATAGCATTGTCTGTTAGTATAGGACATCCATCCAAAGCTTTAGAGAAGGAAATCTCATTGTCTAGGATAGACTATAGTTCATTGATCCAATATTTGACTGGCTTCATCTAGAACTTGCAGGTGACAAGTGGTGGTCCATTGCTTTCTAGGTCTGTCCCGTAGTAAATGATTCCCACCCTTGTCAAACTATTTTTTTTCACACCTCAATGAGTGGGTATTGTAGTTTGTGAAGTACCTGGTGTGAATATTCGCACTGTGATCGCCGTTCAACAAATTCCAAAGTAAGGAGTTGTATTTTAAGGCTTGGCCACATAAGCAGCAGATTTTATGCTCTGGAAGCTGGAATCCTGTAAGTATATTTAGTGGCTAGCAGCTTTTTGATAAAATGTGTTGCTTCTTTGTCCATTATGTTGTTTCACTCAAGTACCAACAAGGTGAACCAGATAAGAAAGATGTTAACAGTGTATCTGGGCAGAAGAGATGCTTCTAGGGACATAAATAGAGAAAGTTGTTTCCCAGGTCAGCTGTGAATGTGTTGGTGTGCTGTGAAACCATGTGAGTGCCAATAGTATGAGCACCAAACTGTGAATACATGTTGTCTCCAAAGCTTGCTTGATCAATTAATTAATAAATCTTGGAAGCTGTGCAAGGCCATCCCTGGTTAGTACTTGGATAGGAGACCACCAACGAATACCAGGTGCTATAGACTTTATTTCAGAGGAGGGAACTGCCAAAACAACCTGTGAGTGTTCCTTGCCTAAGAAAACCCTATGAAATTCACAGGGGTCACCATAAATTGACAGGGGACTTAAAGGCACATATACACACATATGCAAAGTGGCTACATTTGGTAGCTAAGTATGCTGTATCTAGAATGATAATTCAAGTGGCTTGTAGCCTGTTATTTGTGAGAAATCCTGACATAAAGGATTTCAGCATCCATTGTAGCTAGGATGGTATTTTGTGAGAGAACATGAGTTGATTGTGATTTCCCCAGGAAATCAGTGATATCCCATAAATAACTTGAAATACCAGAGAATGGAGCCCGTAAAGACAGATATTGCAGGGGAGGTGGTACTGATGCCTCATACTGTGAGATGCCCAAGGTTGTCTGTTTGTACATTTCATGTATTTTTGTTGAAGCTTCTATGGCATGTTTGTGTAGTTTGCACGTAGCAGGACATTTCTGCATTGGTTTGTGTTCTTCCTCTTGCATTCCTCTGGAAGTCTACGGACATACTTAGTATGCCACAATTAATATTCATATTGTGATTTGCAGGGTGATGTGAGAGATTACGACGCGGTGTTCAGAGCCTGTGAAGGAGTGGACTGTGTGTTCCATACAGCATCATATGGCATCTCATCGTTAGATGAGGTAAGTTGACCTCTGTCATGGTTGGTATGAGTCTTCAAGTTGTTTCCAACCTATGATGACCCTAAGGCAAATCTATCATGGGTTTTTATTGGCAAGTTTATTAAGAGGGGGTTTGTCTTTGCCATTTCTGCACGACACTCTTATAGCGTGATGATTCCACTTTCAACCTCCTATGGAATCCTGGGGTTTGCAGTTTTGGGAGGGGCCGGCCGACCCCTCCCAAAACTGCAAACCCGAGGATTCCATAGAAGGTTGAAAGTGGAATCATCATGCTATAAGAGTGTTGTGTGGAAATGTTCTATGACTTGCTAAAGGTCACCCAGTGGGTTTCCATGACAAAGTGGAGATTTGAACCCTGTTCTCCAGAGTCTCGATCCAGCACTCAAACCACCACTATACCACACTGAGGCCCTTTTCGCATGGCATTTGCCATGCAAAAGAGGGCTTGGAGCATTGTGTGATTGCGAGGAGCGATCTGCACAACGCACTCACAATCGCATGACGCTCCAGGGGCCAGCAGGGGCCGATCGCACACCTTTTCATTTTCAGCTTGAAGCCGAAAATGGTGTGCGATTGTGCGTTGCTCCTGGGCCCCGCACACACTTACCTGGCGTGCAGAGCCTCTGGAGCCGGGCCAGTTGTGCTTCCTGCCCCAGTGCAGCCTGGGAAGGTCCCAGGCTGCACTGCGGAAGGAAGAGACAGAGCTCTCATGCAAGCAGGCAGCTCGTGCAGAGCTGAAGCAGAAGGGAAGGGAGAGCCTTTCGGCAGAGGCTGCTCATGTGATCCCCGCTCCCCAGCACCAGAACAAGGTAAGGTGCGGAAAGGGCCTGACTTTTGACCTCTATCGTAGTGAGCCCAGAACAAGTGTCTAGCTGCTGTTCACAAGTGGTTGCAGTCTTATTCTGGTAACATCACAAGATGTTGGAGAAGAGAACAGTGTGCTATGTGATTTGTCCTTTGCACTCTAAGCAAGCACTGCCTTCATGTGCACTGAAAGGCATTGTCCCATTGAATATTGAATACCAATTCCCCTGCCTGTTCATGTGGCTTTTCTACATGAAATGAGAAGGGACACCGTCTTGTGCTTTGTCTCAAACAGCAAAAAGTCTTGGGCTGGCACTGCTGATGAAGTAATAAAGAAAAACATTAGGGATTTTTTGGACTCTAACTACCGGAATTCCCCAGGGAGCACTGGCAGTGGCCATATAGCTGAAAATTCTGGGCACTGTAGTCCCCAAAAGTATTTTTACTTAGCTCTGAGGTAATGGTCAGGTGAACTTTGAGTAAGCAAGGTAGCACGGGGCAAAACTGGGTTCAGGAGAATGTTGATGGATTTTACAAAGAAGTCTTGTAGTGAGATATAATATGCCAGTGAAAGGCCACAATGTGCATGGTGAAGGAGGGGTATATTTGGATTTTTTCTTTGAAAAAAGCTTAAGAATAGGTGTGGGGTGGCAGTGGTGGGATTTTCTGGAGCAATAGGAGAGGAGGGTGTTCACATATTTTTAAAAATAGCAGCCAATGCCAGTCAATTTAGAGGGTGGGGATGATCCAGATAGCTACATTCTTCCCCGGGGCCGAAAAGCACTGGAGGGTGTTTTTAATCTAGATTGTGAGCTAGTGGAGAAGGCTTAGGCAATGGTGCCAGTTTTACTTGCCTCCTCTGCCGACTGCTATTTTTTAAAAAACTTGCACACATGACAAGTTAAATGCAATTTGTAATTTGCCTCATTTTTAAATGTACTGAGAGAAAGGGTCCTTGTACCTAGCTTACTGCCCACCCCACACCAGGCTGTTTCCATTTACTCCCTGTTATTTTAACTGGAAAAGTGTTGTGCAGGGGAAATAGTTAAACAATCAGTTCCTTGCACTATTATAAGGATGGCTGAATAATGATCACTTAATTGTTTCTTTGCTTCTAGCTAGGAAACAAAGACAAGATTGAGTCAATAAATGTTGGAGGAACGAAAGTAATCATTGATGGTAGGTAGTCATTGGATCATCTCATAAACATTTGCCTGTGGTGACCTTTTCAAGTGTCCGGTGGCCTGCTTTAGAGTTCTCTCCGGAAGAAAAGAAAAGACAGGCTTTTTCCTGACATCCTCTTCTGTACTGAGATGTTCAGAACGAACACAGGCAGTACTCTGTCAATACTCTGGCTGGGACAGCATCAAGTGATGGCATACCATATACGTCTTCATCACAGATCCAGTAGTTGTTCTACGTAATTAGTTGTGCAGAGCTACAGCAGGATCATGGACAACATGTCTACAGAGTAATAGGAAATAAAATTATTATTATTATTATTATTATTATTATTATTATTATTATTATTATTATTATTACCTCATTATTTGGTGGCAATATTTGTTTTAATTTCCGTAGTGTGCTTAATTTTCATAGTGTGTTTCTTCTTTGCTGTCCCAAAAATCCTGTATATTTTCTCATAGACATATTTCTAACACCTCAAACCTAAAAGCAAGTCTCACTAATTGTTTAGTTCTAGGTATAATTTTCCTTTTTCTCTCTCTGTCTCTCTCTCTCTCCCTCTCTTTCTCTCTCTCTCTCTCTCTAGATATAGCAAGAGAGAGAGAAATTATGGTTTGGATCAAGATTTACTCAGCACTTGGAAATATTATCCTAATACATTAGTGCTAAATTGGTAATTAGACCATTAGAATTAGTATTACTTTGGAAACTGGATCGTGAATTCCATTGATTTTATTGAGACTGCTCTAAGTGGCTTTATATCTGGACTGAATCTCTTTCAATAATGAGACATTATCAGGCAGAACTCTGAAAAATGGATGGTCCATCAAAATGTAAGTTTTCTTACAAGCACAGAAAACTGCTAATATTCAGCCTCCTCAATTTTTCCCTTTTTTAATCCTTTATTTTATAATATTTATGTCTCAATACAGTTTGCAAAAAAAGAAGTATTTCCAGATTGATATATACCAGTTCGGTGAATGTTGTATTTGGTGGCAAACCTATTGAAGATGGAGATGAGGAAACGGTGCCGTATTTTCCCTTAGAGAAGGTATTTGGGAAACAGATGCATAGGGTCTCTGAGGATGTATTCTTCCAGTCTGAAGCAAAATGTACCAGAAGACTGACTTCTCATGTTTATATTGCCCCCTTCTCTTGATAGTCATCATTTTTGTTTTGTTTGTTTTTTTGTTTGTTTGTTTGTAATTAGAGCTTGGAGACATTACTTTTTGGGACACCTGCTACCATTTTTAACCTGATTGTGCAGTCTAGAGCATTCTGGGAACTATAGTCGAAAAAAGTACATTTTCCAGTCTTTGTACCTACCAAAATGTCTATCATTATTGGTGAAGGATCTCTAGATTGTCTGTAGAATCATTGCCCTTCATCCCTCCCATTTCTGACAGATTGTGAAGCACAGGATAGGAAAGGCAGCATCTTCTGTGAGAGATGGTGTAGTAGAGCCATTTTTCCAGGAGAACCATTTGCCATCACCATAACTGAATTTCCCCTAGAGCAATGTTACTCATGGGCTTTTCCGCACTTTGGGGGGAAAACGGGGCAGTCTGTTATTCACCGGACTGGCACGCTCCCCCTCGACGATCCACGCTGATCCGGAGCAGCGCGTGCCTGCGCTATACACTCTCCGGGGACGAAAATGGAGGTTTCCGGTTGGTGGAGGCCAAGAACTGCAGCCTCGCACTGGCGCGAGCCTGCAGATCTACACATTAGCACAGCGACGGACTGGGGCGCGCTGGGCTATTGAAAGTCCTCTTTTAATTGGTCTTTCAATAGCATGGGGAATGACCAGTTCTGGTCGTTCCGGAGCGGGCTGAAGTCCGGACATACATTAAGTAGTCCGGACCCAGTTCGTCCCCAAGTGCAAACGTCCTTGCTGGAGGACGCGCTGCCCCGTTTTAAAAATAAAATGCGGAAAAGGTGCTGGTCTATAAGCCATTGGCAGCCAGTCTGCAGCAAGTGTCCTAGAAAGAAAGAAACCGTTGGGCACAGATATGGTAGCAGACCCGGGAACATTAGGGAAAAGAAATGCTGATAGGCATGCACTCCCTTTTCCCTATAATTTGTTTATCTGTTGTGCCATAGATTAGTTTGTACAAGTTTTTTATCCCCATGATTTCTTTTTTTCAATTCCATTTTTGTCAAAATGGAGATTACCTACCCTGTGGTGCCCACAGGACAGGATTTTGGACACAAATCTAGTGTGCCTCTCTACTCTTACATTTTTTTAAGTAAGTGAAGCAATGCAATTTACTATCTAAAGGGCTCCCCCATATCATAAAAAAATTAAGTGAAGAATTTAAAATTACCAGATTATGCTACTGTGAATTAACAGTGGATATAATGTACGCCCGTATTTAAATCCAGACTGAAAAATGGCTTTCCCAACACTTAGGAAACTTGGTCAGGAAGAATAACATAGCAACAAGAATTTTGTAGTTTTTGCCTGGTATTCACACATCACAAAGTGTGTTGGGAAATTACTCTGCACCTTGTTCTGTGTAGTTGTGTGTGTGTGAGTGTGCATGTGTGAAAATTGTGGGAGCCTTCTGTAAAAAAAAAGAAATCATGGGGATAAAAAACTTGTTTCCAGATAGCCATATACTTGGGACAATAAAGGCAGAGGAGCTGGCACAAAACCCAGCAATCTTGCAGAAAAAATGTGGCTGCTTGAAAACATGTTTTTGGAATGAAAAAATGTATTTTTGTGTAAAAACCACACATGGAGAGGATGGAGTCTGCAAGTCTTCAATGTGTTCCTGATTCTCAACTTTAGCCAGCATTCCTTAACATTAACTATCCTGACTAAAGCTGTTGGGACTCACAGTCCAGCAATATCCACAGGGCTATATAATGCCCACCTCTGGTTTGTGGGCTGGATGGGGAATCTCCATGGACCGGGTCAGGCCTGACAGGTAGAACTCCCCTCCCTTTCTCTAAGAAATCATGATGTGGAGGATTCAGCAAGTTACATCTGAATTGCCCTGTTGATTCAATTTTGTCAAGTTAGCTGAATGATATCTGGAATGGAAAAAGAGATGCTTACAGAACAGTGTTACTGTTAAATGAACATTTATGTTCTTTGGTGCTTTGTTTTAGCAACTTGACCATTATTCCAGAACCAAAGCAATTGCTGATCAAATGGTACTAGCTGCTAATGGGACCCTGCTTAAAGGTATGTTCAAAGCTGCAGACTTTGTCATATAATTAAAGCCAAATAGAATTAGCCAGAGTGTAATCCTCAAATGCCTTTCTGTGTTTTATTTGCATTTTATTAAAAAAAAAATGAGAATATCTTTCATCACAAAACTTCTGGATCAGAGGTGGGTGACAGTGGAAGGCTACTGGGCTGCATTAGTCTCTCTCAAAAATGTAAAGGGCCACACCCCATCACACTTGCTCCTATCCTCCCTTAATATTTTTTTTTGCTTCTAGTACCCCTAAACACCCTCTAGGGTCTTAGAAACCATGGAGGGGAAAATCCCAGGAGTATCTGCCCATTGCCTCCGCCCACTGGTTACATGCTATCTGCATGGATGTCTTTTTATTTCCAACATCTCCTTCATAGGCTAGGCTTTGTATGTTTATTTTTTACTTGTAGAATATCTTTTATATGGAAGAACCTTGAAAAATGTCACCCTCCCTCTGGAGTTTGAATTGATGCAAATTCGCTATACTGCCTTGTTCTGTTTCATAAACAGTCACCCCCAACTGAATGCCTTCCATATGTGTTTCACTACAAATCCCATCAACCTGGACAACCAGACTGCTGGTTGTGCCTATGGAGTTGGTGATTCAGTACCTCTGGAGAGCCCCAGGCTGGAGAAAGTTGGCATAGCTAGACTACCCCAGCAAAGCATATAGTGACACAATTGCTTTCTTTGATGATGCAAACAGAGCAGGAGCTACCAATAGGCAAACTGAGACAACCAACTCAGGTAGCATGAAAGGACAGCATATTTGCTCTGTTAATGTCAGGGAAGAGGTACCTAAACAGTCCGCTTGCCTTTAAATACTGTCTATGACCTGGGCCATTTCTGCACGAGTCTGTTATAGCGCGATGATTCCACTTTCAACCTCCTATGGAATCCTGGGTTTGCAGTTTTGGGAGGGGCCAGTCGGCCCCTCTCAAAACTGCAAACCCCAGGATTCCATAGGAGGTTGAAAATGGAATCATCACGCTACAACAGACTCATACGGAAATGGCCCTGGTCAAGCTCTGGGCAACATTTGCTACTGCACCTCAGACAACAAAATGTTCTGAATCAGTCCTGGATGCAGGGCTGTCTCAGAAGAGGATTTTCTTGCTCCCCACTCCCTATGAAAGAAGAGTCCCATTCCTCGACTCCAGCATGCACCACTGGCCCTGCCATACAGCTGACCATTGCCTGCTTGGACACGTACAGACCTTAAGGGTAGTCAGGACTTAATCCTTGAGAAATGACTGATCTCAGCAGTTTATATTAATGAAAGGAAGGGACTTGAAACTCAGTGGTACAAAAGGTGTAAAGAGTTTCATGCTGGATCATTGGTATCTTTCATTTTGGGTTGGGTACGATCTGTGCTTGCAACTTTTTGCCAGTCGGTGGGTAGAATCCTGTTAGTGACATACACTCATTTAAGTGTGACTTATGCACATGTATATCTCTTTCTGGAGAGAGCACGAAGACTTTTCTCTGGCCCTTGTATCCTGTTCCAAACCTCCTGAACAAGCTGCCACACCCAAGAAGGGCCCCTACTTCTGCTGGTTTTTTTTCTAGGGGGGAAGAGAGGCAGGAGTCAGTTCACACAATGAAGATGTGGTTGCATTAGACTCCAAGGGGAAGGAACGGAGGATGCATTGCATCTATGAACATACTCTGGTTCCCCTTCCTCATGGAGCCAAGACCATCTGGATTGTGTGAATCCTCCCACCCCAACCCACCAATAATCTGCAGTAGCAGTGGCAAGAACTCTTCTTAGAGTTTGACAGCTGCTTGGGCATGGGAGGACACAGAACTGAGCACAACATTACTCTTTGCCTGCTTGATATAGTATCTTGACAGTGTATGGAATTTTCGATGAACCATTAGTCTGATTCAGTATAAGGCAGTTCTCTATGTTCCTAAAAATGTTAAGCAGCCATCCATCAAAAGCAAAATACCAAAACCAAACAAAAACAAGCCAAGACCCAGGAAACAGGGGCTGTCTATAGAGAGACAGTTTCAATGTATATCTGACTGGACCAGTGGATTCAACAGCAAATGAAATGTTTCAAGTTGCTTTTCTCCCTTTCTTGTAATACCAGACTTGAATGATGGCAGATTCAGGACAGATAAAAGGAAGTACATGTAATGGTAGATACCTATTTCAGCAGTTTTAGAAACAGATTCATGGAACATCTGAGACAATCAATGGTTTCTAGTTGTGCTGGCTCTGTTTCTTCCAGGAACACAAGTAGAAGGTGCAACTGATTGATCATGGTGAGAAAAGAACACCAGATAGGCCACTGATCAGAATGTTAACATTCTTCTGCACTTACTGTTCTTTTCTGCTTGTTAAAGAGCCATCCTTGTTTGTGTTGCCTTGTCATGTGAAATTATCCCATCATGACTTTGCTCCTAGGAGGCGGTAAGCTACGAACATGTGTCATTCGCCCACCAGGCATCTATGGACCAGGAGAGCAGAGGCACTTTCCACGTTTAGTTGTATGTATTGGCAGTGGTGGAGCTTGGAATGCGTGGAGGGTGGGTGCGTGGAGTGCATGGCCACGGTGCATGGGGTGTGGCCACGGTGTGAGGAGGCAGGGCTACAGAATGCAGGGGCATGGCTATGAGCTGGGATGCCCCCCCCCAAAAGTTGCCGCCTGGGGTGAACTGCCTCCATCGCTCCCCTGTCCCTACATGACTGTGTATTGGTTTCTGAGCCTTGAGAGTACATTTTACAAAGTCAGTGACCATGTTCAGTGGTGGAGTTATTATAACAATGAAAACAATAACTTTTCCAAGCTCAACAACAATAACCACAACTTTGCCAAGCTCTGCACAAAATAGTAGATCTGGACCCATAGCGGAAACTGACTACAAAAACAGTATAATCTACTCTTTTAATAGAAACAGTTCCCAAAACAAAACCCTTTACACTTGACCTTTGACTTCTTTTTTCTGGTTTCTTAGTTTTATTATTTTCTGATTATGAAGTCGTGAGGATTTTTTGTAGGGTAAAAGAAGAAGTGCTGGAACTGGACAGAGAAATTTGTTTCTTATGAATCATGATGTTGTTTATTTCAATACAACTAATTTACAAAGTAAAATATTGAAAAAGAATAGCAGAGAGATAAGAGGAATAAATATTGGAGAACAGTGGCTTCTGGACTTTTGGTCTGAGACATGTTCATCTTCAAATTTATTATGTCAGTTTGTTTAGTACAGAGCTTTGGGGCATACTGATTTCTACAACAGAGGAAAACACATAGAACTCTTATTCAGAAACAAAAAAAAAATATCCCTGTTTGGAACAAATATTTCAAATATATCCTGAAGTCAGGATCTACCCTACTAGCACAAGTGGATGGTAGAATCCTAAGATGGTCAAATGGACTGTGCCTCATAACACTATGGGGTAAGATGTTCCTTTATCCTCCTCCCATAAAACATTTTCTAAAATTGTAACTAGCAAATCAGAAAGGAACATGCTAGCTTTGCATGTTCCCTGCCTTTGTAGTTTTCTGGTTACAATGAATTTATATTAGCCTTTATAATTAAAAAAAGCTTAGGAGAGTCCGAGCATTCTAAAATGTGATACTCTCAACAACATGCACTTCAGGTCTCTGAGGTCTATATTCTGCGTCATATGTAGATCCTATTTGGCTGGCAGGTGGGTAAAGCGGTGTATAGCTCGGAACTGAAGTTTACTGCATTGGTAAACACTTGTTGGAGGTGGAACACAGGGCATTAAGAAATCTTCAGCTGAGACAGTTTGTGTGGGTAGGTGAAAAGTTTGATAAAGTTTAATTGCTTGTTTCGTTGGGATTGCAATGATTTTCCCGTTTTCTTGAAAGTAAGACGCCTCAAACATAACAAGAGTGACCTCAAAGTGTATATACCTCGGACTGAGATGCAAGTACTGTGTGGGTATTTTTAACTAAATCAAAAGCCACTGAAATGTTCTAGTTATGCGTCAGTCAAGGCACATGGTAACTTTTGCAGATTATGTACATTCTAGGGGACATGTACTTTTGTGTCTTGTATCTGTCTGTTTATCTGTTTTGATTCGTATCCCACCTATTCCTAAACATCCCACATACTTTCTAGAGCAGCGGTTCTCAACCTGTGGGTCGCGACCCCTTTGGAGGTCAAACGACCCTTTCACAGGGGTCGCCTAAGGCCATCGGAAAATACGTATTTCCGATGGTCTTAGGCTCCATTCCCTCCTCGGTGGTGGTGCGCAAGCTTGAGCCATGCGCTCGCGTCCTCCTGCCCCCTTTGACGGGAGCACGTGTGGCCACAGCGTCGCCACAGCGGGAGTGGTGATGCGCAAGCACGAGCCACGCGCTTGCGTTCTCCTTCCCCCTGTTCAGAAGGGACTGAAATTGCTCCTCTTCTCCACTACTGGGAGAACCTCCCGTCTGATGGGCCAGCTTGGGGGGGTGGCAGCACGGGGAGCAGGCCCCCTCCTTGCCACGGCCCCTGCCCCACTTGCCATGGAGGGGGGTTCTGCAGAAGAGCTGGGGGGCCGCAAGGCGGCGCTTTTCCAGGGGGGCGAGCTGCACCTGGCACAAAAGGCTTTGGGATTCCTTCCCCACCCCCAGCCAGGGTTGACACTCTGGAAACTTTTCCCACACTGCCCCCCCCAGTGGAAACGAGAGTGAAGCAGAAGCAGAGCCCAGGGGGGTTCTCAGAGTTTTTTCCCAGGGGAGACACACGGCTCCTCTTTCCTTGCCTGCCTGTCCCCCCGTTCCTGGCCGGCGAGGTGGCCTTTGCCGGTGGGGGGGAGGCATTGTAAAAAATAAATAAATAATTTTATGGTTGGGGGTCACCACAACATGAGGAACTGTATTAAAGGGTTGTGACATTAGGAAGGTTGAGAACCACTGTTCTAGAGGGTTTTATGGCTTGTTCTTTGTTATTTCTGTTGTTATATGTCTTCAAGTCAATTCAGGTGATTTGATTTGATGGTCCTTATGGTTTCTTCCAACTCTATGATTCTATGATTCTGATTTATAATGACCTTATCACAGGATTTTCGTGGCAATTTTTTTTTCCAGAGCAGTTTTTCCCATTTCCTTCCACCTTGGCTGAGAGAGCGTGACTTGCCCAAAGTCACCCAGTGGGTTTCTGTGACTGAGTAGAGATTCAAATGGTAGTTCAGCATTCAGATCATCATACCGCATTGGGTTTCTTGATCTTTGCATGGATGTTTTTATTTAGTTGCAGTTCTGAAAACTCTGGTTTTTAGTGTCTTTCAAAAATATAAGAACTGACACAACAGCACAGAAGTACAATAGGAACTGATAGCCAAAGATCGACATAGAAAGAAAGAGCCCTCACCATAAATGCAAAAACAACTATGCATCCGGCAAAGTATTAGTGCTAACTAAACCTTCTAAAAATATACTGTTATTTTGAAACTGTTCACCATTCTCTATAATTCTAAACAGGATATCAGAATGAGAATAAATCTAAAGTAATAAAACTTTTAAATAATGAAGAGACAATTTTACTTGCCATGGGGGTCTGATTGGATTGGTTAATCTCTGGCCATTTCCGCATGAGACTGTTATAGCGTATTATTCCACTTTCAACATCGTATGGAATCCTGGGGTTTGCAGTTTCGGGAGGGGCCGGCTGCCCTGAAACTGCAAGCCCCAGTTTTCCATACAATGTTGAAAGTGGAATAATAGCGCTATAATAATAATAGTCTAGTGTGGAAATGGCTTCTGATGTCACAGAGAGAAGCTTCATAGAATCATTGAGCTGAAAGGAGTTTCATGGCCATGAATCCAACCACTTGCTCAGTCTTGGGTCTCCAGCTAAAGCAGCCCCAGCAGGTAGCTTTCCAGCCTCTTTTGGAAGTCATCCAAAGAAGGAGACCCCCACCTAGGCAATTAGTTCCATTGCGGAACCGTTCTTGCTATCAAGATTTTTTTTTTCTAATGGTCAATCAAAATTTACTCTCCTTTAACTTCAAACCATTTGGCATGGTCTTACCCTCTGGAGCAGCAGAGAACAGGCCTGCCCCCTCCTCTCTATGACAGCCCTTGAGATATTTTAAAAAATGCAATCATGTCACCCCTCAGTCTTCTCTTCCCCAAACTGAACATGCCCAGCTCCTTCAACCTTTCTTCTTATGCTTTGTTCTCTGCAGCTCTTATCATCCTTGTTGCCCTTCTCTGAACCCACTCCAACTTGTTTATATCCGTCTTAAAATGGGGCACCCAGAACTGAATGCAGTACTCCAGATGAGGCCTAACCAGAGGAGAATATAGTGGAAATATTACTTTCCTATTAATATATGCAAAAAATAGCATTTGCCTTCTTTGCTGCTGCAGTACAGTGCCGTCTCGTGTTCAACTTATGATCCTCAATCATCCCAAGGTTCTTTTCTCATGTAGTACTGCTGAGACATATATCCTCCATCCTATACTTGTACATTTGTTTTTTGTGGCCTAAATGTAGAATTTTGCATTTGTCTCTATTGAATTTCATTTTATTAATTTCTGCCCAAATTTCTAGTTTATCAAGATTCTTTTAAATTACATTCCCATTTCCCAAAGAGTTAGCTACCCCTCCCAATTTTGTGTAATCTGCAAATTTGATAAGGATACCCTCCAGCCTGTCATCTAGGTCACTGATAAAAATAATTACTCTAATGGCCCTTGGACAGAACTCTGAGGCACTCTGCTCATGGCCTTCTTTCCAGTTTTAAGCTCAGCCCTTGATAACAATTCTTTAGGCGTGGTTTTCCAGCCATCTGATAGAGTTCCCATCTATTCTACATTTAATTGGTTGGCTAATCAAACTTTATAGGAGATTTTATGAAATGCTTTGAAGAAATCCAGATAAATGACACCCACAGCACTTTCACAATCCACTGAACTGGTGACCAGATTAAAGAAAGATGTAGGATTTGTTTGGCAAGACTTGTTTATGGTAAACCCAAGCTAGTTCTTATTGATCACTGCATTTTCATCAAGATACTTACAGATAGATTCCTATATAATCTGTTCTATTATTTTTGTTGATAGTGACGTTAAGCTGACTTGTCTGTAATTCCCTGGATCTTCTTTTTTGGCTGTTTTTGAAGAAAGGGGCAATGTTTGCCCTTTTCCAGTCCTCTGGCACCTCACTTGTTCTCCAAGATTTCTCAAAAATAATGGCAAATGAATCAGCAAATTTCTTTAGTACTCTGAGATGCTGTTCATCTGGCCCTGCAGATCTGAACTCATTTGGGTTAGCTAGGTGATTCCTGACTAACTCCCTATCCATCTTGATTTGCAATCCACATCCCTTGTCAAAGTCTCTGCAGCTGCATGGAAGCACATAGTTCTTTTTTGGAGGCAGGGCTTGCAAACTGAAGCAAAGTAGGCATTCAGTAGTTCTGCCTTTTTGTTGTGATTTGTTAGCATTTTACCATTCTTACTTAACAGTGGTCTCACTGTCTCCTTGGTCGTTATCTGAAAACCCCCTTTCTGTTCCTCCTTATTTGCCTAGCCAGTTTCAGCTCATACTGAATTTTAGATTTCTTTACATTATTCCTGCAACTTTGGGCTGTACATCTATATTCTTCCTTGGAGTTTCATCCTTCCTTCCATTCTTTATATATACTATTTTTTATTTTGATTTTTGATTTTCCCTCCCTCTCTGAGTTTGCTGTGCAGCCACATTGGCTTTTTCAGATGTTTCTCGTTTTTCTTCTTTCATGTGACTGTTTGATTTGACTGTGTTTTTTGCAGCTCCTTCTTCAAGAACTCTCACCCCTGCTGGGTGTCTTTTTGTTTTAGCATGTCTAGCCATGGATTTCCACCCAGTATTTACTTGTTAAAATCAGCTTTCTTGAAATCCAAGGTCTGTGTTTGACTATACTCTTCTTTGCCTTGTCCGACAATTGTGAATTCTAGTGTTACGTGGTCACTTCCCTATAAAGTACCAATTGCTTTGATTCCAGTGATCAACACCCCCCCCTACTGGTTAGGATCAAGACCTTTTCACACACCACCTCCAACCCGCAATGGCCACAGGATCACCACGGGATTGCGACGACGGTTCTGCATGACGTCGTTGCGATCCCGTGGCGATCCTGTGGCAACCCATTGCAATCGCAGACTAAATCACTGTCTGGTTTCTCCTGACAACGACATGTGATTGCACAGTCCTTCCGCCTTTCTCCTGCACTTAGCTGTCATGTGGAACAGCAGGAAGCACGATGACTGCGCTTCTTCCCCCAGCACAGCCCGGGAAACTGCTGGGCTACGCTACAGAATGGAGCGGCAGAGCCACTGCGCTTCCTCCCATCCAGCAGGCAGCCGGTGCAGAGGGGGAGCATGACAGAAGCACTCCCCCTCCTGGAAGAGGCTTTCCCTGGATCACCATGCAATGGCTTCAGAAAAAGATAAGTTGCGGCAGGATTGCTTATCCCTTTGGTCCTGAATCTACCTTTTGAAATAGGAAATTATCTGTAAGGCCTATCAAGAATTTATTGGACAGACTATGTTATCAAAGTTAGTCTCCCAGTAGATATCAGAGTAACAGAAGTCCCCCATAACTACTAATTCTTGCATCTTTAAGATTTCTGAGATTTGTTTCTGAAAAGCATCATCCGCCACCTCTTTTTGCTTTGGTAACCTATAGTGAACTCCCACCCAAAGTGTTGCAGTCATTTCTTTTTCCATTTATTTTTATCCAGATACTCTCAACTGCTCCAGTTTGATCACTTTCATGGATTTCTGTACCAGTGAATTTGTCTTTGACGTATAAGGCTACTCTCACTCCTTTTCTGACATATTGTTACCCTGATTTCTGAGGGTCCCGTGAGGGATACCTAAATGTGCTCCAATTACTGGGGAATGGGAATTAGCCAGAGCACAAGCTAAGCAATACAAGAGGCAGGGCAACCTAGCAAGATCTTGAACCCAATGTCTACAGGGTCAGGCCAAGTCAATGAGCAAACAGAAGTAAATAATAATTGTTTTCCTTTATTTTTGAAAAACACAGTCAAAATGTATGTATGCAAAGGCACTCACACAGACCTAATGAAAGAAAGGTAGGAGTTGGATAGAGGGTTTTCAGAGGGAATTTTGTATGGGAAATACTACACATGTCCTGAAGCCCAGGTAGTCTGAAGAAAAGTCCGTAGAAGTGGAGATTCTCAGCACATGGAGCTGAGGGGAAGGCTCGTTGAACGAAGCGACAGCAAGGCGGGATGGAAGTCAGAGCAATCCGAAGAAGCGCTGAAAACCAGGGATCTTATAGGGGGAAATGTGCTTGTAGGCTAGTCCGTTCCCAGGGAAAACGATGGGTTTCGGGCTGAAGACAAAGCCTCCGAAAGGTCAGTATTTTGCATGATTGAGTTATGACAGTGTTGTCAACAGGGCAGACAGTATGCAAACGCAGAGTGCTTGACAGTTGGATATTTGGCTCCTCAAGCTGCCTGCTCGGGGCAGGGGATCTTTTGTAAACAGCGTGCATACATAATATGATCTTAAGAAGGTACTTGCCTGGAGGTCTCCTGAAGCTGCGGTCCGGTAAATACTGGCCTGCCTGGATTGGTTTTGAAAGGTTCAGCTATTTTCGGCCGTGCCCGTGTGCGTGCTTGTCCGGGGGCCTGGCAAGCACATGGAGAGGAATGGGTAGTGAAGGCCAAATTCTTGATATCAAATGATATCTAATATGCCACAAGTTTGGACTAGAAACTACAGTAACAATATCTATTCTTTTTTAATAGGTTATACCCTTCAGTTGTAATTTTCCAATCATGAGAGTTATCCTATAAGGTCTCCATTATGCCTATAAAGTCATATTTACCTTCATGCACTAGGACTTCAAGTTCCTCTTGTTTGTTTCCCAAACTCTGTGCATTGGTGTACAGACATTGGGAGCTTTGTTTGTTCTCTCACCTACCAATTTGTTGTCAGTTTTTCTATGGCTCACATTCTCTCTCTCAGCTTCTCCTTTAGAATTCACATCGTTGTGTTTAGAATTGCTTTTGGACTGATGTTTGCGCTATCATCTCCAACTCCCAAAGATTTAGTTTAAAACCCTCTTAATCAGACTTCTCATGCTACTACATACTTCATTATTGCCTATGTGCTATGGGCTATCAAATGAGACTTTATGGATGAAAATCATGGAAGCAGTTTTAATTATTTTTAACTAGTCAATTACATTGATATCCAATAATTCCTCCACGATGATCTGTGTTTTTCCCTTGTCCAATTTTCACCCTCACATCATTCCATTAGATTGACCAGGTTAAAAAATAATCATTGGCCCAAAATTATCCTATGAAACGTAGTGGCTGATTGGATATTTGAACCCAAATCTCTAAAGTTCTGTTCCAACAGCAATTATTCCATTTGAATTAGAAACCACCAAAGAAATACAGTGTTTTTATTATGGTGTATGGAAACAGAACCAATGTTGTTCCTCAGATTGTTCGATGCTTATTCTCTTTTTCACAGAGGAACATCCAGAGAAGACTGCTGTGTTTCAGATTTGGAGATCCAAACACACTGATGAACTGGGTTCATATTTCTAATCTTGTACATGGTCACCTCTTAGCTGCTTTGGCTCTTACAGCTGACAAAGGATATGTTGCTGTAAGTAAAACCACTTTCATACTCTTATAGCTCAATGCTAAAACATGGCTAATAACTTTTCCATGGCTTTTAATTCCATCAGCCAAAACCCACAGCAGTGATTTTCTTACAAAAACTGAATGTGACTATTGTATATCTTTGCATACACAAAGGAGAAGAAGCTGGAATGAAACTGCAAAATGAAGGCTTTCCCAAGCAGATCAATACGAAAAAGTATGAGATGGATGGCTAATGGAACAGACATCTGGCAAGGAAAAATAGCATAATACAGATTTTCAAAAATGACTAGGAAGGAAAATATGGCTATACAGGAAGTCTAACCCCACAGGGGGAACCTTCCAAAGACATGTTCACACTGGCAGGCACAAGCACTAGCCTAGCTTTCAAATAGGTGTATACATGTATGTATGTGTCTGCTCACTCGCATGCATACACACAAGAGTCAAAGCGGTGCAAAATGGGAAGCAGGTACAATTTACCAGGAGCCAGTGGTCCAGAAGGGGGCCCAGGGCCAGACTATGGCCTTTTCCGCACTTTGATTTAGCGACGGGGCAGAGCATCCTCCGGCGAGGACGTTTGCACTTAGAGGCGGACTGGGTCCGGACTACTTTATGTATGTCCGGACTTCAGCCCGCTCCAGAATGCCCAGAACTGGTGGTTCACTGTGCTATTGAAAGACCGCTTAAAAGAGGTCTTTCAATAGCACAGCACGCCCCAGTCCATCTCTGCGCTAATGTGTAGATTTGCAGGCTCACACCAGTGCGAAGCTGCAAATCTTCCAGGGGCGGACTTCTGGCTGACGAGCTTCTCCGGTTCATGGAGAGCCTCCACCAACCAGAAAGCGCCATTTTTGTCCCCGGAGCAGTGTGTAGCATGGCCACACGCTGCTCCAGATCAGCCTGGATCAGAGGAGGGAGTGCACCAGCCCAGTAAGTATCAGAACACCCCGTTTTCCCCCCAAAGTGCGAAAAAGCCCATGTTTCACATATCTTTCTTGGTAGTATTATCATTTGTCATTTTTGACATCCATTGTAAAATTGGTGAAATGCAGTCAGCCCTCCACGTTTGCAAATTTCATTTTTGCGGATTTGATTATTCACAGATTACTTGCTGTCACCTCTGCTGTCTCCCTATGCCATTTTAAAGAGGGACTGGAAGCCTCATGAGACCGAGAAACTGCAAAAAAGGGTTGTAAGTCCCTCTTAAAAATGGTGTGAGGCAGCAGTGGAGGTGGGAGTAAGCCCCACCAGCCAGCCACTACTGTCTTGTGAAAGAATCCTAATGCCTCAAAGGAATCCATGGTGGCTTGAATATGGGGATCATATCTTTTTGTGTTTTAAATATGGCTTGGAAGACCCAGAGTTATTCATGCTTTTTCCACTTTCACGGGGGTGCTGTGCCCCTAACCCTAGCAAATGTGGAGAGATGACTGTATAAAGAAAATTATGACATACAAAATAAAATTTATTCAGTATTTAGCTGCACAAGTGAGTCTGGAGGAGTCTAGCTACCTTCCTGGGCCAGTCTAGTGGCAGTTTTCGGCCCTCAGACTGGCTAAAAATCTTTACAGCTGTTTTTGCTGTGCAAGCAGGTTACTAGAGAGAACTCAAGATTCGTAAGTTTCAGAGATAACAAACTATTTCTCACAGGAAGATTATTTCACCCAACAAATGATGCATGTGAATTGTATCAGAGTTATGCATCCACACAGGTATGCAGCATTTCCCTCACCAGAGGACATCTAGATCTTGGCCAAAAGTACAGCAGTACATTATGAACCCAGATAACAGTTCAGGACAGTTCCTTTCCAAGCATGAAATGTTTGGGTTATTAAAAGCTTTGTCAGAGTTAATTCCATGCACTCAGTTAGGAGATATGGCTGCATCTCTCTTTGAAATGTAAATTTGGAAACTTCCATGCTTGGAAAGAGAAATTTGGGCTACCATATTTCTCTATTTTTCCCCCACCCTTACTATTTCTGTAACTTCCTTTCCTCTGGGACAGAGCGATCTCACAATCATCATATCAGATAGACCTATCTGAAATACACCCCTTCATACCCAAATAGGGATTTGAAAACTTCTCAATAACCATCACTGCCCAAAACATTTTGATTCCTGAGGTGGGCGGCAGAATGACTCCTTATTGCCGGAAGCTGGCTGAATTGGCAATTGAATCTTACTTTAGCACTGGTGATGGGATAGTGTCTTCTAGCACACTCGAGGCAGCAAGCTGGCTTAGCTGGCCCAGGATAAGCCAAACTGCATCCACTTCTCTGTCTCTCACATAGAGAATCAGTCTGGAGTTCAAGAGGTTTTCCTTACTGCTTCCTAAACCACCTCTGAGTATTCCTTGCCTAAGAAAACCCTATGAAATTCATGGGTGACTGGACACACATCCACACACACACAATATTTGCTCTGCTGAGACAGTGAACAAGTGATATTTCTTGTCCCACCAACCCTAAAAGACACATGGGTTATTTTTTCTAGAGACCTGAAGTCTGAAAAACTTGAGAGAGTTTCTACTAATGGCGGCATTTGCTTTGAATTTTAAGATTTTGAAGAGTTTTGACTCATTGTGAACAGGCTGTATATTGATATATGTTGCCTATTTGTGTCTTTTTGGCTCCTGCCATTGGGTTGATTGGGTATACTAACCGGAAAGCATTTACCATGGTGTCAGAACCCAGAATCCTGGCTTGTGATTCCCTTTGCGATTCCCTAAGGGGCCAAGACATGGTGGGGAGAACAGGCAAATAAGGTCCAAACCAGGTCAGAGAAAAGAGACGAAAAGAGGGTGAGTTGGCATGGTAGCCCCGTATTTCCTTTCTCTCATCCATTTCCTAACTTAGGAGGGGAGCATCAGGCGAGGGTTTGTGGTGTTAAGAAATTGGGCTGCAAGCTGTCCTTTGCTGGCTAGGCAAAGGCTGGTGGAGGAGGACTGGAGGTGGATTGTAAAGGGCTGTTAAAGGGTTGCCCAGCCTGATTGGAGCTTCCGAGAGGGAAGGTTCATCCAGAAGAGAAGAGCCTAAGGTGATGTGGGGGGGTGGAGAAAACCCGCAAATAATCAAATCCATGAAAGTTAAATCTGCAAGTGTGGAGGGCCAACTGTACTACTCTGGTGACCAGAGTATGAATTCTCACTTGGTCATGGAAACCCACTGGGTGACCTTGGGCTCAGCCTCAGATGAAGGGAAAGGCAACTCCCCACTGAACAAATCTTGCCAAGAAAAACCCAAGATAGGGTCTCCTCAGGGTCATCAAAAGTGGAAATGGCTTGAAGACAGACAACAACAGCAAGCTTGCAACTAATTATCATTGTACTTTTTGCACTTAAATTGCATCTACTCTCCAATTACAATATCCCAGTCACTCATCCACCCACCCAACATTCCATGTATTTGATGAAGTAAGCTGTGGTCTACAAAGGTTTATGTCAAATAAAATTTGTAAGACTATAAGGTACCGCATAGCTTTTTGTTAGTTTTACAATACATGTATATTTTTTTTTAAATAAGCATTTTATTTATTTCTCATACAGGTTAGTGTTGCGTATTAGAATGGCCCTTAAAATACTCTTGATGTGTTTTACAATATGATGTGATTGTAATTTACTTTGTCAGTGGAAAAGTATCCACAATACACTTGATTCATTAATTTGGATCAGGGTTGTGTTGGTTTCTTGGTGTATTTTCCCTGTTTGATATATAAAACAAGCTGTGTTGTCTCAGAGGAATCATGTTATTTAAGGAAATGAAAACATACCAGTATGGCAGTTATCACTATCACACGGTCTGTGCAACAACACTATGCTATTGGCTTGATGATGTATGTTTCTACAATAGATCTTCCACACCACCCTGCAGAGCCTGTCTCCCTTCCTCTATCTGTGCTACCTAGCACAGTTTCCACATGTAGGGGGACTTCCTCCCCATCATTTTGCCCCATGCTTTCTTGCAGTGCCACCATTTCAGCATTTCACTCTTGTGGAGTCATAGATTGTTTTCAATTTCACCCTGATGG
This sequence comes from Ctenosaura bakeri, assembly GCA_948474755.1. Lineage (NCBI taxonomy): Eukaryota > Metazoa > Chordata > Lepidosauria > Squamata > Iguanidae > Ctenosaura > Ctenosaura bakeri. The sequence continues at coordinate 84,539 of CAOLHI010000227.1, read as the reverse complement.
TGTAATTGTGGTGTGCATAATGATGTAACTGTAGTGTGCTATAATGGCATAATTGCAGTGTGCTGGCAACCACCAGGGCAGAGCAAGTATGCATTTACACCGATAGTATTATAAAAAACACACACACATATACTGGGGAATGGAGTAAAAGCGACATGTCTCAACATGTACCACCATGTCCTCTTTTCCAGAAGTGCAGTGGCTTCACTATGCTTGGGGATAGGGAGGGCGAAAGGTGAGAACAATGCCCACTGACCCTACATGATTGCTGTAGCATTGGAACTGGAGCCGAATGACACATTGCACCAATACACAATAGTGGAAAAGCAGCATTCCCAAAGATGAAAAAGAGATGACCCAATGATGATGTGCATGTAATGCAGCAATGGTATGTGGAATCATCTGATAAAGAGAGATCAAAAACAGAACCAAGCCAGGGCAATCATGCAACAAATCAGCATGTGAAAAGCCATAAACTAAAGCTTTCTAGAGATTTTGGGCTAGCGAGGGCTGATACAAAAGATCAATGCATTTCATATCACATTCCTGTTTGTTTCTAATTAGTTACATTTTCTCCCTTTTGGTTGTATTACAGAGCGGGCAGGCATATTATATACATGATGGAGAGAACGTCCATTTTTTTGAATGGATTGCACCATTGGTATGAGCTTTTAAATTTCTTTTTGTCTTGAGAATAACATAGAGAATGTCCAAAACAACAAAGAATATAATGAGGATTAACTTTAAATACTAAGGAATTCTGTTACACATAAACTTTGATGAAAGATATGCCTATCAGATGCCTATCAGGTGATCCAGAATTTCAAGTATACTTGCATACACACAGATAGGGAAGGAACTGTAAAGAATGATGTCAGAGGGAGATTAAATGCAGAAGGTGCTGGTAGTAGCACCAATCATTCAAAAAAAAAACTGTTGCTATTAAATTATTAGTAGTAGTATTCTCGCCATCATCAAGAATGTGAGAGCAATGCCATTATGGCATAAGAAAGTAATCATAAATTCTCTTAAAGATATTCGCCTTAAACCAGCAAGTTGTTGCTTCTCTATCCATAGCCAGTCTGGGTAGATATTTTATTATTTAGCAGTTACACGTATGTCATATATTTCTTCCAGTGAGCTCAGAGGCCATTTCCACACTACAGTGCTATAGCACGATCATTCTACTTCCAACATCCTCTGGAATCCTGGGGTTTGCAGTTTTGGGAGGGGCCGGCTGCAAACCCCAGGATTCCAGAGGATGTTGAAAGTGGAATGATCGCGCTATAGCACTGTAGTGCGGAAATGGCCAGAGTGCTTTCCTCTTCTTCACCACATGCTAACAACAACTCTGTGAGGCAGGTGATCTGCAAATCTGTAACTGCCCCAATAGTCTAATCCTGTGGTCGCCAACCTTTCAGACCTCACGGACCACTAAACTCAGAATATTGAATCCCGCAGACCACTAACATGAATTTTTTTGAAAAGGTACAAACATCTATAAAATAATGATCATAAAAGTTCCGTTTTATTAATATGAAATACACTTGTTTAATTATAACAAAATTATTATTTACAAGCGACTTAAATCAGCAAGTAGATATTATAGAGATAAATCAAAATACCAATTGATTCATATTCTGATATTTACAGACACCTTAGTTCATCAGGCAGGTACTATAAAGATAAATCAAAATATCAGTTCATTCATTAGCCACTGTTTCGATTCATTCAAAATATCTATCCTAATGATATATTTAGTGTATCTGCAGTGTGAGTGTTACAGAATTCATACACGGACTTTTGGTTTCCCAGTCTATACAGAAATTGATTCAATAGATTTATCAAATAAATTCATTAAGCAGGTTCAATAAACAAGTTCATTATTTTTCACTATCCCTTCCTGACCTCTCTCCACTCTCCCCTCTTCTCCCTCTCTTGTTGTCCCTTTCTCCTTTGCCGTCGTTTTCTCACAATTCCTTTCACTTCTTCTCACTGAGTTGTTCTTTTCTCTTTGTGTTGCAGTTGATTTTGGTCTCAGAGGGTAAAAAGATACAGCCGTCAAATGTCTAACTGTATGGGTCTAAGGCCATTTCCGCACAGGGCGAGGGAATCGCCCCGTGCCAGTACTTACCGGACTTCTTGGCTCCACACTTGGGTCCAGGCTGGTCCGGAGCAGTGCGTGGCTGCCACTCCGCACTGCTCCGGGGACAAAAATGGTGGCTTCCCATGGGTTGAATCATAGAATCATAGAATCATAGAAATTCAGAGTTGGAAGAGACCACACAGGCCATCCAGTCCAACCCCCTGCCATGCAGGAACACCCTCAAAGAAATCCCGACAGATGGCCATCAAACCTCTGCTTAAAAACCTCCAAGGAAGGAGCCTCCACCACACTCCGAGGCAGCATATTCCACTGCCGGACAGCCCTGACTGTCAGGAAGTTCTTCCTGAGGTTCGGGTGGAATCTCCTTTCCTGCAGCTTGAATCCATTGCTCCTTGTCCTGGTCTCTGGAGCAGCAGAAAACAAGTCCCATCCTTCCTCTACGTGGCATCCCTTCAAATATTTAAACATGGCTATCATGCCCCCTCTTAACCTCCTCTTCTGCAGACTAAACATACCCAGCTCTCTAAGTCTATCCTCATAGGGCATGGCTTCCAGGCCTCTCACCATTTTTGTCACCCTCCTCTGGACTTGCTCCAGCTTGTCAATATCCCTCTTGAATTGGCCTAAAGCCCACCCCCAGCAGATCACAGGCTCACACTGGTGTGAGCCTGCAAATCTGCACCAGAGCATGGGCATGGAGTGGTGCGCAATGTGCTTTTGAAAGACCTGTTTCAAGCGGTCTTTCAAAAGCATGCTGGACGACCACTTCGGGTCGTTCCGGAGCAGGCTGAGGTGCGGAACTACACTAAGTAGGTCTGACCCAGTCCACTCCCAGGTGCAGACATCCTCCTTGGAGGACGCTCTACACCGTTTCTTTAAGCCCATACGGAAAGGGCCTAAGTTAGAGCAGTAACAGTTGCAGTCATAGAGCTCACACACAGTACTCTCCAACAAACCTGGGCAAAGACAACAGGAGAATCACACTCAAGTTGGAAGGGGGGAATGGAGGATAAATCAATGAAACACAGCATTTCAAGCAGTCAGAACTACATAGATTGGGAGAGTCTTTCACGTTGTCAATTTTCACACACGTGGGGTCTCCAAAATTCAGAAAAAGGGGAAAAAATCAGTGTTGCAAAATGGATCTCACTGAAAATTTAAACTAAGTACTTCTGGGCTGTTAGTTCATTTTGAGTTAGAGCAGAAGGGAAAAAGGAATGAAGGATTGTCTTCAGCTATGTCTTAGCAAACGAAGAGGGAAATGCGAGAAATTAGGCACAGAAACAAAAACAAAAACAAATTCAGTCCGGTAGGGAAAGCAGCAAGGTTGAGTATAGTTTATCTGTTGTATGATAGTTGTCAAATACCTTGTGCTGGGCTTCTTCTTCTTCTTCTTAGAGCAACAAACAAAGTTCCAAAGAAGCGTGAAGGAAGGGGAGGAAATCCTCCTGGACTCATGGAGACCCTCTGTAGAAAGTTAATTCAAAATCCGAACTAGAAGATCTTATTGCCCTATCCCCAACACAGGTCTTCCAGCTCTATCACATGATGAAAAAATAAGCAATAGTGTGTGTGTGTGTGTGTGTGTGTGTGTGTGTTGGCCAGAAGAAATTCGGCAGCCAGCTGTATGGAGGGAGAGGTAATCGCTCCCATCTCCTCCAAACTGCTGCAGGCAAAGATGAAAAAATGGCAGTGACAGCCTCTTGGGAGACCCTTCGGCTACCTCCTCCTGGTTCACCGTACAGGTCCTGTCCTGGTTCCTGGTTGCAAATCCACCTCTGGCAAGACCCCTTTAGTTCAGGGATACTTGGCAAGCCAGTATGGGGGTACCCCCAATATCAGCAACCTGTGGCAGTGGTGGTCTTTGGTGGAGCACACCAAGGGCCGTGTCTCCAGCTCTTATATCCAAACCGGAAGTCGGAAATCAAATAACGTCCAATTTTTTCCATGGAACACCAAAATTTTCTTGCAGACCATCAGTGGTCCACAGACCACTGGTTGGTGACTACTATGGTATTGTGTATCAGTAAGGATTAGCATCTTGATTTCTTAAGTTCATATCCAACTACAAACCCACATGATGACCTTCTGGCTACACACTCTTGTTGCAACACAGTGCCCATTAAAAAAAAGAAGGGAAAACCTAATGTCTCTTGGTGCAAGGGAGGAACGTACATTCCTATCTGAGGCATCAGCTCTGTGTACCTACTGTACAACTGGGGACAATACAGAGCTATCATTGATAAGATTAGAATCAGATTATTTTCATGTCCATGCAAGCAGTTCTGCCTGGAACTATTTTATCTGTGGGGAAACATAGGTGCAATACTTACTGATGATAATCTCCAAGAAGGCAAGCAAGGTCATTTTCCTTTTAAAGCCCAGCTGTAATACCAGAGAAACATAAGGCAATACTTAAGCTACATGTGTTGAGCTCCATGTTCTAACAAGAGAAAACCAGCAGGGTGAGATGGGGGCGTGGATCAGGCATACTATGCAAGCATATGACTACCAAAGAGCCATGAATTGGCCTACACATCCTACTGGCATCTACACAAAGAGGTACACAACAACAGACCTGAACAGTAACAACCGATCCTCCCATTTCCGTTGTTTTGCCTTGCCTACCATCTAGTTTCCTCTTCCAGTAATTGCACATTCCCTCCCAGATGTTGCTTCAACAGTGGTGGCTAAGTACTTCTTTCTATCCTTTCCCCCATTAGCTGTGTAGCTGGGCAGAAATGCAAATAAAATCAAATAAAACTGAGTTGCCAGCAGAGTAACTTACTCCAAGCAGGCTTTTAGCCTCATAACAAGTTGGTTAGGTTAGGGTTAGCTTTTTACTTCTGAAACAGTCTAACCATTGCTCACCACCCTTGCATTTAAACCTTATGTTTTTTATTCTGATGCACTTTTCTCTCCTTTACAGTATGAAAAATTGGGCTGCCAGAAGCCGTATATCTATTTTCCTGTCTTTCTCGTTCTGTTCATAGGTAACAGAAATGTTTATCTTTTACTCATATTTCACTTGCCTGGGTAAATGTGCAACTCCTGGGGATACCTGTTTAAAATTTCATTGGCCTTTTTTTTTTTTTTTTTGGTATGTGTGTTATTCACTAGGGGAATGAAGTTGTCATTTATAAGGTTATAACTGATTGTCTGTTGTTGTTATTGTTGTTGTGTGCCTTCAAGTCCTTTTGGACTTACGTTGACATTAAGACCATTTCTGCACTATACTGTTATAGTGTTATTATTCCAATTTCAACATCCTGTGGAATTTTGGGGTTTGCAGTTTACTGAAGCCATAGAACTCTCTAGCTAAACTGCAAGCCCCAGCATTTCACAGGATGTTGAAAGTGGAATAATAGTGGAATAACAGTCTAGAGCAGAAGTCGTCTAAAACTTATCACAAGGTTTTCTGGGGCTACAAGTGTGTGTGCGCTCAAGGTCACCCAGGGAGTTTCCATGGCTGAGCAGGGAATTGGACTCTGGTCTCAGGATCATAGTTCAATGCTTAAACCACTACATTATGTGTATTTTACACTCTTGTGTATTTTTAGGGTATTGCTTGTTTCTTGTTACTCACCTCTTACTATCAACATTCTCTTTTCTACAGCCACCTTGCTTGAATATCTGGAGGTGCTCCTGAAACCAGTTTTTAAATTTATACCTATACTGACTAAAAATGAGGTAAAAATGTATATCTACTTTCGGTGGTGGTGGTAGAGCATTTCCGTGATGTTACACACAGAGTTACACGCAGAGAGGAGCATGAACGGTTACTGTAGGACAGTGTCACTTTAATTATTGCTAACTGTTTTGAGTCCCAAGGAGGTGAAGTATAAAGTTTATAGTAACACTAATAATAATACATTTAGAATGGTTCCCTCCAAAGCCTATGTTCAGCAGCAGCTCACGGGGGGAGTCTGCTTATTTGGGCTCACTGAAAATCTCCTGCCTTCTTAACAATAAATAAATAAATAAATAAATAAATTTCACCTACCCACTGCTTTTATCCTTTGCTCCTAATCCGTCTGTTTACCATGAAACTGAGATATATAATATAGCCGAAAGGAGTGATGCTGCAACTTACCAGCAGCCTGGTGGCCTGGGTCAGTTTTCTGGTGAAAGAGTCAAGAAAACCTAACATAAACCAAGAAACCATAATACAGTCAGCCCTCCACATTTGTAGATTTGATTATTCACGGATTATTTGCTGTCACCTCTGCTGCCTCCCTATGCCATTCATAATGAGGACTGCACACCTTGTGAGACTGAGAAACTGCAAACAAGGCTTGTACATCCCCATTAAAAATGCTGTGAGGCAGCAGTGGGGGTGGCAATAAGCCCTACCAGCCCCCCACTTCTGCCTTGTGAAGGAGCCCTGATATTTCAAAGGACTCCATGATGGGTTGCATATGATGCTCATACTTTTTTGTGTGTTAAATATGGTTTGGGAGGGCCTAGAGTCATTCACGGTTTTTCCGCTTTCACAAGGGTGCCCCTAACCCTAGCAAATGTGGAGGGATGAATGTATTCACTTTTGAAGGATTATTTTTTTACTGCCTAAAATGAACTGGGGTCATTTTCAAAAACTCATTCCTAGAGAAGACTAGGGCATGTTCCTGTCTGTCTTTCTGACCTGCTCCCTTGTTGCCTTTCCTTTTTGCTTGTTTCTAGTGATGACGAATGGCACCCGGCCTCCAAAACTGATCCAAACAGTGGAAAATGGAAGGAAAAAAAAGTCCAAATTTGCCAAGCCCTTAGTAGTTAACGTACAAAACAAATATGAGTGTCAAGTATTTCTAGCATCACCACTTGTAGTTCCCAGACGTATTTTGATCTTAAAAAGCAGCTGACGTGGCAGCATGAGAACGTGTATGGAGCATGAATGTGGTGCTGAAACCCTGAGTCAGAGGCAATCCTTATGTTAGCTTTGTACAAATGACAATTTTAAGATAACGGTATTACAGGGCCAGGTGTTGATTGCTCTTGTCTTATTACAGCACCTTGTCCGAACAACACAGAAAAATAGAGTCATAAAACATAATGATATGGGGGTGAACCAGTAATTACACATGTATCTTTTTTTGCAGAGAAAGCTACAGCGTATTTGACAGGTTAATGTGACTGCTTGTGAAAGCTTGAGAGAGAGAGTCCTTAGTAGGGTGCCATGACGTTGTTTTGTTGTTCTTGTGCGCCTTCAAGTTGTTTCTGACTTACGTTGACCCTAAAGCAAACCTGTCACGGGGTTTTCTGGGGCTGAGATTGTGTGACATGCCAGGTAGCATGCTTTAAAATAGTACGAGCTATACATGAATCTACATACATGGGGAGAAACCATACAGAAGAGAAACTGAAGGGATTTTCCAAGAGGTGACTCTACTATTAGGCAAAGTGAGTGTTACCCTGTATGTTGGGGGTCCTGGGAGGGGCGTCCAAATAACCAAATAAAAACACAAGATGGGGGAAATTAAGCTCGAGCACTCTCTTACGCTAACGAGAGGCAGGGTAACTTCAGCTAGGATCTTGTACCCTATATCTACGGCTTCAGGTCAGAGAACGTAGTCAGAGAAGTTTTAAAGTAACAAAAATAACATTTATTGCGCACAAATAACATAAAAGACACGACATGCACACAGCTAACTAGAAATAGAAATGGAGAGCTTTGGGGAATGGCTAATACGACACCTGGTCTCGTAGTCCTGGAGAGAAGAAGAGGTTCCAAGAAGGGAGGCAGACTCAGTTATTGGGAACTGAGGGGAAAACTTCACTGGACAGAGCGACAGCAAGGCGGGATGGAAGTCCAGGGTGATTCGAGGTAGCCCCAAAAATGGGGACTTTTTATAGGGTGGATTTTACCTACAGGTTATGCCATGCTCGGTGAGAACAAAGGAATTTTGGAGCTGGACAAAGGACTTGGAAAAGGTCAAGTTTTGCATGATGAGCTTAGCGCTGGATGACAATAGTATGGCCAGTATGCAGATGGCCCAACATAAAGGAATGACTTGGCTCATGGCCATGTGTCTTTGTGAAGATTCGCACTGAGCAAAGCTGGTTTGCAAGAAGGTTTTTCCCTAAAGCATCAGAGAGGCTTAAGTTGCCTGCCTGAATGAGGTTTGGAATGTACAACCATTAACGGCTGCGCCCAGTACGTCCTTGTCCAGTGGACCTCTGCAAACACGTGGAGTAGGGTGGCAGAGAAAGGTCAAGCAAAGGCCAAATGATTTGATATCAAAAGGATATCTAGTGCTCTCACCAAACACATGATAACTGTGATAACATGAGGTGGCTGCCTCGGACAACAGATCCTATGGGCTGGTGGCAGATGGTGGAGAGCAAACCTGTGCACACTGCCCCACACAGCTTAAACCAGTTTACCTCAATACAGTAGAGTCCTGGTTATCTGACCCAAACGGGCAGCCGCAGCGTCGGATAACCAAAAGGGTTGGATAACCAAAAGGTCCCGTGGGGCGTGTCGGGGGGCGTGTTGGTGGTGTGTCGGGGCAGGCCTGGGGGCGTGTTGGGGCGTGTCTGGGCGTGTCTGGGGGTGCGGAAATGCCCACAGCCATGCCCCCAGGCTGTCGCGACGTCGGTTAATCCAGATGGTCGGATAACCGAGTGTCGGATAAGCGGGACTCTACTGTATTTGGTCCTTCAGAAGTGTTTGATTTCAGCTCCTAGAGTTTCCTGCCAGCATTGCAGATGGTCAGGAATGGTGGGAATTGGAAGTCAAAAACCTTCAGAAGGTGAAAGAGTAGGACCACTGTCCACTGCTGTCCTCAGATGTGGAGGACAGTGTTGTCTCATTTTCTGTGCAGAAGTAAGATTCCTTTAGCTGTCTTCCAGCACAGCTTCTGTATGTGGAATGGTAAAGCCGTTATCCAACCTTGTTTAGAAGAGGTAAGAGGGGTTGAGAGCAGCACATGCCTTATGAAGTTGCAATTAAGACTCCAAATTGAAATCCCTTTCCTGTCTTCCCTCTGCTGTGTGTCACTGGATGTTTGTTTTGTTTTTCCTTCCGTAGGTGATAAATATAGTTGTTACTCACACTTTTCGAATAGACAAGGCATGTAAACAGCTCGGTTACTATCCAAAGAAGTTTGCTTTGGTCGACACGCTGGATTATTGCCTGAAAACAAGACTCAAGCATCAAGCACCATTCTTCCCCATGATATTTCTATTTTTTGTTGTTTTAACTGTTTGGAGTATCATTTTCTATGTCTTTGTTTTGCGTGTGTGTGTCTTTAAGTACTAGATAATTTGTGAAGAATTGGTAATGGCCTGAATTACTCCTTCCTTAGTGATCATTTACAGTTAATGTTATACAGTTTTGAACTCTTTTCAGAGGTACTATTACTTAGGAATTTTCACCTTGCAGTGACATTTCTATGGCCTTTTCCGCACTACACTCTTATAGCGCGATGATTCCACTTTCAGCATCCTCTGGAATCCTGGGGTTTGCAGTTTCGGGAGGGGCCGGCCCCTCCCGAAACTGCAAACCCCAGGATTCCAGAGGATGTTGAAAGTGGAATCATCGCGCTATAACAGGCTAGTGCGGAAATGGCCTATGTAAAAACAGCCTATAAACATAAGCTCACTTCATTTGCAGTGAAACTGGAATTCTTAAATAGAGTCCATGGAGCAAAATATATATATTTTGGGAAGGGTTGCTGCCCCTGCTTCACATATAAAGCCAGAAATATGTTATAGTTCAGATTTACAAAGCTAAACAAGACTATACCTTCATCATTAATGTACAGGGAGGAGAACCCTTTGATCTGTAAGATATATTGTTCCACTTCAACCAGCTCCTTTTCTCAGCAATATAATCACCAGAGTAGAAAAAAAAATTTAAAAAGAAGAATGTGATAACTCTCCCTATGAACCAAAAGTGGTATTTCATTCAAGTTAAATAATAGAGACGTATCACCAAAACGTTTTAATAGACCAACAACTGGTTTTCAGCCAAACCCCACGGAACTAGTTCTGTGCATACGCTGCTTAATATAAGGAGGACACGTAAAATTATTGCAGTTTTATTTCCACCTTGGAGAGGAATGCTCCTGTTTCTCTAGCCAACCTGCAACAAGATCCTGTCATTTTGAGGGGTTCGACGTTGCAGAGGGGAAAGGATTCCCCCCACTTTTCTTCTACTTTGGGGTTGAGAAACATATATATATATAGCACTAGAACTACTGGGTTTGAAGCTGGTTAAAAAAGGGTGATTTTCCTCCATCCTTCCTATACAGAACTATATACATCTCACCTTCCAGGATTCCTATTTAAACTATTAGGGGTCCAAAAAATTCCTCTTGTCCCACCTGCAGTCCCACCCCCAAAACCCTTATTTGGTTGATAGGTATACACGTGCATTCTTATATGAATGTGATAGAACCAGGTACGTCATAGGCCATTTCCACACTAGCCTGTTATAGCACTATGATTCCACTTTCAACATCCTCTGGAATCCTGGGCTGGCCCCTCCCAAAACTGCAAACCCCAGGATTCCATAGGATGTTGAAAGTGGAATCATAGCGCTATAACAGGCTAGTGCAGAAATGGCCATAGTTAAGCCTGCTTGGCAATGAAGTTTACTAGGTGACCTGGGGCTATTTTTTTCTAGCCTAACATGCCTCATAAAGGGTGGGGAAGGGAATAATGTCTATCATCTTGAATTCTTCCAAGGAATGACAGGATATAAATTTAATAAATGTTTAAGTAATTTCAGCCAGGCCTAGAAGTTATGAATGCACTCACGAACATATGCCTGTGCGTAACATAGAATATACACACGTATTTTATATACTCAGAAAAAGTCTAGAGGCATTATACATAATTTATGCACAACTTAGAAGCTGTGCATAAAACTCATGCTTTTGGCTATTATGTATGTGCTATAAATAATTCAGTGAATATCGCTATAAATGGTGTCCTAGAGCCTCTTCAATATGGCAGCTATTCGACTGTTTGGATCAACACAGTATTTATGAACAATAAAGAACAGTGATTTACGTGTGTTGTGTGAATGTATTTATTTAATACTCCTGCACCACATGTACTAATAATGACTGGAGATGATGCAGTGTGATTTTGTCACAGATCCAAAGTGACCACTGCCCTATGCTCCATAATCCTTTGTGAGGTCAAACTGCAAAATGGGTGACTGAGAGGGCAACTGCTACCTGCGTCTACTTCCAAGGAAGACCCATTGTGTGCAATGGGATTTACTTCTAGGGACTGGAAGTTGCTAGGTTTTCAAAGGGACAGATGAAATTCATGACATACAGGGTTGACAATCAGGAAGGGGGCTATTAATAAGTTGCTTGTATTTTACCTAAATTATTGTTGTTAGCCTCCGTCAAGTTGGCTTAGGCCATTTCCGCACTAGACTGTTGTAGTGCTATTATTCCACTTTCAACATCCTATGGAATCCTGGGCTCTGCAGTTTAGGGAGGGGCATTTGGAATTCTCAGCCAGAGAGCTCTTTGGCCTCAGGAAACTACAAACCCCAGAATGCTACAGGATGTTGAAAGTGGAATAATAGCACTATAATAATGTAGTGTGGAAATGGCCTCATATTTATGGTCACCTCATAGATGAAACCTCCAAGTCACCCTCTTCTCAACCACCCTACTCAGGTCTTGCAGATTCAGGGATGTGTCTTTCTTGATTGAGTCTATCCATACATAATGGGGTCTTCCTCTCGTTCCTACTGCCTTCTACTAATGTGGGTCAGGCCTGATGACCACTAGGAGTGGGAAAAACAGTTAAATTGTCTTTGCAGATGCAGTCTTTCTCTGTGCTTGAAGAAAACAATAGAACTCTGTTAGGATGTTTTGCTCTCTCTTGCAGTAGAATTGTTGCAAAAAAGTTGAAACACTTGTAGGCGCGCAGGAGAAGAACAGTTCGTTGTTTATGGTATGGGAAAACGAAACTAAGGCCCTTTTCACACGTGGGGAGCCAAAACGGGGCGGCGCACACAGGGGTGGCGATTACCTGCGTGCGTTTTGCTCCGTCCCTGCTCCGTCCCTGCGGGGAGCGCGGCTCCGCCGCTCCACGCGCTGCCGAATTTCGGCGGCGTTTGGCGGCGCCCAAAATGGCGACTGGCGGCTTCCGGCGGCACTCTGCCAATCAGGGCAGTGCGCCAGCCGGAAGCCCGCCCCCGGGCAGATCTGCAGAGACGCACTAATGCGTCTCTGCAGATTCATACCGGGAGCAGCGGCGGATGAGTGCGGGCGAGTTTCATAAAAACCACCTGGGAAGGTGGTTTTTAAAAAACTCGCAGCGCCAGCCTTGCGGCTGCACTAGAGCAGTTGGAGGTGTGGAGCCTCACCTTTTCCAACCGCACTAGATCGCCCTGCGGTGTGAACGGCCTCCGTCTCGGATCGTCTGGACGTGGAGTTTTACCCCGTGTGGAAATGGCCTAACACTCTTGTGACACATCTGTTCTCTGTAGAGATAACAATACAGAAATGTATAAATGCTTGTTAACCTAAGAAAGGGGGTCGGTTTCTTTTGGGAACGATCCCAGCCGACGCTTGCTGGCAAAATAAAAATCTTTTTTTTCCAAACCGAAAGGTCTGATCTCTGGTTGCCTATTTCACTACTTTCCAAACTTTATTGTCTTTTCTAATGAGTCGTGTCTTCCCATGATACGGCCTAAGTACCACAGCCCCGATCATGCTCTCTTTGGATTTTTTGGGCATCTTTTTTAGTCTACGTAAAAGCGAAAACTTTCCAACCATGAAACAGAGGATGCTGCTTACACTATAAGGGGAATACCTGCCAGGAGAAGCTTTCCAGCCCTGAAATAAGGGACAGCCCTTACAATAAATGACACCTGGGCCATTTCCGCATGACACTTATAGTGGTATTATTCCGCTTCCAACATCCTGGGGAATCCTGGGCTTTGTAGTCAAGGGAGGCAGTATTTAGAGTTCTCAGACAAAGAGCTCTTTGGCCGCCATAACTACAAATCCCAGAATTCCAGACGATGTTGAAAGTGGAAGAATAGCACTATAACCGTGTAGCGGGGAAATGGCCCTGGCAACCCTACTAGGGATGTGCATATTTGTATGCTTGTGCATTTCTGCACTAGCCTGTTATAGTGCGATTATTCCACTTTCAACATCCTATGGAATCCTGGGGTTTGCAGTTTAGGGAGGGGCTCCAAAGGTCCATCTCTAAACTGAAAACTCCAGGATTCCACAGGAGGTTGAAAGTGGAATAATAGCACTATAACAAGCTATGTGGAAATGGCCCTTGTGTGTGTATATAGGACTGTAAAGCCACAAAAGAGAGCCAGTGTGGTGTAGCGGTTTGAGCCGTGTCAGAGACCAGGGTTCAATTCCCTGCTGGGCCAGGAAAACCCACTGGGTGAGCTTGGGTGCCTCACTCTGGCCATTTCCGCACTAGCCTGTTATAGCGCGATGATTCCACTTTCAACCTCCTCTGGAATCCTGGGGTTTGCAGTTTCGGGAGGGGCCAGCCGGCCCCTCCCGAAACTGCAAACCCCAGGATTCCAGAGGAGGTTGAAAGTGGAATCATCGCGCTATAACAGGCTAGTGCGGAAATGGCCACACTCTCAGCCCCTGAAAACCCAGTGACAGGTACAGCTTAGCCATTTCCGCACTAGACTGTTCTACAGCTAAAGGCTCCTCCCTAAACTGCCAATCCCAGGAGTCCATAGGATGTTGAAAGTGGACTCATAGCGCTGTAACAGTCTAGTGCGGAAATGGCCTCAGGCTTGCCTTCAGTCGCCAACCGCTTGAAGGGAAAGAACCACAACCCCGCCCAAAGGCCCCTTGATAACGGCCCCGTCGCCGGGCACGGAAAAAGCGGCTTCGCCTGAGGCGCGCTGGCTGGGCGGCCGCTACGCCCCCGCGCGCCGGAGTCCCGCGCCCAGCGGCTCTGAGGAGCGAGCGTTGGGCTGCTCCGCGCCCGGCTCCCCGCCTCAGCCGCGGCCGCCTCCTCCTCCCGCCGCGTCCCCCGCCTCAAGATGGACGGGCTGAAGCTATGAGCGGGTGGGCGGGAAAATGTCTCGCGTAGGGCGCGTTTGCTGAGCCACTCTGAAGGGACGGTGAGCCCCTCGCAGCCCTCCCGCTCGGCCCTGACTTCGACCCAGCTGGCCTGGGGGAGGCTTGTAGCGGGATCCCCGTGGCAGGGTAATAATAAGAATAATAGTAAAAAAAGTAGTAATAATAATAATATGCTAGAGAACGCCTAACAGAAAACTCTGCCTTCAGTTTCCCTGAGAGGGAGTGGTAACGACTCTTCTTGGGACCAGTTTTTATTTTTTGAAGGCGGGAGTGATGACAGGGAAGGACTGGTTAAACATTTCGTTGAAATATAAACCAAAAGTGTAGTTAAAAGGTCAACGCGACCGTTAGGCAGGGTGAGGCGCCAAGAAAAGGCGGAAAACGGTTATTTATTTTCTTTATTGTATTGTTTTACCGCCGCCCATGAAGACAGGTGTCATTTCCGCACTAGCCTGTTATAGCGCTTTTGTTCCACTTTCAACATCCTATGGAATCCTGGGGTTTGCCTTTGGCCTCTCCCTAAACGGCCAACCCCAGGATTCCATAGGAGGGTGAAAGTGGAATAATAGCGCTGTAATAGACTAGTGCGGAAATGGGCAGGGAGCTGCTTGTTGGATTTCTTTTCCGCGCAAAATCACAAGGTATCCTGAACGAAATTTCGTTAAAAATGCATTGGGATGACATCAGGTTTGGAGGCAATGAGCATAAATAGTATTTGTTAGAAAGAAAACATGATTTTAAAAATGCTACATTTCTCACTGTGATCTCTGCAGCTATTATCGTTTGTGGATTATTTATCTGGTCACCTGAGCAAAAAAACCCTGATCTTCCTGGACAGTAGTGCTATAATCAATCAAAAGATTGCAGTTTTAGGTACACATAGCCCCACTGAATTTATATCTGAGGAGACATACCTTGAAACTGCTCCATTTTTTAGTTTATTTTTTTAGACTATAATTCATCACAATTGAGACCCATTGTACAGTTGGAGTAATAAAACAAGATGCTAAATACATAAAATTTCTTAAATAGAAATTTAAGAAAGATGTCTACAGGTCTTCCCTCTTTTAAATACAGAAGTGGATCCTTTTTTTTTTTTTTTCAAGCATCATCGGTTTGTACTAGAGCAGTTGTGGTACCATTGAAATTCATGTAAAAATAAGATTAAAAAAAACACAATTTCAAATGTATTAACAAAG
The DNA here is from genome assembly GCA_948474755.1 of Ctenosaura bakeri. Lineage (NCBI taxonomy): Eukaryota > Metazoa > Chordata > Lepidosauria > Squamata > Iguanidae > Ctenosaura > Ctenosaura bakeri. The sequence continues at coordinate 69,192 of CAOLHI010000227.1, read as the reverse complement.
TGACTGAAAAATATGGTGCCAAAATAAAGTTTAATTAAAATTAGCTATTTGGCTTATAACACGGAGATGGTTCAAGATGGCAGAATAGGTGATGATCTTCGTTCACTTTAAAATACAGCTTTCCATTTGTACTTTGTAATCAGGGCAAAGAGGGAGAGAATAATGGCCACAGTTTTAAAAGGATGAACACTAAGGTGTACATGTTATGCAACAATATTTTGTTTGTGTTTGTTTATTTACTAACTATGGTTTAAAAACAAAACCATCTTTCAAGATGCACTGGCTTCCCAAGACTCTAAAAAATGCATTGTATTTAAAGAAAAAGAATTACAAGGTCAAGGTTTTCAACGTTCTGAGTATAAAGACTGGTGCATAATCATAGTAAACATTGAAAGAAGCAGTTCCCAAATTATAGAATCATTTTTAAAATTGTTGGCCCCTGTCAACCGTATTAACTTTGAAAGAAGCCCCCTGAAATTTACTTCCAGATAAGCACACCTAGAATTTCTGAATTTGCTGCACAGACAGCTGAGATAGAATTCTGTGTAACTGCACTAACTGCCAGAAAAGAAATGTCTTCTTTTAAATGGAAACATTCTAAAGCAATGGAGAGGTGATGTGGGAATTCCTCTGTTGTTGCTTCTTTGTGAAAGAGTCTTGCGTACATGTGCCATGTGCTTAGTTACCTTTTACTCCAGATTCAGCATGGCATGGTGCATAACAGTGTGCCTGACATACCACGACTTGCTTCATCCCCTAAATAGCCCCGGTCTAAATTCAGTTGTTAATCCCGACTAAAGTAAACCCATGCAATCAATGGGAAACACATTGAGTTAATGCGTTTACAGTAGTTGGGATTAACAATTGGATTTAAATTCCTCTTTCTTTTTTTTAAATAAGGTTGTGTGACCTGCTCAGGGAGACATTTTAGTTGAAGGGCAAGTTTAAAATGCTTTCAGTAATAACCCTTGAACCAGGCATATACTTGAGATTTCGTAATGAGAATTCTTTTGTTCATGAGTTTATTGCTGCCTGCTCTTCAAGGACCTCAAGGCAACAATTTGTGGTTCTTTATTCTTTATCTCACAATTATCTCACAACAGTTCTGTGGGATAGATTAGACATGCTGGCCATTTCATACCTAAATTGGCATGATAGGGAATAATGGGTAAAGCAGTAACAAACAGATCAGGCTATGAATTTATTGTGCATTCTAATTATTGAGCAGTATTTTCAATGACTTTCTAGAGGTTATATATATTAAAGCCAACAGTGCTTAATTCTGGTTGGTTTGTATGTGTTGTATGAAGACAATAATCAGTATGGTCACCGCTTTCAAATAAACAAATAGTTCTCTAATTACTCAAAAGAGCTTAGTTGGTTAGCAGCCTGAAGCACATGTTGGTGAACAAATTATAGTTTGTGAAAGAACTCTTGCATTTCCTTAAGTCAATATTAACTGCATTCACACAGGAATAAAAGCCAGAATTTTGGAGAATCTTAGCCTGATGTTAATGTTCCAGTTCATTCATACAGCCCATTCTTTGCCATTTTGCTCTTTCACATTACCTCAGCTGCTAAACAAGCCCTTTTGCAAACTGGCCCAGTATCACTGTCCTTAGACAGAGATCATATGGCCCTCTAGATGTTGCACTGTAAGTCCCATCTTCTCTCACTACTGGATATGTTGGCTAGAGCCCATTAGTAGTACAATCTGACAACATCTGAATGGCCACATTCTCTATGCTTGCACCCTAGATGAAGGGCAATTTTTAAATTCTTACTTATTTATTTATTTGTTTATATACTAGGAAAATTTTGTTTAGTGCTCAATGCGTCATCAAAACTGAGCCAGGACTTATAAACCAGTAGTAAAATTGGATTCACAATCCTTGCTTATATTCAGAGAACAAACCAAGATCTCTAGTTTGAAGGAAAAAGTTAATCAGACCAGGGAAGAACAAAGCAGGAGTGAAGGGAGCAAGGCACCATTCAGTTCAGTTGCATAAACTGGGATTTTATTGAGACAGCATTTGCCATCATTTGTCTGTTTATTTATGTAGTACCAGCTCATTTGCAGGGTACATTACAAGAGTGAGTATGACAAGTCGCTGACAAAGGAATTGCAATTAAAAAAAACAGAGAAACAGAAGACATGAGAAATAGAGGCATGGTATGCCTTTGTGATTATTTCAATATGTGTGTAGAAGTATACGAGTGTGTGGTATGGGCAGTTATTTTGCTTGTGTACTTGTTCCACTGATCTTCATCAGTTTGTCTTCTATGAAATTAGTTTCGTGGCTGTCTTGTTTCTGGAGTAAAAAAGTGGTCCCCATGGGCAATCGAGTCCAGACCCCATCTCACCCTGCTCCGTGCAAGAAATCCAGCTACGGTATCCCCGATAAGTTGTTCTCCACTCTCTTTTTGAAGAGAAAGAAACCCCACCACTTGTCTAGGTCAGTGGTTCACTTGTTGAACAGATATGCAGTTAGGATTTGGGAATGAGACGCCAGCTCTACATTGTCCTGGGATCTCAGGCAAATTATTTTTCTTTTATGTACTTTTCACACTGCATAGTTATAGGGCTATGTTTCCACTGTAACTGCCCATGGTTCCATTCTGTGGAATCCTGGACTGTGTGGTTTGGGGAGGCACTGGAGCTCCCTGGCTGAGAATTCTAATTGTTGTTGTTGTGTGCCTTCAAGTTGTTTCTGACTTACGGCAACCTTAAGGTGAACCTATCGTGAGGTTTTCTGGATTTTCATGACAAAGCGGGGAATTGAACCCCATTCTCCAGGGTCATAGTTCAGTTCTCAAACCACTACACCAGCCTGGCTCTCGAGAATTCTAAACTCCCTTCCCTAAACTGCAAATTCTAGGATTCCACAGGATGCTGTCATGGTAATTAAAGTGGAATTATATAACTATAATTGTGTATTGTAAAAGAGCCCTTAGTCACAGCCATTTGCTTCTTGGGAAGTGAATGTTTTTTGACTGGCTGTTCCTACTCATGGCAGCCATTTTGTGAATGGGCAAAACCCATTCCCCCCTCTCAGACTTCCAGTTGTGCCCATCTGTCCTGCTTCAGTACTGTAAAGAAACTACAGCAGGGGCTAGTACTGAACTCACGGTCTGAAAACAATTGCAAAGTCTGAAAGCATAAGGTCAGTACAAACGCAAGGTATGAACATACTTTGCACATGAAAGGTAGGGTCCAATTTAGTACTCAGGGAATAGATATGGGTAGGGGATGAAGCAAAGTTCTAGCATTCCGTGCCTAGTTCTGGAGGCTTTTAAGGCTGAACCTTCAAAGCCCCAGGCAGAGTACGATAGTCTATCAGTGCTACCTGTGGAATTGGTCTAATAAGTCAGGAATGGGCAGAGGATGGCTTTTCAGCTTTTGTTGGATTGTCATTCTCAGTAGGCCTAGCCAGTGTAGCCAATGGTGAGACATGCTTAGAGCTCCAGTATGTACCAAGAGCATGTGGAGGCCCTCAGTTTCCCCATCCCTGTGGCAAGGAGTGGCCTACCTAGGAACAATATTTACTCATGAGGAGACCTACTTAAAAAGGATTTTGTTTTTCAAAGTCTGGCGTTTCTCTGAATGTCGAACAAAAAGCAAAATCCTTTTGAAGAGGACTCTCACATCTTGGGAGAGAGGTTTAAGTGTTGTCTCCCCAAGTATGGCAGATCCCTCTGATGTGGCTGTATTCTTCTATTATGTTTCTCTGTTCAGAGAGCTCCAGGTCATCCTCCCGTGGTGACCCAGCAGAAGAATGAAACCACTTTCTACCCAAACATTGGGAGACCTGGCAGCAAGGATTAGGTTAGGCAGATGATCTTCTCTTGAGTTTTGAGAATGAAAGGGGGCATTCTGATTTTTGGAAGCTGACTCCATAAGTTTGAATTTTAAATATAACATGAAGAGGGCAAAAAAATATGCTAATTTATATAAGCAACTGTCTTGACTGAATAACAAATTCTGTGGCTGCAGCATAATTGTTCTTGATGCTCTTTAAACAGGTCATGAGAAGGCGAACTGTTACTACCCTGCATGGAGCTTTGTAACACAAAATCTGGCAAATCACTGAATACCCCAGCACACAATGGAGAAACCATCTCAGAAGGACCGAAAGCCCCGTATGTTCTTTAGGCAGGACCCCAAACCTGTTGAACAAAAACCAGACAGCAGTAAGCAAACCCTGAAGAGAGTAAGCGACAAGACAGTGGTCACTGGAGGCGCTGGATATTTTGGCTTCACACTTGGCCGTGCTCTTGCCAAATCAGGAACTGAAGTAATTCTCTATGACATGCAGGCACCTCTGTGGGAAATTCCAAAAGGAGTAGAACTTGTACAGGTACTTACCTTTTCTTTTATTGCTCATAACTTACCATCTTTTTCAAAAGGGAAAAAAAAGGATGTATTTTTGTGTAGTTCCAAGTGTCAGTAGGTCTGCTAGAGCTGTTTAAAACTCTTCTTAAGAAGGTTTGATACAGTTCTCCATACAGAGTATATTAGAAAACATGAGGGTAGTATAGTGCTTAGGCTAGGATCTGGGAAAACAAGGATTCAAATCCCTGCCCAGTCAACCATAAAGCTCATCGGTTGAGCTTGGATTGGGTACTCTCTCTTGAGCTAATTTACCTCAGAACTTTATGAGGATAAAGAGGGTCTGGTGGAATGCAGCCTCTTGGAGGAATAGTATGATAAAATTTAATAAGTGGATTTATAATAATAAAAGAAAGTCTGCTTGTCTATAGCAGCCATAATCCATCATAACAAAGCAAAGAATATTTTTTGGTTAGCATTCAAGTTGCAGTACTCAATGTTAAGTCAAAATTGCAGATGGGGAGCTTAAGCAGAAAAAGAGGGTCACCTCAGGAAGTTGTGGTAGGCATCTCAAAATTTGGCAGGTTTTTGGTTGTGGCCTAAGTTCCAACACCCAGTTTCAGGTCAAAACTAGAAATTCCAAAGGAGGGGGACTTCTATAAGGTTTTACCTTCACTATCACCAACTGTGAGGGTTTCCACTTATCCTCATCACTGCTACCAATTTAAGGCCCTCCTCCTGTGCCATGGCGGTGGCCACCAACTGCAGGGACCTCCTTGATGCCCTCATGGTTCCTATGTGAGATTCTGATTATCTTCTATCGTCACCAGACACCACTGCTCTTAATTAACTGCTGCCACCACAGACATTGTGCATCTGAATCTAAGCTTTCCAGTATCCCTTATACAGTGTACTTTGATACAAAAGCACGGAATAGATAGATAGATAGATTTATTAAACAGAATTTGCAGATAACATCACAGATTTCTACTTAATGCATCTAAATCATATCTCTTACTCTCTCACACTCATCTCCTACCTAACTTTAACCCTGGCTCTTAACAGTCCTCTATCTCTAACCCTGGCTAAGGCCATTTCTGTACTAGACTGTTGTAGTGCTATTCCACTTTCAACATCCTATGAAATCCTGGGGTTTGCAGTTTAGGAAGGGGCCTTTGAGGCCCCTCCTTAAACTGCAAACCCCAGGATTCCATAGGATGTTAAAAGTGGAATAATAGTATTATAAGAGTGTAGTGCAGAAATGGCCCAAGAGAAGCTGATCTCACTGATCAGTCTGTTGGACACTGAAGCCTAGGATAAGTAGTGTGGGCAAGAATATATTCCAAGGAGTAATGCTGAACATATCCCAAGGGGTGTGTCTGATGTGGTGTTTTTCAAATCTTTATTTGTGAGCAGAGCCAACATGATGTACGAATTTGAGTATTGGACGACGACTCTGGGTTCAGATTCCCACTCAAACGTGAAAACTCACTGGGTGACCTTGAGCTAGTTACATTCTCTAAGCCTTAGAGGAAGGCAGTGGCAAACCAACCTCTGAACAAATCTTATTTTTATTTATTTTATGCATTATATTTATATGCTGCCCTTCTCCCAGAGTGGGACCTGAGGCAGCTTCCAAAAAAACTTGCCAAAAAAGCCCCCATGATAGGGTCACCTTAAGGTCTCCAAAAGGCAGAAACAACTTGAAGGGACACAACAACAACAACATCAGCAGCAGCAGCAGCAGTTCATGCATGCTTCTAATGGTACTGTCATCTTAACTTCAAGTCTTCACACAAATGAAGCCTAAACTGCTTCTACAATTTTATTGGACATCCAGGGAAATCCAGTGACCAAGAGGAGTTTTTAAGCATTCAGTCACCCCAACTAGCTGGACAGTGCAATATCCAGCATTTGCCCAGTGATCATTTTTGTGAAATAACAGAGAGGTTCTGGAGGTGCAGCTATTGTGCTGTGTGTAGTTAGGCATGATCCAGGAGCTGTTGCACTTTAGCCTCTTCTTCAGCATTCTTCAACATTGCAAGTAATCCTGACTTTTCCTTCTTGGCTTCCACCCTGCTTCATTAGTTATCTGTATTAAAATACAGCTACCCCAGCCACCACTCAGGCATTTTCTGACCTGTGTTATAGGCTGATGTGAGAAACTTCAATGACTTCTATGATGCATGTGAAGGGGCAGACTGTGTCATTCATGCAGCTGCATATGGAATGTCAGGAACAGAACAAGTGAGTATACCTTTGCTTTTTTTAGGCCTGAGTTTTTGAGACCAATGGTATAGATTTTCTAGAGCTGAGAGAGGATGGATATGGATCTAGTGGCAGATTTCTGGGTAGTCTGGCATAGATTGGAAAGCATTTCTGACTTCCAGTTGTTCAATAATAGTACCAACAAAGTGGCAGCAACAGTTGCAGGTGGAGTTCTTTCTCGGTGACCAAGATCTGAAACCAAGAACCATCTCCCACAATCCTGTGGCCCTACTTTCCTTTTCCCATTAATAGCCTTAAACCACAAACATGAAGTTCTGCAGGGACCTTGCCAGTCATCTTGAAGCTTGGGAGGTGTCCAGAATGATTTATTCTCAGGATAGCAGGAGGAGTAATCCACAACATCTTTGGGTTATTCCCCACACATCAGCTGGCTAGGCAGGAGTTCTCAGTCCAGCATTCTTTTTCCAGTTATATCCATTGTTCTTTTCCTCTTCTCCATCAGTTTTTTATTCCCTGCATTGCCAGCTGATCATGTTTCACCCCCTGTGTAGTAAACCGCTAGATTTAATATAGTAAGACCTTTTGGTAGTGAGAAATGGAGGGTAATATGAGGAAGAAAAAGTCACCTGAGGAAGAGATAGGAAAAGTGAGGCAGCCTCTGTCTTGAAGGAAAAAAAGACAATTGAGGGGCCACTTGATACCACCTTACTGACTACTTGCCAGCAAGTCATGGCTGTGAAAGACATAAAGTCTAATGCCAACCAGATGTCTGCTACCCAGCATGGCTCTGGTGGGGCAGAGGCAGCAGGTTTAAAAGTCATATTTTTAACTTCCAGCAAGAATAATTTGGGAAAAAAATCAGTGCAGCCCCCCCCCCAGAAAAGACAAAGAAAGAAAAGGAACATTTGCCTGGGAAAAAGGTAAAAAAGCTGAAACTAGGAGAGTAAAGTAAAAAAACAGGAGTGGGAATAACAGGGTCATATGGAGAATGCTGCCAATATCCAAGATAACAGTGACTAATGAATGGCTGCATGAATATGTGGAAATATGTAGAAAGAATTAGTAATAAATAGCTAAACTATACCACATAGTTAAGAGAAGTTTGCAGGCAAGGGTTTGTATTAAAACTGATACCAAAGGGGAAAGGAGCAATGGACGTAACTGAAAAAATTAAAGAGAAAAAAGAACATTGGACTGAGAACTCCTGCCTGGCCAGCTAGCACATGGGGAAGAACCCAAAGGTATTATGGATTGCTCATCCAACTATCCTAAAATGCATATTCTGCCAACTTCTCATTTTTTTAACAAAACAAAAAAATGCAATAAAGTAGATCTTCTTGCTTTTCGTACAGCGGCTGCTATGAAATTAAGTCTCTCTCCACTTTTCTTAGTTGCACAAGAAAGAAATTCAGTCCATCAACATTGGAGGAACCGAAGTAGTTCTCGAAGGTACGTACCTGTGATTTCCTTGGGATGTGCATGGACAGATGGCAGCTTTGGAGTGGGAAGAGGAAGGCATTGCTTTGCACAAACTTAGGCATATTTGTTCTTTCTTTTTGCAGCCTGGTGTTCTAGCTTGCGCTGGGACAGGGCAGGCTGGAAGGGGAATGGGACATCTTTGTGGGAATCTAAGCAGATTGAGATTAGTGTTATTTGCAGCTTAGAACAACTATCCCCTAGCCAATACCTTTTGGAATACAGTTCCCATCATCAAACAGGTTGCTTTGCTATGGTGGTGGGAGTTGTAGCCCATCAAATCTGGAGGATGGTACGTTCACTCAGAACAAGGATGAGCAAAGTGTGCCCCCCAGCTGTGGTTGCCACCCTCATATTTCTCACTTTTGGCTCTACCGTACAGGGCTAGTGGCCAACAACATCTGGAGGTCATCCTTTGCCTACCTCTGACTTAGAAGCATGATAACTGGAAAGGAGCATATTCGACAGTATTCATTTTGGCCATAAAGCAAACTCCACGAAAGAGCTCCACTGTCTTCTTCATCAGGCAAAAGATGTTTAAAAATCATACAGGAGAAAAAAAAGGAATGGTGTTACAGTCATAAGCCTACATTTTTAAACATCTTTTGCCAGATGAAGAAGGCAGTGGAGCTTCAAAAGCTTGTGTGATGTGCTTTGTACGTTTTGTTTGGCCAGTAAAGGTACCATTCTTTTGTGGATTTTGGAAAGGAGTGTGTTACAAAGCATGAAGGAATCCCTTTGGCTCTCTAGATGTTTGATGTTATGATCTCCCATGCAAGCTAAAGATATCTTGTCACTGTGTTAGAGATCTATCAGTCACTTAGTGATGGGGCGATGATGCGTATCTGTTGCTGGAAGCCCAAATAGCATATGCATATTTGTTCATAATAGAATGTTTTTGAAATTCACCTCCCTGTTTCTGTAAGCCATAATTGGACACATCTGTTCTTTGTGAAATTTGTGTCCTCCTAAATGTCTTATGATGCCATGGAAAAAGTACTTTTTTGGCCATGCTGGTTGGTAATTTCTGAGAGCTAGAATCCCAAAAAATAACTTTTTCAAACTCTGTAAGAACATTTGTCTTTTCTGAAAGTTTCTTCCATGTTGCTCTTTTCCATAACAAATGATTTTGAATCTTACATCTCTGCAGTTTGCAAGCGACGAAACATCCCCAGACTGGTATATACCAGCTCAGTCAATGTGGTATTTGGAGGGCAAACCATTATAGATGGTGATGAGGAAACTTTGACATATTTTCCTCTAGATCAGGTAACTGGGCTTTCCCCTGCATTTTATGTTTGACTACAACAGTTTATTGCAAGTGGGGGGACTGGGAGAACAGGACTTGTGAAAAACATAATTCCTTACAGAAAAGCTATTTTCCATCTCCATTGAGCTTGTTCAGTCAGAATATTGGGCTCGTGGGTCATGGATTTTTTTTGTGAAAGGAGCCATGTGCTTGGTTTGATACTGATCAGAACATCCCGGGCTGGGGCTATGTTCAGAGCCACCCACTTCCTTAGTTTGTAGAGTAGTTTGTTTGCCACTGCTTTTTACCTGACTCCTGTTAATAGCTCTTAAGATTCTACAGTCAGCCTTCCACATTCGCTAGGGTTGGGGGTGGGACCCCCACAAAAGTGGGGGGGAAATCACAGATATCAAAATGTGTATGTGTGTCTTTGGAAAGGAGGATGAGACATGGTGGGGAAAGCGGGCACCCAGGGGCCAAACTAGGTCATGGAAAGGAGAAAGAAGGGGTGGGTCAGCTTGGTGGGCCCTATATTTCCTCTCTCACCCATCTCCTTTGTTGGATGCTGGGGTTTGTATTGAAAGAGGGTTTCTGGTGCTGAGAAACTGTGAGCCATCCTTAGCTGACCAGGCAATAGCTGGTATAGGAGGAGGAGGGCCAGAGGGTTTTTTTTTTAAAGGACTGAATGACCTGATCAAAGCAGCCAAGAACAAAGGTTCCCCTGGAAAAGAAGCACAGCAGAGGTGAAGTTGAAGAAGTTCACAAATAATCAAATCAGTGAAAATCAATCCCACAAATGTAGAAGGCCAGCTGTATCCTAAAAAAATTAACAGATTGGCCTATTGCTGGTTTAGACATGAAACTCTTCCTAAGCCTACCTTCTTGTAGCTGAGTGTGAGTGATATAAATGCTGACTTTCATGAAGATGAGCAATGAACACAAAATGCAAGTGGGCATGCTGGCTGAGAGTTATGGCAGTTGTAGTTCAATACATCTTAAGGGCATTGGGTTGGAGAAAGCTGGGGCATGCTTTAGTAGCTTGGTTTTAATATGGTGACTGTGTGAACGGGGCGTGAAGGAGTAAGCAGGCTAAGAGTGTATTACTTGCTCAAGCTCATCTGTTTGGCACCTTCACACTTGCTTTACTGTGTTATTAAGTTATCAAAAATTTTTAGTACCAGACATGATAAATGATCCAAGTGAGGCAATGCATTATAATAATTCCATTTTGTACTATTTCAGCAAGTTAATGAATATGCCAGAACCAAGGCTGTTGCAGAACAGATGATATTAGCTGCTAATGGATCACCACTAGCAGGTATTTTTTACCTTAGCACCCTGCAGCCTAAGGCCAGCCCAAGACATTTTGTTGCCTAAGATAATGGATAAGATGGTTTCTTCTTCGTGGTCTCTGTGCCTCACACATTAGGAGCTTTCGTGCGTGCGCGATAGTGTTCGGAAGATTCTAGAGCTTAGTAGCTTGGCGGGAACCCCTCCCCCATGCCGGTACTGTGCATGCTCCTCCCGCTGAGTAATGGTCTCTCCTCAGTTCTTTCTTGTCTGCCGTTGCGAGCAGAAGGTTCTTTGCTAGTGGCTTTATTCTTGGCGTTTTTTTCTCAGACTTTTCAATTTGGATTTTGTCTTGACTTCGATTTTCGGACTTGTGGATTGGACTTGGTGTTTGGAATTCTCCCCCTCTCCCCTTCTTTGTCGTCTTCATCTTTCTTTGAACTTCTCTTCAACTTCTTCTCCTCTTCATTCACCTCTGGCTTATGTCTGCACTCTTTAAAAAGTGTGTTTCCTGCGGGCGGAAAGTCGCGCTCTCAGACAAGCACCGTGAGTGTCTCTTTTGCTTGAGCGAGACCCATAACATCAGGGGTTGCCCAATCTGCCGGGAGTTTACCTCTCAAACCCTCCGCAGCCGTTCCTCGAAACTCAAGTCTTATTGTTGGGAGCAGTCTTTGAGAGCAAGGGAGGAGCCTGAGACACGTGCTAAGATGTCTGAGAAACCAACAGTGGCTTCAACACCGACGGCATCAGCGGCTGCCGTGCCGTCCACCGCGTCAGTACCGGGCTCGGTACTGGCATCAAGACCGCCCATCTCCTCACTCCCGAGGATCTCTAAGCTGTCGGCGGTGGCGGCCAAGACAACTAAAGGGATCCCCGTGGCTACGGAGGCCTCTGCGTCACCTAGGCCACTAACCGCAGCACAGAAGGAGCGCCCTGCTACCAAAGATAGCAGCAAGGAGAAAGAGAAGAGGAAGAAGAAGAGAAAGGAGAAGCAGCGCTCTCTGCCTCGGGAGGCTCGTCTCCCCACACCTCCTCCGACTCAGTTCCCAGATGACCTACGAGAACTGTTGGACCCTGAGGAGGTCCTTGAACTGTCGGATGAGGAGCAGGGTGTGGAGGTTCTGCCCTCAGAGGAGCCACCCGTCTTGATGGCTGTGGAGCCCCCGCCGAGTCACTGTCAATTGGTAGACCGCCGGGAGGACGTGATGGCACACCACTGGTCCCCGCCCAGGCAACAATCAGCCTGGGGCAGAAGTGGATCCCGCTCCCTGGAGCGGAGAGTTAGGCCACCATCACCGCGCCACCAGGAGGTGCATGAAGAGACAGCACACTTCCGTCGGTCCACTGACTCGCACTATACCTCGGCCTCATACATTGCCAGGTATGCACAAGAGTTCAAATGGCGCAAGTATCCGGGATCATACCGCTTCCACTCGCCATTATACCGGTACCGGTACCACCCTGATTCCATGCCATACCAACGTTCTCGTTCGCTGACCAGGGAGGAACATCGGTACGAACAATCGAGGAGCCGCTCGCCTTCTCCTCGCTACCGTAGGTCCCGGGAGCCTTCGCCCCGTTATCGGGCTGTGTCACCTCCACCGAGGGTCACGTCCACTGCTACGTGCACTGTGGAAACCACCTCAACACAAGCGATGCAGCCGGCCACGACGGTGACTCAGGCGACCAAACGGGTGCGGTCCACCGTCATCCCGGTGACCTCGTCGGTGACACTCCGTATGATGCCGCCGACCGCAACCATGGTGGCGGCAGTGGTGGCAACTCCAACAGTGCCCTTAGACTGACATCCTCAGCGTACATCTAGGGACAGGTCTGCCAAGAGGTCTCCGACGCCGTCTTCTCAGACTTACGATTCGGAGACGGAGTCGGAGGAATCGACGCCAGAGTCCCATGAATCACCTCCTTTGGGTTTCAGGGACCCGGTACCGGAGTCTGCGCTGGAGGATGTCCAGCAGTTCTCCGCCAACCTCCTCAGAATGGCTGCGACCCTTGGGCTGAAAGTTGCGGAGCCAGAGCCAGAAGAGGAAGATCCAGTCTTCCAGTATGTGGAAGCTTGGCAGCCAACCTCCACTCCGCTTCCCATACTACCGAAGCTCATGAAGGCCCTGAAACAACCCTGGGCCAAGCCGGCTTCTGCCCAGCCTATACCCCACCGGCTGGAACATCTATACCAGACTCAGAAAGACAAGGCAGAGTTCTTATTCAGCCATCCAGTACCGACCTCCATTGTAGTGGAGTCTGCCCAGACCAAGGGAGGCAACAGGGTGCACACCACGCCACTGGACCGTGAGGGCTGAAAATTGGACATGTTTGGCAGGAGGTTTTACACCGCCTCCTCGCTCATCGCCAGGGTGTCCAACACACAGGCATGCCTCGTGGCATACCTGCAAAGTATTTTAGACCACTTCATCCCTCTCCTGGCCGGCCTGCCAGAGGACAGTCGCCCAACTGCAAGTCAGCTCTTCAATGAGGCCGTGGCGATAGCTAACCAACAAATCATCTCCTCCAAACACACTGTGGAAGTTGCTTCGAGGTTGATGGTGGGCTCTGTCACTCTCCGCAGAGTTGCCTGGCTCCGGTTGTCGGGACTGCAGGAGGACAGTTGGAGGAGAATCGAAGACCTCCCCTTTGATGGCCAAGGACTCTTCAATTCCGTGGCCGATGAGACCATGAACACCATCGTCAAGGCGCGCCTGACCTCCAAGAAGATGGGGATACATCAACCATCCCAGGTCCGTCGGTTTTCTGTGTCGCGTCTGTCCTGGTGTAGATCTTCTGTCTCCTTTTTCCAGCAGTGGTCCACACATTCCAGCCAGTCTCAACCGTCCACTGCCTCCTTGGCTCAGAGATCGTTTAGACGACGCCCGGCCTCGTCATCTAAGAAATCCTCATCCGAGACAAAGTCCTGGTTTTGATGGCCTTCGCAGGTCGCCACCACACCCAACCTTCAACCTGCCAGCAGCCTTCCGAGATCAGCCGAGCCTGGCCAGACACCTCGATGAGTGCTGGCAAGTCACCACGGACTCGTGGGTTCTTTCCATCGTCCGTTTTGGCTACGCCGTAGAATTTCAAGGTATTCCACCGCGAGGCATCTACTATTCCACCCCGGCCGGCTCGGCCCTGCTGGAAGAGATCCAGTCCTTGCTTCAGAAAGGGGCAATCGAGCGACTTTCATCTTCAGCCAAAAACACCGGCTTCCTTTCCCGGTACTTCACGGTACCAAAGACAGACGGAACCCTGCGACCCATCCTGGACCTCAGGGAGGTGAACAAATACATCTGCCCAAAAAAGTTCAAGATGGTGACGCTATCCTCGATCCTACCTTTCCTTCGTCGAGGGGAGTGGTTCGCCTCCATCGATCTCTGGGAGGCATATTTTCACATTGCCATTCGCCTGCAGCACAGACGGTACCTACGATTCATGGTTGACGGCACCTGTTACCAGTATAGGGTGCTACCGTTCGGACTCTCCACCGCACCCAGGGTCTTCACCAAATGCATGGCCCCGGTGGTATCGTACCTGTGGACGAAGGGCATCTCCATCTATCGCTATCTGGACGATTGGCTGTTGGTGGCGCCCTGCAGACAGAAACTCTACTGCGACATACACCGGACTTTGACACTTCTGACCCGTCTCGGCCTCCAGGTCAACCCGAAGAAGTCCCACCTCGAACCGGCGAGGGTGTTGGACTTTATCGGAGCAAAACTAGACTCGGTATCGGCCTGAGCCTACCTACCGATAGACCAAGCACGGATGCTTCATCGGGCCACTTTAGCAGCCTATAAGGCCCCGATAATATCAGCCAGGAGGATCCAGCAGCTCCTCAGCTACATGGCTTCCACCACCGCCGTGACCTACCTCTCCAGGCTCCGCTCAAGGCCTCTCCAGCACTGGTTCGTCCAAGCCTTCAACCCGCTGCTAGACGACCAGAGACTACAACTCCAGCTGCCTCTGCGGGTTCGTCCCACCCTGCTATGGTGGCAGTCCTACGACCACCTCTTGTTGGGAATGCCATTCAGGGAGGCGACTCTGCAGGTCACGGTGATGACGGACGCCTCCCTCTTCGGGTGGGGAGCTCACTGCGGTGAGCTCAGAGTCCGGGGCCGGTGGATCGACGACGAGACCATCCTCCACATCAACGCTCTCGAGCTGCTGCCATCTGGAAAGCTCTGGGAGCGTTTCGCCATCTCATGACAGGCCACACGGTGCTGGTTCTGACAGACAACATGATGGCGGTCTGCTACATCAGCAGGCAAAGAGGGACCCATTCGACCACCCTCCTCAACATAGCCCTCAATCTCTGGGACTGGTGCGTCTCGCTTCAAATCCATCCAGTGGCTGTTCACCTGGCCGGGAAGGAGAACACCATGGCGGACGCGCTCAGCAGGGACGCCTCTTGCCACCACGAGTGGTCCCTCTCCAACAGAGCATTCCAGCTGATTTGGAACCGCTGGGGCGAGCCAACCATCGACCTTTTCGCAACCAGCAAGAACGCGCAGTGCTGTCGGTTCTGCTCGCGGTCCGGCCACGATTGAGGTTCCATGGGCGATGCCTTCCAGTTCAGGTGGAACAAGGGGCTCCTATATGCGTTCCCTCCATTTCCCCTCCTGGGCCGGGTGATATCCAAGATCCTCGCCGACCAAGCAGATGTCATCCTTGTAGCCCTGTATTGGCCGAGGCAGCACTGGTTCGCGCCCCACCTTAAGGCCGCGTGCGACCGACTTCTCAGGCTCCCGACAACACCAGACCTGCTCTCCCACTCCGACGGCCACGTACTCCACCCAGACCCGCCGCTCTTGGCCCTCCATGCCTGGAGGATATCGCCATAGCTGACCCCATCATCAGCAATGTCTTGACGGCGGCCAAGAAGGAGTCGACACGCCGCAATTACCACTACAAGTGGTGGCATTTCATGGCCTTTGCTGAAGAGAGAAGGGAGACGATATCGCCTATCAACCTGCCTACCGTGCTCCACTTCCTATTGCACCTTCGACAGCAGAGCTTGGCCTTCCCGTCCTTGAAGGTGTATCTCGCCACTATCGTGGCATATCAACCTCCACGATCCCCGTCGGCAGCTCTCTTCCGCGACAGTACCGTCAAGCAGTTTTTGAAGGGCCTGCAGCACCTGTACCCCCCGGTATCGCTGCTGCTACTGCCTTGGTCCTTATCCCTGCTGCTATCGGAACTGACGAAACCGCCATTCGAGCCCATGGCGACTGCTGACGACAGGTTGCTCACTGTGAAGACTGCCTTCCTGGTGGCTATCACCTCGGCCAGGCGAGCGGGGGAGCTGACAGCTCTACGGGCAGACAAGCCCTACCTCGTCTTCCACCGGACGTTTCATTACCACCGAAGGTGGTGTCCAACTTCCATCTCAGCCAGGACATCATCCTGCCGACCTTCTTCCCAAATCCGATGACACCGCTGGAGCGATCCCTCCATTCCTTGGATGTACGTCAGGTTCTGGCCTTCTACAAGAACAGGACTGCCTCCTTCCGACAGACTCCGCACCTTTTTGTGTTCTATGGCAGATATCGAAGAGGCCACAAGGTGTCCACCCAACACTTTTCTAAGTGGGTGGCACAGACGCTGCAGCTGGCATATGAGCTCGCCAAAAAGCCTCTGCCAGCCTTCCTTCGGGCTCATTCCACCAGAGCCGTGTTGACATCTGCAGCCCTCCTCCGAGGAGTCGATCTGCAGAAACTCTGCCGTGTGGCGACCTGGTCCCAACCATCGACCTTTGTGCGCCACTACAGGCTCGACTGCTGGTCTCGCAGAGATGCTCAATTTGGACGTGAGGTGTTGGCTTCCGTTTTCTAGGACCTGACCCACCATCCAACCGGTAAGCTACACAGTCTCCTAATGTGTGAGGCACAGAGACCACGAAGAAGAACAGGTTGCTTACCTGTAACTGTGGTTTTTCGAGTGGTCATCTGTGCCCTCACACATATCCGCCCTTCCATCCCCTCTTTTTCAGGTCCCTGTATTTTCTACAGCAGACTACAGAACTGAGGAGAGACCGTTACTCGGCGGGAGGAGCATGCGCAGTACCAGCATGGGGGAGGGGTTCCCACCAAGTTACTAAGCTCTAGAATCTTCTGGACACTACCGCGCATGCGCGAAAGCTCCTAATGTGTGAGGGCACAGATGACCACTCGGATAACCACAGTTACAGGTAAGCAACCTGTTCTTCTCTCTCTTGTTCTCTGTATAGAAGCCATGCAGAAACAATAACTGGGCCCTATTTCAGTCTTTGCAATGGGATAGTGTCTTCCCACCAGAAGTAGTGGGCTAGTTTAGGGGAGTCAGGGATAGAGTGTGTACACAACTCTGTCCTTCAACAGATCTGAATGGTCAGTTGTGCAGAGAAATATTCTGCATATATGCAGAGGCTCTCAAATAACTTCTAATTAAGAATTCTCTACTCTATTCAGTGACTGATCCCTATAGCTGTCCAGTTATTGTTGTGGATCAATGTCCTCTAGCTGAAATATATTATTCCTTATTAATCTTAAACAAAGCATTTGAAGAATGAGTAAAGTGTACATGTTGACAGGGATGGAAAATAAAAGAAGGATGCAAAGTATGACAAAGTGAAGCGGTTGTAAAATGAGATCCCATGCTTTTGGACAAGCTTTTCCAAACAACATTTTCTAGAAGAGTTGGATTGCTGCCTGAAAATGGTGACGATCATATTATGGCTTTGTAGTCCATGTGGGGAGAAAAATCAAGGTGGGATGCAGGCAATTTTAAAAGGACAAAAAGAGCCCTTTTGAAGGAGCCAGTAGCAAAATGTGCTCACCTAAGAAGGACATGCTCTAAATCCATTCAATAAATCCCACAATCTGGCCCCGTGCTAAAATTTTGAGTAGTGAGTTAATTAACAAGAATGAAACTAACTGAACAATTTCAATTATTATTGTTCATGATACTGAATTATTCATTTCAAGAGGTTGACATTGGGAAATGCATTTTCAACTCAAACGTTCCAAGCTCTGTTTCTGAACCCTGCATGAAACAGTCTCATTGCAGAAGTTTAGCACACTCTTACATCATTGTTTTACCAAGAATATCAGGTGGCCACTTATCCTTCACCATTTTGAAATTTAATATGCGTCCATATGGCAGTGCAATACAGAATCTTTATTTTTCTGAACTCTACTTCCTAAGTTTTGCAACAGTGGAATCCAGATGCTGCCACCTGAATGCAAATAAATTAACATAAGGCTCAGCTGCATAATGAAGACATGGGAATAAAACCATTGGCTGAATCTATTCTGATTGTGTCCTGTTTCACAGGAGGTGGCAAACTCTACACATGTGCTCTTCGCTCACCAGGCATCTATGGGCCAGAAGAACGAAGACATTTGCCCCGACTGGCAGTATGTATTTTCACTAGCCTAAAATACAGTTTTTACATAAGATAGGGCCTTCTATGTAACTGCATCCCAGTTGTGGAACCCTCTTCCGAAAGCCGTTGCATTGATGACCTTGAGATGGTTGGTAAAAACAATCCTTTTCTCCTGAGCTTTTGCCAGTGACAGATTGCCTTTTGATTTTAGAAAGTTTCACTGCTTCTCTCAGTCCCACTGTCCTCAGAACCACATTTAGTGAGAATGGGAGGGAGCGTCATGTCCAAGCTGTGGGAGTTCCTCTTGTGGCAGGCTACGTTGCCTCTCTGTTGTCCTTCCACCATCAGGGAAAGCCCTTTTTATCAAGATTGGCTTTTGACAACTGATCAACTACAGAGCATGGGGTCTTCAATGAGGATGTTGCTGTATTTCTGTACTGATGTGCTTTTAAAATGTATTAATCCAGTCATTGTTTTAGTGGGATAAACATGTGGAAATCTGGGTGGGTAAATTAAATACCCACTGATCAAATACAAGATTGAAAGTGCTGCATTTTAACAAATGCTTTAAAGTTCTGTGGCAGTACCTCTTTTTTTTTTAAATCCAGAGAATTTGCCACAACTCTCTCACATCATATCCATTCAGTTGCTAATTTGGCAACACATTAATGATTTAACATTTCATATATGCCAACAGCTGAACGTTGAGAGAGGGCTGTTTGCCTTCAAATTTGGGGATCCTGGAGCCTTAATGAACTGGGTCCACGTCAAGAATCTTGTACAAGCCCATATCCTTGCTGCTGAGGCACTCACTCTGGAGAAAAATTACATAGCTGTAAGTAAAGCTTTGCCCTGTTGATTCAGTTCTCCCATTTCTTTCTTTTTTAAAAATGGAGGTTTTATTGTGATGTTTATAACTCTTTTGATATGAAGATCAAAGTAATACCTAAAGTACCAGAGCAATCTGCATGTCATTAATAAGCTGAGGGCCAAACCACATCTGATTTTTAATCCCACAGTTCTGACTGGGTGTAGAGTTTTTTCTTATATTGCCAGTGGAGGAAGGTACTTTGGACCCTAGCACAGAAGGCAAGCAAGGGAGCTTTGATGTCTACTTCAGTCCTAACCACAACCAACAATATCAAATGTGCAATGCCAAAAAAGAGAGAGCTCTCATTTGTTTTGTTTTGTCTTGTTTGGTTTGGTTTGGTAAGGAGAAAGGGGCATGCTCTGCATCAGGAGTATAGCAAAAGTATATCTTTCTATACTCTTCCCATACTAAATTTCTGATCTGGATTGGATTGCACACTAAGAATTTATGAAAAAAATAACTCTGCACTGAAGATCAGCTCTGTATGATTGAAGTTACCGGTACATGTAATTTGGCCCTAAATACCCATGTTGAGAATGTGTCCACATAGAATCCCTTTCTGCAGCATACCTTTGTCTCAGTGGCATCCAGTGACAATGGTGGCAGCGGCTGTTCCAGGAAGGGAGCACAGGATCCAGGAAATGTGATGGCTATGCCTCTTCCTGCTGCAGTGCAGCCAGGTACTGACCCAGGCTACACTGGGGCAGGAAGTGCAGCCATTGCACTTCCAGGACCTCTGCGTGCAAAGTAAGTGCAGGCGCATGGCAGGAGGGCAGCATGATTACCAGTCATTGACAGGGAAAGCCCATCAATGATTTGCAGCTTGATCACACCGCTTGGGGACAGAAGGATGGGACCAGGATGACATCAGGCATAAGTGTCCCAGTCCCGTCCTGTTCCTGTCCCCAGAAAGGGGCTAAGACAGGTATGAGGGACAATCATGGATTTATCTATTATTTATTTATTTAGAATATTTATACTCCATCCATTGGCTAAAAAGGCTCCCAGAGTGGCTTACAAATATTAATTTGACAGTTCCCTGATCTTAGGCTTACAATCTAAATAAAACAACACAAACAAGAAAAAGGAGAAGCAAGTGGGAGAGAAAATCAAGTCCAGCAGATGCTGTCTCTCCTTTTCTCCCTCCAAAGCTACAGCAGTGGCATTTGGAATCTACACAGGAATAATTCTATTTGTGCTCCATCCTTACTCTTTCCCATTCTGCCAAACCACCTGATATATTTGGAGTCCAGCATACCGTGGATATATGTAAGAGTTACACTGCAAAACAGTTCAGCATTAAAAGTTTCCTCCCTAAGGATCCTGTGATTTGTAGTTTGGTGAATGTGCCAAGTAATTCTTTGTTATCTTTAGACTTCCTGACAGAACTACTAATCAGTCCTTTCCCTGAATCATTTGTAGGGTGGCCAGGCCTATTTTATCAATGACGATGAGAAAGTGAACATTTTTGAGTGGTTATCTCCACTGGTGAGTAGAAGATCTTTTTATTATAGTCTCAGGAGAGCAATCTTCTGTCCCCTGGGGAGTTCCTGGAGAAACCCAGGATGTTGCTGCCCTCCCTCTCTGCTTCTTTGCCCCACCTGGGTTCCAGCATGGCTGTGTTTACTTCCAGTCACCTGGTAGAGGAGTTGGTCAGATGATGTGGCCACTTTCCTCAGGCATACCATTTACATTTTAAAATGAAAATTAAAAATGTTTCTTTCAGTTTGAAGGATTGGGTGCTAGGAAGCCAAGCATGCGTATTCCTCTTTTCCTGGTTCATTTGTCAGGTAAGTATTGCATGTTTGATTCTCTGATTGTTTTTATGATTTGGGCGTCAGGCCAAACCATGGCTAAGCATTACCTGAGCATGAATCCAGAGCTTGGAAACATTACTTTTTTTGGACTGTAGGTGTGAGACTCCTGCATAGCCCATGCCTTTCATGGTGGGTTTTACTAACACGTATGTTGTCATCATCCTTAGCTTGGCTTCTAGAACTATGATACAAAAAGAATAGACCAGGTAGAGGGGTGGAGTGAAATATGCAAAAGCAGGCACCCCCACTTTGATGCTGTTATATAATTAAATTGCATAACAGCTAAATCAAATTGTCATTCAAGGAGACAGTCCTGAGAAGGAAGGTGCCAAATGGCTGTTGAGTCCAGGTGAGCCTGCAGTGTGATGCTGCAGAAAAAACGGCAAATGCTATTTTAGCTTGCATTAATAGAAGCATAGTTTCCATTTTGAGGAAAGTACCACTATATTCTGTGCTGGTCAGGCCTCTTTTGGAGTATTGCATTCAGTTCTGGGCATGTCATTTTAAGAAGAATATAGACAAGTTGGAACAGATTGAGAGAAGGGCAATGAGAATAAGAGCCCTCGTGGCCCAGTGGCTCAGTGACCCATGAAGCTCCTTCCAGCTCTATGATTCTGTGACTCTGTGACTCTGTGACTGTGCATTGCATATGGAATATCTTAAGTAGACTATCTGGCATCTTCAGGCAAAATTTGATTAAGACCCCTTTCTGAAGCTTACCAAGGCTTGGAAACTTTATTTTTTAACTATAGCAGAATTTCTCCACCCAGTTGTAGTCCTAAAAATAACATCCCAATCCTGAGTTAGATGGGCTGATGGTCTGACTTGGTATGAGGCAGCTTCCTACCTTCCCATTTGAAGTGACCATTAAGATCTCAAATTGTTGCTTTCATTTGCACAGCTATATTCATGGAAATTGCACACTATGTGTTATACCCGATTATTGAAATTTCGCCTCCCATCACCAGAAATGAGGTAATATATAGATTGCCTTTATTGGTTTTGCTCAGAGCTTGGAAATAATCTGTTGAAAGTTAGTTAATTTATTCCTAACTGGTTAAGATTTCAAGAGTGATTTTAAACTTAGTTAAATTGTTATGGCCAGTGACGCTAACCTTTTGAGTATTGATTCTATTTTACGTTGTTAATTTACTACTTCTGAGAGTAGTGGGCCATTTTTAGTCATTTTAAATTACTCTTACATTAACCAATTTTTACATTATTCTTACTTTAAACTACTTACTACTTAAACATTGTTAAAATGAATTAACTTTGTAATGATCTCTTACTAAAGATATTACTTTTCTTTAGTAGTTTAACATCAATGCATTAGCATTAGCACCAATATTTTGAAGCTCTGGTTTTGTTGCTTATGGGGATTTATACCCAACCTTTCATGCAAATTCCCAGAGAATATTACAGAATGTGAAAATGCAGTACAGTCATCCCCCTGCCCCCTTTATCCATGAGAGATACATTCCAAGAACTCCCATGGATGCTTGAAGCCACAGACAGTACCAAATCGTATAGTACCAAATATATAGTACCTTATGAAGCTAGATGGTTACTGTCGGTGATGCAGAGCCATTTCCTGTGGCAGTGTTGGCAAAAGGGTGGTTAAAGTTGCGGGGGGCAGATGAGGAAGCAAGCAAGGTACAGATGGCAGGACCTGGAGCAGGCTATGTGGGTGCTGTCACCCAGATATCAGAACTGGATCAAAGAGTGGGCAGGAGGAAGGGGAAAATCTATGAGGGAAGAGGATAGTGATGCCCGGCTATGGGGACCATTCCTGGAGGAGTTGTGGGTTTCACAGGCCTGGACATCACTTTCCCTCTGTGGCATTGCAGCACACTCTCCTCACTCCTAGTAGGTTCTGCAAGATTCCTAGTTGACTGCAGGCAACTGAAACTGGGAAGACTACTTTAAAACATACTCTTGACATTCTTATGAGAACCTCATCATCACTGGTTGGCTTTAGAACCTTTGCCCAACATCCCACTCCCACTTAGGCTACTCTCCTGGGATAGCACACTTGCCATTTGTGGTCTTGCCCCAGTATCTGTGGGTGTTTCGAGCAATTCATCTGTGGCATTGTTGAAACTCAGTGGGTGTGAGTCTGCTTGCTGCTTTTAAGCAGGTTGTGCTTTTAAATGACCAAAAAAGGAATTGTTTTTTTAAATAAAAATACTGTGTTCATATGAAGACTAGAGTTAGAAAAAAACAGGGGGCTGCTTTTGTTGCTAAGATTTAGGGTGTGGCACAGAGATCCCAAGATGTGTGAACACTTGCTTTGCACCACTAATCTCTTTGGCTGATTTTTTTTTCTTTGTGAGAGGAAAAAAATGAAGTCTATTCTGCCTAGGATTGCCAGGCATCCCTTATTAGAATATGTTTCTCTTTATTTGAAGGTCAGAAAGCTTGTCCCTTATTGAGCTGATAGGTGATTCCCTATCTGAGGTTTGAAAAGCTTTTCCTGTGTAAGATTTCCCCCCTCCCACAAAAAAAATATCATATTTTGGAGTGTGGGCCCTCCATAAAGACAGAAAGATGTGCATCATGTAATTTATGAATGTGGTTGTTGTTGTGTCCCTTCAAGTCATTTCCGACTTAAGTGGACTCCACGGCTAACCTATCACCGGGTTTTCTGGAGCTGAGAGTATGAGACACACCCAAGGTCACCCCCGTGGATTTCCATGGCCGAGTGGGGAACCAAGCCCTGGTCTCCAGCGACATAGTCCAACACTCAAACCATTCCACTCCACTGGACAATGTGTTATTTCTAGAGAGAAATACATAGCTACTTTAACTGAAATCAGTACTTTTGTTTCATATTTAGGTAGGAAAAAAAACTTGTTAACAGCTGCTTCCTGATTGTTAATGCTCCATGTCATAAATTTTTGCTGCCCCTTATTGATGTTCTGTAAACCTGGCAACAGTAATTCTGACTGAAAATTCAAGGGGATCACTCTCTCTGAATTTCAGCCAGGAGATTTAGACATGCCCTTTGGGGGGCAGGGAGGCTGTCAGGTTGGAGAGGTAGTTTTACCTGCCTGGACTGTGGTACTTGCATATGGACCTATGGTGATTCCCTGACTTATCCAGCTCTCAGATGCAGGGATGGGGGTATCTATGACGCTTCAGCTGAATTCAAATTCCAGTCATTCCTACCCACTGGCCATTCTAGCTGGAGCAAGATTGGGATTGGAGTCCAGCACTATTCACTGTGTAAAGATTCCTCAGAGAATTCCTCAAACTAGCATTCTTGGATGGCTTGGACCACAACTCCTTTCATTCACAGCAAGTATGGCCACTGTGTAGGTGATCCAGGTTATAATCAAGAAAATCTGGAAGGTGCCAGGCTGGAGAAGGCTGCAGTAGGCCGTGTTTACTCCCATCAGCCATTCATAATTGTTTGTTCTTTTTCATGCTTTTTGAATATTCTTTTTTTAAAAAAAAAGCCTCTTGCTCAGTTGTTTTTCATTTTCAGGTGCTCAACGTGTCTTGCATGTATACATTCAAAATAGATAAAGCCCGTGCACAGCTAGGCTATTCCCCAAAGAAGTACTCGTTTGCTGACTGCGTGGATCATTATTTGAAGACAAAACCAAAGCAGAGGAATTTTTTCTTACTGAAATTTTTCCTTGTGACTATCTTCCTGATTGGCCTGATTGTTGTGCTTATTAAATTCCCAGAGATTTTACAAGTTCTCCTAGAGCTTTGGGAAGTATATGGGAATATTCTGAAATAGCCAAACCATCAATAGCAACAGCGTGGTATGTGGTCAGAGCATCGTTCTCAAATCAACTGGTCAGTGTTGTGGCACAGTGTCTTAACTCCATGGCCATAGGCAAGCAGATACCTTCAGGGAAATAAATAAGCCCAGGTTAAGAGGCAATTAATTGTCCAAAGTTGATTAAGGAATAGAAAACCTGCAGGAAATTGTCAGCAATGCAACTGCACGACTTTGGGGACTTTGGTGGTTATTTTATGCCATGGGTCCTGCTTCAGTTGGTTCTTTGGTGTTTTTTTGTCAAACTAGAAGAAGGGAACAGTGAGAGGGTATTTTAAAACAAGACCAAAAAAAGGGGCTTCATGTGAAAACCTCACCACGGAAGTGGCGACAGCGGTGTCACTCCATGTTATGATGACAAGTAGAATGATGAAATGAAAAAAAGAGATCAAGGAGAACAACACTGGCAGCTCACATGGAACCATGACACCACACCTAACATATCTCACCGGTTTACTTTGTGGCAGCAATATCAATGTAACACAAGCTGGAAATAAAACCCTTCTTAAAAATCGGTGTATGCTTTTTTTGAGGGCCAAAGTAGCCATGTTAGCTTGAAAAAAATGCTGTTTGTGTCCTGTTCACAATTACAGTAGGGGGTGTTCTCCAGGGATGGAGAAGCTGTGGTCCCTCAGATGGTATTGGACTCCAGCTTCCATTACTCAGTCAGAATCAGTGGATTTTATCCTGAAGAGCCTCTGCAACCCACCCTTTGTTCACTCGCTTCTTATGGAGTATCAATGTCCTTCTCCCAAGAGCCCTGAACAGGCCTTCAGGTTAGGACTAAACTGAACACAGCAGAAAAGGGAGTGTGCAGTTCCTGCCCCTTTACATTGTCATCCCTCCACTAGCACGGCGATTCTCCTCACGTTCAGTTCAATCCTGTTTTGAACAGTGGTGGCTTATGGCTCCCATGTCAAGGGGCAGTGAATCCACTCTGGGTTTTAGGACATTTCCACCCTAGACTGTTATAGTGCTATTCCACTTTCAACATCCTATGGAATCCTAGGGCTTACAGTTTAGGGAGGGGCCTTTGAGGCCCCTCCCTAAACTGTAAACCCCAGGATTCCATAGGATGTTGAAAGTGGAATAATAGTACTATAACAGTCTAGTGCAGGAATGGCCTTAGTCTGCCCTTTAAAGGCACTACCCAAGGTGCTGGATCCCATCCACTAAACAGCACCCCCAACTCTTCTGCTATATGGAAGCTGCCAGCCACCACTCGTTTATAAATACCAGAATAGGTGTAATATCAAAGAAGGCAAGATGGAGAACCATTGGCACTACCATCAAAAATGTCTCCTTTTTCTTATTAACACATAATTTTTGGCTGTTTTTTAAAATTATTATTATTATTGACCAATGAAGGGACAGAGTTACAATTTGAAGATTGCATCTGGGCAACATGTATTTATCTGCCTTCACATATCCTGTTGATTTAATGGCAATCACTTGAATGTCATGTGGTTTTCTTAAGCAATGAATACTCAGAGGTGTTCTTGCCAGTTCCTTCCTCTGAAATAAAGCCTACAGTACCTGCTTTTCACTGACCGCTTCTCATCCAAGAACTAACCAGGGCTGATCCTACTTAGCTTCCAAGATTACATAGGATCTGATACCTGAGGGCATTTTATTTTACATTGTTAATAATAATAGAATCATAGAGCTGGCAGAAACCACAAGGGCCATTGAGCCCAACCGTCTGCCATGAAGGAATATTCACTCAAAAGCATTCCCAACAGATGGTCCTCTAGCCTGTGCTTAAAAACCTCCAAAGAAGGAGACGCCCCCCTCCCCCCAGGCAGCATGCTCCACTGCCGGACAGCTCAAATTGTCTGGAAATTCTTCCTAAAATTTAAGCAGAATCTCTTTCCCTATAGCTTGAAACCATTGCTCCATGTCCTAGTCTCTGGAGCAGCAGAAAACAAGGTTGCTCCATCCTCCGCATGACAGCCCTTCAAAATCATCCTAGTGTGGAATGCAGGTAGCTCAAGACATTTTGCTGCCTGAGGCAAAGGACAGGCCCAGCCCTGCCCATTTCGCATATAAAATGGAAGAGGACTGAAAGCTGAACCTTACTGTAACACAACTTAAGAGAACAGTTCACATCTGGAATGGGCTAAAAGGGGGAGCAGGGTACATCTCTCTCCCCAGCCCTTTGGTTGCCTTAGGAGAGTGGCAGGTGACCATTTTCCATCATACTGAAATAAAATTCTGGGAATGAGGCAATTGCATGGAAACTGCATTCTGTAGAGTTGACTGCAAAATCTGTGAGGGGAAGGAGTTAGGATGGGGGTACAGCGCTTGTCCTTCCAAGATGTGCAAGATGCACGTCCTTCCAAAATGTGTTGTTTCGATGGGTTCAGTGATGCGTTGTGTCCCTGACTTCCTGCCACCTGGTACACCGTTACACAGACAGCCCTCCACATTTGCGGGTTTCACTTTTGTGGATCCAATAATTATCCAATTATTCATGGATTCTTTGCTGTCACCTTTGCTGCCTCCCTGTGCCATTTCTGATAGGGGCCGCAAGCCCCATGAGACTGAAAAACTGTGAACGAGGCTCGCAAGTCCCTCTTAAAAATGGTGTGGGGCAGCAGTGGAGGTGGCAGTAAGCCCCCCCAGCCCCCCACTTCTGCCTTGGGAAGACACCCTGATGCCTCAAAGGAATCCACAGTGGGTTCAGTAGGATGAGCCTACCTTTTTGTGTGTGTTAAAATATGGATTGGGAGGGCCTAGAGTTAGTCATACTTTGCCCACATTCACGGGGGGCCTTGTGTCCCCAACCCTAGCGAATGTGGAGGGATGACTGTAGTTTTTCTGATGGCCACCGATGTATCGCTGGCCTTCATTTTTAAAATGTTTAATTAGCATTAAAATGCTTTTGCACCTTTTTTAAAGAAATACAGTATATATACACTGTTTTTCTTGCTCACCAAGATCACATAAGGGCTATGTCAGATGAGTTCAAAGGTCTATCTGGTCCCAATCCATCATCTGTGGGGAAGCCACCAGGACAACATGAAGCCATTTCCGCACGGGTCTGTTATAGCGCGATGATTCCACTTTCAACCTCCTCTGGAATCCTGGGGTTTGCAGTTTCGGGAGGGGCCGGCTGGCCCCTCCCGAAACTGCAAACCCCAGGATTCCAGAGGAGGTTGAAAGTGGAATCATCGCGCTATAACAGACTTGTGCGGAAATGGCAATGGAAATACTGTACTGCCCCTCTTTTAGCTTGCAAATTCAAGCCTGATTTTTTTTTAAAAAAAAGATTTTTATTTTCCTGATCTGCACCAGTCTCTATCTTGTGTTTTAAGCCCGTTTTGGATGCTGGGAGAAGAACAGCTTCTGTTTGCCTCCTTTGGGACAGAAAATTTCTGCTTTAAAAAGAGGTGAAACAGACATTTCACTTCCTCTATTTTCCTTCCTGTTAATCTCACATTGAAATCAGGTTTAATTTATATTCCTTTTTTCTGAGATCACTCTCTCCTTCCCCCCCCAATATATTTTGCGGGGCTGGTTTATTCTGTTGGGGGGTCTGCACAGAATAAATTAAAATAGAGGGGATTTCTGTGTTCTAGAGCATTTGCAGTTGGTTTGACATGTGCATCCCTCCCATCACAAATAAGTTGATGGATGGAGGGGTTTTTAGTGCTCTTCCAATCTTTTTTGAAGAATGGGGCAGACCCCTAAATCTTAAGGCATCTTGAGCATGCATGTGCTATGTTTTCTCATCGCATTCCTTATATGGAAGCTGCAGTGGGCAGACCTGAATTGCAAGTCATGCACCAAGGAACTAGTTTTTGCCCATATATTTAAAAAATCTGGATTTTTAACTACAGCACTGGATGCAACCGTAGGTCAGACTCTCACCCCCCCAAGCGAAGGCAGCAAAGTAAAGCCACTTCGGTGGGGAAAAAGCAGAAAATTGGTATCTGGCAGCGGTGGGATTCGAACCCACGCCATCGAAATGACTGGAGCCTAAATCCAGCGCCTTAGACCACTCGGCCACGCTACCTCCCGCTCAAAGAGGGATCGCGGACGGCATATAAAGGCCCATGCAATAGCTTCGCCTCCCTCCCCGGTTTATGCATTGCAAAAAGAAAGCGATTTTTTCCGCATTGCAGCTGCATTACTCGGCTCTTTCCCCGCTCACCTAAAATGGTTTCCCTTTCCTTTCAGTAACAGATAAAATGCAGATGCATGTAAGCCATCGCCTCCATTTTATTTATTTCGCTTAAAGGATCCCCCCCTCTCACACACACTCATATATACACACCAACAAAAAGGAGACAATCTCAGAAAGGGGTTAAATCGTTGCATTCCTCCCCCGGCAACAGGTGAACGACGATCCTAAACGGGGTTCTTAAGCAACGAGCCCAATGGCGTCCTCTGCGCCCAACGGCAATGGGGGATGCAGTTGCGTAGGGTGGACACGAGGGGGCGCTGGCGAGCCAGGATTTCCCCCCGGCAAACGCTGCAGCGGCTCTTCCTGGATGCAGTTGCGCAGGACGGACACGAGGGGGCGGTGGCGCGCCAGGATTTCCCCGCCGGCAAACGAGGCCGCGGCTCTTCCTGGATGCAGTTGCGCAGGACGGACGCGAGGTGGCGGTGGCGCGCCAGGATTGTCCTCCAAGCCTCAACGCGTTCGCAGAGCCATTCCCTTGCTGACTGTGGCCATTTCCGCACTAGGCTGTTATAGCGCAATGGTTCCACTTTCAACGTCCTCGGGAATCCTGGGCCATTTCCGCACTACAGTGTTAAAGTGCTGCTATTCCACTTTCAATGCCCTGTGGAATTCTGGCGTTTGTAGTTTACTGAGACCAAAGAGCTCTTTGGTTGGGAATTCGAAGTGCCCTTCCCTAAACTACAAATCCCAAAATTCAATAGGAGGTTGATAGTGGAATAGCAGCACTTTCACACTGTAGTGTGGAAATGGAGTCCGGCCGGCCCTTCCCGAAACGGCAAAGCCCAGGATTCCATCGGAAGTTGAAAGTGGAATCATCGCGCTATAACAGGCTAGTGTGGAAATGGCCACCTGTCCCTTCCCCTTGGACACTAGACTGTGATGGTGCTGTGATTCCACTTTCAACATCCTATGGAATCCTGGAGTTTGCAGTTTGGGGAGGGGCATTTAGGATTCCCACCCAGAGAGCTCTTTGGGCTGGGGAAACTACAAAGCCCAGAATTCTACAGGATGTCCAAAGCGGAATAATAGCAGCATCGTTATTGCATAGTGCGGAAATGGCCTGGGACTTTTCAGACGCAGTTGGAAAAGTGGGATGACATTGGATGTAATCCGTAACTGCCCTTGCAAGATTAGGGGAAATAATTCCCATTACCCGAGGCAGGAAGCAGGAGGGAGGCGGATTAAGAAATTACTTTTTAATGTGGTTTTGCCTTTTTTTTTTTTTCCTTTTTCTATTTGTATTTAACTTTTGTAGGTCCCTTTGAACCCTAGGATATTAGGGAAAAAATGAAATAGAAATGCATTCCATGGATTTGGAATGCAAACCATGATGCCTTGATGTGAAAGGGATCTAGGAGTCTTCATAGACCACAAGCTGAACATGAGTCAGCAGTGTGATGCGGCAGCCAAGAAAGCCAATGCAATTCTTGGCTGCTTCAATAGGAGTATGGTGTCTAGATCAAGGGAGGTACTGGTACCACTCTACTCTGCTTTGGTTAGACCTCATCTTGAATACTGTGTCCAGTTCTGGGCACCCCAATTCAAGAAGGATATTGACAAGCTGGAGCAAGTCCAGAGGAGGGTGACCAAAATGGTGAGAGGCCTGGAAGCCATGCCCTATGAGGATAGACTTAGAGAGCTGGGTATGTTTAGTCTGCAGAAGAGAAGGTTAAGAGGGGACATGATAGCCATGTTTAAATATTTGAAGGGATGCCACGTAGAGGAAGGAGAGGGCTTGTTTTCTGCTGCTCCAGAGACCAGGACAAGGAGCAATGGATTCAAGCTGCAGGAAAGGAGATTCCACCTGAACCTCAGGAAGAACTTCTTGACAGTCAGGGCTGTCCGGCAGTGGAATGTGCTGCCTCGGAGTGAAGTGGAGTCTCCTTCCTTGGAGGTCTTTAAGCAGAGGCTTGATGGTCATCTGTCGGGAGTGCTTTGAGGGTGTTCCTGCATGGCAGGGGGTTGGACTGGATGGCCCCTGGGGTCTCTTCCAACTCTACATTTCTATGATTCTATGATTCTATGATCTTAAGTGAGTGGTTCAGACTTTACAGAAAACCTGGGGCCTTTCTGCACTACACAGTTATTGCACTTCAATTGCACTTTAACTGCCATGGCTGCCACCAACAGAATCCTGGGATTTGTAGTCCCGGAGTTCTCTAGCTGAGGATTCTAAGGCCATTTCCACATCAGCCTGTTATAGCGCGATGATTCCACTTTCAACATCCTATGGAATCCTGGGGTTTGCAGTTAGCTGAGTCCAAAGAGCTCTCTGGCTGGAAATTCTCAAGGCCCCTCCCTAAACTGCAGACCTTAGGATTCCATAGGATATTGAAAGTGGAATAATAGCACTAGAACAGTATAGTGCGGATAGGGCCCAAACCTTCCTCCCTAAGCGGCAAAATCCTAGGATTTCCATAGAACAAGACGGTGGTAGTTAAAGCGGAATCACAGTGCAATCGTCGGGCCTTTCCGCACTACAGTGTTATAGTGCTATTATTCCACTTTCAAAATCCTGGAATCCTGGGGTTTGCAGTTTAGGGGAGAGAGCTCTTTGGCCTCAGTAAACTACAAAGCCCAGAATTCCACAGGATGTTGACGGTGGAATAATAGCACTATAACACTGTAGTGTGGAAAGGCCGCATATAGTCTGGTGCAGAAAGGCTCCTGTGTTCTCCCGATGGAGAGGCAAAAATGCTAGAAACCTGGTTTCTCGGGAAAAGAATTGCCAAAAATGTTTGGGAACTGCACTAGGCCGTTATAGCGCGATGATTCCACTTTCAACCTCCGATGGCATCCTGGGGTTTGCAGTTTCGGGAGGGGCCGGCCGGCCCCTCCCGAAACTGCAAACCCCAGGATGCCATCGGAGGTTGAAAGTGGAATCATCGCGCTATAACGGCCTAGTGCGGATACGGTGGGCCGGGGAGTGCCTGGCTGATCAGCACTTTCCCTTTCCTCGTCTTCCTCGTCCTCCTCCCCGCGGGGCGAGAGGGCGGCGGCGGCGGCGGCGGGCCGGCCCAGTGGGCGGAGATTGACGCGGGTGGCGTGGTGGTTGCGCGTCGGAACGTGCCTCGGAGCGCCCGGGTCCCGTCCCGAAGGGAAAGTGCTGCTGGCGGCCGCACTCCGCGGAGGATCTCTCTGGAGCCGAGTCCCGCCGCCCCGGCCCCGTTGCAGAGCGTGCGCTCGGCGTCTCGCGTGGGGGTTTCCACGCGCGTCTCCTTCGCGGGGGGGGAAGAGAAGAAAGCCCGGAGGCAGGAGCGCCAGCCTTCCTCCTCCTCGGTGCTGGGAAGAGGCGGCTGGCTGGCTGCGGGGTTTGCGTGTCTTCTGCAAAGAGGTAGGCCCGGCCTGCGCGGAAATGCAGTCGCGTCGTGTGCGTGGGTGTTGCGGGGAATGTGTCTGTTTTGGAGCCGGAGCCCCTAAGCCGTAACCCTAAGGCCATTTCCGCACTAGCCTGTTATAGCGCGATGATTCCACTTTCAACATCCTCTGGAATCCTGGGGTTCGCCGGCCGCTCCCGAAACTGCCAATGTGGAAATGGCCTCAGTCATAAATGCCCTTGCAGCGCAGGGCTTGGGTTGGCAGCTGCACTAGGCTGTTACAGCGCTATGATTCCACTTTCAGTATCCTACGGAATCCTGGGGTTTGCCGTTTAGGGAGGGGCCTTTAGGATTCGCAGCCGGAGAGCTCTTGGGCTTCAGTAAACGACAAAAAGCGAGAATTCCACAGGAAGTGGAAAGTGGAATCATCGCGCTATAACAGCCTGGTGCGGAAAGGGCCGCAGCCGCCCAAACTTAAGGGCGCCGCCCCGCCCGATCTCGTTGGACCTGCCAGCCAGAGTCACCTCTCCGCCCCTTAGGCTCCATCTCGCTTTGCTGACACGTCTGCATTCCAGATCTTTCCCGCGATGGACCCGAGCTACCGCTGCTGCTGAGGGCTGGTAGGTTAGGGTGGCAGGCAAAGGATCTAGCCCAAGAGCCAGGAAAAAACTAAACTTCTCCAGCATTGATCTCTTTGCCCTTTTCCACCTACACTGTTATAGTGCTGTGATTCCACTGTCAACCTCTTATGGGATCCTGAAGTTTGCAGCCTAAACTCCAGACCCCAGGGCCATTTCCGCACTAGGCTGTTATAGCGCGATGATTCCACTTTCAACCTCCTCTGGAATCCTGGGGTTTGCAGTTTCGGGAGGGGCCAGCCGGCCCCTCCCGAAACTGCAAACCCCAGGATTCCAGAGGAGGTTGAAAGTGGAATCATCGCGCTATAACAGCCTAGTGCGGAAATGGCCTTAGTGGAGAGTTTCAGTGCCCACTGCTCACTGTCTTCGCATCTTTTTTTGCTGTTGGTTGTGATGACTCATTTGACTTGGTGGCGTTTTGGTTCCTTAGTGTGTCCATTTATGGTATCGATGATCTCTTTTTATTTTTATTTTATTGGTTTCCTAGTGTGTCCATTTATAGTATTGACGGGCTCTTTGTATTTTCATTTTCATTTTTTCCCTCTTGTTGATCAGGGTTGCAGATCAGGTGCTTTGCAGACAGATGCGATAGGGGCCATTTCCGCACTAGACTGTTGTAGTGCGATTATTCCACTTTCAACATCCTGTGGAGCCCTGGGGTTTGCAGTTTCGGGAGGGCCCTTTCGAGTTCTTAGCAGGAGAGCTCTTTGGCCTCCGTAAACTACAAACCAGAATTCCACAGGATGTTGAAAGTGGAATAATGTTTTAATGTATTTATATATTTTCGTAATGCCGCCTCGATCCACTGGGAGAGGCGGGATAAAAATAAATTTTATTATTATTATTATTATTATTATAGCTCTATAATAGTGTAGGGCAGAGATGGCCTTAATCTCTGAAAGTTAGTTCCATTTAACTGTATATTTTCCTTCTCACGCACACAGGCCAAAAAGCATATGTGCAGGATGATACATCTGTATCTCTTTCTTTGCAACTGAAAAACATTGTTAAAGTCCTGTGTGAGAATCCTGCATAAATGGAATGCATCACAGTGAAATCACTTTGCATTTCAGAACGGAAGTATATATTACTTAGAGAGCGTATCTCACCTTCTGGAGACTTGGCTTGCTTTTTTTTTAAAGGAAGAGCTTTTCCCCGCGCTGATCATCTGCGCATCTCGTCGGCTTCTCCAATACGAAGTGACGATTCGTAAACTTGCCCGTCATTAAAATTTGGCTCACGTGACTAGTCAGGTTACCTCTAGATCAGTGGTTCTCAACCTTCCTAATGCCGCGACCCTTTAATACAGTTCCTCATGTTGTGGTGACCCCCAACCATAAAATTATTTATTTATTATTTACAATGCCTCCCCCCCCGGCAAAGGCCACCTCATCAGCCAGGAACGGGGGGGGGAGCAGGGAGGGAAAGAGGAGCCACGCATCTCCCCTGGGAAAAAAACTCCGAGAACCCCCTCGGGCTCTGCTTCTGCTTCACTCTCATTTCCGCGGGGGGGGCAGTGTGGGAAAAGTTTCCAGAGTGTCGACCCTGGCCGGTGGGAAGGAATCCCAGCGCCTTTGTCTTTTGCCCCCAAAGCTCACCCCCCCCAGAAAAGCGCCCCCTTGCGGCCCCCCGGCCCTTCCACAGCGCCCACCTTCGTGGCAAGTGGGGCAGGGGCCGTGGCAAGGAGGGGGCCTGCCCCCCGTGCTGCCGCCGCCTCCCCACACTGGCCCGTCAGACAGGAGGTTCTCCCGGTAGTGGAGAAGGGGAGCGATTTCAGTCCCTTCTGAACAGGGGGCGGCGGCACGTGGCTCGCGCTCGTGCACCACCGCCAAGGAGGAAATGGAGCCTAAGACCATCGGAAATATGTATTTTCCGATGGTCTTAGGCGACCCCTGTGAAAAGGTCATTCGACCCCCAAAGGGGTCCCGACCCACAGTTTGAGAACCACTGCTCTGGATGATAAGAACTAGGTAGAAGATTCATTCACTGTGCATGTCAGGGCAAATATAACTATACCAAATTTATATTTCCTGAACGGTAAGCCAATTTAGGATGCAGCTAGGCACCAAATGTGCACCCCAGCATGCCACAGGTTTTTGAAAGCGGAATCATAGCACTATAACAGGGCAGTGCGAAAATGGCCTGAGGGTCTTTTGACAGGACAGATTCCTATGGGAGGGGGAAGTGTCATTCTTGATTGCAGAAAAAAGGGAGGAGAAAGGCAGGAAAATCAGCGCATGGTTAATGTTTAAGCTTCAGGGAAGCATTTTCCGACTAGCCACAGTCTTGATTCCCCTCTAATGCAACTCCCATCATCCCTAAGCCCATTGTCTGAGCTGACTTGGGAATTTGAGAGCTGATGGAGTTTCTTGTCCTGTATGTCTAGAAGGCACCTGATGGAGGAGTGGCTGCTTTAGGGTGCCACTGGGACCTTTAGTTGAGAGCTGTGGTTCCCAAACTTTGAGACGCCCAGATTTTTTTTTTTAAAAGACTTCAGCTCCCAGAACTCCTGTCCACTGGACAAGCTGCCTGGGGCTTCTAAGAGTTGGAAGTCCAAAACAACTTGAATGATCAGAGCCTGGGAACCACTTGTTTAGAGGAATTTTTGTTGCCCTCCAGACATCTTGGGCCATTTCCGCTCTAGACAGTTTAATGCTATTACTATTCCACTTTCAACATCCTTTGGAATCTGGGGTTTGCAGTTTAGGGAGGGCCCTCCCGCCTCCCTAAACTGCAAACCCCAGGATTCCATAGGATGTTGAAAGTGGAATCATTGCGCTGTAAGCGTGTAGTGTGGAAATGGCCCTGGTCTATAATCAGCTCTACTCACTATGCTCCAGGGTAAGGAATTGTGGAAATTGTAGGTCAGAACATCTGGAATGGATCATCTCAGAGCCAAAGACACCAGTCACCCTCTTGCACTTATAAATGAATGTCTTAGTCTGTAATTTACGTCAGGAATATTTGCCGTTTGTCCTTTCGGAGAGAGTTACTTGGTTTTGTGTTTTGCTCTGCCTCTTGGGCTTCGCCGTTTAGGAAAGGAAATTTCCTTCCCAGTTTAGATTGTAATTCTATACACATTCACCAGAGATAACCCCTCTTTAAATATATTTTCAGTGAACTCCATACATGTCTTAGCAGAAGTAAGTTCCACTGAGTTCACTGAAACTTCCTCCCAGATAGGTTGATCTTAAATGCTGCTTTCAGGCCATTTCTGCACTAACCTGTTATAGCGCGATGATTCCACTTTCAACATCCTCTGGAATCCGGGGGTTTGCAGTTTAGGGAGGGGCCGCTTGGCCCCTCCCGAAACTGCAAACCCCAGGATCCAGAGGATGTTGAAAGTGGAATCATCGCGCTATAACAGGTTAGTGCAGAAATGGCCTCAGTTACTGAAATGCCAGTCAGCTCCTCTGCTGTGTTTTCAGTGTGTCTTTATAGCCGAATGAAGCAAAATAAGAAAATTTAAAATATAAATATAAATCCAGATTGATAATAAAATAAACAAAGAAGTAATTGAAACAAACGAGTGTTAAAAAGCTAGGCAGACCTCAGTGGAAGCTGAATTTCAAACTCAGACTGCCACCACCAATAAGACCCTCTCTGTGGTCGCCCATCTATTTCATGTGGGTGCCTGAAAAAGATAGAGTTAGGTGAAGTTATAGGAAAATCTGAATAATTGCTGAGAGTCAGCATTGGCTGATATGTGAGCAGATGTTCCTTCCAAAGTTTGGAAATGCTGCTGGTTTTGGACTACACCTTCCAGAATTCCCCAGGCAGAGTGGACAACGGCCTTACTGGTAGAAGATCCTGGAATCTAGAGTCTAAAAAAACAACATTTCTAAGCTCTGGTTTCTTCATAGTGGGTCTAACTTTGGAGTAAGCAAGGACTGTCATCCCTCCACATTTGCTAGGGTTAGGGGCATAAGACCCCTGTGAAAATGGAAAAACTGTGAAGAATTCTAGGCCCTCCCAAACCATATTTAACACACACAAAAAGTATGATTGCCTTATTAATTATTATTATTATTATTATTATTATTTGTATCCCGCCTCTCCCAATGGATCGAGGCGGCATTACAGCAGTATATAAAATACATTAAAAACATTTAAATGTAACCCATCCTCCCCACCCATCAACCCTTCTAACCCCCTAAAACACATTAACTATTAAAAACAAATTAAAAACAAAATTAAAAATTAGTCAACCCACTGTGGATTCCTTTGAGGCATCAGGGTTCCTTCACCAGGCAGAAGGGGGGGCTGGTGGGGCTTACCGCCATCTCCACTGCTGCCCCACACCATTTTTAAGAGGGACTTACAAGCCTCATTTGCAGTTTCTCAGTCTCATGAGGTTTGCAGTCCCTATTAAAAATGGCGTAGGGAAGCAGCAGAGGTGACAGCAAATAATCCGTGAACTATCAAATCTGCAAAAGTGAAACCTGTAGATGTGGAGGGCTGACGGTATAGGATTATGTTCTTAACGGGTGATTCTTGACTACACTTCTCTTTGGAGGAAGGGCTGGAGCAGAGCTTTGGGCTGGAAGATCTTGGAGAGCTGCTGGTAGTCAGTAGAGGCCCTGAGTGAGAACTGTTCAGACTGCAGGACCTCTGGCACTCTTCCATACAGTTTGGATAAAATGCCCACACTATGGAACATGCTGTCTTTGGTATAAACAGTACTGATTTCAATGCACCAGTGGCTTTGGCTCAGCATAAGGCGGCTTCCTATCTTGCTTTGCTTTCCCCTACAGCTGGGCTCGCTTGCTTGAGTGACCCATTTCATGGGGAGCCTTATTGTGATGTCCACTCTTCCCACCTCCTTTCTTTGTGGTCACCCTGGAGTGTGTTTCGTGATCTGTGGGACAGGCAGTCTAGAAATCAAGCATGGGGAACCTTTGGCACTCCAAATATTTCAGTTTTCAGCTCTCAGAAGCTTTCTTTAACATGAACAGTAAGAAGATTCCAGTTTGAAACGTACAGAAGGCCAGATGTTCCTCATTTCAGTACAGCAGTGAGTGGCCTCTGAGCATGACAGTCCCTGAAATGGTAGCTGCAGTGCACTTCTTGCTATTCAATTATTTAGAAATCCTATTCAGATTGCCCCAGTTTGTGTTACTGCTGGGTTTGCTGTTCGGTAAGGTGATCGGACCCTGCATTTATTCCCTTTCATCTGTATCCTAGGCTTAGCCCCGGATGGTTAACAGTAATAATAGACCTTATGTGAAAGTTGTCTTTCTACCTAGGCTTTCCACCAGCCTTTAACATTTTGAAAGTGTATTTGGTGGGGGGATGTTTTTGTTGTCTTAACAATGTTCTAAACTGCATTGAGTTTTTGTTTAAATGAGAACAAGACTATAAAAATAATTCAGACAAATAGCGGCCTACAGAAAACATAATACACATCATTGTGGTTTGTTGTTTTATGCCTTCAAGTCATTTCCGACTAATGGCAACTCCAAGGTGAACCTATCACACGGTTTTTTGGGGCTGAGATGGTGATGCACCCAAGGTCCCCCCCTGGGTTTCCATGGCTGAACTGGGAATCGAACCCAGATCTCCAGGGTCATGGTCCAATGCTCAGACCACTACATGCTATTTTTTTGTGTCACAGGCACCTAATGAAATGCAACCGACAGTCACCAGCTAAACAAATTGGCACTTCAATACTTCTCTGAAAGCTTGCACAAATAAATGTGTTTGCACTGGGCAGCTAAATGACAAGAGTAATAGGATCAACTGGCTTTTCACTAGGTTGGAAATCAAATTATGGAATTCTGTTTGGAAAAAGCACGAGTTTGTACCCCTTTCTTGAAGCCTGAGTGCCCAGTGTGCTTCTCCCTTTGCCTTCAGCTGTGCTTGCTTCTCAGGCAGAGGCCATTTCTGCACTACACTCTTATAGTGCGATTATTCCACTTTCAACATCCTATGGAATTCTGGAGTTTGCAGTTTGCAGCCCCTCCCCAAATTGCAAACTCCAGGATTCCATAGGATGTTGAAAGTGGAATAATCACGCTATAAGAGTGTAGTGCAGAAATGGCCAGAGAGTTAGCATCCTTACCCTCTGTTGCTTTGAAATGTACTCCCACGAAAATACGTTTCCATGCCATTTAATATCTGCATGCGGAGACTGGGGTCGGGGAGGAGGATTTGGGGGCATCTGTTCTCCAGCACTTTTCACTAAAAGGAAAATAATGATATTAAGGGAAACAAATAAAGAAGCTCCGTGAAAAGATAGTGAATGTTTCTTTTCTGCAAAACATTCTAGGTCTTATTAATTAGAGAGAGAACATTACGTTCTGTGTTTTGAATATCTTTCATTTGTCCTCCTCAAACCTGAGCCCCAGAAAAGGCCTTCCTGTCCAGCTATTCTTTTCTTACTATGTTGGATGCACAGGAGGGACAGAATGCCTTTCCCCAGATGACATTTTCCTTCAGTTTCTAAATTTCTAGCATTGCGGAGAGTTGTGGCAGCATAAATCATTCCCACATAGAATTGTTATATTTGCTGTGTGTACGTTCCCTTGGAAACTTTGCCTGTTCCTTTCCTTTGGATGCCTAAAATCTATTTCCAAATGCTCAATGTTTTGTTTTTTGTTTTTTTTAAGTTACCTCAATGCTAGAAATTTGGGGACTGAAGGAAAATTTCATTTGGAGGGGGCAAAGAGCCTTATCACACCATGGTATTATACCATCATAGCGATGCATTGATCCTGCTTTTGCTTCAGCTTTATTGCACGACATTGCTCTCCAGGTACTATTGTGTTGCAGGATCATTGAAAATGTATTATTTTTCACCATGGTAATAATCTGTTAATGATCCACCCAATTAGGGTGCTGATGTCTCATAGCACTTTTTTTCTGCCGGTGATCCATTTGTGGGTGTGTGGTGTGTGAGGCCAGGTTATCCCTCCCTCATACATTATAGTGTCGTGATGTTGTACCATTATGGTGCTATTTCAGCTACATAAA
The DNA here is from genome assembly GCA_948474755.1 of Ctenosaura bakeri. Lineage (NCBI taxonomy): Eukaryota > Metazoa > Chordata > Lepidosauria > Squamata > Iguanidae > Ctenosaura > Ctenosaura bakeri. Next base: position 29,652 of record CAOLHI010000227.1, on the reverse strand, counting down.
CTAATCGTGAAGTGTGGGGCAGGGTACAGGGGTCAGTAATGATGCCTTTGTGCAAAAGAACAAGCCGTGTAAATGACGCTATTAAAGCGCAAACGCAGCAAGGGTGTGAGAGAGAGCGCCAGCAATCAGCTACTCACACGAGAATGGCTGGAGTGGATTTCAAATGGAATAATGTGGCATAAAGGATTGGTGTGAAAAGGCTTAGAATGCCCTCGTTTCATAGAATCATTGAGTTGGAAGAGACCACAATGGCCATTGAGTCCAACCCCCTGCCATGCAAGAAACGCACACTCAAAGCACCCCCAGCAAATGGCCATCCAGCCTCTGTTTAAAAACTTCCAAAGAAGGGGATTCCACCACACTCTGAGGCAGCGTATTCCACTGTCAAACTGCTTTTACTGTCAGGAAGTTCTTCCTGATGTTTAAGTGAAATCTCTTTTCCTGTAGTTTAAAGCCATTGCTCCATGTCCTAGTTTCTGGAGCAGCAGAAAACGAGCTTGCTCCATCTTCAGCATGACATTTCAAATATTTTCAAATATTTAAACATGGCTATCATGTCCCTTCTTAACCTTCTCTTCTGCAGACTGTACATCCCCAGCTCCCTAAGCCGCTCCTCATAGGGCATGGTTTCCAGACCCTTTGCCATTTTGGTCACCCTACTTTGGACATGTTCCAGCTTGTCAGTATCCTTCTTGAATTGTGGTGCCCAGAACTGGATACAGTATTTCCAAGTGATTACTGTCGCCCCGCTACAGCTTTGCATACGTACTTGTTCGTGAGCGATGTCTATGGGCCACCAAAACATTTTACAAACTCGTGGGCCATTTCCGCACTAGCCTGTTATAGCGCGATGATTCCACTTTCAACATCCTCTGGAATCCTGGGGTTTGCAGTTTCGGGAGGGGCCAGATGTTGAAAGTGGAATCATCGTGCTATAACAGGCTAGTGCAGAAATGGCCATGGAGAAGACTAGTTGGCATTCTAACTGCACTGTTTTTTACCTGGGGAAATAAGTCTTCTTGATGCTACTTCTAGGTAAAGGTGTGCCTCTGGACATCATGAGATCTTTCTTTGAGTAAGGATGAACAGAGGAGTCTTTGTAGTAGGATTTTGTGGATTTTAATACACCCACTGTGGCTTTTTTGAAATTGAACCCATGGCAGGGGTCATCTGGATGCTTATCCAGGAAACGATTATTAATGCTTCTCACACACAAACAAACAAAAGCTGACTACTCTTAAAACTGGAGTGTGGATAATGAGATTGCAGTCCAGTTCTCATTTCTTAGCAGAGAATTCGCCTTGTCTCTTCTATTGCAGTGTTGACATAATGCTGTGGCACTCGCATTGACGATGAGTCTATCTGCACTACACTATTATAGCGTTATTATTCCACTTTCAACCTGCTGTGGAATTCTGGGGTTTGTAGTTTCCTGAAGCCAAAGAGCTCTCTGACTAAGAATCCCCTAAACTGCTAATCCCAGGATTCCATAGGAGGTTGAAAGTGGGATAATAGCACTATAATAGTGTAGTGCGGAAATGGCTTTAGTCAGCAGATCTGTTTATTGACAAAAATCACATTTTTTTCTGTCCCCTTGAAAATGGAACTCTAGAAAAGGAAACAGCTGGAACAAGAAAAATAAATATCTGCTACATGATGGCAACCACCTGCATCGTGTATGTTAAGAATTATGTAATGATGGCCATGTTGTTACGCTAAAGTCTTGCAAAAACAACATTCTGTTTGAGATGCCTGGTCTTATGGCTCTGGAAAGGGTTGCAGCTGCATGAGGACTGAGGGAAAGCACATGATAATCAGCAGATCTTGTTGTTCAAATAAAAGCCTGCACTGTATATTTAGAGGTTATGGTCTGCGTGCAAAATGCATAAGAATGTGAATTTGTATTGCATTCCTTTTGTAGAGACTATTTTGCATTTAAGACTGCATAGATTTCTTTGCTTTCTGGATGTTATGATTCAGTAAATTGTCTCCCTTTAGAAGTAGATGTATGCCTGCTTCAGACCCCAAATTATTAATACAATTAAGTTTCTAATATAAAATAGTAATAGTGGGAATGATTTAAAATAGCATCCGTTGGAACAGTATGTAAAATAATTTTCAGTTCTCAATGCACAGTTAAAATCTCATACAGTTGTAGTATTGTTCAGAGCTACACTGTGAATTCAGGCAAGAAGAAATGCAAATTATAGTTAGTATTATGAGAACAATTGATTCAGTGGCTTAGAGGAGAAAGCTATTGTTGTTTTCTCTGTGGATTTAATATCATTAAAGCTTCTAGTCTTTTAAGGCTGCAAAGAGGCTGGAAAGTTGTGTAGGCGTTGCTTTTTGAAATTGCACCAGGGAATAAATATTGCAAAAATAAAACCATCGTTGGATTTTAGTTGTCATTATTTTATAGAACTTGAAGAAATGCAGCTTTTCTTGCTGCAGATTTTGTATGGGAAAGAGAAAGGCCGTGGATCTTATAGATTGCATTTTGTGACTGGATTTTGGCTATCTGGCTGACTATTTGATTGGCAGTTACTAATCTTTTTGGGGAAGGAGATTGTCCCCTAATTCGTGTAGGTCTGAGAGAAAAATGCATGTGTGTTTGAAGAAGCAGTATCTTTTTCTTTTTACTCTCTGTTCCTTTGATGTGTGCACAGTTAAAATCAGACAATTTCAAAGTACAAGCAGTTTAGTATATGCAAACATTGGCAGAATACACCGGCAGCGCAAAACACACACACACACATACACACACAACACCCGACCATATAGGAAGAACCATTTGGTGGATAACTTTAAAAAAATTATTAAAAGTTTTTAAACTGCTATACTAAATTTTTAAAAAAAGCAGACTGGGAGTGGGTTTACCTTTAGAGATAGTTTGATATGTTAAGTAATAAGATTATATTTAGTAATAGCAATAGATTAAATCTAAGGGAAAAATATAGAATTAAGAATGAAACTATTATGATAATAATGAGTATAATGAGAATAAGAATTAAAGATAGGTAACAAAAATATACAAGTAGTATGATTTAGAATAAGCTGAATAAGTTTATGATTCTAATGGTATTAGAGAGAAATAATAGTGTAACTTTGCTTTGGTTGAAATTTTTTTGTTTCACTATTATGTATATCACATGGTGGGTTTTTTTGTTTTTGCTTTTTTTCTTTGCTGTATAATCAATAAAAATTATTTTAAAAAAAGCAGACATAGAAGAAAAGAAGAACTACATAAAAAAACAGGAACAAAGAAGGAATAAAAATAATTTAAAATGTGATTTCCTGCTTCCGTAACATAGACTCTAGGTAAAGAAAAACTTCTTAAATTCCAAATACCATTTAAATGCTTCCACTGCTACCCTTCCCAAAATATGAATTTGCTGAATCCTGCTGTCAACATGTGATGCTTTTTTTCTTGGCAAAAGCATATTAACAGATTCCAGTCTTTCGCACATGTCCCCACAGGCTTTTTTCTTGTATCAGTAATGTTAATTTGGCGTTGAAGCTTTGGTAAATGTATAACCAAAGGGCTATTCATGTGACCAGTGCTTATATAAGGGAATTGTCTAAAAGTACTGTAAAGAACTAGATTAATTTTGATCTGCAAATGAACTCTAATACCGTACTTTATGCCATATATTATCTTAATAAATGTTATAGTTTATTTTTATAAATACTGACTCGGCAGAGTTGTATACAGTATTTTTAAAAAGCAAAACAGAAAGCACACTACCCACAGAGCTATTAAGGGGTTCTAAATAACCGTTGAAAGGCCTCGTCCTTTTACACAAAGGTGGTCTTATAAGTGGGAAGGCAGAGCTGTGTTGAAAAGATAGGGTGACTTGTCAGATTGGGGAACTGGGGCCATTTCCGCACTAGACTGTTATAGCACTATCATTCCACTTTCAACATCCTATGGAATCCTGAGGTTTGCAGTTTAGTGCAAACCTCAGGATTCCATAGGATGTTGAAAGTCGAATAATAGCACTATAGCAGTCTAGTGCGGAAATGGCCCCGTTCCCCAGTCAGAGAGAGAAAGAAGTAAGCCTTGTCACATCTTCTGTTTCTGAGCATGTAACTGTCTTGCTGTGGTAGCCATATATCAATATCTTCCCATATTTCTTCTCCAGTTGTTCTTCTACCAAACCCCAAAAATACAATTCAGGTTCCATTTGAATATTAACCTTCAGAAATGTTTGTACCATGTGATGTATCCTTTTCATTTGGTAGATGAAATTTCTGATTGGCAAAACGGATTGGCAAAATATATCAAAAAGCCAGGGCAACCCCTGAAGCACAGAGTGGCCAAGATGCTGTAGGGCTCAGCATAGCATAAGAACCCCATATGCAGAACAACACTATGTGTCTCCTCTTGGTCCTCCAGACTAACTGGTCAATCACTGCAGTCCGGCTTTGTGGCCATTTTGTCACTGGTGGAGAACAGGTGGGAGGATTGGAGCAGGGTCTGGCTATGTTCCCGTAGCCAGGTACAGAATGATAACTTCATCCGCTGAGGCCAGCCAAGGTCCTCTGGAGGTATGAGTGGATGATGTCATCATTTTCACATCTGGCTACAGGGACATAGCCAGATGCTTCTCCAATTCTTCCCCCTTCCATTGTGGAGTGACTTTGGTCACTGTGGAAGGTAGAAGAGAATGCTCTTCCACAACAACAAAGGCCATTTCTGCATTACGCTGTTGGAGTGCTATTATTCCACTTTCAACCTCCTGTGGAATTCTGGGATTTGTAGTTTCCTGAGGCTAAAGACTTCTCTGGCTGAGAATTCTCAAGGCCCCTCCCTAAACTGCAATCCCCAGGATTCCATAGGATCTTGAAAGTGGAATAATAGCACTAGGACAGTGAAGTGCAGAAATGGCCCCAAAAGGGCGTACAGGGGGTTTAGCTTTTGTATGTTATGTAGGCATAAGGTAAGCATGCCAGCCAGCATATATAATGCAGTTTTGCAAAGGCATCGGGAAAGGTGAAGTATCTGGCTGACAAGATACACAAGAAATATCCTTTTGAAACTGCCAACAGTTCCATTTTGTGTATGAGCAAGATGCTATCCCAGAGGCTTTGCATCACCGTTGGGGTTTAATATCAGGTCTCTGCTTGTTTCTTGGTGCCACAGAGTCTCATCCCTCCCTCCCTCCCTCCGCAGCGGGACCATTGAGATCTTGGGTAGCAGCAACAGTAGAATCATTGGCTTCCTGAGAAATCTGCTCTTTTGGCACTTGTGTGTGGCTGCTGTTGAAGCAGAGAAAGCACAGGGAGTTCTGGGGGAAGTGAACAGCTTCGCTGGGCAGCTTCTGCCTGTCACAGAGCTACAGCCTGGAGGAGGGCTGCTGGATTTGTTTCAGCAACGTTGCCGCTTCTGCTGATGGCACAGCATTTGTATGTGGTGGAGGCATGAGAGAAGTGTGCCAGAACTTCTTGCACAGGAGATCAGTGGCAGAGAATATGTTTTATGCATATGCATGTAACTGACCGCATTCAGGTGTGTGCTGTGTGTGTAGATATAGGCACATCTCAGTTAACAAACCCTCTGACAGTGAAGTTTCTTTTTACAAAATCTTTTTTTCTCCCTAATCCAGAGCTTTCCAACCTTTTTGTGTTGGTGACACCCTTTTTAGACATGCATCGTTTTGTGACACCGTAATTCAGTTTTACTAGCAAACCGGAGGTTAAACTAACCCCTTATAATAATATATAATATTATTGTTATTTCATTATCTTATACTATTTATATTATTATTTCATTATTTCATTTCATTATACAGTAGAGTCCTAAACCTAAACTGGCGGGCGCAGGGTCGGATAACTGAAATGTCGGATGACACGGAGCCCCGCAGCGGCCGCCATTTTGGGGGCGTGTCGGGGGCGTGTCTGGGCAGGCCTGGGGGCTTGTCTGGGGCGCAGAAATGCCTGCAGCCACGCCCCCAGGCAGCCGCGACGTCAGTTAATCCGGAGCATCGGATAATCGCAGGTCGGATAACCGGGACTCTACTGTAATAATGAAATGTATGGGGATACAACATATCTCATGAAAACCCTTCATATATTTTTTAAAATATATGATTTATAAATAGTAACATACATTTTCAAGATTGTGGGTGACACACCTACACACTTCAGGCAACACACTAATGTGTCACGGCACACCATTTGGAAAGCTCTGCCTTGGCTCTCTTTGTTTCTCATCCTCTCTCTACCCGGATATTTTTATCTGCAGCAGGATTGGGAAGATGGTGAAAAAGGGGATGGAGAAACACAGAAGCGTTGGATCGCAATAACGTGTCTGCGGTAAACGTGCAATAAAGCTTGAACTAGGAAAGAATGAGCTCTTCAGTAGTTAATCATAATTTATCTACGTCTGCCTGCCTACAACCGACATGGTAAACAGCAGGTGCCTCCAGCGTTCTTTCCTGAGCATGCATAAAGAGCTAGAAGACGGGAGAAAAGAGAAGCCTGCCTCACTGACTACCCCCAGTGTTTCATGTTAATGAAACCTAGATCTGCGCCTTTTGCCCACCAACATGGAAATCAGAAGAAAAGTGGAGGCTGATGAAAGAAAAAAACAAATAAATCCTAAATACTTTTTGGAAAAAGTTCACAAATGGTCCCTAGAAGGTTCAAAATGTTTCTGTTTACTTGCATAAAGGTTGCCTGATCCGGTTGTTTATTTCACATGGGCGTATTGTTTGTTTTGTAGGAAATGGTTGTTGAAACCTGTTGAACTGCTCCTCTTTTTTTTTTGTGGTGTAGGAACCTATTCTGATCCTTTCTGCCTCTGATACCAAGGCCATTTCCGCACTAGCCTGTTATAGCGGGATGATTCCACTTTCAACATCCTCTGGAATCCTGGGGTTTGCAGTTTCGGGAGGGGCCGGCCGGCCCCTCCCAAAACTGCAAACCCCAGGATTCCAGAGGATGTTGAAAGTGGAATCATCCCGCTATAACAGGCTAGTGCGGAAATGGCCCAAGTTCCCTGCTAAAGAAGCGGTGCTCAAGAACATATCTATTTTTATTAACCGAGATGCACTGTATAAATTATTATTCAAATCCCCCCCACCCTGTATTCCTCGAGTACAGCTATATGGGGCAATATAGATGACTGCAATCTCTTCAGCTTTTCCTCAAAGGAAGCTGTATTTGTCCACATGCACGTGCGTGTGCGTGTGTGATTGTAAACACCCCCCACACACATTTCCAGGCAAAGTGATATTTGAGTGTGGTATGTTTGCAGACTGATTGCAATGCTGCTTCTCCAGTCCCTAAGGTAAGGCTATGTTTGTGTTGGCTGCTTTGTGTATAGTAAAGATACAGGCATTTCTCTACTTTCTTTTTGTGCCTTCTCTTACAATTAGTTTATGGCTGGGAAGGGAAGAAAGCAAACAAGTGAACGTGTCCTAGGAACAGAAAGTTACTGATTACTTAGTTATTGATTGTCAGGGAATTAAGTGTCTTGTGTGTGTTTTGGGCTGGGGCTCTTCTTAAGGGCAGATTTGATTTCTCTATGGTGATAAACTAAGCTACTACTGGCTTGCCAAAATTCCAGGCTTGTCCCAATTCAGCTACTTAAAATAGAGCAGGAACGGATAGCATATTCCGAGGAGAGATGATGCAGCCATCTTACCATAGCTAACCAAGTCTGGGGGCCTTTCTGCATTACACTTTTATTGTGTTATTATTCCACTTTTACCATCCTATGGAATCCTGGGGTTTGCAGTTGAGGGAGGGGCATTTAGAATTCTTAGCCAAAGAGCTCTTTGGCCTCTGTAAACTGCAAACCCCAAAATTCCGCAGGAGGTTGAAAGTGGAATAATAGCGCTATAACAGTGCAGTGCAGAAAGGCACTGGGTTTGATCAGGGCTCAAGTGGGAAATTGTTTGAGAACTGCTGAGCATAATGCTGTTGTCCAGTGTAACTATACCAGTATAGGTGACAGAGGCCACTTCCGCACTGCACTGTTATAGTGCTATTATTCCACTTTCAACCTCCTGTGGAATTCTGGGGTTTGGAGTTTACTGAGGCCAAAGAGCTCTCCAGCTGAGAATTCTAAATGCCTTCTCTAAACTACAAACCCCAGGATTCCATAGGATACTGAAAGTGGAATAATAGCACTATAACAGTGCAGTGCAGAATACAGTTGCAACCACTGTAGCAACAGGACAGTTGGCATAGTTGCCTTCAGCAGCTTCCATCTTCCTGCTCCTTTTCACTTTTCCAAAAGAAACATTACACTGACATAAGCCGCTACAAAGATTTCAATTTGTTTGTTTGTTAAAAAGGTAATGTTATTCAGCTGTCGTGTCACTTGGTAACACTGCTTGGTGTCCCTCGTTGCTTTTTCAGAGTAAGACATTAAACATTACTTGTGTGTAGCTCTTTTGGTAAGGTATTAGGTGCATTGCTTTTTAGTTACTTGGTTTGTTGCTACAAAAATATGCTTAAAGATACCAAAATGACCAAACTCTTTTAGAAGGAACTAACTAATATTGTTACACTCTTTAAAAAAAAAAAAGTGCAAGTAATGACATTATCCGTTGTGTCATTTTTGCCGAAGGAACTGGGTTACACCCTTGTTACGCATTTGATGAAATGGGCTGGAGTCCCAGAAGGCTTGTGAGAAATAAGATTTTGGTCTTTCAGATGCCACAGGACTTCTTGTTGTCACACTCTTATCCCTCGATAATCTTTTATAGATAACTTTATTGTAGCATGTAATTTCAAACCTCTGGAATATATATTAAAGTAAATGAACTAAATAAAAACCACTGCTTTTGCTTTGGAGAAGGTATACTAAAGATGCGTAGTCTTCTGGGATTCCAGGGGACACAATGCAGAGGTTTCGGGTCTCCATCAGCTGCCACAGGCAATGACACAGGCCATTTCCGCACTAGCCTGTTATAGCGCTATTATTCCACTTTGAACATCCTATGAAATCCTGGTGTTTGTAGTTTAAGGAGAGGTGTTTAAAATTCTTGTCCAGAGAGCTCTTTGGCCTCAGTAAACTGCAAACCTCAGAATTTCACAGGATGTTAAAAGTGAAATAATAGCAGTATAACAGTGTAGTGTGGAAAGGACCGATGTGTAGCCTTTGAACTGAACTGTCCCCTCCTTCCATAAGGCAAAGCAGTGTGGCAAGCGATCCTTGCTGCATTTGGGGCCCTTCTGCTCATCCCTCTGAGTTGGGCTCTGGACCGTTGTCCCAAAGTCCTGTCTTGATGGCACTCAAGTTCATTTCACTGAGTCCGTTCTCCCTTATTCTTTCTGCTATGCTCTTTTCCTTTTTAAGACTCTGAAATAATTAAGATAAAGCTAGATATCCGTATCCTTAATATTTTCTTCTCAGATTAAACGGGATTGTCAAAGAGTCTGGGGCCATTTCTGCACTAGCCTGTTAGAGCGCGATGATTCCACTTTCAACATCCTCTGGAATCCTGGGGTTTGCAGTTTCGGGAGGGGCCGGCCGGCCCCTCCCGAAACTGCAAACCCCAGGATTCCAGAGGATGTTGAAAGTGGAATCATCGCGCTCTAACAGGCTAGTGCGGAAATGGCCTGGGTTTTTTGCCCTTAGAAAACAGCTTACACCGTGTCATTGGGGGGAAATATCATCTCTAATTTTAGCTGGTGACTGAGCTCAGATGAAGTTGAACCATTGCACTGTACTTGACGGGAAGGTTTGCTGGAGCAGGCCAGTTCTTGGCACTGGTGGTAACAGACCTGTCTTTCTTCTCCCAGGGTTGTTGATCGGATAGAACGCATAGCTTTTCTGCTCCACTTGATTCCTGCAGACGACCTGGAGAAGAGTTCTGTGAAACGTGGAGGCTTGCATTCAGCTTCCTTCATTGGAAGCTGCTCCAGAAGAGGTAATATTTCCCCCTTTTTCCCCCTCTTTCATCCTAACTGAATTTACGGGTTGACCTTGAGCAGAAATATTTCTCAAACTGAATTTCCCATCTGGTTGCTTTTCCCACCTAGCTGTGCATGCCGGGCGTGGGTAGCCTTATGGGATTTGCCTTGTATTTTACAAGAATCCCAAGACCCACCCGTCAAGATCTTGGATGTGAGATGTAAAAGAATTCTATTTTTAATTATATTTTTATTGAGGAAGAAAGACAAAATGATCAATAACAGGTAACAGATAACAGATAATAACAGATAACTTTGTATTTTACATAAAGGAGAAAAGGAAAGAGAGAAATAATGTTAACAAAATTCTTAACGTACTATAGATTTGCAGTATATTATTCCATATCTCAGCTTCCTTGTAGAGATCAATTCAATATTTCCTTAGTCTCCCTTAATTGATTCTCCTAAGTATATTTTGAATAAAATATAAAAACTAGGTCGTTTGTATTAACTTTCTTCTCACCCTTCATTGAAAGAAGTGCATATCAAATTTTAATATAACTTCCTTTCCATAGAAGACTCTCCTTTGTCCACTCTGCTCACATCTCCCCTATTCCTCATTATAATCTCCTTTGAATACCATGATAATTTATTGTTTATAAATGTAATTAAATATGCTATATATGCTATTCCAAAGGGCAAAAATTTTTAGAGGCACAGATCTATCCAATAATTAAGTCCCCCCATTTAGAATTAAAGAATTCTAAGCACAGAAAATGGTTTCGAATACCAAAACTGTGCAGAGGTCATCACCCTTCTATGCAAATCTATGGTTGCCTTGCACTTCTTTAAGATTCAGCAGTACAATTTAATGGGATGTGTCTGTTCTTTTTGTTGCTATTGCTATAAAACATTTGAATGTCAGGAATCTTTGCTCCACCGCCTTGCACCAACTGTCCTCCTGTTTTTAATAGTTGATTGTAGTTAATGTGTTTTAGGGGGTTGGTTTTAGATGGGTTGGTGGGTGGGGAGGATTGGTTATGTTTTAATGCTTTTAATATATTTAATGTATTGTTGTAGTACCGCCTCGATCAATGGGGAGAGGTGGGATATAAATTATTATTATTATATTATTATTATTATTATTATTATTATTATTATTATTATTATTATTTGTTCTTCCCAGACACCTTTATCTTTGGTGAGGGACTGAAGGTTCTTTGCCTTATCCATGTCAATCTGTATCTAGTTACAATTCTTAAAGTTTATTGTTTAATTCACCTAAGCTCCCAGAATTGTTAACACCAGTATTATCTGTATATGTCTTCAAGTCACCTGTCGACTACAGCAACCTCATAAATTTCATAGAGTTTTCTTAGGCAAGGAATACTAAGAGGTAGTTTTGTCAGTTCCTTTCTCTGAAACATAGCCTACAGCACTTCTCTTTGTTGGTGGTCTCCCACCCACATGCTAACCAGGGTTGACCCTGCTTAGCTCCTGAAATCAAGCAGGATCTGATGCCTTTAGAGTATTTAGACCTATTAAACTGGTCGAGTGTCCTAAATACTATTGCATTACACGTTACATTTAGGCCCACTGAAATTCCCATTATACTGTTGTGCTGCAAATCTGGATCTTCCTTTTGGTCACTTTTCGTCGACACAGTTTGACTGACAGAAGGCTGGTTGGCTCCCGGACGCTTCAGGCAGGGGACTTTGCCAGCTCTATTTAGAGATGTCAGGAACTGGACTTGGGATCTTTTGCATGCAAAGCACGTACTCCTATCACATCAAGCTGCTCTCAGGTTCCCAATCTGCATTTTGCAAGAGGATTGAAAAAGATGAGAAAAAACGCATAGAAAATAGAGAAAATTGGAAGACAAGAAAGATGTGTCAAAGTCAACTCAGGAAGGGCTAATGGGAGCAGAAAAGACATTTTCAGAAATGGAAGGGTTCTTGGTAGAACAGACAGTATTTTTGTGTATGCAAAAAAAAAAACCACACATCAACACCTTAAATGCCATATTCAGATATGAAAAGTCCTGCACAATGGTGAGGAGGGAGCGTGGGAAGTCTGCCTGAGCTGCTTTATATGTGTAGTGTTACTTTAGGCAATTCCCATTGTGGTTAATCAGACTATATTAAGCTTGTAACATTTCTTTAATCACAGAAACCAAGGGTAGCAAGTGGCGATCTTTTTGTTCTTCTCGTAGTTTCTTAATGTGGTGGAGCAGGTGGCAGGAACACCAAGCCCTAACTTGTGATGCTCCGTTTGTCATCTTTCTGAATGCTTAACTTTGCACGTTGAAACCTGTATTCCCTGGTGGGAAGCAAGTTATCTTCCTGGGGGAGGAAGCTGGAACACTGATGGTACCTTTTGATAGCAGATTCTTAACAGGAAACACAGAATACTCCCTCTGTTTTGAAAAGAACATAATGTTCCAACTGCTGGTTGTCATGGAACAGAAAAAAAAAGAGAGTTACATTCTGGCCGCATCTTATCAACTAAAAAAATAGGGTTTCTTGGGGTGTGTATATGTATTGTTGTGGCACTGCCTCGATCCATGGGGAGAGGCAGGATATAAATTATTATTATTATTATTATTATTATTATTATTATTATTATTATTATTATTATTCAGAATGTGTGTGTGTTTGTATTAGTATATAGCAGCTCTCAGCTCTCCCTAGAAAACCAGGCGTTCAAGAAATCAGCTGATGGGATTTGTCATCTTTCTCCTCCGCTGACTGCTACTGCCATCTTTACTGTTCTCTCCTGGCTGCTAACTTTGCCCCGGCTGTTGGCCCAACTACACCAATGAAAGTACAGAATCTCAGTCCAGATATTTTGAACTATTACCCCTATCATCCTTGTGATTGGCTGTACTGGCTAATGGGAGTCGCAATCCATGACCCTCATACCCACCAGCATTTCATAGATGGAAATAGGATCCATGTGACCAAGCAACATCAGAGTGTTCTCAAGTCCGCAAAACATTTCCGCACTATACTGTTATAGTGCTATTGTTCCACTTCCATCATCCTATGGAATCCTGGGGTTTGCAGTTTAGGGAGGGGCATTTAGAATTCTCAGCCAGAGAGCTCTTTGGCCTTAGCAAACTACAAACCCCAGAATTCCACAGGAAATTGAAAGTGGAATCATAGCACTATAACAGCACTATAAGTGGAATCATAGCACTATAACAGCGTAGTGCAGAGATGGCCTTGATCACAAGGATTGAAAAGGCAAGCTAGAAGAGGCTGCAGCACAGTTTACCTTTCCCTGAGCTTACTGGGAATGGCCAACCTCCTCTTCCCCCTACGGAGTTGATCAAGTGCAGGCTACTTTTACACTTTGAACTCGGTTTGCTGCAATTGAAATAATCTGAGAGAAAAGGGGGAAGCTGGAAGAGAAGCTGGGACGTTTTACAAGCAACTGAAAAAATGGAGTGACATAGGCACCAGATCCCATCTGATCTTGGAAGGCTAAGCAGGGTCAGCCCTGGTTAGTACTTGGATGAGAGACCACCAGTGAATACCAGGTGCTGTATGCATTCCTTGCCTAAGAAAATTCTATGTTGCCATAAGTCCACTTGAAGGCACGTACACACACACCTGCCAAATTGGGATAGTTAGCAGATGTTGGCCATATCAAGGTCCACAGGTTATTTAGCCCTGCTCTGAAATTTGACTTAAAGCAAAGAACAATGGAAAGGGGTGTGATGTAGGCACAATAATTGAAGAAGGAAGAATGCTTGTGTATGTGATATGTTATCTGGGCCGTTTGTGGGATTCTCCTTACTCTATTTCAGCAACAAAAAGAGAGACCATAGTTGTTTGTTGTTTTTGACATCCTAGTTGCTCTGGTGAAACACTGTTAGGCTGTTAAGTCTGAAATAACATTGAAAGTTTTCATCGAACGGAAAAGTTAGGTGACTTTTTCAGCTGCCTTTTCACCAGTCAATATTAGGGAAATGACTAAATTGATAAAAGGCTGCATACCATTGCAAGGCAAGTTGCGTGCTAACTTATTCTTTAGTAATGGCATGGAGCTGCTCATTTCACTATCTTTATTTAATTTTTCCTTCCTTGTTGCAGTTATCATACTAAAAATATCATTTTTTAAAATCAACATCTCCAAATGGTCTTAACTTTCTGCCTGTGTGTTTTACATGTTGTCCTGCCGATAAACCCAGCCCCTATTGTTTAATGAGTAACATTGATTAATATGTGGATTGTGTCAATTAACACTATATCTTAAAACATACATAGTGAAAGACAATAACATGGACCAAAATTTGAGAATTAATGCGTATTAAAAGCCTAATTTCTTTTGTCAGCTCCAAAGTCAAAGATAGGCCAAAAGCCTTGTTAAACTTCTGAAAGATGGTTAGGCTTTCTTTAGTCTCCAAACAAAGAGAATCCTGTTATTGTGGTTCCCGCAATTGAGTCTCCAAAGAAAGAGAATTCCATAATGATGATACCTTTTCTCTCTTGAATTGCTGTAATCAACATTAAAAATTAACAATAAAAGAAGGCACTCTATTTACAGTGGGAGCACAACAGTCCCCTGCTGAGTAGATTCCATTAAAGGAGGGAGCCAGTGGTTCCCTCCAGGTGTTTTGGACTTCAGCTCCCAGAATTCCTGGCTATTAGCCAAGCTAATAATTTTAGATGGGTTGGTGGGTGGGGAGGATGAGCTATGTTTTAATTGCTTTTAATGTATTTGATGTGCTGTTGTGGTGCCGCCTCGATCTGTTGGGAGAGATGGGATATTATTATTATTATTATTATTATTATTATTATTATTATTATTATTATTATTACTACTACTACTACTACTACTACTACTACTACTTCTGGAAGTTGATGTCCCAAACACCTGGAGGACCAAAGGTTCAGAACCACTGTGGTAGGTGATATAGCCTTCCCTCCACGTTTGCTAGGGTTAGGGACACAGGACCCCCGTGAAAATGAAAAACTGGAAATAACTCTAAGCTGTCCCAAACCATATTTAACACACAAAAAAAAGTATGATCACCATATTCAACCCACTGTGGATGCCTTTGAGGCATCAGGGTTCCTTCTCAAGGCAAAAGTGGGGGGCTGGTAGGGCTTACTGCCACCTCCACTGTTGCCCCACAGCATTTTTAAGAGGGATTTATTTGCCTTGTTTGCAGTTTCTCAGGCTCATGAGGCTTGCAGTCCCTATTAAACATGGCACAGGGAGGCAGCAGAGGTGACAGCAAATAATCCATGCATAATCAAATCCGCAAAAGTGACACCCACAAATGTGGAGGGCTGACTGTATTCTAGAGGAAGGAACTGGCAAAAATACCTCTGAGGATTCTTTGCCTAAGAAAACCCTGTAGAATTCATGAGGTTGCCATAAGCCGACTACTGACTTGGAGGCACATACATACACTTGCTTAAAGAGAATATAGCCAAGGGCCCTTTCACACTGCATAATTAGAGCACGATGATTCCATTTTAAGTGCTCTAGCAACATGCTTTGCAATTGTGGAGTATGTTTACTCAGGTATTTTAGCTTTCATGCTGAGAATTGTAAATAACCTTCATTAACTGCAAATCCCAAAATTTCATAGGATAGAACCATGGCAGTTAAATGGAAAATCATACCACCGTGATGGTATAGAGTGAAGCGTTCACAAGTTTAAGGTGTTTGCTGCTCAACTATCAGTGGAAGAAAAGTGTGTCATGTGACCCTCCATGCAGCCCCTAATTCATTTGTGCCCCTTAAACCCCAAGTAAAGAAAATCACCTGAAAATGGCTCAGAACACCACAAAGGTGCACAGAATTGCCAAAGTCTTCCTACTGTGCACCTCTCACTACTTCCCTCCCCCCCCAAAAAATTCCAAAGAATAGACCAAAAAATCTGAAGATATCAGAAGCTCGAATTGACCTCCAGACACTCCCAGGTTGTATTTTCAGCCCAAAATGCAACACTGCAGTCTGTCGGTTATATATAGCGCCCATCCCTGCTACAGTAGCCTATCTAGGTCAATATTATGCAGCTTGCAGGCCAGATAGTAGTTGTAAAAGTGCCTAAACAGTCATTTCCACATGCCATGTCCTCTGCAACCCATGCCAAAAGTGATTGGAGTACTGATTTTTTCCCCCAACTTCTGTCTGCTAGGTTCTTCCATTTGTAATACTGGCTACTTCAATCATCACGCGAACAAGGCTCTTCTCCTACCAGCATGGCGGAGGACGATCTTATTTTTCACATCGAATGCCTCGACAATGCCAAGTTAACACCTGGAAACTACCATGACGCTGATAGCGAGGATGAGGACAACTATTACATCTGCCCAATAACAGATGATCACGAGCCTATCTTGAACAAGGCAAGGAATGACAAAGTCAGCAACTATTACAGTAACTTGGCCAAAAGCGAGCAGTATTCGTCCAGTGCTTCTCCTCGAAATTCTTTCCATTTCAGGGTAAGTGTCCATCTCTGTCTAGTCTGCCCTCTCTTACACTGGCATGACATACAAAGCTGGTGCTTTTAGCGGTTGCTTTTCTTGTACTAACTAGTGCGGTGAACATTACAGCTCTGGTCATCTGGGCCTATCTCTGCTCTGAGGCAGTGCTCTAGTCCACTTATTCATGTGCTGACACATGTTGCACTTTCTTCAGCTTGCATATTTGCTGATCATAGAAAAGATTGTGTATGGCAGACACCTTGACATGAGAAACAAGAATGAGCACCAGGCAGCTGCAGGAAATAGTGTTCATAATTATTATTATTATTATTATTATTATTATTATTATTTTATTATTATTATTTATATCCCGCCTCTCCCGACGGATCGAGGCGGTACTACAACAGTACATCAAATATATTAAAAGCAATTAAAATATAACCCATCCTCCACACCCACCAACCCATCTAAAAAACCCTAAAACACATTAACTATTAAAAACAAGAGGACAGTTGGTGGGAGGCGGTGGAGTACTAGTCTGGGAAGGCCTGTTGGAAGAGAACAGTCTTGACTGCTTTTTTAAAGCAGTCAAGACTGGTAATATGCCGGGTCTCCTCCGGCAGGCCATTCCATAACTTGGGAGCGATAGAAGAGAAGGTCCTCTGGGTAACTGCAGCCATCCTAGTTCTGACTGGTTCTTGCTCTGTTTTGTTTACACCATGCCCTTTTTATAGGCATTTTGAGAAAGAAGCAAGTGTGTTGAGCCACCTACTCAATTCTACGCCTCCGAAAATGGCCTGCTAGGACCATTTCCTTTGTAGACTAGTACCATCTCCTTTGCCTGTTAGTTGACTAGATTGTTCTGCAAAAAGCAACGAGGGCTGGTAACACCCAACAGAAGGGGTGGAGAAAAGAGACAAAGTCTTAGGGTGTTGAAAAAGACTATTTTATTTTTCCAATTAGCCCAGTGCCTTTTGGCCTGGTAATATTTAATGGCCTTCTTCAGGGGTTGATAAAAGAAAGAAAAGGGACAATATATAAGCAACAAAAATGATCTCAGGAGATAGGTTACAGCTTGCTATATCAACTGTGCGTACATTGTATCTTACATACAAATACATGTAACTTTAAAAACACTATTAAAAACACTATTAAGCCAGATAAACTTACACCAATACAAAATATAATTTAGAATGCAACTCTAAAACCTCCTGCAGGGATTCCAAAAAAAGTCTTTTCCAAGTGTTATTATGCCTGGCAATTGATAGTTTGAGAAGCAGGAGGCAGAACATTATACTATTCCACTTTTTTCAGTGTGTACCAAGGACATTCTTGCCATTCTTACAACAGCAGCAACAATTCCAAGGAGATGGAAAGTTATGGCATATGTTAAAATTCACATTTTGAAGTAAATGGATGTACTCTAGTTCTACATTTAGACCATGTGGAACTGACGTGTTGAATCTCAATAGCCAATCCATTTCTTTTTCAAGCACGGTTCTTTCTTTCTGAGTAAAAAAGTTTCTCAAGCACCCTAAAGCACAGATCCTTAAAGGAGTCATCATGTTGCAGAAAATGGTCAACTGATGAGCACCTGATCTTCTGTTCCTGATATTGTTTAAGTGTTCCCCTATATGTATCTTTGAGGCTCTAGATGTTTTTCCTATATATAATTGTTGCAGAGATACCTGATGGCATAAATCACATATCACATAAATCAGTGGTTCCCAGCTTTTGGTACTGCAGATGTTGTGGACTTTTGCTCCCAGAATTCCTTCCTGTTGGTCAAACTGACTGTGGCTTCTGGGAGCTGAAGTCCAAAAAAACCAGGAAGCCCAAAAGGTTGGGAGCCACTGACATAAATCAACAGGTTGCACCATTCACAAAGCTGAATTTAGTTCAGTGTCCAATGGCTGACCATTATTGTAATTTTAATATTAAGTAGACATTCTCTATTCTTAATACAATATTTATAATACTATTAATCATTAATCTATCACAGAAATGCAAAGGTCAAGTCAAAGGTAGTATGCAAAACCCTGAAACTGGGATTTTTATCTAAGCAGTAACTATTTCTTTTGAAATAAAGGGGGTCCTTGTAGATCCCAAACAAGTTACGTACCAAATCATCCTCCCAGTAGTTGCATACAGCTGTGTCATTAAGAGAGGCTTAATGTTCATAGCAAATCTCTTGAATTAGAAATTGTTTGGTAAAACCATGTGGACACGTGTGTGCATTATTGTGCATTTTGTGGAGAAAAGTGATTCTTAGGAAGTTGTTGCTATGTGATGTTAGTCTGTGGTTCAGTTTAAATGATAGTTTATTTTGCTGTGTTTTTGTCCTTTGCTTGATTGTTTCTCATGTATGTCCTTTAGAATGGCAGTCAGCGGCATTCTAAGCATGGCTCTGTGGTTGACCGTAGTCGGGTAGGTCAAAAATAATATAATATTTCTTGAGAGATTCTTGTAGATGTTTGTTCCGTTTGGGTTTTTCCCCCCAAATTATCTTCATTTTATGAAATTGTAGCCTGTCAAAATCAATAAAGTAGTGTGTCATTTCTGAGAATTTAAATGCAACTCTGTACTTATCTACTCACAAGAAAGTTCTACTGAGTTCAGTTTTTTTCCAGATAAATACTTACTGATTTGCAGCTACAAAATATGTGCTAGGAAGTCATACTCACACATTAAAAGTCACATGTGTAGTTGTTACTGGGAGTGACTTGCAAACAGTCTGGTCTTAGATTTTCTACGTGGGTGTAGTTTCTTCACTCTGCATGTCCTGTTTGAACTAGCATTGACTGAAGTGTGACCACATACTTCTGCTTTTTAAATTTTCTTTCTAAGAGCTTGAAAATCTTTAAAAAAGTGAATATTTTCTTGATGAGGATAAAGTAAAGAATGGGTTGCATTTTAACAGATGAAGAAAATCATTTGAATATTGAAGACTGGCATTCCCACAGTAACAGGTTTGAATCCAAATGTAGTCAGGCTTGTTGAAATCAATAGGACTTAAGCTAGTCATGATTAACATAAGTCCTATAGATTTCAGTGAATCTGCTTGAAGCATGGCTGACTAAAGCTGAATTGCTCCTATAAAATAGTGGAGCCAGTGGCTCATCTGGAGTTGTAATATTCATCTGCATCTTTCACGTACTAACATCTGCTTTTGCTGCTTGGCGACAGTGAGCTTGGGGGTTAAAGGCAGTGTTTGAAAAGGCATTTGCTTCTTATGTGATGAGGGAGTTTTTGTTTTTGCATGTTTCAGCATGGCCACCTCACTTTAAAAGATTGAAAATGCGGCAAGAGCGCATGGCAAAACAGGGGAGCACTTATCTGAGGTCAACAGTTCAGGAGCTTCCCTGGAAAGGACCTGCTGACATAATGGCCTAAGTCAAAATGTTGTAAAAGAAATAATCTGTGTTGAGTTCCTGTCTTCACATTCATTGTCCTTTAGCTGAATGCTTTTTGGATCAAGATGTTGCAAAACTGGGCAGTCAGGAACAACTTACATAGGATGCTCGAGTGCATTTATTTTAATTCTGGCCTTTTTTGTTTTGTTTTACAAAATGCAGCTGCAGGGGCTTTGAAGTTTAGTAGAACAGTACAGCTGAAAACGAACCAGAGCTGGTATCCAAGTTGGTGGCTGCCAGTACCTGGCAAGTTTCTAGGAAAGGAAGAAATAGTTGTAGCCACTGGGCACAAATACAGTACCACACATGGGAAAAAACACTTGAAAGTTCCCACGACAGATAGCTTGAGATGCATTGAGATAGAAGAGGAGAATAGGGTGGGATGACAGAATGATTTTTAACTATTTATTTTGCTGCCACAAAAAAATTTAGAACTTTTATTGTGTTTTACCCCACAAGAGTAATTTCCTGTATCTTTTCAGTCACCATGAAATAAGTAGTTGGTTGTGGTTTTTTTTACACTAAAAGAACAGTAGGTCCTACAACTTCACACATCAAGCTCTGCTTTAGTTTACAGGTTCCTCAGTTGCTTTTTCTTTATTTTTAAACAGTAGGAATAAGAACACGTAACTTCTGTATGGACTGTTGTGGTTTTTACCCTCTGAGAAAGAGGTCCTCTGTAGTGCCGCTCCAAAATTTGTAGCCACAGAAAATCCATTAAGGAGAGACAGACTGAATTGTATGCTGACTTCTCATTGCCTGTTTGGGGAGCCCTCTTTCTGGAAACATCTGCTGCCTTCCATTTATAGTCCTCCTGAGATTTCCCATCACTTCTTCTGTCTTTATCATAAGCAAAATGCATTAGAGAAGGAAAGAGAAAATTGGTATACAGTAAGTTTAAAGTGATAGCTAGGGCTATTGGAGTGAAGACTGGCAAGGGCTCTTGTACCTTTAATGGTTGTGTAGAAGAGGGCATTTCAGCAGGTGCTACTTGCTGTCTGGTTGTGCAAAGAGCAACACCTGCTGAAATTTCCTCTCTTGCACAACCGTTAAAGGTACAGGAGCCCTCTCCGGTTTTCACTCTGGGAACCCTACTGGGGGCAGTAGGCGTCCATCTGAAAACACCCCAATTTAACAGTTTTCACTTCCTACAGGAAGCCTGGAAGCATGCCATTGAGAAGGCCAAACACATGCCAGATCCCTGGGCAGAATTTCACCTGGAGGAGATTGAAACAGAGAATGCCACGCGTTACAGGTCTGTAGTTATTTCTGATTCCAGTACTTGATGCTAAAGCCATTTCCACACGAGCCTGTTACAGTGCTATGATTCCACTTTCAACATCCTACGGAATCCTGGGGTTTGCACTATAACAGTTTAGTGCAGAAAAGGCCCTAAGTCCATCACTTTGGGCTTTTTATGCATGGGTTGGCATCCATATAAGTTTGTTTCAAAAAGACCCAGGCTGAGATTGATGGATGGCATCAGTCATTCATTCACTCATTCATTCAGTTTAAACCCTGCCTTTCTCCGAAGTGTCCTACAAAAATTTAAATAGGAGTTTAGCTAAAATTTCATTTTACAAAGCAATTCTGCAACAGTTCTGTTAAAAAGTACATAGATTAAAACAGTTCAAAATGCAATTAAAATATAATTGACAAAATACAAGATAAGCCGGTAGAGAAAAATTGATTTCGCCCATTCGGTAAGCACTGGTCTTAGAGGTGCCCTGGGGGAGAAATGAAGAGGAAGCCTTAAACAGGTTGCTGCAACCTACTGATTGATGTACAAACTGATTAAATGAAAGCAGTGATAACCACATGGCTTGTTTTAATTAGTAATTTTGTTTATGACTATTTATGCTTGAATAGTTTTTTTCTTCTTGCTTATTCTCCTCCATGTCAGTGGTTGTGATAAGCTTTCATTGCGATGTAAGCAAGCAAACAAAAACAGAGCTGCCATAACAGATATATAGAATATATTGTAGACCTCTTCTAAGTACCAGATTTATTACTACTTCAGTTAAAAACAGTCTTGAAGAGGAAATTCTTCAAGGCTGTTCTGAATGTATGGGGAGAAGCCTGAGCTGTAAGATCTCCTTTGCTCTGCACAATTCTAGCACTTTTATCCTGCTTTAACTCCCATGGTTCTGTCTGTAGGATCCATTGATTTCATGAGAGACTTGGAATTCTTCGCTAGAGAGTTTTAGTGGCTTATCAAATTCCAAATGCCAGGACTCCATAGGATATAGCCAAGGCAGTTGAAATAGTATCAAAATGCTGGAATTGTTAATTATAAAAATGACCTAAATCTCTTAGGAGTTCCACAGTTGGGAAGTCACTACTGAGAAAGCCCTCTATCTTTGCCCGCCTGTCTAAATCATTTTAAAGATGGACAATTTGAAAAAGACTCTGACAGGCTTATGGAGGTGAAGGAAGGGTGTGTAAATATCTCTTTTGCTTATCCTGATTTTTGACACTTTGGGTATTCCCCCCCCCTTTGTCCTAAATGATAAACATAAGCATAATATTCTTTAGACTTAATCTAATTAGGACAAAAGTGCTTCAGAAATATTTTTATTCAAAGCTATTCATAGCTTGACCTCTTGGTAACATGCTGTGCTGTTCTTTAAATAGCTTTTTCCTTCTCCCAGAAGTACATGATTCTCTGCTGAGCATGACTTGGATGTAAACCTTTTTAAAAGGACCAATGTAGCAAAGACGAGAAGCCGTACAGAGGAGACTGCCGATCTCTGAGTTGGATGCAGTATTGATACACAGACATGTGTCACTCATCTGTACATGGTATAGGTAGCTGTGACATGTGCATTCAGCGTGAAATTCAACCAGCTGGTCTTCTCCTTGATAATATTTTGGGATTAGAGCCGGCCCTCCATATTTGCAGGTTTCACTTTCAATGGATTTGATTATTTGCTAGCTTCTCCGTGTACAGTCAGCCCTCCACACTTGCTAGGGTTAGGGGCACAGGACCTCTGCAAAAGTGGGAAAAAGTCTCAAATATCAAAATGTGTGTGTGTCTATGGGAAGGAGGCCAGGACATAGTGTGAAGAACACAAGGGGGCAATGAGAGAGAGTTTGTGGTGCTGAAAAATCAGGCTGCAGTCCATCCATAGCTGGGCAGACAGCCATTGGTAGAGGAGGAGGGGGAAGACAAGAGCAGATTTTTAAAGGGCTGCACGGCTTTGTCGGAGCCACCAAGAAAGAAGGTTCCCCCAATAAGAAGCGCAGGGGCAGCAGGGTTGGACAAATTCATCGATAATCAAATCCATGAAAATGAAACACACAAATATGGAAGGCCAACTGTATTTGTTATGGTTACCATAATAAATAAATGGAAACCAATCAATTTCTTATAAAGGGATTTTGATCGTGTTTGTTTTCAACGTGTCTAATTTTTCAAGTTGCACCATAAGGGCAAGTGGCCACATTTCTCTTTTCTAAGATCCACTGATAAGTTATGTACAGGTTTCCATCGCTGTGCAGTTGCTAGCCTTTCTATTAAACAAAAGACTATTAGTTTTTTAAGTGAAACATCTTTGTTATCTTAACACTAAATGCCAAAGATGGTTTAACCACTATATTCTGGTTGGTTATTTTTCCCATTTCTGTTAAGATTTTTTTTTTTGCCAAAATTCTTTAAACAAAGGACATAGCTGCTACCTGTGGAATAAGGTACTTATTTCATTAAAATTTCTCCAGTGTTTAGGTGATAGTTAGTTACCCATATCGCTAAGTTTTGACGATGCATGATTATACCAACAAAAATAGTTTTTAAACTATGATCTCTCAACCTTGGCAGTGATTGACCTGAGAGGTGAGGAGTTCCTAGGTCCTCATTTTCAAAACCAAGATCTTTTTCTCTGCTGGAACATTTTTGAACCTGTTTAGCACTTTCCTTGCCAGACTTTGCTGAGCTGTTCTTTTTAAAGCTTTATATTCTGGCCATGCTTAGTAAAGGAGCAAGTATACACATGCAAGAGAAACTAAAATCTGTTTCAGGAATGGCACAATATGTGCACATCTCTAATAGATAGTTGCCTATAGTCTTGCAACAGTTTTAAAACAGAATTAGTCAGCATTGCTCATCTGTGCTAGTGTTCCTCTTACACTGATGATTATCAGTCTAGCAACATTGCTGTTTCAGCTCAGCTTGTAGCTACCTGCACCTGTTTTGTTCTGATGATAAAGCCCTCACCGGTGAGAAATATTCATGCAACTGCACATTGTATTGCCCTTTATGGGCCAGAAAAACCTATTTGCTCTCACGTGCGCAAAAGTGAATGAGCTGCCATCTCCTATTAACTCCAGATAACATCTAGCATACTGGAATTGGAGAGCGCTGGTACTGGACCTGTTTGATTGTATGTGGACTTTAAAGATTTGGTGTCCTTTCAAACTCAACCGGGAGTCCTAGAATTCTACAGGATGTTGTTATTCCAGTTAAAATGCATCTTCCCAAATAAGGGCCCTTCCACACTACACAATTAGAGCACTGTATTTCCACAGTCATGATTCCTTCCTTTGGAATCCTGGGATCTGGAATATAGGGGGCTGTATTGAGAATTCTGTGCCAGAGAACTCCAGCATCCCACTCATTAGAGACCTCAAGATTCCATTAAGTGCAACCATGGTGGTTAAAGTGGAATCATAGGCTCTTTCCACGGGATGCTGTTGTCCCATGATGGGGAAGGGAGAGGAGCAGGACGTCATCGTGGTCCCATCCTTCTCTCGTCACCAGGCAGTACAATCACAGATTCAATCGTTGACAAGTTTTCCCCATCAATAACCCGCAATTGCTCTGCCATCCTGCACTTACCTGGCCTGTGGAAGCCCCAGAAGCATGATGGAGGTGCTTCTTGCCCTGGCACAACTTGGGAAAATACCCGGCTGCTCTGCGGAGGGAAGAGGTGTGTCCATTGTGCTTCCTTCGGCAGGGAGCCAGCCAGTGCGGAGGGGAGCGCTCCTGTTGCAGTCCCTTCCCAGCAGATCTGCTGCCAGAATCACCACCAGAACACATCCGTGCAAGACAGGGTGCGGAAAGGGCCACTCTGTGATAATTCTGTAGTGTGAAAGTGCCTCTGGATGTTAACAATACACAATTTCCAGCAGTTTGATTCCACTTTAGCTGCCATGGCAACATCCTGTGGTTTGTAGTTTGGTGAAGCACTAGAGCTCTTTCACAGAAAATTCTAAATCCTTCATGAAACTACAAATCACAGGATTCCACAGGATGGAGCCATGGCAATTAAAGTGGCATCAAAGTACTATAATTATGGAGTGCAAAAGGGCCCCAGGTGATTAAAAGAGGGAACAATAGTACATGTGGGGCATAGCAAACATGAGCAAGAAGAACTCTCTGTGTTTTGTTTTAAGGTTCTGCAAAGGGTAGTGTGCAGATGCGTGGAGATGTCAGTGGTCCTGCCCATTGGGAGGTGGGAATTTTACCCTTTCTTCCACCCTTTTTCCGGAGAAAATGTCTTCCTCCTTCCCAAATCCTATTTGTTTATCATTAAGGAATAGTTTTCACCAGAAAAAAGGCTAAGGGAGCAAGTATTAATTCTGTCATTCCCTACCCCAGAAAGGTGCAGTTGCTATGAGATTTGCTCTATCTACACGCATATGTGTGTGCCCACGCAAATGCAATTAGCAAAATAGCAGGATGAGGAGGAAACCTCTTCATTACCATCTGATCAGGTTTGACCTTTCCCTGTCTCATAGTTGCTAGTGTGTGTGTGTCTGTGTGTTTAAAATAGAGTAGAAAACCTCATTGGAGGGTTTTTATGGCCCCAAATATCAATTTGCTGGAGAAAAATTGCAGAAGGTTTTTGTCATTGTCTGTAGAGAAAAGGATAGTGGACTAGGAAGGCTTCTGGTTTATATCATCTTATTTTCTTGATTTCCCACAATGCCTCTGATGTAGCATTGTTCTGGGGCATTGTGGGAAAATGAAACAGCAACTTCTGGTATTGATTTCTCTGATTTCCTCATTCAAGAATATATGAATATTCTATATGAATATATATGAATATATATATATGTATATATATGGTATATGAAATGAAGGGAAGCATTAACTTCCTTTGTGCATTTTAATTATCAGACTTTGATGTTTTATTTGTTGGATAGATACAATGCTGTTACTGGAGAGTGGATTGAGGATGAGGTTCTGATCAAAATGGCTGCGCAGGTGAGGATAGATGTGTCTCTGTCACTTATGCTTATTTCTTTAAAAGTACATTTTTCTTTCATTATTTCTGTATTCCTTCCTCCATGCTGAAGGTGGCTTATGAAGTATTCTAACCATTTTATCTTCACATCAACCTTGGTTTAGGCTTAGAACTAGCAATTGATCCAAGGCCATTCTTTTTTAAATATATATATATATTTACTGAATTTCTAAAATGCAAACGCAAAGATGAGAGAGCCAGCATGATGTGGTGGTTTGACTGTTGGGCGAGAGCTCTGGGAAACCAGAGTTCAAATCCCTGCTTGGCCATGGAAACCCGAATGGTAACACTAAGGGTCACACTGTCTCAGCCTTGGAGGAAGGCAGTGGCAAACCTCCTCTGAAAAAATTTTGCCAAGAAAAACCTCCTTGCTAGAGTGAAATTGTAAATGACTTGAAGGCGCAGAACACAGCAAGAATAAATACAAAGAAGTAAGGGGAGAAGAACTATACAGGTTATGAATGTGAACTAAATATTTACATACTTTTAACCATACCCCTAAAGAAAATCTCAGAATTGACATCCATAGGGTATATATTCATGTGTGGTTAAAGCAGTAAGATCTTCTGATCATTAAAAGGAGATAGTGTGGTAGAGGAAAAAAGGAAAAATGTGGTAACACCTTTAAGTTAGTTTTTATTTTTATTAGTTTTTATTTTTGCATGAGCTTTTATGGACATAAACCCATTTCCTCAGATGCAGCAATTAAGGCCTCAGATATAAAGCATATTTATAGAATTGTGGGCGTGGGATGGAATGTAATAGGATCAGAAGAATTCAAATCGTGGACTTTGCCCTAAATTTTCAAGGGTCTGGGCAAGGTGAGACAGGTCCTTCAGATGTTTACAGTGATCAGTTAGTGTTGATGTGTGAAAGAATAAATCCACTTACCAAAAGTCAGTTTTCCAGGGTTCACACTTTGAAAAGATTTTTTTTTGTTCTATGTGTAGCAGCAAGGCTCCTGTACTAATACATATGGAGTGCCATGAAGCTGTTGTCATTGTTCATACCTCTGCTAATGGATTGGAATTTGTGAATATAATTTAATACAGCTCTTTCCCTTTCTAGTCTTCCTGTGAGTTTCCTTTTTCTGTGACTGCAACCTGTAAATTCCTTACTGTAGTATATCTAGGAAGATTGAAATGTTGTGCAGCTGAGTTTTGGGTATTGCCATTTCTAATGTCAGATTTGTGTCCATATAATCCTTTAAGGGACAGTGAATATTTAGCTTTATATCCTTGAAGTGTAACTCTTTCAACTTCAACAAGAGCATGCAGGAATCAGCAATTACATCAAATTACAATACAGTTACATTTCCAACTGTATTATTTTCTAATACAAAATTAAAACATCGCAGTTTAGCCAGCCAGAAAGAAGTAGCCACTGGGGCTCACCTCCTGTGGCACAAGGAGTTGTTAGCTGTATTACACCACCAACATTTAATTATCTGTTTCATTATAAAAAAATTTTTGTAGTACTTTCCAGTGTACCCAAGACATCATTTTTTCCTTAGCCAAACGTAGTTTTGCATCTAAAGAGATTTTAGATGTTGAGGCTTGAGCAATTTTCCACCAACTGATTTGCACAAAACAGTCTCGCTCCGTATTCCATTCAGTTCTAACTCCACTAATATCAAATTTAGGGCTTCCTGAGAAACATCTGTAAACTGTACTTGCTGGTATCAGTTTCTCTGTATTAAATACAGGGACTTTTACATCTAAATAGCCTGCAGTTGAGTGACTATCTCTGTACTGTTTTCCAGCCTTTTGGTCGTGGAGCTATGCGGGAATGCTTCAGAACGTAAGTGTTACTACTGCTGTGATTGTCCTTTGTTTGTTTGTTGCAAGAAGGGAAAATTTGGATTATTTGCCTTTAAGAAGTGACCTCAGACAGTATTAATTCAATATCACACATGTCCCATTAGAGGAAAGAGAACTGCGCAAGGACAGTAATTGGTGCTACCCATAAGAAAGGAGATAACTAAAATGGTCTATTGGCCAGTTTCACCCAAAAGCAGGGAAAATTTTCAGCCCAATGGCCACATTCATCTGTGGGTAGTCTTTCCTACATTTCCTTCTCTTTGCTGTACTAAATTCATCTGAAACCTGATCTTATGCAAAGACATTCAAAAATAAGACCTACTGAGTTTGACAGAATTTCTTGTTATGTAGTAGATTTTGGGGGGAAAATGTTTTTGTGATACATGTCAACGTAGCTACTTGGGATGAGTTTTTGTATGCAGGGACCTGTGAGCTTGCCTGTGGTACTGATAATGCTTGGACTGGGCATATATGTTCCTTAATTTGTAGCTTATATC
Organism: Ctenosaura bakeri; assembly: GCA_948474755.1. NCBI lineage: Eukaryota > Metazoa > Chordata > Lepidosauria > Squamata > Iguanidae > Ctenosaura > Ctenosaura bakeri. The sequence continues at coordinate 1,364 of CAOLHI010000227.1, read as the reverse complement.
CATTGGCATGAGCCGGTGTGGTTTAGTGGTTTAAACATTGGACTTTGGCCCTGGAGACCAAGGTTTGATTCCCTGCTCAGCCATGGAAACCCACTGGGTGACTTTGGGTGTGTCACACATTCTCAGCCCAAGAAAACCCCATGATAGGTTCAACGTAGAGTCGCCATAAGTTGGAAACAAAAGCACACAATATCCATTGGCCTGAGTTACTGTTTTGCATCTGGCTCTATCTGATGGGCTTCGCATTCTAGTAAAAAGCAAAGTACTGTATATCCTGGAAATTAGTCCAGTGTTATAAAGTAGTTCTTACAGATTAAGGACCTTGATGATGTGGAAAACCTCACAGAGGCCATTTCCGCACTAGGCTGTTATAGCGCTATTGTTCCACTTTCAACATCCTGTGGAATCCTGGGGTTTGCAGTTTCGGGAGGGGCCGGCTACTGCAAACCCCAGGATTCCATAGGATGTTGAAAGTGGAACAACAGCATTATAACAGCCTAGTGCGGAAATGGCTAGAATGTAATACTTTCTTGTTGTGGAAGTTCCCTTGTACCTCCCTGCTACCCTGCCATCATGTTTTCAGAGGACATTGGGACCAGTTTTTGCATCATTTTTCTTTTTCTCCTATAGGAAAAAGCTGTCCAATTTTTTGCACACTCAAAACTGGAAAGGTGCCTTTAACTATGTGGCCAAGCGATACATAGAAACAGTGGACAGAGATGTCTACTTTGAAGATGTAAGACTCCAAATGGAGGCCAAGCTGTGGGGAGAAGAATATAACCGTCACAAGCCCCCCAAACAGGTACATTTTTTCCAAGAGAAAAAGCAAAATAACAGTGATCAAGAAGGGGGGACGATCTCTTGAGTTTGCAAAGTATCTCCTCTGTAGATCCATTAAAGATAGTGCCAGTTCATTTACTACAGATAAATCAGTGAATATTCCACTAACAGTTCAGTGGGGACTAAAGTCCAAAAAAAAGGGGGGGGAGTAGAAGTCTTGTTATGATTGTGTTCCTCAAACCATTTAAGAAGATTGGTGTGTATCCAAACTGGATTGATCTCAGCTATGGAGCTTGTTCTGTTAAAACACAAATACATTGACTTAAGCAAACTGCCCAGAGAATATATTTTGAGGGGCAGCCATATAAGTATATTAAATAATTCTTGAATCAATATCGAGCAATAGTTTTAGTCTGGTATGTATTTTGTTATGAGTTGTTGCTGGAGACAAGGTGTATTCTGATAATTTTAGCAAAAAGGCAGCTCCGTAATGCTGTTGCCCCTCCACTACCACCCCGATGTGGCTTGAATCAGATGGAAGCATGATTTTCTGCTGTATGAATGAACCAGAACAAGCTTTCTTC